>OZ007591.1:379210073-379873059 GCA_963931845.1 Maratus michaelseni
CGCAAATGTGCTATCTGTTTTATAAGAAAAAAAAACATTGGTTGAGGATATTTTTTCATTGAGCAGTCAAGACAAGACATATAGAAAACAAAAATATCGTTAATTGATCAACTACTCGTGTAGCCATCCTATATAGATATTTCAATTGCATGATACGTATTACTTTTATACGAACACATATACGACAAAAATACAAGTAAAGAAAGAAATACACATCTTTAGCCATCCCTGTGTATATGCCTGTAGAGAAATTTAATTGAATTAATATAATTTATGCCGTATAAAAATTTCGAAATTTAAATTACTGTGCATTATCCAGCGTTCCGATAAAAGAAAATTTCAAATATAATAAGAAAGTTTTTCAAATAAAAGGAACAAAAGAAATCATTTAAAAAATTTAATTCCTCCTCAACAACAACAACAAAAAAAACCCCAAAAAAAAAACAGACCAGTCTACAATAAATAATAGATGTAACAAGAAAATAATATTTGCAGAAGCATCTTCTACACGCTAGAATATTGATGCAAAATAATGACTTGCATACAAATGAAAAATTGAAAAACATTCAGGCGGGAACAAAATATTTAGATGAAATGCGTGCTTTAACTTTTGAATGCGATCGTCTCAAAAATACATTGCATGAACTACAATGCGAGAAGCTTTTTAAAAAAGAATTTTTATATTCATAACTGTACACACATCTAAAATATATTAAGAATACCATAAAAATACGCAGAAAATAATATAAAAACTTATCTTAAAAGCTGGAATAGAGAAAACCGTTAAAATCGATTTTAACATGACTTACTGTGCATAGCAAGTATCTAAGTTTTACTTTTAGATTATTTTTGAATATTGAACATCGTGTTTAACCTTGTTAGGTGCGTTCGTAATTATATAAATACGTAGCACCTATAGTCGTCGTTTGGCCCGTCCGTCTGTCCGTCCGTCTGTCTGTCTGTCCGTCCGTCTGTCTGTCTGTCCGCATATAACAACGCAAAAACTACCCAACCAAATGGTTTGCAGTTTAAAATATATTATCTTTGCAGAATTTTGTCGAGACATTTCAAATTTTATTAAAATCGAATCAAAACTTTAGGAGATATTAATAAAAATATTTATTAAGAAATTTGAATTAAAAAAAAAAAATCTGTACTTTCTTGTTATAGAAGCTTCCGAGGTTTAATCGTTAAGCAACCGAGATACTTATTTTATTACAGAAATTAATCTGCAGACGATATAATTCATTTCACAGAATTAGAAATCAGAAAGATCTGAATATTTATATAACTAGCTGATACATATATCTGAATATTTATATAACTAGTTAAGATATTTGTATGAACAGTGTCATAAAATATATACTTAACTAGCTGTTTAACCCGTTCTACGCACGGGATATCATGAATTTAATTCTAAAACGTGAGTACGAACGCACTTCGTTTGTAACGTTTGACGTACAATTTCCAACTTGTTTTATTTAGTGTTTGCAGATTAATATTACATATTTTGTTTTAATTATGAATCTTTAAAATAGAATTCAATGAAATTAATTCATTTTACATCTAGTTGTCATTAAGATAATTTACACTCTGATCATAGATAAGAAAAATTGCAATTTTATAGTTTTTTTTCTGTATGTGTGAATTTTTTTTAAAGATGTTTGTCAGGTTCTTCTCTTACAGTTGCAAGAGTTGAAAGCTATTCTTAAGGGATTAGCGTATTGTATATGTATCTATTGTGTACCGTTGAAGGCTTTATAAGAAAAATCTTAATCCGAAGGGGAACGACAGAAGTATTTCCATTGCAATGCGGCCTTTGATAGATAAGAAAGAGAGTGCACCCTTTTATTTAAGAAGACAGATCAGTCAAGAGGGAGGAACGGTTGTCAAGCGACACCTTGGAAACAGAGCAGTAGCCCCGGAGACAAAAAGGTGCTCTGGGGAATGACCAGAGAGGTGGGGAGTTCTAGCGTGGCAGCGAGGTGTGTAGGTTGGTTTTCAGAGAGCAGCTCTGAGCACGTGTATGGAACGGGATCTCTCGGAAGGAAGAGAGATAGCGTGTGTGAGATTAAGAGAAATCTCGGTTCTGAGTGAATCAATGTAGTCTAACGGTACACGTAAAGCGTTTCTGTATTTATTTTGATTTAATATTAAACCGGAAACTTTACCTCCGAGTTTAAGTGTAAATATTGTTAATAAATTGTTTCTTTAACTTTAATTGAAAGAGTTAAGTTTTTCCTGAATATACATCAAGTACCGCGCCCGATATCACGTTTTCATATCGGTGGTGGCAGCATATCAAAAGACCGGATTTATTTCGAAGTTGTGTGGACGGAGAAGTGGAATCCTACAATGTTCATTGTTAAAAATAAGTACTTAAAAGTAAGAATATGTATTTTTGTATATTCTCTCATATTAATAAACATACCTGCTAATTTTTTACCAATAAAATTTAATAATGTTTTGTTTTTTTTTTACTTTAATTTATTCGCCGATTATTTTTCTGTATTTTTTCTTGTTTTTATCCCTTTTCTTTTTAACATACATTTATTTTGAATTTATTATATACATAAATGTAGACATATTATATAATTATAATATAATATATAAATAAAATTATTTTACTTTATTTTTTACATTTATATCCATACTATTGCTATTAACAATACAATAATGTATGGCCATCATTGAAAAGTGCTTGTCTTGGCCTTTTCCTGCTTAATTTCTACTGTTTTGAACAATTGAACATTTGATAATTTTACTTCTTTTCCTTTGTTATCTAATAACCTATATTTGTTTTTAAATTAAATTATATTTCTCAGTTTTAATCCTGTCCTAAACGCTTTCCTATCTTTAATTATACTGGGTTGTTAGGAAAGTTGTTTCCGTTTGGGAAAAGTTGTTTCGTACCGGAAAATTCTGTCATTTAATTATTAGACAGTAATTCCAATATCTAATGTCTAATAATTGTTGGGCAGACTTTTCCGGTACAAAATGTTTTTTTCTAAACAGAAAGAACTTTCCAAACAACCCAATAATTATACTCATTCTTATGTAGTTTAGACTACAGTTAATCTTCTTTTCTCTCATGGCTCCCTTAGTTTTAGAAACACAACTACTCCTAGACAGGATGCAAAGTTGGCTCCAACTAGGAAGCCTCGGAAATGTCTAAATTGTTAAACTGACTACCATAATTAGGAGTCTGACGATTACTTCTGAAAAACAATTACGAGCATATTCGTATTTGGTCATGTATAATGGACTGATTTGTTTTTTGAAAAATATGCTTAAAAAATCAAAATGCGCCTGATGCACGAGATGGAGTTCAATTGCCGACCACTGCATTCGGAATGTATCAATCTTCTATTCAAGAAAATTATTTCAAAACTGTAAACGGATTAGACAATAAGTGTTTTTTTAGAAAATTACACTGACATGATGGGTTAAAAAAAACTCGAATTAATTATCATAAACAAATGGAAGTTCATTTCATAGAAACTCATGATAAGAAGTTTTAAAAAAGGCTACATTTATAATGCTCTTGGGTGCGATGAGGCTATATAGTATCTTCCGAATATGAAGTGATATTGGTAAGAGTGACAGTATTGATGAAAATTGATATTAGGTCGAAAAAATACATGTTATATTATTTTACGTTTGTGTTTTTCTAATGGTTGGTAATATTGAATTTCCTATGCATTATGACATCGCTTTTTTTAAACAATTCATTATGTCGTCACGTGCCTTTGTATATAAGACTCTATAGATCGGACGTTACATTTTATAATGAAATTTTTGAAACAATAAAGCGAAGAATGTCTGATTTTAATATTAACTATTAACGTTTAGATAAAAGACAACATAGATTTTATTTATCATGTTTTGTAACTGAAGTGTTTTTTTCCCAAATGCGGTCTGAAATACCAGGGTAACAGGAAGGTGAGGCATACATGGGAAAAAAATGCATACTTTTAAAACTCTTTAATTTTGAATTTTACGACTTATTAGATAATATTTTATTATATAATTCCGGAAATTTATTATAATTATCCTGTAATTGTATGTATTAACAAACTCAACCATTCAACATAAAAACATTGCAGTTGGCATCTTTTATGTCTAATGCGGCAGTTTTTGAGTAACAATTTATGAACGACAAATTCTCTGTTCAATGAAATTTGAAAGTAACTTGATATTGCGCAACATTGCACATTACTTTTAAAAAATTGAAGCAAATTGCCCCGTCATTTGACCGTTTTTATTGAAAACTGTTACATAACCGTAATTTAGCACTATTCTGACCTTACTATTCCCCATATTATGGTCAGAATAGAGTTAAATTATGGTTATGAAATCGTTTTTCTATAAAAAGGGTCAAATGAAGGGACAATTTGCTGCAAATTTTTAACAGTGAGATATTTTACTTTAGATAATCTCTATCAGTTTATTCTTATAAAAAAGCAAAAACGGACGCAATGAATCATTTTGATAAATGATTCTTTTTAAATCATTTTTAAAACTCATGTGCGAAACATTATTGCTTTTAAATTACCTTCTCAAAATACCTTCACTGCAGATGTTTTTCTTCTTAAAATAAAACAGCCGTAAAATGATAAATTATCTGAAAGAGATTGAAACATTACAAAGGTATTTATAAAATGTTTTTCTTATCCCGTTTTCACAATATTTCCTGTTTTATTTATTTGTTTCGGAGCATTTTGAATTAATGACTATAGAAATATGCTTCTAAAAATAAATATATTTCTTCAAAAGTCGTAATAAATTAAACGGCGGCGGGCAGTACATTAGAGTTTTAAAACAACATAAATCATATATATGCAATAACAAACCAAAAAATAAATATAATTAGTAGTTTTGTAACGTACATTTAAAAATTTAGAAATAAATTATCGATTTTTAAATTTAACTACGTTTTTGTTAATTATTATTCGTAAAATTAGTGCAGTTTGAACTAAAATAATAAAATGCGATTGTATATTATAAGGCGATTTTAAAAATATACTTTTAAATATTTTTATTATTTTTAATTTACTATAGCTATAGAAATTATTTTTTATGCAGCGCTTAATGTGGTTTTGTGCATGCTTAGCGTTAAAAATGTAAAAATTATTTTACTGTGGTGTTAAAACACGGAAGGGGTGTTAAACATTTACAAAGATAAATTTTGATTACGAATCAAAAATACGTTTATAATACTGGATTATGCAGATAAGTTTCAATAATATTTTGTTTCATTCTTTGAAATTTGAGAGAGGATTTCAATTACGAATTAGCAAATATTGTATCTTTACGCAGGTTACCTTTAAATGTCGCGTACAAACATTGCGGAAATGTAGAGAATACATATACGACTCATATTCACATAAGTAAACATGACCGGAAATGCCATCCATAGAAAACAAAAGAAACACAAAAACACATTAATAACAAAACACATAAAAAAGATAAAGCACACTATTTAGTAAAATTTAACAATGCAGAAGCTGAAGCGCACAGAATATGGTTTCACAATTTCGTATTTTTTTATATATATATAAAAGAAGAGAAGAGACAGTACCCATCAATGACAAATATGTTTGTACAAAATATCAGGGTCGGAATCTGCTTTTTCAGTGAAAAATATAATAGGGGGACCTTGGGATACTTGACCCAAGGCCTCTTTCTCAGAATTGGGAAAGTTTTTTAAGTTGGAAGTGGCATCACTTTTCTTTCAGGTTGCTGACCATATGGTGAAAATAACAACTGAATCATTTCATAAGTTTTTAAACTATCAGACAAAATACATTTTCATGCTCCAAAAGTAATTTTTTTGTGCTGTAAACTCTGATGTTATAATTTTTTTTTTGTTTAAAGGTAAGATTTTGTTAATTGGCCATTTGTTTTGTACACGTTTTTAGCTACCATAACATGTATAATAGTATTAATTTACTTATTAGCAAATGGCTGCATTTTAGGGTTATGTAGTAAATATGCAACTAGGGACACTTGACCTAAGTCACAGATGCCTCAAAAATGTAAAAGAAAAGAGGGGGCTAAACCCAGAGAGGTTATTCATTCTGGTGTTTTGGAAAAATCTGTAGAAAAGGATCTGGATGGTGTCTTATAATCATACAGTATCCAAAGAATTTGGTCTCTGAGAAACATTTTAAGATGGTATGTCAGACAAATCCAGAGATAGCAAACAACAAATTTTGTTCCATCATATAAAACAAAGCAAGTTTTTAATGAACAAAAAAGAACTGTCCAACTATTTAGAAGTTATGGCTCGCATAAATCATGGTTAGACCACCAAGTTAACAACCAAGATAGAATTACAAGTTCTGTGTTTAAATATGACTTTATATTTGGAGTTGATTAAATTGTTATTTTCTTATTCTGGAACTTGTTTAGGCACAGTATAAACTTCCAGATTGCTAATATTTTGAACTTTCTACAATAAAAATTTAAATTGGGCATATTAATGTTAGGCCTATGTAATAAAAATTAAAAGTATTAATTTTGTTTGACAAAAATAAAGAAGTATTAACCTTAATAATAATTTTGTTCTTATGTAAAAGTGTTTTGTTTATAATTTTAAATCATACGCCAAATCTATGACTTGGGTCAAGTATCCCTATACATTGGGATACTTGACCCAAATTGAAAGTTATTGAATATTCATATTTTACTACCTTTGCAATTAATACTTCGGAATAATAATAATAAATATTGTGCAATACTTCCTTAAGTTTATATAGAAAGCATTTACACACCCATAAGTATTGTAAAAAAAATTAAAAATCCAAAACTAACAACTGGGTCAAGTATCCCTAGTTTCCCCTACTTTAATCTGAATCTGTATTTTCCTAAATAACTTTATCCAAAATGAAAATATTTTCGTGAAATTTTGTAAAGACTTACTTTGTATTGTGTCGTCTTACTACGTCGTATTACGTTGTATTGTGTCGTAATCTTACTTTATATTGTGTAAAATGTGATGACATCACGGGAAATAGTACAAATAAGAAATAGTAAAGCTTCTATTCAATCAATGATACCGTATATATCAGATACATTTGTAATTATGAAACGTCTAGTTCAGTGCTGTTATGATGCAAATGGTGGCCAATGACAATATTTCGCGTGATGGTATCTCAATTCCCATAAGTGGTTATTGGTTAATGATGTCACGCACATTTCGTGGTTTTTCCACGCTTCTCTCTTCTTATTTTCTCAGATTGTCACATTCGTGTAATACACTTTCCCGTATTCTGACGTAAGATAATTTGCAGTTACTATTGGAATTTTGATTAAAAAACTATATTATTATTGTTACATGCTATGTATTATGTACTGAAATAAATCCCATTGGGCCTTCAATATCATGTGTGCTTTTACTATACCTAATACTTCATGTGAAATATATTTTTATTAACTTAATTTATGCTGGTTGCAGAAAAACCTACCTAATTATTTCAAACCTTATACGTGACGTTACAAACATTTTACCTCCCCACTTCCTCCCGCCTTGAGAGTTGGTTTTAATTGAATAAATCTGGAGATAACTATGGAGAATTAGATATAGGTAAAATATATAGAAGATGTATCGTGATGAACTGTTGACTTCATTTAATATACTAAATAGCTAAAAAATTATGAATGTGTTCTGGAAGTTTCAAAAATATGGACGATTTTTGTGTATTTTTTCAGTGTCATGTGTTCTGGAAGTTATGAAAATATGGCAGCTTTTCGTGTGTTTTTTCAGTGTCCGTAGGTGTTTAATCGGTAGACACAAGTAGAACATTTTTTTTTTGGTCTGAGCTTTTAGTTCTCAAAAAGCTTTATGGCATCAAATAAAAATTACTTATGTAGGACAAATGAAAAATGGTTTTAAATCAATTTAAAGGAAATTTCTTAAGATGCTTCTTTAAAAAGTATCTCATTCAATCACACAGTAGAACAAGGTGTTTTGCAGTTCTACAACTTTTTTCTAAAACTGTTGAATCTCTCTATATTTAAAAGTTTGTAATTCTAGAGAAAGAAAGTGGGACAGGGGGTTGAACTGACCATGTGATAACGCTGGAGGTATTGCATTGCTACAGGTGGGAGCAGGTAGGATGAGGGTAGTGGAAAATTCTCATAACATATACGAACAGAACTTTTATCATTATAAGAAAATATCTTAATTTGAAACAGGCACATTGAAATGATATATAATTTTAATTCAGAGTATCCTAAGTGCAATATCAAATATTTCTTCTCATGTAACCCAATTGTATTCTGAACATTGTAATCCAAAATATATTTTTTTTTTCGTGCAATGTAAATGTAATGTGAAATATTCCAATCCTGAATATTATGTTTATGTAATTTAAAGATTATTTTAAATATTTTAATCAAGAATAATCTTTCTTGTTCAATGTAAATAAGTGTAATTTGAAATATTATAATCCAGAAAACATAATGTAACTGAAGAAAATTGACATAACATATACGAACAGAATTTTTATCATCATAAGAAAAGATCTTAATTTAAAACAAGCACATTGAAATGATGTATAATTTTAATTTAGAGTAATGTAAGTTCAATACAAAATGTTTCCTCTCATGTAACCTAATTGTATTCTAAATATTGTAATCCAAAATATTATTTTTCGTGCAATGTAAATGTAATGTGAAATATTATAATCCTGAATATTATGTTTATGTAATTTAAAGATTATTTTAATCAAGAATAATCTTTCTTATGCAATGTAAATAAATGTAATTTGAAATATTATAATCTTGAAAACATAATGTAACACGTAATATTCCAGTTCATATAGTGTAGATAAAATTCGCTGTATTAAAAAAATAAAAGATAAAAAAAAAAAAAAAAGGTGAGATATTGAGCCAACCGCCTCGTAGTATCTTCTGGGTAAGCTAATCGGCTAAAAGGTGCACAAATACATGCTATTAAAAAGTACTTATATAGTTACTATTTGATTTAATTTTATGATTTACCGAAGTCTTTAATTTAATAACTTTCTTTTTCAATTTGAAAGATAAAAGAAGCTTAGTCAGTGATAAAATGAAAAAAATAAGGAAGAAATAATGCAATTAGTAAAATAAAAAAATCCATTTGAAAGTTGGCAGTATAATAATAAAAAAATAAATAAAATTCTACTCTTTCGCAATGTTGAAAAACCCATCGTTCAAAGTTCCGAATGTAACTTGACGCTGTCATTTGTATGACAAATGATCTATGATACTATATAGAGCAGTAGTAACAAAACACAAATATCAATATTTATGTACTAAAATTCAACTGTCATTAATCAAGTTCTAACACGTCAGTCTGTAGTGTATGAATATAGTTATAATTAAATTCATATCTGAATAATAAAAAACAAGTTGGAAATTGTACATAAAAAACATGTTGGAAATTGTGCGTTAAACGTGACAAAAAAACGTGCGTTCGTACTATAACTAGTTTTACAATGTAAAAATTCATCGTTATTATTTCAGTTAAATGAATTAAATTGTCTGTTATGAGCAAAATGAACATGCCTTTTTTTTCATTTTACGTATATTTACAGATGCGAATTTTTTTTCGACACCAGTCAGCGCTGCAAATATCACTATGAAGATCTTGCTTTGCGAATTATTACCTACTTGGTTTAATATTTCTGACTCACGATGAACGAATCTCTTGTGTTTATATACGTTAATGATTAGAGAAATTCGTTTTTTCATCTAACTTCAACTGAAGTTATCTCAGAATCTATACCTTTTTAATGTAACTTATCTCTATACCAAACAACATTTTTTTTGGGGGGCGATCTCTCTAAAAATGTAACTTTTATGCAATTTTATTCGAAAAAAATATTTTTGAATAAAATGGCCACTTGGCATACGAAAAAGAAGTGGTTAGCCCGTATTTGCTTTTCTCAGTCACATGACTTGCGCTTTTATTACATAGATTAAGTACGATAGGATTTATAATAGAATAAAGAAAACTTTTATTAGTATCTTTTAAAGTTTTGATTCGATGTTCATAAAATTTTGAAAAGATTCGACAAAATATATATAACTCGACAACGATTATATATATTGAATTTCAAACCATTCTGTTGGGTACTTTTTGCACTGTTATATGTGGACGGACGGACAGACAGACGGACGAACCAGACGACGACTATAGGTGCTACGTATTTATATAATTACGAACGCACCTAAAAATAGCGTATATCTTTTGCATTGGAAAGTGTTTTAAAGATTATTGTATATTTATCTGTCCTTTCTTCGCATCGAAAAATTCATTAACTACAAATCATAAAAATATTTCTGGAAATAGTCTTTTGACCCTTTATCTACCAACTTATGAATTAATGAAATTTTCTCCTTCAAAAGCATTTTTCTGAATATTTAAATAGATTTTTGTAAATTTTTGCAATCATTAAAACAATTTTAGAAATTTGTAATATAGATGTTTGCATTTTATCAAACACTATGATGGGTTCGACATATTTTAATATTCAAGCCTTTTAATTATCACAAAATTTATTTACACACTTATAAAATACAGATATGGACTCTGATCATCGTACTATACCCAATAAAAGATGATCCAAAATTATATATTCTAGTTGCACTTTATTCCTTGCCTGTCATTCTTTTCTGGAAAATTAGACGGTATTCTTTTAAATCACATTCGTAGCTACTCCTCACAAAACATTCCTTTTAACTACACAACAAAAAAAGAGATGCCAATTTCTTTTCCCTAAATATTAACCTCTTTTCGAGATAATAAAATGTAAAAAGAAGGCAAAAGAAAAAACAAATACGTTGCTATAGCAACAAGCCGCATTTAACAAATAAAATAATATATAAAAGAAACAATTTTATCGGCGTTAGCTAAAGTCGTCTGCATAAATAAAAATATTAATTTACCGATTCCTAACAATATATGAAAAAGTAATTAACGAAATCAATATTTACAAGGAGTTTGTAGATTATTTACAACTCTACTCAAATTATTTTTTCAGGATAGTGTTTTTAGAAAATTTATATAATTAGGAAATATACAAAAGCAATGGCCTTATGTATAAACATAGAAATTTTTCAGAAAGGAAACTTTCAACTGAATGTATTTCAACATGAAAAAGTCCTTTCGGCCTGTACCGGGAGGAAAAGGCAACTTCCATTTTCCAATTTTTTTCTCAATTGAATACATTTTCTCAAAAACCCGAAGCTAAAATGTCTGGAACCCGACTATAGAAGATTCAATCCCGGTTTTCATTAATACTGAATTTTAATGTGAAATATCCGCCAACCTAGAACTTCAAACAGCTATATCTCAGACATTTTTTAAGATAAAGCCAAAACAAAAAAATGCTCCGGAATACTTGTATGACGGTCTAAATCTTAGCGGAAACATTTTTTCAATTTATAATTTTTTTGTGCATCTTTTTGAATTTTTAACTGGCCGCCATTTTTAAACAAGATGGCGGATGAAGCTGGCCAACAAACTCGGTCGAGACCTTGGTATGTCCTATACACATACTCAGTCACATCCAAATCGGTTCATAAATGAGTTACAGCATGACAAATGTCAGATATATATATATATATATATATATATATATATATGGATATATATATGTTTGGGAGTCTAGGTGTCATGATCGGTAAAAATATACCAAACTTTTCCGGAATTGTTTTCCCTCTGAACGGCTGAAATAGATAGCTTTTTACCTTTTTTTATTGAAAGCTACATAAAAGATGAACAGTTATGGTAACAGAAAATACCATTTAAAAATATTTTTGCTTTGGTTCAGCGAACAATGCTTTTGGAAAATGACAATGTAAAGTGTCAAGAACTCGTGCTAACATACATTACTGACAATTGATGTATTAAATGAATTTTACATGAAATTTCTTTTAATGGTACTTTAAAGTGCCATTGGTAGATAAAAGGCTAAGATGCCTCTTTAAAAATACTTCATTGAATTACAAAGTAGAGTATTACTCTTCCGAAATGTTGAAAATCTAACCTTCATAAACGTTCACAAAACATTTAAAGTGGAATTTATATAAGTTATCTAAGACGAATTGAAGAGCAGAAACAGCATTTACACAATTTTCTTGAGAATAAATATCGTTCAGTGACGCATTTGTCTTCCGATGAAACACTTAAATTTATGACTTGTACCTCCTCAAAGATCTTTCATATTTTTTTCTTCTCTTACTGAATGACATCATAAATAATTTAAAGTGCAAACAGGATGAATAAAACTGGATAAAACAATTCCCACTGTATGAAAGATTTCGTCCGAAATATAAAATATAAACAACTTGTGGGAATGTTTCAACTACAAATTTTAAAATTAAAAATTTTCGTCTAAATTTTGCATGGGAGCTGTATAATAGTTCATTTTATAATTTACTTTCTAATAAATTATAATTTACTATATCCAGAGAGGGACCGGTCACAGTCTAACGAGAAAATTAACTCTGTGTTCAGCTTCAGTATATTGATAGAAAATTAGCGCGAAACGACAACACGGGTGGAACTTCGGGCCAGGCTGGGATCGTGCAGACAATTTACCGAAAGCAAAATCAACAAGCAAAACACGAAAAATAAATAGCCAGAAAATTTATAACTTGTCTTATAAATCATTAAAATAACAGTAGTAAAAATAAGTTATTTTGTTCAAAAGCGCATATTTCATTACAGCGCGCAAGCAATCGTTAGAAACATGAAATGAAAAAAAAAGTCTGAAAATAAAAGCCGAGCTGAATGAGAGAAACGAATTTTGTTTTCCCTTTTGCTTCCTCACTTCGTCGTGATATTCTTTGTCATAGCATAGCAACAGAATTTAGCCATGAAGAGTTAGTATTGTTGTTGTCGTGTCCATGGATATGCAAAAAGTGAAGAAAGAAAGCCTCAGACATTGTCAAAGTTCCGCAGGACCACCGCCGCCAGCCCTGGTGTTTCAACGTTGTAAAGGATCTCCCGAAGTGGATCCATTAGAGTCCTATCCGAGTTTTAAGATATTTGCGGTAATGGATGGGCTAACGAAGATGTGATTCGGTTTGAGCTGAGTTTCTGGGCAGTTCTCGGAATTAATATAGGTTCTTGTCCCATCAGGAAAGATCTTCATTCTCTTATAGTGATTTGTTCTTAATCTAGCCAGTGTAGTTGTTACATTTCTGGGGGAATCAAAGTCAGTGATTAAAAGCTTCCTAGAGGGCTTATTAATAAGTCTACACCTGGCCACAGCGTTCGCATCTGCAAGTGTGATGGTGGAACTAGGTTGGACAAGATTTCGTGCCCCTTTGGCCAAAGCAGCCACACACTCATTATCCTCGATGTTTACATGTGCGGGTATCCACTGCAGCATACAGGACTTCCTCTTGCAATGCAGCTGATAGAGTAAGTCATTTATAGTAGAGGTGATGTTTGTGTTTCTGTTTCCAATGGTTTCTAAGGCCGATTTAGTGTCTGAGAAAACAACCAGTTCTTCAGCAAGATCCATAGCATGAGAATTAGTCAGATAATAAGTTAGGGCTTCTTTGATTGCCAAAACTTCGCTGGTGAAGTTGGAGGCAATCAAAAATGTGTTAATTTTAAGATTGACTTTTTCACCATTTGGAAGAATGAAGAGGATGCCTGCTCCACCTCTGTTGAGGGATTTATCTGAAGAGCCGTCGGTAAAAGCAACTGCCAGGTTCTCCTGGGCTTTTCTATAGTTTCAAAACTCTTTTGTATGAGTATTATGGGGTCCTCTTTTTTAGAGCAGGGTTGAAGCAAGTTCAGATTAATTTTAGTGTTCGTCGGTGGTGTTCTTGGAAAGAGAGCTTCCCAAAAGAAATCCAGGGATGAATGCTGCAGTTGGGTCAGTCTTCTAATATCTCTGTCCAGCTGGAGAGTTGAAGATCTTTTAAGCCTGGTTGAACATTTCTAATCATTGAAAAGTCTGGTATAGATATGATCATTGCTATTGCAGCAAAGTCTATTGGTGAACTTGATGGTGACAAGGTTGCGTCTACTCTCTAAAGGGGGTAGGCCACATTCCTGTTCCTCCTTTTCATTGAAGAGTTAGTTATTATAGTAAACACAACATGAAGAAATTTCCCTTAGAGTCTTTGATGGAATCGTCGAAAATTTCACGTTCTATTAAACTCATAAAAAATATTATAGGTTTATGATGTTATTTTTTTTAAACTCTAAATCGATTCGTATAAAATATAACATTGCATTTCTAAGTTACGGAATAGATAATAAAAAACAATGTCTCCTTTTTCGGTGGAATGGAGAGTTAAAAAAAATAAATGCAAAATATTCCAAAATTGCAGTACAATTTCCAAATAAATTATATTTTAAAAGAAACAAAATCTTATATATTGGGTTTAAAGATTTGAATATGGATTGCTTTTATGAGTGTTTCAAAATAGCCGGAGAACATAGAAAAACGGGAAACACGCAAATTTTTCCGTTCAATAAAAATAATAAAAAAGTTAACTACAAACATATGCTAATTATAGTTATACAAAATCGAAAATCTGAGGGCCAGGTGCATTCGGAACTGCTTTCGTCTATCAGGAAACCAAATTCGCTGATCTATACATGCGATAGATCCCCCCACCCCCATTACGCACGCACATATATACACAAAGACATACACACAGACATAAATACAGATAAATATATTTCTTTTTATGTTACAAAGATTTTGCTGTTTGGCATGAAAAAAGTTATTTCAATAGGCGCGTGAAACGGATTCTAAATATCTTTAAAAGAAGTTTCTTAAAATGCTTCTTTTAATAAATTACCGTTGAATCAGAGAGTAGGACATTACTGTTTCGAGATGTTGAAAATCTATATTTCATAAACTTTCACATAATGTTTAAAGCGGGTCATTTACATGATAAATTTTCTAAGATGGTGTGAAGACTAAAAACAGCATTAACACATTTTCGGCATTAAATTTCCTTTCCGTAATACATTTTTCTTCCTGAGAAATACTTAAAATAATGATTTTTACCTCCATAAAAATCTTTCAGAAAACATTTATTTTTTCTTGTCTTGTTGAATGTTAATGTGAATGAATCCGTTAACCATCATTGTACCATTGAGATACTGTTTGTTTTATTCCATTTTTTATTATTTTTTCATGTTTCTAACCAGAGTAAAACTTGTCGGATGTGCCAATCTCAAAACTTTCTTCTGTCTCCCACAAGTTTCATATACACCAAAAACGAATCAGCACCAACTTATGTCAAAGTCTAACTGAATCTAAAGTTTTGTTAAATTCCGTGCATTAGTTCTTGAGGTATGACTTTCGCTAAAATCGTGTAAATCCAGAAAAATGTAGCATGGCAGCGTCATCTATTGGGAGATTTACACCAAAACCTAATTAACAACAACTTATGTCAGTGTCTAACTGAATCTGAAATTCTATGAAATTCTGTGCATTAGTTCTTGAGACATACCTATCGTGAAAATCATGAAAAAAGTAGCATAGCAGTTACACCAAAATGACATAATCGCCTATTTATGTCACGGTCTAACAGAATCTGAAGTTTGATGTAAATAAGTGCATTATGTCTTGAGATATACTTATCAAGAAATTTTGGAAAATGTAGTGTAGCAGCGCCGCCTGTTGAACAATTTACACCAAAAACCAATCAGCACCAATTTATATCAGAGAATAACTGAAGCTAAAGTTTTTTTTTAAATCCCGTGCATTAGCTCTTGAGATAGAGCGCCCACAAACTTTTTGTCACATACAGACAGACAGATAGACAGAGTCACAGACAGACATTTTCTGAAAACAGTCAAATATTGTTCAGGACCTTCTAAAACGTATGAATTCGCCGAAAACTGGAAGTCGAAAATTTTCATGAATCCAATACTTTCTTCTTGTAAAGATAAAAGAAAGTAAAAATAAGCTATAATTAAAAAAAAAAAAACTTTTCAAATAATCAGTTTGTAGAAATAAGCCATATTTAATACAATTAAATTTATGGTTCAAATCATACAAAACTAATAATGTTCATCAAAAATAAAAAGGTTTAACGTTCAATCTGGACGAATGGAACTGAAGAATAATATTTTCACGGGATTAAAAAAAAAATACGTACAAGAAACCAGTGAAATGTTTTAGCTACCAATCTTAAAACAACAAATGTGCGTCAAAATATTGCAGTGAGATCTGTGCCACTGTTTTTTATATATTTTATACGAGGGCATTTCGAAAAGTAAAGATACACCGTACGCCGGAGGAAAAGAAAAGTTTTGGCAAGCAAGTTGGCAACACAGGTGTTAACCTTGAACCGTTAGCTTTCTCCTCGCGGTCGTTCGGCATTTTAACGTTGATTCTGGTTGGAGTAGGTCGTGTTTAAAATGGTTACGCCGATTCAGAATTCCGCCAAATGCGAAGTGCACTCCGTCATACGTTTTCATCATGCAAGAGGTCAGCGACAAGCGGATATTCACAAAGAAATTGTTTCTGTTTATGGGAACATTATGAATCGACAAAATGTAACGAAATGGTGTCGTCATTTCTCTGAAGGTAGGACCGATGTTCATGACGAACAAAGAACAGGTCGGTCATCTGTGATCTCTGATGCCCTTCTTCAGAGAACGGAGGAAGCAATTCGTGCGAATAAACGTCTCAAATTGAAAGAATTGCATCAGATCATACCGGGAGTGTCAATGACACTTCCACGACGATGATGAGATCAAATATGAAGTTGAAATGTGGTTCCGACAACAGGCGGAAACCTTCTATGACTGTGGGATACAAAAGCTTGTGCCCAACTTAACAAAGGTTTGGATAACGGGGTTGATTATGTCGAAAAATAATAAATAATCCATTTAATAAGATGTAACTTACGTTTTCTAAATAAATGTTTTTTTTTTTAAGAATGCGAGCCATTGTATCTTTACTTTTCGAAATACCCTCGTATATTCTTTCTTCATATCAAAAAACTGATACTGAGTCTCTTTTAAAAAGTTTTTTCAGTTGTTAATTTAATATATCTCAGTGAGACACAAATTTTAACAATTCTGTTTTGAAATGGAGAAAGTCTATTTCCTTAACTTTCACGTAGTTCTTGACGCTGCCATTCATATGAAAAATGATCAATGATAATGATCAGATATATATTAAATGCTTTTCGATTTTACAAATTCGACATCCTAATTTTAAAATTGCTATTAAATATTTTTCGATTGAATGTATAAAATAAATTAATGACTCATCATAAGGCATATCAATTACGCTATTACACAAAAAAACCTTTAAAACATGAATTAATTAATTAATCTACTTGCTATAGCGTCCGTGCGAAGCAAATTTGTCAAAGATGCTCAGAAATGCACCAGGTATCCAGGTTATCAAATTACCAGGAATCGGAAAAGGTAAAAGTTCAATCAAGTTAATTTCATGAAAATGATTCATGAAATTTTTCGACTTCCAGTTTTCGGCGAATTCATACGTTTTAGAAGGTACTGAACAATATTTGACTGTTTTCAGAAAATGTCTGTCTGTGACTCTGTCAGTCTGTCTGTCTGCCTGTATGTGACAAAAAGTTTGTGGGCGCTCTATCTCAAGAACTAATGCACGTAATTTAATAAAAACTTTAGCTTCAGTTATTCTCTGATATAAATTACTTTTTAGTCATTACTTTCAGACAGTTTCAGTGTCGTTTTTGAGAACGCTTTACGAACTATCACTTAAAAGAAAAATTCTCATGCACCCTTTCTGTAAGGTTAATAAATTTTTAACTAGTCATTCTTTACTGTATGCAAAAGACTGTACTTTAATTCCTATTTGAATTTTAAAATAACAAATTTTCTTTTACATTGTGCATTGAGAACTGTTTCACAGTTTCTTTAATATTGTATATGATCTTTCTTGGCATATTTTTTTAATTTTAGATGCGGCACGTGAAAAATGGTTACAAATCTCTTTAGGAAACGTTTTATCAGATGCTTTAAAGAGTATCTCATTCAATTCCATTACAGAGCTTCGAAATAGTGAAAATATATCATTCATAAATGATCACATAAAGTAGTCATTTATATGATAAATTATCTAAGACGGTGTGAAGAGCAAAAATTGTATTTACACATGTATTACATTTTCGTTCCGTAAGACATTTTACTTCATTGAATTACATTTTAGTACATTATTGCTACGAAATATTGAAAACATATCTTTCATACTTTATCACATGAAGTTGTCATTTATATGATAAAGATGGTGATCCACTTAAAATAATGATTTTTACCTCCATAAAGATGTTTCATGATAAAAAAAAGTGTTTTTTCTTCCCCCTTTGAATGTCATTGCAAAATCGAAAGTGCAAATTGGACGTGGAATAGATTTTTTTCTGGTTTAAGGACTTTCTTATGAACGTAAAACACTAACAATGCGTAACAATGTATTGGTTACAAATGGCTGAATTTAAATTTTACGATAAAATACAGTGTGTCACCAAACTATTCAGACAAGCTTTAAATTTTAATCTGTTCGAGAGATATAGGTAATATAAATTCATCAAAATAACATAGAAAAATTGACTACGTTAATAAAATAGACTTGACATTATTTATCAAAATGTTACATTTTTATGCGACTCCTTAAATAAAATCTGTCAATTAGAAACATATTACGGCAAAACCATTCCCAAAAAACACTTCCTTGTATTTTTAAATTGATGTGAGTTAAGACTAACTAAAATTTTAACATTGTGAGCAGGGACTATATACCAAATTAGAAATCCAAATTTCTGACATGTCACAAAAAATATAAAACTGGATGATAGTACAAAAAGGAATCTTTAGCGAATTCCGAATTACGATGCAAGGACGGATTCTTGCGAGTTTCTAACATTGAGACATGGCATTTTTATTTGAAAAATGGAAAATAAATTAATAAATAAAAGCGTATATGTATTTGATTTTAAAATTTTCACAATTTTGTACAACGAAGTTCTTAAAAATGGTACTCATAGACGAATTTTTAATTTCATTTATTTGTAATTTAGCCTTGGGAGTTAGATCTTTTGTCTCGTTGTGTTTTCAATATCAAATATGACATCAACCGAAACTGTAGCTAAGAACGAAAATCTCAATTTATCTCACTTCCTTATGCCATGTTAACTTTACGTTTGATGTCGAGAATATATAGAAAGAAAAAGAGTAAAGCTTATTATTTCGTAATAATTTTATTATCGTATGTGACATCGACATAACAAAACGAAGGGATGGGTGGAGAAGAACAAAAATCCACTTTGCTCTCGCGTCATTACTTCATATTGTCATAACGAGATGAAGAGACTAAGTCAATTTGTTTAAAACATTTTATGTTAAGTAATTAGAAAAAAAAATCCTGAACTAATTTACAAATTTGAGACTTTTTAATACCCGCCGACTAAATTCAGTTGACTTAAACGAAACATAATTGATGATTGCAACAATGTTTGTTGTGAAGAACTTCAAACTATTTACAGAACCATCATTAAAAGAGCTCTGTTATGAACTGAATTTGGGGAACACCCCGGAATGTCTTAAAAATTGAGGTTTTTAAACTATATTTCTACTATTTTAAACTACGTTTGTTTTCTGATATGATTTATGCTTGTGTAACGCATTATTTAGATGAATTGTGATGAAAATTTTTACACATCTCGATGTCGTTTTGATATAGAAAATGTCATCATCAATTTGTGTATGTCCCCTTTTTTTACTGGTGAAACAGCCTTTTAAACAGTCAGAAAACGTGGTATAAATCAGCTTTTTCCTCATAATTCAGTTAATTTTAACGTTACAGGTATGTTGGTTTTTGTAATGATCTTTTTTGGACAAAAGTAAATTTCTCCTAATTTACCAATTTCGTCTAAAGGGGTCGTATAAAAATTTACAAAGTCCAGCAAGTGTAGCATGTAGTGTTAATATATTATGACGAATATTTCCTTAACGTAGTCTTACTTCCTGTCTTATTTTGAACATTGTTTTTAGCTTCCATTGTGTAATTATCTTCAGAAGGAAAAAATTTACAGATCTTTTCAATCATTTTCGGACACACTGTATATACAGGGGGATGTTTTTTAAAGTTGTGAAAGTAAAACCCTATAACAAAAGAACCACTGATTCAAATGACCTGAAATTTTACCAGTATGCTCCCAAAGCAATGAGAAATTTTTTCAGGCGTGGTTAAAAAAAACTTTAAATCGCACCGACAGATGGCGCTGTATATGCAGTAAAGTCGGTAGACTAGCTTGCGCACAACACACGCACAGTGGTGATAAAAACGTGAAGCACGGTCATCTCATGTTCATTATTCTACTGATATCCTCGAAATCATTGTGCCATTGACGGACCGTGCATCGTTAGTGAAACTGTATTATCAGAATAATGACAGTGCAAGAACTGTTCTTAGGAGATTCAGGACACTTAAAATTTTAAGAAAAGGTCCAATAACGACAGAAGGCCCACGGAAGATGGTTTCTCAAAGTACCGTCCATCGTTTTCCTCCCACTGATGATATTCTTTGTTTCTGTTAACTTACAGCGCCATCTGTCGGAGCTATTTTAAATTTTTTTAAACTATGCAAAAAAATCCCATTGCTTTGGGAGCATACCGATGAAATTTCAGGTCATTTTAATCCGTGGTTCTTTTGTTATATGATTTTTCTTTCACAACTTTGAGTTTTATACAGGGTGATTTTTTTTAAAAGTATCATATGATTTCGTAAGCTAAAATCTACAATAGTTTATAATAATTTCTAAGAAAATATTTTATGTTATCCATCAATATAAACAAAATTGGAAATAATAGACTACAGAGAGTGAGTTTCTGTTTCGAAATGCTGAAAATCTTTCTTTCATAAACTTTCACACAATACTTAAAGCGGCCATTTATATGATAAATTATCTAAGACTGTGTGAAGAGTGAAAATAGCATTTACACATTTTTTTTGGCATTAAATTTTCATTCCGTGACACATTTGTCTTCCTGGGAAACACTTAAAATAATGGCTTTACCTCCATAAAGATATTTCATAAAAAGTTTTTTTTCTTCTCTTGCAGACTGGTGTCATTGCAAATCCTTTGAATTCAAAAGGACGTAGAATAGAATTTTCTCTGGATTAAAGAATTTTTACGAGATGTAAAATAGTAAGAATGCTTGAAATGTTTTGGCTACAAATTTGTTAATAAAAATTTTAGTTTTTTAAACCACTATTTACGATTAATAATCTTAGGAATTTTTATTAACAGAATTTATAAAGTGAATATTAGTTTTCGGAAATAGCATTTATGAAAGTCCGACAACACAATTACCTTTGTCATATGAAATAAGTTATATAAAACACGTATAAAAAATATAAATTGGATTTTTAAACTAAAATCTAGAGTTTTTAAACACATTTCTATCCAAATATCTTTAATAAATCATTATTGTAATGTATATTTGAAATATTACAGTTCAAAATTTAAAACAAAATCCATGTTATGCCAATAACATTTCAGTTCATCACTTATGTAGATTCATATTACATATTTTGTTTTAATTATGAATCGTTAAAATATAATTCAATGGTATAAATTCACTTTACTGCTAGTTGTCATTAAGATAATTTTTAGTCTGATCATAGATAAGAAAAATTGCAATTTTGTCGTATTTGCTTTTATTTATTTTTATTTTTTTGTGTCGCTATAATTTTTAGGTGCTTTGGTAATTATATAAATACGTAGCACCTATTGTCGTCGTCTTTTCCGTCCGTCCGCAGATAACAGCGCAAAAACTACCCAACCAAATGGTTTGAAATTTAATATATATAATCGTTGCAGAATTTTGTCGAGTCATTTCAAATTTTATGAAAATTGAATCAAAACATTAAAAGATATTCATAAAAATATTTATTAAGTAATTTGAATACTTTAAAAATCGGTACTTCCTTGTTATAGCAGCTTCCGGCGATTAATCGTCAAGCGACTGAGATGCATCGCCAAGGTATCTGACATATATGGCATTTTATAACCTGTGTGATCAAGTTATAGTCACATTCTTCATTCTATTAAATCCTACATCATACGTAATTAAATAAATGATATCCTATGATAGGTAATGATTCTAGGTTGCCGTGGTGATTACGTCCTTATTAAGAGGGAGTCATACTATTTCCGTATTACTGAATTTAAAAACCGAATTTGTATACTAAAATTGTTTAATTATAGGAATCCTATAATCTAACTGCAGTTTTTTGGATAGATGTTTCCGGAGAAATAGAAAGTAAATGGACAAAAAGTCTACATATGGATTTGAAGTTCGGAAAATTTCCAACAGAATTTTCAGGAAATGTCAACATGCAAATATTTTTGTTGCCAACTTAAAAGGTATTTATTTTAATAAGGAAATTAATCATATCATAATAACTGACGATACAATTTGTTTCACTGAAATAATAACAGTACGAACGCACCTCATTTGTCACGTTTATAATTTCCAACTTTCTTAAAAAATATGTTCATTGTTAAAAATAAGTACGCAAAAGTAAGAATATGTATTTTTTGTATATTCTCTCATATTGATATACAGCAGAGATTCCAGACAATGTCCGTAAGAAAACGGGTTTTGTCTCTTGATAAACGGACTTTGCTGTTACATAAACGGTTAAACATCGAGTTTAACTTTCTTTTATTTAGTTTATGTAGATTTATATTACATATTTGCCCGTTTTTGCCCGTAAAAAACATGAAATTTACGGAAATTGACCATTTACCGTGAAAAAGGGACATTTTCCATAAAATTACAGCAGTAATTCACGGAGAATGCCCGTGAATTTACAATTTTTTTTACGGTGCACCACACTGTAAGTAATGTTCTATATATATATATATATATATATATATATATATATATATATATATATATATATATATATATATATAGCTACCGGTGTAAAATGAAACCTTTTTAAAAGATTTCGATTCCAAATTTTTTTTTTATAGAATAAAACAATCAAAAACCCTTTTTAGTAGATTGACGACTTATTGTTATACATTAGCTTTAAAAATTATAAGTAAAATAAATGTAAATCAAAAGTTTAAAAAGTGTCATTTGACATCGATAAAAATGTTGTTAATTTTAAGAATTTCTTTGGTACATGTCAAGAATTTATTTATCATTTTCTTTGAAATCAAAATTTTAACCCCTTTATTATATAAAACCGTTTCTGAAATTTTATGTAAAATGAAATTTATCACTTTATATATAGATCTGAAATAGGATTTTTTAGAACCGTAAAAGTGTATTTTTAACATCTGTCTCATTTATTTTAGAAAATTCTATTCATTTCAGTGAAATATTAATTATTCCAGCCATCTATTCATTGCTACCTTCCCGTTTTTGAGAAATTTTGTGATGAAATGAATAATTCACATTTCAAAAATATTAACTATCTTCAATTTAATTTTTTCCTCTAAAAATTTTATGTTTAAAAATTTGCAGTGTGGTAATTTACACTCTTTCAACTTACAACATACTTTATTTGTTGATTGAATTTATGATTCAATTATCTCTAATTAGTGCAATTACGCTTTTGCAACATGATGTAACATTGTAAATTATGTCTCTAAATAAAACTGGGAAGATTAAATTTTTCAATTTTGTGTAGGTACGTTATATTTTACTCAGAGTAATTTATTCCAGATTAGCTAAACTTTCAGGCTTTACAATTTCTTACTTTATAATTTTTGAGCTTTTTGTAATTCAATGTTTTGAAAAAGAAAATTTTCTAGTTTTGTAGATATATTAAGTTAAATTATTTACCGATTTGTGTTTTTTAAAAAATAAGTCTACTGTTAGTGAAATAGACGTTTCTTTAATAAAAAACCCCTCTATTTTATCCGTATTTTATACACACGCAAGGAAAGAGGCAGGTCGCAGCATTAAATGAATCTTCTCCGCTTTTCAGCCAACATTGATCACACGGCAGTTGGACAATCAGTGTAAACTAGACTATCTTGATCACGGGATAGTCAAGCATGGTGGAATTACCGCGGCCTTACTTTTTTTGTTCGTTGTGCTTTTATCATACAAAAATATATTTTGTTTATATATTATTGACAGAATATGGACTTTTTTCGAATATAAAAAAAAAACAAATATTATATATATTTTTTATATTATTGAATCAAGTGATGTTTCAAATACTGCACTTAACAAACAGAGACATATTTTTGAGCGACATAGTTGCTTGCTGTTTTTAAAAACGGAAAAACGGATTGAAAAACGGAAAATATGTATTCAATATTTTTGAAAAATCTATTTAGGGATATCTAAGTTGCTTTCATAACTGTGGGAAATGGGGCAAATTTGATATCTTAAATGAACCCCCCCCCCCCCGCCAAAAATTTTATTGCAGATTCGGATTCTAAAGGAAAAAGTATCTAACTTTTGTATTTAAAATTTTCTTCAGAAAATCAAAGATGACGCTGTAATCGAGTAAAATGCAGTGAGAATCGTTTCCATTGAAAAGTCTAGAAATGGTCGAATAACTCGAGAAACATCGGATTCAAAAACTGAAAAATACGTGTTAAATATTTTAAAAAATCTATTGAAGGATATCAAAGTTGCCATTCTTCTAAAATATTGAACCCAATTTTTTTGTTTTTCAACTCTATGTATATTTCACGGATTATTCGACCGTTTCCAGACCTATCAGTGAATTTTCTTTCACTAACGGAAATTGCCAAAGGGTAAATTTCAACCGTGCTATGCGTTTCCTGACTTATCTAAATTTTAGCATACTATTAAAATTACATAAATTGCAGGAATGTATATTAAACATATACCTGCACAAAATAGATTGGATATTTTTCCGATTATTCATGGTAATTCCAGAAATTGTGTTTTAAAATGTGTTATGCGTTTTATAATTTTTTTACTTCATTGTCTTTCAGCTTATTAAACGGTGAGGTTTTGTTAAAGTGTTCTGGATGTGTTGGAAAGTGTTGCATAATCTATGATTGACTCATGATTTTTCGTTCTTGCTTAAATCTGTCTCACTGTGTCCAAATTTCCCCTGTACGTTTATTCTATCAATAATATATTTTGAATTTTATGTAATTAATCATACAGTAATTTTATTTATTATTATTTCTTTTTGGATAAACTACTCTAAATAACAGTGTATATCAAACAAACTCTATTAGTTTCAAATGCAAAAATGTTATCCATTTCGTAACTTTTTTTCTGAATACTCCTTATCATTATACTTTTATTCTTAAAAAATAATCAGAAATCTAATTTAAATTTTTTTCGCTCTTTATACTGATGGTTTTAATCTTTCATAATTATATTTATTTTTCATGATTTTTTTTTTTCCGAAATTGTTATTAAATATTTAAAATACGCTTAAGAAAAAAAAATATGTAATGTAAATTCTACCCAATATTTTTATGGTATCATACCATCATTATATTTTTAGTTTTATATAACTAATCGTATAATTGAAAATTAAATTTATTTATTAAACTTGTCTCAATAACAGTGTATATAAAAAGAAACTGTAATAGTTTAATATGCAAAAATATTTTTTTTCGTATTTTTTCTCGGCGTATTCCTTTTACCTTTCTATTCTTAAAAAAAAATTAACTTTATTTATTTTTCTTTTTATATTGATGGCCTTTTTAATTCTATTTATTTTTCATTAATCTTTTAAATATTGTTATTAAATGTTTAAAATGCTCTTATTACACTGGACATTTGCATTAAAAATTATTCGCAAAATAATTTTTTTAAGATGAAAATTTAGAAGCAATTATAATGATGATTTATGTATTTGCTTTACACTAATCGAATAAAAGTAACTAGTTTAAAAGTTTTATAAGAAATTTTGTGAAAAGTTTTATTTATTCGTCGTCTTCAGTTTTAGAAAATTATTGCTTTATTTTGTGTTAAAAGTATTTACGAATTAGAATACGTTGAATTAAAATACTTTGTGTAATCGTATAGAAGAATATATAAGTATACCGTAGAAAAAACCTTTCCAGAATATTTTATTATTAATATATTTTTAGCCTTTTATGTAAATATGCTAGAACTCTATTACTTTGACGTTTCTCGTGATACAATTTATATTTGAAATTTACGTTTTATGTAATAAGGGATTTTACATTAAATACACTTTGAGGACCATTTCCATTTATTTCAATATTACTGTATTTATGGAAATTATATTTATGATCTATCTGTTAACATTTATGATAAGCAATAACGAAAAATAGACGTGTGCTTATTTGAAACTTTTGCAGGTGTTTTTTCTAAAGTATTTATTCTTAAACATAAGATATATAAAACTTACATGTATTCAGATTATGTGAACAGCTGAAAAACATTATTTTATTAAAAATGCTATCTTTACATTCATATTATTTTTAATAACTTACATTTGTTTTTGGAGTAAGCTATATCAAAAGTTTCAAGAAAACATTTCTGTTATGCTCAATCAGAAAAATAAAAGATACACAGGACGTTATTCGCGATTTACACTCTGATAGCTAATCAATATTAGTTATATTGATTACATTGGGATGCAATGCTCCATTCATCAGAAATAAGTACAATGAAACGTCAATATTTATTCATTCTTGGTTTTACATTGTAAATATTTTTAGTGAAATGCTGTTACTGCAGAAAAATTGGATTTACATTGTAAATATTTGTAATGAAACACCAATATTGTAACACTAATATATTGAAGCATCAATAAATTTCCTTTTGGAAATATTTCAAAATAAATGGTAAAATATTTCTTATCAATTTTGGTGTAATATAACACCCCAATCAGGCAGGTATATTTTGTCTCAATATTGGAAATGTTGGCTATGATAAAGCCAATATTATTATTCATTTGCTATTTGAAAAATGAAACTTGATACAAATTTTAAAATGTACATGACCCTTAAAGGATAATTTATGCATAGCAATTAATAATATACCAAGAGACATTTTTTGAATCGACTGTAATATGTATCGTTTTAATACTGTTATTTGCAGTAGATATAGTAGGGGATTACCACATTTTTCAGGACTGTACAATGGCCGACTTCCATACCGGCCGAGAAATCTCTTATTTGTTAGGGTGGTGGCTTAGATCAGAGTTCATCACGTCAGATCACGGGATCTTCGTCGAATCAATCGATCGAGAAAGCTATCCCAGGGAAGGGGTGAAAGATAAACAAGAGATCAGCCGGAGATCACGTGATCTTGTGTCATGAACTCTTAAGCCACCGCCGTAACAAACAAGAGCTTTCTCGATCGGCACAGAAGTCGACCGTTTTGGTGCATACATACTTACAAAAACTTTAATATATACAATAAATCTTTCTTCAACAAATGAAATAAATATTGGATAATGAAATATTAATCCTAATCCTCAATACAACATTGCTGTGTTTTCTCCAGTCATGTTTTTTCTTTAATAAAGCTGTTTTTATCATAAATGATTCAACGTTTTAAAATGCGATGGAAAACAACAACATTTAGGTCATAAAGTTTCTAAATAAATAAATGAATTAAATAAAGTCTATATAAACTATATAAAATTATTATATTATGCTTAGAAACAAAATAGTTAATGGAATTTATTCGCGCACTTTGCTGTATAAAATTTAATATATCCTGCTGGTAGTTATGCAAGGTTTTTAATATTGTTGTAAATCAAGATTTCCATTATATAACATCCAACTTCTCAACATTTTCTAAAAATATTAATTTTAGAAAAGAAATCAAAAGAATATATTGTAGTATATTACTGACGTTTTATTATCTGTAATTATTGTTTTCAAAATTAAAAATTCATTTTAGTGAATGTTTGCTTGTAAGTCCATTAGGCATTTTTGCTTACACTTGTATACTGAGAAGAACTTTAATTATGCTTTTAATCTCTGGAGACGGCCTATTTATTTTACAATAATATGCTAAAAGTAATGAACCATGCATCAGAAGTTTATTATATCTGTTCCTCTTTTATAAAACAAGATCAGATACTGAAAGTAACTGATCTCAAGGGATTCTAGATATGATTTTTAGTAACTTGCTTATGTACGTAAATACTTACATAGAAGTATGCTTTTTTTATTTTATTAAGTTACTGGATGTTTAGAAAATATATGTACTAGAAACATCGTATAAAAACTAATACAACGAATAAATGCAATTCTCTTCTTTATACATCACAATATTTTCACTAAGCTACATTTAAATCGATGCAGAAGATGGCATTGTATAACTAGTAAGCTGGGATCATCACAAACTTTTTCTATACCATTTTATTACCTTATTTTATATAGCGCATTTAAATCTTATTATATTGAGCTCGGGCTTCTGTGAACGACAGCAAAGTCGCTCTCACGGTTACGGTTGTAGGTATAGAAACTTGAAACTTTCGAATGGCAACACCCATTTTTCCCTGTCTGAAAATTCTTAGTGCATGCGAAAACTCTAAAGAGCGTTAGAATGGTACGTGTATCAGAAGTACGGACGCGTTATGCACGCACAAAAAACAGTTTAGCAAACGACAAGATAAAAGAAAAAAAAGATCGAGGCGCACGGAGAAAATTTGCACATGACAGAGGCAAGAAACCAATCACAGAACGCCGTTCCCGAGATATTCAGCGTAGAAAACGGATAAAAAGTAGGATGTGAAAGTTGGTTGTTCAGTTACACCTCTCACATGCTGACGAAAACGACACTGCCAGCGATTGTTCGTGGTGAATTAATAAAACTGTGTTATAAAAATTGTTATGAATGCTGCGGAAGCCTTGTGTGTTTACCGTCGAAATCATCGCCAAATACGTTGCCCATGTACCCCGAAAAAGAAAAGAAATTCGAAGAACTGGCTGCACCTGTGATAGACCGTGATCTGGTCGGCCAACTGTTCCTGAGGACACTGTTATGGAAGTGCATCACAGAGTGACTTCAAGACACATGCAAACTGCAAGATCTGCAGCTCGTGTATTGGATATGCCAAAAACAACGGTCCTAAAGCTACTGCGCTCTGCAATCCGCATGTTTCCATACCGGTACTAGCGCCTACAGATGTTTACGCGGGGGACCATCAACAACGTATGCACTTTGCAAATGAATTTCTTATCCGATAGGATGGCGAAAACAACTGGCCACTAATATATTATGGACGGAAGAGGCACATTTTACCTTAACTGGCAACGTCAATATCAAAAATTGTATGCACTGGTCAGACACGAATCCACACTTTGTGTTACCAGTACCATTTTACGATGCCAAAGTTACTGTGTGGTGCGGAATTGCAGGCACAATTGTTCTCAACCTGCACTTCTTTGAAGAAGCGACACCAATGGGATTTGTAACATACACTGTGACAGGTTGTCGCTATACACCCATGATGCATAATACGTCATACTAGAATTGCTGCAGCGAAATGCACTGAATGACATCGTTTGATGCCACATATAGCGAAGTCTGTTCGCAGGGTCGTGGAACAGCACTTTGACGACAGCGTCATCTCATGTCACTGTCAGTTTCCGTGGACTCTGCGATCCCCCGACTTCTCTCTTATGGATTTCTATTTCTTGGGATATTTCAAATCTAGAGTACATGTGCAAACTCTTTGCTGGTTTTGAAAGACTCTATAAAACGTGATATTGCAAACAACCGTCATGTTATGATGATACGTTCCGCTTTATTGCACACAGTCACCTGCATAAAATGCGTAATTGTCTTTGATGGCACACATGTGGCAAATGTATAATCCAAATAACTTTTCTGTTCTCCAATCTGTGTTGTAATCAATGATTGGTATCTTGCGTCTGTCATATGCAGATTTTTCCGTGCGTCGCTTTTTTTCCTTGCCGTTCGCAGAATTGTTTTTTGTTCGTGCATAACGCGTCCATTTTTTCTGATACGCGCACCATTCCAACGCTCTTTAGGGTTTCTGAATGCGCTGAGCATTTTGCGGTAGGAAAAATGTTCGTTGCCATTAGCAATTTTTGAAATTCTGTACCTATAACCGTAACCGTGAGCACCACTTAGTTACCGTTTACAGAATATCTATCTCATACTGCTGAATAACTATATCTGAAATCACATCTCGATCGTTTGAAAGGGCCGGCAGCTAGAGGTCCATATATCGGCGTAGTTTTTTTATAAACCCTCCATATATATATATATATAATTTATTTCCTTCGTATCCTTCCATTTTCCGCATTAATCTTTTAAATTAATCTAACTTCTGTCATAGTCAGTATTTCCTTAATTCTTAATAATATTTATTCCTATTTAATGTCCTTTTGAAAGTAAATATCCGTATATTAATAATTATCTTATTCCAAAAATTATCTTATTCAATCTAAAATTTTAAGTTCATTCATAACTGTTATCAGCTCCCCAATCTATAAAATTCAATTCGAATGTTTTTTAAAAAGCCATTTTCTTTTTATTATTATTATTTTATTTTCTGATTTCGCGCGTTGGGTTTTTCACCTCAAAATTGATACGCGTCCAAGTGAGGGATTCTTTCCTGTCTTAGCTTCTCCCTCTAACCTCATTCGCTGGTCTGGAGGCCGCCTCTCACTCATTTGTTTGTGCGCTCGTGACGTCGTTTTTTGTATGTCTACACTGAGTGAACAAAACTAGCTCGCATCCGTCGGAGCGGAGGATTTTTGACGTATCTGAAAGTGTAAACGAATATGTATCTGGTGTTTATCGTCTCGTAGAATATTCATATGGCCATTTAACATCTTTAAATCAATGAAGTGAACCATCGTGAAGCCCGAGGGCTATAAGTTTTATACCTGTGGGAATTGTCTCTGCATCGCTCGTATTCTAAATAAACTATTTGTCTGGAAATTGGCTGGATTTACTGGATAAACTTTTGTGGACTGATTTCATTGCCTCACTACTTCGTCATGATCGTGAATATCGGCTGCAATATGCTATATCTGTAGCAAACTGCCATTTTCTCATGGAAAATTATATCTGGTGCTATCTCATCTTAGTCAAAATGCCACATATATAATATAATTCTTAGTCTGAAACATCCGTAAGAAATTTAAAGTTAAAAATTAAAAAAAAATAAAAAGAGAAAGAATATTTACCATACGTATCTATGATTTTGATAGATTTGTAAATTTAAGTCTACATTAAAAACATAACTGTTGAAAGGTATGTTACTTTCAATCACTATATAAATATTTGTAAAAGGCACGCTCCACTATCATTTTGAACAAGAATGTATCACTACGATTATTTGTAAAGCGCTATTATTAGGAAATGTGATTGTTACTCATTGCATTAAATATACATGTTTATGACGTTTGGGAAAATTGATAAGTTAAATACGTAAATCTGAAGTAACATTTATTATTTCCATTCTCACTGAAAAGCGCAGATTTGACTAAGAATATTTCAGAATATATTTACGTTTATGAGAACACAGCGAATTAAAATTGTTATCAATAAAAGTTTTCTTTTTTACATTATATACAAGGTGTTCCTTCTTATCGTTGACTGATATCTAATTATTAAACCGTTAGCTTTAGTGTATATGACAGAAAAACGTTCGAATATTGTTCTTCATCATATGAAAATCCCCTTTCATCCAAATAGTTGTTTTTAAGGTAAACCAACATACTAGTTGAAAAGTGTTTATGAATAATGTTTCTCTGTCCGACTGTCCGAGCTCTAACTCTTGTAAGTACAGTCGGATTGCCATGCAATTGATATATGTTATTGAAGTTTACTATGACATGTTTTGCATTAAAATTGAAGTGTGTAGCATTTACAGTTCAGTTACAGGGACACTCAAAAGTCCGTTATATTATGGTCTATGTGGAAAAATTGTTTTCGTTGTATTTTAATGATGTTAAGATATTTTGAAATTAATATATATCACTGAGGTGCGCTACAAGGCACTTACTTTAATATGTGACGTGCACAGAATTTAGCGTTCATTTACAGGGAAGCGCAAAAGAATTCGGTTGCAGTACTGCCTATGAACAATAACTGGAGTAAGTGCGTTTTCAGTTGTGGTATGCTTTTTAAAGTCAGGTGCTTTCTTGCATATTATTTGTTATGTATAAATTATATAGATCATATACAGGGCTACACAAAATATCTCAAGTACATTTCCGTTTACTGACGGAAATTGCTAAAGGGAAATTCCCAACTGTGCTATACGTTTCCTAACTGAACTAAATTTTAGTATGCTATGTAGTATATACACAAATATATAGATCATATACAGGGCTGCACAAAAGATTTCGGATACTTTTCGAGTATTGATGATAGTTGCTGAAATTGGGTTTTCAAACCTGTTATGCGTTTTCCAAATTGTTTACTTAGATTGATCGGGGCTAGTTGAGCTTAAGACGAAAGGTAGGCTTCCCCCGGTTTGACCTTCACCTTGTGTACTTAGAATTTAGTAAATTGTGAAGTTTTCTTACAGTACTCTGAATGGGATGGAAAGTGATTCATAAACTATGCTTGATGCGTGATTTTTCATTCGTATTTAAAAAGTTATCAAATTAAAATTTTTATGCAATCTGTGAATCCTGGTTTTAAACAAAATTATTCTTTACTGTAACAATTTAAAATGTACGACATTTTTTCCCGATGAGCAGTAATCGGGCTATGATATTTTGAATTTCACGAAATTTCAGCGTTTTATGGCATTAAAAACGTGTTTTCCTGTTTAGTGCAAGAAAAGGGCGAACATTCAAAATATCATAACTCGGTAAGTTTTGGTCGTAGAAGAATTGAATTTTTAATAATTTGCTTTTTGTGACACGGAAAACGTTTTACTAAGTATAACATATAGGACGCAGTGGCCGTATAATCGGAATTTCGTAACTTAGAAAAATAACTATTTCGACGTAAATTGATTTTCATATGATAAAGAACAAAATGTGAAATATTTTTGCAATTGGAGTAATATCCCTAAAACTGACGGTTTCGGAATTCCATAGCTGCCAACATTTAGGCTTTTCTAACACCATTAACATTTAATAGAATTTTTTGTCTTATGTAATCGCCGATTGCTGCGATTAAATAAGGCAGAATTTACAATTAAATTTTAGTGGGAAGAAAAATGCATAACACTTGACAGCTACGGAATTAACTATTAGTCTAGGATAAGAAAGTAATCTTTTATGTCCAAATTCTTTATTATTAAAATCGGAGCGTTTTCTATTTAAAAAATTAGTAGTTTTTTACCTGTTTTTCTCATTGCAAAATTTTGATTAATTATGTAAAACAAAAAATTTCAGCGGGAATGTATTTTTGTATTTTTAAACATTGCCAAATCTATAGATATTGATTCCTTTCATGACGGTAAACATTACTTAACGTATTTACCTTATGCAGAAAAAAATATTTAAAAAATGTATATACTCATATAACTACAACTTCTCAGTGAAAGAGAAATATTGGATCAATGATAAAAGTTAATAACTCTCTTGTGAACTGGAACAAGCTCTTTTCTTTTCAAATAAATTTTTTTGTAAACTTAGCAACGTTTTCAAATATTATAGCAAAAAGAAATTTGTATTTTAAAAAAAATATTTTTAACTTATGTTCTTATATTTTAAACATCAGTCGATGGAAGTTTTTGTGCAGTATACGGAATTTGATTATGAAATTTTCATTTTCAGTAGTTCAAATTTATCAAATTATAGGAATTCTGAAAAGATTAGAGTTTAAAAAAATTAAAGATTTGCAATGTTTACTTTAAATTTATTAAATTAATGAAGTGCAGTAGTTTTTAAGGGGTAGTTCTTTTTTTAGTATTTTCAATGTCTAACAAACATTGCTACATTTATTATAAAATAATAATAAATGGCTTGTTGATCTAGAAAATACGTTATTTTACAGTATTAAAAAAGACAGATAGTTCTAAATGCTATCATGGTGCGATACCAGTTAGAATTGCGACTAATATTACAATGTGATGCTAAAGAAATGAGATATATGTATCAAATGTATTTGAAATGCATGCAATTTTCTTGTGAAAATGTGCTTGAATCATTTTAAGGAAATACGTGAAATTCCCTACCCCTCCTCATTCACGACAAAACAATATTTAACTGTACTCTTCATATTGACAGTTCATACGGTGCCAGCCAGATTTAAATATTTCTTTTTTCGTGACGCATTACTCATTTATCATTAGTGAGACAGCGATATTTTATTTGCCAAAAATGCATGGCCCCACCAGTGGCTGAGAGGTTGTGCTCTCGAAGCTGGTAGACGGGAGGTGCTGGGTTCGAACCCAATCGCGCCTGTCGGCCTAATCGTTCGGAGTTTTCGTGGTTTTCTTCGAGCCGTGGATTTATCCATGCGTAAATACGGATTAGGTTCACTTAGAAACACCCCCACGAAGGGCACTCCCCCCGGGCCTATATCCCTAGTGTAGATAATTGGCCGTCAATAATCAACCCAACCCAACCCAAAAATGCATGTTTATATTTTGTAGTAAAATTGTTATTAAAAAATGTAACTGGTTTAGCTTTCAAACTTGAACAGTAATAAAAGGATGCTTGCCTTATTAATTTGATATGGGAAAAAAAAGTTAACGTTATACTAAATTCTGTGATGGCAGTGATGTATCAATGTGGTATCAGTTAGAATTACGACTTATATATCAAAGTAATTATAAAAACTGTTTAATATCTGCATATAACTTATTTGAAATATATTTATTTTTTCTTGTGAAAATATACCTATATCATTTTAATGAAATTTAGCAGTGTAAAATATGTAGTGTAATATTTAAAGTTTTTATAAAAATTCCTTTAAAATATTATTTTATCTTATTACTGCAAACCCATCGGTGCATGGATAATCCTGTACCTATTTATTGTAAATTTAAATTTGAATCTAAAATTAAATCGCTTTTTAAAAGTTCATTAATTAAATACTGCTGATGCGCGTAAAAGGAAAATAAATTAAACGTACTTTTAATTATTTTCCTGTATCTAGCAAATTGAATTGATCATTCGGCAATTTATTTGGCTGAACGTAATTGGATGTTAAATTTATAAAATTTATAAAATTTGTAATTAATTCACCTAGTACTGTAACTTAACAAGACTGATACTTTGCCATTATTTGTATATTGATTTTTAAACTAATTGAAAAATTTTCACTTCATCGTACAAATTAATTGTACCTAAAAATAATTCATTCATACCATGAAGTTAAGGATAAAATTAAAATATAACTTAGTATTAAATACTAAAAAAAGTGTAAGACTAATAATATAAAAACAATAAATATTCCTATAAAAATTATTACAATCAAGATGATTGTTTCGGATAAAAAATCGAAAGAAGCAGTAAAAATAAAAATAAATTGAGCACTTGGTGGACAACGGGCGCGAAGTAATTGCGATCACCGTTGATTATTTAGATGTTGAACTAAATTATATCTTCTATCTTTCTATATAGAAGACATACACTTCTGAACAACGATAAGAGGGAAAAAAGATGAGGATATTATTAAATAGAATGAAGTACATTCAATCGTTTATACAATCAAAGAAGTGTTCTTAAACAGTATAGGGACGTATAATTATTTTAATATGAGGGCGTCCAATGAAGATATAGAAAGTTACAGGAGACTGTTAAGAGAATTCAATGCAGGAAAGTTAGAAATCGAAGAAATGGCCTGCTAAACATGATCTAATAATGTACCAATGCGAAGACATTGAAATACCAAAATTTGTGTCCATGATGTGGTTTTGTTCCTTGCCTGATTTAAAAAAGGCTCGGTTGGATCTAATATTCTTTGTTTTCTAAATGGGTTTTCCAAGTCAATAAAAAACGTTAGATTTTTCTTATTTATTTTTTCTATGTTCATCAATAACTGCACTAAGAGCCTATTGTTAGACTTCAACATACAAAGAAACGTCAATAACTGAAGATTGGGAGTAGTTAGAAAATGTCAAATGAGGTAAATAAAAACATCATATTCAAATTATGAGAATAAATAAGATAGTATTATACCCTCTAATGTATCAGTAAATAGTTTTATACTTTCACCATCCTAAAATGATATTGCTGTTTACATTTACACCTTAGTTTCGGGGGAAACTTGACGGTAATTGCAACCATATTGCTACCGGTTGTGTTAAAATCCTCCAAGACAATATATTTTCCACATACATTTGTTCTAGGGAAGTGAGATAATAGCTAGACGAAAAATCATTAAGGTATATATGCGCTCAACCATTACTGAAAAGTGTGGAAATTTATTTATAAAATAAATTATAATACATAAATGTAACTTACATTACCCTACAAGTTGGTTATTGTGCAAATTTTTAAATCAAAACTTTAAAATATAGTCTTAGTCTAAATCTTAGATAAAACAGGTTTATAGGGACTTTAGTGATTATAGGAATAGGCTTTTATCTAGGATTTTTGGCAGTTCTTACTGGAGATGAATGGTACCCTTACCCTTCTTTCGGACTTTCTTCTTAAAGAGAGACTTCTGTCATTACACTATATGGGTTTGTTACCAGAGGACGTTTTCGTGCTGCCTTTCTCTCTTTCTGTCTATTTTAACGACAGCTAGAATTGGTCACGCATTTCACTTTGACCATCGATCCTAACGCATACACACCATTATATACCAAATATATACCTGCACACATATATCGGTTAATAGTTCAATAAATTAAGTCTGTTTTATAACATCAAATTTTTTATTGTGGCAATATCTGATCATATATAAATAAACAGCAGCATGAAAGCCAATGTAAAAAAGCATATATTAAAAATGTATTGGTATATATATTTATTTTTCGAAATTCGTAATGACACTATAGATCTGTTTAACGATAGACGAGTAAATCAGAGCAGCTGTACACACAGTATCCTCATAGATATGCGCCTTAAATAGATAAATATTCAAATGAAAATGGAAAAAAGTCTATGATACATATTTTGAAGTATTTTAATATAAAACAATTTCTAAAAATCATTTAATATTTCTATAATAAAAGTCATAGTATAAAAGCATTTTAAAGACTTTTAAAAAGTAAAACCATATTTTTGCAACTTTGTTTCAAAACTGCTTGTATAAAGGACCCACCATTTATTTTCATTCGAATCATTCAAACCTTTAACTCACTTATTTTACAGAATTCTAATTTTAGAAATTAGATATTAAGCAGAACTGACATCGATAGTTATCTAATCAAAAGAGAAATGGTCTCAGAAGTTAATCCAATTCTTTACAAAACAGTGACATTGACAATATATATATTTTTGAAAAATTGTTTCCTTCAGTTATCCTAGAATGCTTATTTTAAATATTTTTCTTTAAAAAGTATTTTGTGCTGAAAATAACTTATTGTTTACAATGTTATTTAAATGATACAGGTTCCTACAGGTTAGGAAATTTTTCTGAATTTAGGTTGGATAAATAACAGTATTTACTGACAGAAACACACAACCTATGCAATCGCGGGGTTGCATAAATCAAGTTTTTCTATTAGAAAATTTGGGTGTTTGTGCTGAAGCTGTTGGAACCCTGTAGTATTATTTTACTACATAATTTTAATATTACTTTTTAATTTCGACTCATGTTTCATATTATTATGCAACTGATTTTTTTTCGATTTTATGTCTATATGCTAAGGCTACTTTTAGAAATTTAACTACAAATTTATTACTTTTAAAAATAAACTCTACATTCCATAAACTATATAATTTTACTCACCTAAGTTGGAAATTTTGAAAAATTTTTGCAGATCTACGCCGATCATGACTCCCAGAACCCAAAACCACCCCCAGTTCAAAACTTTATCTATCTATCTATCTATCTATCTATGTCACTTTTTTCTGACCACGATAACTGGAAAAATTCTGCATAAATCTCTTCCAAACTGATACATAAAATCAAGGGTCATAAAATCTCGGTCAAGTTCGTTAATGGGCAAAATCGAACCAAGGGGGGGGGGGGGGTTGTGAAAACAGAAAAACCCTAATAATTTCTTTATTTTTATACGTATCGAATCCGTTTAAAGTTATTATTACTTCTAGGAAAAGGGCCGAAAATTTATGTATGACAGATTTTTGATATAATTAAAAATGGCCCCAAGGGGGGGGGGGAAAGGGGGGCGGGTTTAGAAGAAAAAAATCATAGCTTCGTTAATTCACAAGATATCAAATCCGCGTAAATTTATTATTAATCCTCTTAGTATTATCTAAAACTTTTATATTGACAAGTTTTTTATAGGACCAACCGTTATAGCAATAAAAAATTAAAAACAAAAAAAATCCCTGCCGGCTCCGCCTGCAAACAAGTTATTTTTCGAAGTAGGCGGTTCCAACTCCCGCATCTTTTCGAAACTGATACATAAAATCAAGGGGCATAAAATCTCGGTCAAGTTTGTTAATGGGCAATATCGAACCAGGGGGGGGGGGGGGGATGGGGTGGCTTTTTGTGAAAACAGAAAAAAACATAATTTCTGAATTATGATACGTATCGAATCCGTTTGAAGTTATTATTACTTCTACGAAAAGGGCCGAAAATTTATGTATGACAGATTTTTGATATAATTAAAAATGGCCCCAAGGGGGGCGGGGAAGGGGGGGTTTAGAAGAAAAAAAAATCATAGCTTCGTCAATTCACAAGATATCAAATCCGCGTAAATTTATTATTAATCCTTTTAGTATTATCTAAAACTTTTATATTGACAAGTTTTTTATAGGACCAACCGTTATAGCAAAAAAAAAATTAAAAACAAAAAAATCCCTGCCGGCTCCGCCTGCAAACAAGTTATTTTTCGAAGTAGGCGGTTCCAACTCCCGCATCATTTCGAAACTGATACATAAAATCAAGGGGCATAAAATCTCAGTCAAGTTTGTTAATGGGCAAAATCGAACCAAGGGGGGGGATGGGGTGGCTTTTTGTGAAAACATAATTTCTGAATTATAATACGTATCGAATCCGTTTAAAGTTATTATTACTTCTAGGAAAAGGGCCGAAAATTTATGTATGACAGATTTTTGATATAATTAAAAATGGCCCCAAGGGGGGGGGGAAGGGGGGGTTTAGAAGAAAAAAAAATCATAGCTTCGTCAATTCACAAGATATCAAATCCGCGTAAATTTATTATTAATCCTCTTAGTATTATCTAAAACTTTTATATTGACAAGTTTTTTATAGGACCAACCGTTATAGCAAAAAAAAATTAAAAACAAAAAAATCCCTGCCGGCTCCGCCTGCAAACAAGTTATTTTTCGAAGTAGGCGGTTCCAACTCCCGCTTCTTTTCGAAACTGATACATAAAATCAAGGGGCATAAAATCTCGGTCAAGTTCGTTAATGGGCAAAATCGAACCATGGGGGGGGGGGAGACTTTTTGTGAAAACAGAAAAAACCCCATAATTTCTTAATTATGATACGTATCGAATCCGTTTGAAGTTATTATTACTTCTAGGAGAAGGGCCGAAAATTTATGTATGACAGATTTTTGATATAATTAAAAATTGCCTTCAGGGGGGGGGGGAGGTTTTTGAAGAAAAAAATTCATAACTTCGTCAATTCCCAAGATTTCAAATCCGCTTAAATTTATTATAAATCCTCTTAATATTATCTAAAACTTTTATATTGGCATGTTTTTTATAGGACCAACTCTTATAGCAAAAAAAAAAAAAAATCCTTGCTGGCTTCGCCTGCAAACAAGTTTGGTTTCGAAGTAGCAATTCCCGACAAACAGGCACCCCACGATCTGCGTCTTCGAAATCTACCTATGCCTGTAGGCCGAGCCGTCAGGGATTTTTTTATAACATATTTATTCCTCACTTAATGTATTTGAATTTCATATAAGCTGTAGGCATCAGTTAAAAAAATATCTGTAAACCAAATGTAATAAATCATAAAAAGTTTACCAAACCTGAACTTGAAATAAATTGTAGATAGAATGAGAACTTGAAACTATTTTATTTTTGTAATTTTGATAGAATTGTACTAATAAACGAGTCCATGACGATCTCAAATATAAGTTACCACGAGTCGTTAAAAATAATCTAGTTAATGAACATAAGTCTTATACAATTTTAATCCATTTAGATACATATTATTTATTTTAAGAGAAATTGCCTAACAAATGTGTACGCACGATTTCGAAATATTTTCTCCGAACCGATTGATAAGTAACATTCGCACACTTTTAACAATAAATTACACCCTTTGTCATTGTAGAAAAGGAATCTGTATGTATACTTGTGTCCAGAAATTAAGGGGCAGTGGCCAATTTCAGACGTTTCGTCGAATATATTACTGAAACTCATGAGGGAATGCCCTTGAACTTTCAGGATGTAAAGAACATGTTTGACTTCATGTTTTTCTGTGAAGATTTTGTCGCGAGGACAGTTAGGGAGACAGTAATAATTTTAATAATAAAATAATATTTTCGATCACCCAAGTAACAAAAAATGCTAAAAATGGTCTGTCACTATAGAAAATTACTATGTAGGTCCTGTTCAACATTTGTGTGCATTTGTTTAGGCATAGCACGTATATTCGTGAAGATGTTAACGTTTGTGTGGAAAATTCAAAATGTTTTTTTTTTTAAAGCATGCAGAGTTTTCAGCCGAATTTAACACCGCTTTCCAAAAACTTGACAACAAATCGTAGAAATAGTATACTGTGATTAAAATATTAATATATTGAAATTTTCATGAGATATAGGTATTTTTTAAGTAAATTTTAACTGCGCATGCGCGAACTACAGCAAAGACTTTTTGTCATGATTTGGTGGTCAATACGATAGGGCAAAGCATATAAAAAGACCAGTGAAATATCGTGAAAACTCAAAACGTTACAGCAATAATTGAAAAATTGAGGAGATCAATCTCCACTCAATCTCCACTGAAAAACATGAAGTCAAACATATTCTTTACATCCTCAAAGTTCAAGGGCATTTCGGGCATTACCTCACGAATTTCAGTAAGATATTCGACGAAACGTCTGAAATTGGTCACTACCCCTTAATTTCTGGACACCAGTGTATATATAAGATAAACAAAATTAAACAATAACTGCCAGGACAAACCATAGAAAAACACGTACATAGCATTTCAAACGAACATGTATATTTAAATTAAAATAAATTTCTTAAAATACAACACAATGTTAGAAGCTACATAAAAACAAAAAAATAACACTGATATAAATATAATATTCTGTATATAAATACTAGAGATAACAGAAAAACAGCACCATATATGAGAGTATTTATTAAAAACGATCACATTGGCAAGCGTAATATTATTCGCAGAGAACTGGAAACATCCTTTAAGAAAACCTTTATCGGAAACTGAGATTGTTGTTAAAACTTCACATTTTATCTGTTGGACCTTCCACTGCAAGAAACAAAAAAACTGCCAGAGAATATTTTTTTTCAAACTGAACACCGCCGAAATACATAATTCAAGCTTGTGATTTGAAAATCCTTCGGTCTGAAACAAATGTCCTTTTAAAAATTTGCTGATTTAATTTAAAGATTGTCCGGCTTTGTATTACATATGTATATCATAAAAATTTAATTTAACACAATCCTATATTCATATGTATAACCATATGCATATTTATTTTGTAACCCATCATACCCTTAAACACAAATATTAATATTTACCTTTTACAAATATTTTGATTTATTTCAAATTGAGTTAGGGTTAGGATACTTATATAAATACAAATCACTTCAGAACTCTTGTGAAATAGCTATTATTCAACACGGTATCTGAAATTACAACTATCTAGCGCATTTACTTATGAGGAATATCGATTCTGTATATATGTATTCTGTCGCAAAATACATAACCCAAACTCGTATGGAATATTTCAGGTAATAATTATTCATATTTTATCCTAAGACAGATTAATTAAGTAAACATAACATAGAAAGTTTATATTCTAATTATAACTGTATTATTGTCTGGGTAAATGATTTTTAAACGAATAAATGGAGGGAAAATAGATGTAACTCTAACATACAGATAAAGTTATTAATTAATAATAGTTAAAAAGTACTTTTAATGTATTTGCTTTGATTTAAATTTTTTGTATAAATTTCTTAATTGAAAGAGATATTAATATTTCATTATAATACTTCTTGTAGTGTATGTGCTGTTTTTTCCGTATTTTTGTTTAGTAACTCAATTTGAAATTGGTTAGCATCGAGAAGTTTGCCTTTTAACTAAAAACATTAAAAAAGTTTTAATTTACGTAAAAATATGGTCGAGCTCGTTTAGAGTAAAAAACGGTTACTTTCACAAGAATTTTTTTTTTAATGTTTTGATCATTTTCGGCTTCTATTTTATTTTGAATCGATACATAGAAAGTTCTTAAACATCCAAAAAACATAAACAACCTTTACGCAAATTAAATTATATTTATGGCGTCCTTTCAAAGATAATTTATCTAGCTCAAATTAAATCTATGTACTTTAAAAAACAAAATTTTTCATAACGCTTGTAAAACGATATAATTTTTCATGGAGAATGTTTCCAGTTAAAATATGCCTAAAAAACTTTCTTAGGTATAGTCTCATTTTTATTTTATTTTATTCAGGCGATGTAATGAATATTAGGCTTAAAAGAAAACCTTTATTTGATTATTCTCAGACTTGTGAAATATAACACATAATTTGGGAAGAGGTAACATTTAAATGTAACTTATAGACGATGTTTCGCTTATTTCCTTTTTTACTTACTTCTATCTGTAATAGAATAAAGTAATGTAATCGACTTTTTTTATTTCCGGTTTTCTATGGATTTACACATTCTAGGTATCGGAGATTCCGGAAAACATATTTTTACAAAATGTCTATCTGTCTGTGTGACCTTGTGTGTGTGTGTCCTCTTTATATCATCGAGAAGAGTACGAAGTTATGCATAGTATTGAACCAAATTTCATTTATTTGTTTTTGGCTATGACCAGAAGGTCCTAGTTGATTTTAGGGATATTTCACGACAAAGGTCGTGTTATAGCAATTTTAGTTCCATTTTCATTATTGTATCATAAAAAAAAGGTGTACGAAGTTTTGCATAAAATTGAAACAAATTTTATAAGTATGTTTTCGACTATGCTTTGCAGGTCTCAATTGAATTTAGGGCTATTCCGTCGGAATGGGGCTCTGTGATAGCAATTGTTGTGAGATTTTCTCGATTTTTCGTAGTTGTGTTGTACATCGGCTACACGTGCAGCGAAGGATGCTGTGCTTCCAGGTAACCCAGTGATTAGCAAGAAGCTGACGTACCACATATGGACGAAAAATATAAATTTTATTGGTGCTGTGATAGTGAATTTTGAAGTAATAACCTGTATGAGATAGAAGAAAGTTTTGGGATTGTGAAATCCGACATGTTAAATTTAGAAATATACACGGCACGACGTTTCAAAACTCCAATAAAATTTTTTGAGGGGAGGTAGATAAAATTAATATGAAACATATCCATATCGGTAAACATGATCAGAAAACAAAGATGTGGTGTTGTTTGACGGCTCTGATTAAACAGAATTGACTCTTTCCATGGTTCCCCCATATACTTAATTTATCTATCTCGAATTTATTTCTGTCGTTGACTTTTAGTTCCATTTCATACAAAACGCCTATTGTTTCTGAGATGGAGCTCGTGGGAATAATCGTATTCGCCTGTGTTCATATCAAAGAAATAAATTGGGGTGATATAGCCGACTGTCTTAGCGATCTATGTAATTGTGGTCAAAGTGAGATGAAGGAAATATGGAATAAGGGAGGTAACAATAAATTTAAAAGATTACGTTTTAAGCCCGGCACATTGTGTCCTCCTTCGAATAAAGGAGACGGTCTCGGTGATGATACTTGTTTATTAAAATTTGCTTTAAGAGGGCTTCAAAGAAACAAGGAATTCAGGAGTTTCGCACTTAGAAAAAATATGTTAATCTAGAGAAAAATAGTTTGAGTTAAAAATGGCAAGATCAAAATGTAGCAAATACTTATATAGAGTTGTTATTAGTTGTGAGATTCTATCTCCTCCTGTGTCGCTTTGATCCAGTTTTCTTTTTCTATTGGGTTTTCCATGTTTATTATGTCATCCCAATTTTTAGGTTCATTTATTTGTTCGTCTTTAAACAAATAAATGTCTATCTGGAGGAACCCCTTTATTTACTCTGTCTGATCTTCTCGGTTCGGTTGGATTTAGTTCGGATTCACCCGGAGAATTATTATCGTTTGAAATTTCGATTTTTATAAGGTTTGGGTTTTCTGACTTTTCGTTTTCGGCATTAATATTTTCATCGAAATTTAATTCTATCTCCTTTTCTTTATTTGAATTTCTCGGATAGTTTTCTAAAAATTTCACTGTTTTAGCTATAGTGATATATTTGTCGCTGGTGTAGATACGATATCATTTAGAATAATTATCGTATCCCACAAAGATCCCTTCTACTGCTTTATTGTCTAGTTTCTGCCTTTTTTGTTTATTAATATATGCGTAAGCTTTGCAGCCAAATACTCTTAGGTATTTTAGATTTGGTTTTCTGTTTGACCATAACTTGTATGGAGTTTTTCGTTGGCTTTTGTCGGCAGTCGATTTTGTAGGTGATTTGCGGTGCAGATCGCCTCTCCCCAGAAATGTAATGGTAATTTAGAATCGCTTAACATAGTTCTGGTCATTTCAATTAGTGATCTAACTTTCTTTCAGCAATTCCGTTCTGATTTGGACAATATGGTATGGTCAGCTGTCGCGTAATTCCATTTTCTTTAAGAAAATTATCAATTTGTGTATTTTTGAATTCTTTACCATTGTCCGTTATGAGTTCTCTGGGCTTTTGGGCAAATTTATTGTTGACCAGTGCTACATATTCTTTCAATTTCTCATACACCTCACTTTTATGTTGTAGGAGGTAAATTATTGTAAATCTCGTGAAGTCATCAACGAATGTTAAAAAGTAATTTTTCACACCAATGATTGTAGTTTGAATAGGGCCACACACATCGGAATGTATTAATTGCAGAATTTTACTTGCTCTAAATTCTGTCTTTTTTGGGGTAGGGTGCGTCAGTTATTTTTGCTTTTATGCATGATTCGCATTCGGTACTATGGGAACAATTATTGATATTAATTCCACATGCTAATTCCTTTGTCATTATTTGTTTCATTGACGCGATATTTGTAAGCCCTAATCTTCTGTGCCACAGTTCTAAGCAGTTTTTATTGTTGCAATTTGTTATCAAATTTGCATAATTTCTATCTGTGGTTTTGCTGATTTGCTGAAGTTATTTTTCCTTATACTTTCCAGGCAAATTAATCCCTCATATTCTAGAAAACATTTATGATTTTCGAATGTAATTTTTCATCCGTTTTTCGTAGCTTTAGCTTCCGAGAATAAATTAGTTTCTATCTCTTATACTAGTAGAACATCCTTTAATGTTACATCATGAGTTTTTCCGTCGGAGGTTATCGTGGTAACGTTTATGTTACCTGATCCATAGGAGGTTAATTAAAATTGAAAATCAATTATCAGAGATTACTTTTTCGGATATTTCCCCAACAATAACGAATGTAAAAACACTTTTAGAGCGAATAAGGAGAATAAACACGTTTCAGATTTATTGTCAACTTTTATTAAATATATATATATTTTTTAAATAAAGAAATTTTTTTATTTTTGTGCGCATATACTCAAGATTGCTCCCGGGAGCAAATGTTGTTATTTCCATGGTGTTAATGTTTTCTACTCTGTGTTAATGTATAACGCAAGTTAATTTTTTTAACCTTGGCAGTAATGGTATTTTTTTACAAAGTGTATGTGTATTAAAAAAATTTTCGTTTTAAGTTTTTTTCTTGGTTAATCTTGACAAATTTTATTTTTTGTATGAGTACGTATAAATTTCGATTACTTATAGCCTGACAAATAATCGTCACTGCAGGTTTTAGAATGCAATCATACAAGTCATTATGTACTCTAAATGCATTATTCGTCATTACGTACACTAAACCATTTTTCTTCTCGACGCTTTTCAAAGAAAAACATAATTTTTTTAAAATTGTTTTGTGCGTTTTGAAATGGAGTTATTTAGAATATATTTAAAATATCAAAGTAAGTAGTAGATATTCAAATTGTAACAATGCATCAGAATTTAGTATTTATGAAATATGTTTTAATTAATGAAACCTTTTAAAACCTTTTAATACAGATTTTTATAGATAATCCATCTATTTAAAGCTAACCTGCTTTTTAGTTTTTCATGCAAATATCGCCTTTATACGCATGCGTGAGCATTCAGCCAATCAGGTAAAGACATTTTTTGTAAACTCCTGTCGAATTGGGTTCTACACGCATGCCTCAGCATTCAGCCAATCAAGTGAGAGGTTGTTACTGTCCCGAGGTCCCGAGACAGATTCGGAGCCAATGAGGTGAAAGGCTATTTCCTGTCTAGAGATCTTTAGGAAAGATGATTATAGCGTTAGCAATTTTCAAAGTTTTGAAATTTGGATTACTATAAATATTAGGTATTTATTCATTTTATCTTTATTTATTTTGTTATATTGAGCACATGAACATAGAAACATCCATCACATATGTATTTCTGTGTTCATGATTGAATTCTTTTTATATGTTTTGGTTTCCTGTATTTTTTTTTCTTTTTATGTCGTATGTATATTTTGCTACTTTAAATTTCTTAAACCAAAAAGTAATGGTCGAGTTTTTATTAGGATTTATAAAGCTGAAATTGACCTTTTTGAATATAATATTAGAGATGTTTTAATAGTTTCATTCGGCTGTAAAAATTGACAAAAAGTTGATTAAAAATTTGACCAGCAGTTGCATGAAAAAAAAAAAAAAAAAGAATTTTCATTAGCATGGACAAATTCAGAAAGATGCTGCGTCGGCAGTTGTGTTTATATGTAAAAAAATAACATAATTCATAGTTTAATCACAATAAAACATCGTGAAATTTATTGAATGGTTGCGGGAAAAAAATCCCAAAATTCAACAACCATTCGGGAAAATATAACAAAATTCTACTAATAACAGGAGCTTCTAAATAGCTTTACCACCTGTGCATTTTGATGATTTTGTTATGATAGTGTGTATGAATGTGTTTTGCATGGAATTTTTTGTTTTGTTGACAGTTTTTTTAAAGGTTTTGGAACTTTAGTATGACGATGACAATTTATTGGTATTATGTCGGTTAATAGAAAAGCTTTCTAAAGATTGAAATACGATCAAATCTTAACAAAACTTGCAATGATTCAAATGGATTTAGATAGATAATTTTAGTATATGTGTATATATATGTAGTAGACTATCAATAAACAACAACAAAAAAGTGGCAACTAATTTTCAAACTTTTATATATAATCAAAACTTTTCAATATTTTACAGCCGAATGTAACTATTAAAACATCTGAAATATTATATTTAAAAAAAAAATGAAATTTCAGCTTTACCAAGTAGAAAATAAACTACTTAAAAAAAAAAAAAAATCCTACTAAAAATTCGACCATTACTTTTAGGTTTAAAAATTTTAATGTAGCAAAATACATACAGCATAAAAAGAAGAAAAAATACACCAGGATGTATATAAAGCATGCTTTACAATTATATTATGTGCACTAAATAATTTCGCAAACAATATACAAACCATTTTATATGTTTTGGTTTCGTGTATTTTTTTTCTTTTTATGTCGTATGTATATTTTGCTACTTTAAATTTCTTAAACCAAAAAGTAATGGTCGAGTTTTTATTAGGAGTTATGAAGCTGAAATTTACCTTTTTGAATATAATATTACAGATGTTTTAATAGTTGCATTCGGCTGTAAAAATTGACAAAAAATTGATTAAAAATTTGACCAGCAGTTGCATGAAAAAAAAAAAAAAAAGAACTTTCACTAGCATGGACAAATTCAGAAAATTGCTGCGTCCGCAGTTGAGTTTATATGTAAAAAAATAACAAATTTCATAGTTTAATCACAATAAAACATCGTGAAATTTATTGAATGGTTGCGGGAAAAAAATCACAAAATTCAACAACCATTCGGGAAAATATAACAAAATTCTACTAATAACAGGAGCTTCTAAATAGCTTTACCACCTGTGCATTTTGATGATTTTGTTATGATAGTGTGTATGAATGTGTTTTGCATAGAATTTTTTGTTTTGTTGACAATTTTTTTAAAGGTTTTGGAACTTTAGTATGACAATTTATTGGTATTATGTCGGTTAATAGAAAAGCTTTCTAAAGATTGAAATACGATCAAATCTTAACAAAACTTGCAATGATTCAAATGGATTTAGATAGATAATTTTAGTATATGTGTATATATATGTAGTAGACTATCAATAAACAACAACAAAAAAGTGGCAACTAATTTTCAAACTTTTATATATAATCAAAACTTTTCAATATTTTACAGCCGAATGTAACTATTAAAACATCTGAAATATTATATTTAAAAAAAAAATGAAATTTCAGCTTTACCAAGTAGAAAATAAACTACTTAAAAAAAAAAAAATCCTACTAAAAATTCGACCATTACTTTTAGGTTTAAAAATTTTAATGTAGCAAAATACATACAGCATAAAAAGAAGAAAAATACACCAGGATGTATATAAAGCATGCTTTACAATTATATTATGTGCACTAAATAATTTCGCAAACAATATACAAACCATTTTATATGTTTTGGTTTCGTGTATTTTTTTTCTTTTTATGTCGTATGTACCGGGTGTCCCACAAATGACTGATGGATTTTAAAATTCAATAACTAGCAAACGGTGACAGATATTTAAAAAATTCTTGCAGGAGGGTTATGTATGATGTCGGGAGTTTTTTTACTGTGATTCTTGATTTTAGTTCGAATTTCAAACAATAGATGGCGCTGACAGCGGTTGGCGCTCATTAGAGGCCGAAACTGACGTCACTCAGCATTGATGCGAAGAAAGGAGATTAAGGCTATGGAGTGGATCTCATTCGCCAGTACAATCTTGCTCTTAGGCCCGGATTCTGAACTCATTTAATATGATTTCAATGGAATGAAATGTTGCCATGGAAACAACAAATTCTTTGATAGTGGAATACAGCGTTCAGATAAGGGCATGAATTTAACAAGCAGTATTCGAGTTGCAGGCGATTTTATATTTATGAAGTTTTATTTTCCCGGATTAAATTACTTTTTACGGCCTGATTTAAAGAATATTTTGTTCATCGTATTTTAAAACTACTAGGTGAAATAAACCATTTTCAATAAATAGTGTACACGCTTTTAAAAGTACTCACTAGCAGATATTGTAGCAAGATCTCTTCACCTAGTTTTAAAATATGATGCATAAAATATTCTTTAAATCAGGCCATAAAAAGTAATTTAATCCTGGAAAATAAAACTTCATAAATGTAAAATCGCCTGCAACTCGAATACTGCTTGTTAAATTCATGCCCTGATCTGAACGCTGTATTCCACTATCAAAGAATTTGTTGTTTCCATGGCAACATTTCATTCCATTGAAATCATATTAAATGAGTTCAGAATCGGGGCCTTAGAGCAAGATTGTACTGGCGAATGAGATCCACTCCATAGCCTTAATCTCCTTTCTTCGCATCAATGCTGAGTGACGTCAGTTTCGGCCTCTAATGAGCGCCAACTGCTGTCAGCGCCATCTATTGTTTGAAATTCGAACTAAAATCAAGAATCACAGTAAAAAAACTCCCGACATCATACATAACCCTCCTGCAAGAATTTTTTTAATATCTGTCACCGTTTGCTAGTTATTGAATTTTAAAATCCATCAGTCATTTGTGGGACACCCGGTATATTTTGCTACTTTAAATTTCTTAAACCAAAAAGTAATGGTCGAGTTTTTATTAGGAGTTATGAAGCTGAAATTTACCTTTTTGAATATAATATTACAGATGTTTTAATAGTTGCATTCGGCTGTAAAAATTGACAAAAAATTGATTAAAAATTTGACCAGCAGTTGCATGAAAAAAAAAAAAAAAAAAAAAAGAAATTTCACTAGCATGGACAAATTCAGAAAATTGATGCGTCCGCAGTTGAGTTTATATGTAAAAAAATAACAAATTTCATAGTTTAATCACAATAAAACATCGTGAAATTTATTGAATGGTTGCGGGAAAAAAATCACAAAATTCAACAACCATTCGGGAAAATATAACAAAATTCTACTAATAACAGGAGCTTCTAAATAGCTTTAACACCTGTGCATTTTGATGATTTTGTTATGATAGTGTGTATGAATGTGTTTTGCATGGAATTTTTTGTTTTGTTGACAGTTTTTTTAAAGGTTTTGGGACTTTATTATGACGATGACAATTTATTGATATTATGTCGGTTAATAGAAAAGCTTTCTAAAGATTGAAATACGATCAAATCTTAACAAAACTTGCAATGATTCAAATGGATTTAGATAGATAATTTTAGTATATGTGTATATATATGTAGTAGACTATCAATAAACAACAACAAAAAAGTGGCAACTAATTTTCAAACTTTTATATATAATCAAAACTTTTCAATATTTTACAGCCGAATGTAACTATTAAAACATCTGAAATATTATATTTTAAAAAAATGAAATTTCATCTTTACCAAGTAGAAAATAAACTACTTAAAAAAAAAAAATCGTACTAAAAATTCGACCGTTACTTTTAGGTTTAAAAATTTTAATGTAGCAAAATACATACAACATAAAAAGAAGAAAAAGTACACCAGAATGTATATAAAGCATGCTTTACAATTATATTATGTGCACTAAATAATTTCGCAAACAATATACGAAGAATCAAAACATATCTGAAGAACTCTATCATGAACACAGAAATAGATATGTTTCTATCTTCAATGATTCAATAAAATAAAATAAAGATACAATGAAAAACTACCTAAAAATATAATAATCTAAACTTGAAACTTAAAAACTCCATCAAACGTGATAAATTGTCATTATACCAGGTGACAGTCGATGCAGAATTCATTTACATACACTACACACTTTATTGATACGATAACCATTTTGTCAGGACAAAATTAGCACTTGCCTATCAGCGAGCAATACTGAAAATTGGCGATTGACTTTATTGCCACCTAAAGGTAAAAATAAGCACTCGGCGATAAAACTTGAAAAACTAGCTATTAAAAATATGGAAAAAACTGGCCAAATGCAGGATTTTCTGATTTTCTTTTTTCCCTTTGCGCTTTTTCAGCAATCTGTTTGACAAAATTCATGATTTTTCCTCACCAGATCGATGAAATTAATGATTTTTCCGCACCGATGGACGAAATTTACGATGTTTATGCACTAAATTGAAGAAATTCATGATTTTTATGTGCCCACTTGACTAATTCGTGATTTCACTCACCCACTTGATGAATTTGTGATTTTTGCATGCCTGTTCTTCAAAATTCATGATTTTTATGCACACGATTGATGAAATTCATGATTTTTACATGCCTGATAAACAAAACTCATGATTTTTACACGCTCAATTGACGATTTTTTTTCTGCACTTGACCGACGAAATTAAGTATTTTTATGTACCTGATAGACAAAATTCATGATTTTTATGTGCTGATAGAGGAAATTAATGATTTTTACATGCCCGATCAACTAATTTCTTGATTCTTATGTGCCCGTTTGAAGAATTTTGTGAATTTTAGGTGACCGATAAATGAAACTCATGATTTTTACACGCCTGATTGATAAAAAAAAATTTCTGCACCCGACTGACGAAATTAAGGATTTTTATGCCCCGAATAGACGAAATTTATGATATTTATGTGCCGATGGATGAAATTAATGATTTTTTCAGCGATCCTACGACGTAATTTGTTTTTTCAGCAATCATTTGACGAAATTCACGTTTTAACTGCAATCCTTTGACGAAATTCATGTTTTTTCCGCTATCCTTTGACAAAATTTGCGTTTTTCCGTGATCCTTTAATGAAATTTGCTTTTTTTGTGATCCTTTGACGATATTCGCACTTTCTCTGCTGCCTTTTGACGAGATTCATGTTTTTTCAGCAATCCTTTGATGAAATTTGCGTTTTTTCAGTGATCCTTCGAAGAAATTCGCATTTTTCTCGCGATCCTTAACAAAATTCGCATTTTCCAGTGTTTCTTTGATAAAATACATTTTATTCTGCCATTTTTAGACGATATTTAGTAAAAAAGCATGATCTTTTGGTGAAATTTCCTTTTTTGCGATTCTTTGACAAAATTTGCTTATCTTTCATGATCCTTTTGCATAAATCACGTTTTTTCTGTGGTCTTTTAACGAAAGTCATGTTTCCCCATGATCCTTTGATGAAATTAGTGCTTTTTCCTCAATCATTTGACAAAATCTGTGATTTTTTTCCCCTGCGAAGATTGGTTAGATGTTTTTAGTCTGCAGGTGCCCTAAAAAGTCTGTGATGCCCGTTGCTGCATCGCACACATTCTTCCATGGGACATTGAACGAAGGAAATTCATCCTAAAGAATCATTGCTTCATTCCTGACATTTCTGGAAAGAAACAACGTTCAACTCATTGGCTGAATTGTAAAGGGCGAAATGTGTCAAACATTAGCGGAAAGAAAGTGCGCAATTTGTTCGTTTATGGAAAAAATCGTGAAATTCGTTAATCGATAGTCGATAAATTGCGAAATTCGTCAATCAATAGCGGAAAAATCGTGAAATTCATTAATCGACAGTGGAAAAATCGCAAAATTCATCAACTGGTTTCGGGGGAAAAAGTTTTCGAATATCGTCGAATGGCTTCGAGAAAAAAAATCACAATCCGTCAATTTCGGGGGAAAAATCGTGAAATTCGCCAAATGGTTTCGAAATTTGTCGAGCGACAGCAGAGAAAAAATCTTTTTCCATTCAATCATCGCAATTGGTGAGTGTGACTATTATGTTTGACCAGTGGTGGCAATAAAGTCCATTGCCAAATTTTCAGTATTGCTGTTTGGCAAGTAATAATTTTGTCCTATACTTCAAAACCCTTTTGATCATCACATCAGTGTGCAGGACAATTTTTTTACGGGAGACCATTTGATGAATTTCGTGATTGTTCCATTATCGATTGACCAATTTTACTGCTACCGATTGTTGAATTTTATAATTTATCAACTATTGATTAGTGAATTTCATGATTTTTTCCATGAACGTTTAACGAATTACACAAAACAATTAAGAATATTGTTAAATTGCCTTGGGTAAAAAAAAAAAAAAATGTTGTCAAATGCCTTCGAGAAAAAAGCTGCAAGTTGAAACGCCTGTAACCTCTTTTTCATGTTATGCATCTCTGGGGTCCATCCCCCCCCCCCGACACTTTTCTAAATTTTGCACACACCCCTCATGTGATATATCGCTGGAAAAGCCTTTGACCACTTATTCATGTTATGCATCTCTGGGGTCCATCCGGCCACTTTGCCCCCCTCCCCCCCAAAGGGTACTTTCTAAATTTTGCAGATTACCCTTATGTTATATATCATTGGAAAGGACTGTGACCACTTAATCATATTATGCATCTCCAATGTCCATCTCCCCACTTTGACCCCCCCAAGGGGGTACTTTTGTAAATTTTGCATACATCCCTCATGTGATATATCGATGGAAAGGTCTGTGACCGCTTAATCATATTATGCTCCCCACTATGAAATTTGTCAAGTTAAAGCAACTATAAATTTTATTTTTATGGTACTATCAAGTTGTTTGCCGTCAAATTTTGACGGGTTCCATCTAGTAGTTCTTTAATCATAGCCGTAGTACGTGTCAAAAATAAATTATTGCCTAAAAAAATATCTTCTTTAAACAAAGAGAAAAAATATTTATTAAAAATTATTTTTCGCATCTAACCGACATATAATAAAAATAAATGTTTACGTTGAAAATCACGTTACTAGGTAAATATAGTAATATTACTAAGGGAATCCATTTTTTTACAGAAACCGAGAAATTATTAATGAAATATGTCGAAAGGCAGTTCTATAACTATCTGAAGGAATGTACTGAACGTTCTTTCGATAGCAAAATAAATTATTTGGAAAATTGTTTTTTGAAAATCACATGAAGTAGAGTGGGTGCATTTTAAAAGAGAATTTACTATATAATTTCTTTCTTGTCGAGAGAACGTTCAGGGGACTCCTTAAATTACTCATAGCATATCCCCTTCTGTAGATTAAAAAAAATATCTTCTTAGGTTTCTCTGAGGAAAATAAGACCCTTAGTTCTATTCTCATATTTACCTTATAATGCCATGATAAAAGTACACGTGTCTTTAAATAAAAGAAAAAAACTCAGTTAAATGTGGAAAATATTTCTCCTATAGAACTTTCCTTAAGATATATGTTATATTCTGGAACAATAATTTCTTTTTGACGCATATTGAAACTGTGAGTTTCATTATGCGTACACATTACATACAATATGCATACAATAATTACATAAAATATAATCGTTTATGTCTCCACTTATTATTAATGAATCATTTTTGCCGCAGATGTATATTAATGATAATTTTTTTTTAAATATACTTTATTTATAGGGATTATAATATTATTAGTCAAAAAACTAATTTCGGGCATGTGTAAGATTTTTGTGGTGTATTATAATAACTTGTAATTTTATTATGATATTGACATTTCATTATTTAATATTTTAAGATTTATATATTTGTAAGCTGATCTGAAATACCTTAATACCTTTGTGCTTCCTTGTATTATTAATGTAGAATTAAAAAAATATATAAAGAAAATAGTTTTATGCTGAATTAAAAATAATTATAAATGATTTGAAAAGTTCTGTTTGCCTGCAGTCCCTATGAGGTTGTTGTTATTATTGTTTTGTGATAAAAACAGTTTAATTAAGCTTGGAAAAAATTTGCATAAGGTTTTATTTTTATTTTTATTTATTTTTTAATAAAAATTAATTATTTGCATGAATATTCGACAAAAGAGTAGTATCACTAATGATATCAGTAATGATATTTGCATTCTAATTCGTAATGAAATTAATTCCTTTTAATTGAAGAAAAAAGTTTTATTTTAAAACTACATTTTTAAAGGCATTGGTTTTACCGATAGCAGCCAGAAAAATCTCAAGAAACATTTTCCATTCATTTGTATATATTTTTTTCTTTACATGAAGAGGATGTTAATGTTTTTTGTTCATTAAGAAAAGATTCCCTTTTTAAGCGGCTATTTAAAGAATGTACAGAGAATCAAATTAAAAATAATGCTGATTAAGAAATAAATGTTTTTTTTTAAGAAAAAACGAAAAAGAATAATTAAACATTTTGTTTTTTATTTTGCTGATGAATAACATTGATAAATAAGATATAAACTATTAAATCGCATCAATAAAAATGAATTCATACATTTCTTTGATGTTATGTTTTTACCAATGTCAAATTCCCAACGTATTAAATATGTTTCATAAGATTTATTGACATTCTTATTTTTTAAATACTTCTCTCTCTTATTTGAAGTGAATTTCAATTCTATATATAATTTTAATGAGTGATTTAAAGCTATATTAGGAGAAAATGAACAGTATCTTAAAAGAATTTCCTTGCATGATATTAAATTGTATTGTTGATGCACATGTAATACAACTATGTATTATAGTAAAAAAAAAAAAAAGTAGTTTGACATTCGGTTTTATACAATGTGCAGTAAACAATATGCAGTTTATAAGAATGTACGAAACAATAATAAATTTATTATAACTTAAAATTATTTGAGATTTACTGGAATTTCACTAACAAATTTTGAGAGCTAGAGAACATTACAAGAACGATTTTTGTATAGAAATTTAGGGTCGCAATCAATTTATTCTGTAAAAGAAAAATAAACAGCGATTTGCATTCCAATTAAAACACGTTTTTTTGTTCATGACTTCAACAATATAAAGATTTTTTTAACGAAATTGTCAACAAACTCGATTTCTTTGTGTGAAATTCAATGATATTACGAAAAGTACCAGAGGAGCAAAATAATTCGGCCAGTGACCTCGTATGACATGAATTTGCGTCTACAGTCCGTTACAAAAGTATAGGACCACAACATATTTTGCTATTTAGGTAATTAAAGAAATATTTCAATCAAAATAAAGAAATATTTCAATCAAAATAAAGAATATTCTACGTTAGTGCATCAAATTTTTCGTAAAATGTAGCAACTTTCACAAATGAAATTAATTCGGAAAAAAATAAAACATCAATATAACAAAAAAGTGTCCAAAAAGAACTGCTTCAAAATTATAGGACCACCTGTAGGAAAGACAGTTTTTTCAAATTTAGTACGATGTTGCTTCACCATTTCTCTGAATAACTTCAAACACACGATTTGGCATAATATTAATTAATTTTTTAAGGAACTATTCGGGAATATCGTACCATTTCTCCATAATGGCCATTTCTAATTCACATGTTGAATGATATTGATTGTTATTTTCATACACTTGGCGAGACAAATAACCCCCACAAGTTCTCTATGGGGTTTAGGGTAGGGCTTCGACTTGGATACTATACAAGCATTGTTGCCTCTTTGCTAATAATGCTTGATTATATTGACGCAATATTTAACATTTATACTCTGTTAGGATTCCTTGGTCATTTTACCCATAGAAGCGTTCTCAAAATTGTTTGAAGGTGTTTAAAAATGGATTAAATACTTAATTCGTCAGTAGATTTGCCACCACAGAAATCAATCAGTTCTAGCGACAGTTGTCTATAACATATTCGCGAAATAGACATTCTTATTTTTTAAATACTTCTCACTTATTTGAAGTGAATTTTAATTTTATATAATTTTTAATGAGTGATTTAGAGCTATATTAGGAGAAAATGAACAGTATCTTAAAAGATATTTCCTTGCATGATATTAAATTGTATTGTTGATGCACATGTAATACAACTATGTATTTATAGTAAAAAAAAATAGTTTGACATTCGGTTTTATACAATGTGCAGTAAACAATATGCAGTTTATAAGAATGTACGAAACAATAATAAATTTATTATAACTTAAAATTATTTGAGATTTACTGGAATTTCACTAACAAATTTTGAGAGCTAGAGAACATTACAAGAACGATTTTTGTATAGAAATTTAGGGTCGCAATCAATTTATTCTGTAAAAGAAAAATAAACAGCGATTTGCATTCCAATTAAAACACGTTTTTTTGTTCATGACTTCAACAATATAAAGATTTTTTTAACGAAATTGTCAACAAACTCGATTTCTTTGTGTGAAATTCAATGATATTACGAAAAGTACCAGAGGAGCAAAATAATTCGGCCAGTGACCTCGTATGACATGAATTTGCGTCTACAGTCCGTTACAAAAGTATAGGACCACAACATATTTTGCTATTTAGGTAATTAAAGAAATATTTCAATCAAAATAAAGAAATATTTCAATCAAAATAAAGAATATTCTACGTTAGTACATCAAATTTTTCGTAAAATGTAGCAACTTTCACAAATGAAATTAATTCGGAAAAAATAAAACATCAATATAACAAAAAAGTGTCCAAAAAGAACTGCTTCAAAATTATAGGACCACCTGTAGGAAAGACAGTTTTCTCAAATTTAGTACGATGTTGCTCCACCATTTCTCTGAATAAATTCAAACACACGATTTGGCATAATATTAATTAATTTTTTAAGGAACTATTCGGGAATATTGTCCCATTTCTCCATAATGGCCATTTCTAATTCACATGTTGAATGATATTGATTGTTATTTTCATACACTTGGCGAGACAAATAACCCCCACAAGTTCTCTATGGGGTTTAGGGTAGGGCTTCGACTTGGATACTATACAAGCATTGTTGCCTCTTTGCTAATAATGCTTGATTATATTGATGCAATATTTAACATTTATACTCTGTTAGGATTCCTTGGTCATTTTACCCATAGAAGCGTTCTCAAAATTGTTTGAAGGTGTTTAAAAATGGATTAAATACTTAATTCGTCAGTAGATTTGCCACCACAGAAATCAATCAGTTCTAGCGACAGTTGTCTATAACATATTCGCGAAATAGACATTCTTATTTTTTAAATACTTCTCACTTATTTGAAGTGAATTTTAATTTTATACAATTTTTAATGAGTGATTTAGAGCTATATTAGGAGAAAATGAACAGTATCTTAAAATATATTTCCTTGCATGATATTAAATTGTATTGTTGATGCACATGTAATACAACTATGTATTTATAGTAAAAAAATAGTTTGACATTCGGTTTTATACAATGTGCAGTAAACAATATGCAGTTTATAAGAATGTACGAAACAATAATAAATTTATTATAACTTAAAATTATTTGAGATTTACTGGAATTTCACTAACAAATTTTGAGAGCTAGAGAACATTACAAGAACGATTTTTGTATAGAAATTTAGGGTCGCAATCAATTTATTCTGTAAAAGAAAAATAAACAGCGATTTGCATTCCAATTAAAACACGTTTTTTTGTTCATGACTTCAACAATATAAAGATTTTTTTAACGAAATTGTCAACAAACTCGATTTCTTTGTGTGAAATTCAATGATATTACGAAAAGTACCAGAGGAGCAAAATAATTCGGCCAGTGACCTCGTATGACATGAATTTGCGTCTACAGTCGGTTACAAAAGTATAGGACCACAACATATTTTGCTATTTAGGTAATTAAAGAAATATTTCAATCAAAATAAAGAAATATTTCAATCAAAATAAAGAATATTCTACGTTAGTACATCAAATTTTTCGTAAAATGTAGCAACTTTCACAAATGAAATTAATTCGGAAAAAATAAAACATCAATATAACAAAAAAGTGTCCAAAAAGAACTGCTTCAAAATTATAGGACCACCTGTAGGAAAGACAGTTTTCTCAAATTTAGTACGATGTTGCTCCACCATTTCTCTGAATAAATTCAAACACACGATTTGGCATAATATTAATTAATTTTTTAAGGAATTATTCGGGAATATTGTCCCATTTCTCCATAATGGCCATTTCTAATTCACATGTTGAATGATATTGATTGTTATTTTCATACACTTGGCGAGACAAATAACCCCCACAAGTTCTCTATGGGGTTTAGGGTAGGGCTTCGACTTGGATACTATACAAGCATTGTTGCCTCTTTGCTAATAATGCTTGATTATATTGACGCAATGTTTAACATTTATACTCCGTTAGGATTCCTTGGTCATTTTACCCATAGAAGCGTTCTCAAAATTGTTTGAAGGTGTTTAAAAATGGATTAAATACTTAATTCGTCAGTAGATTTGCCACCACAGAAATCAATCAGTTCTAGCGACAGTTGTCTATAACATATTCGCGAAATAGGAGCTCAGCCGCCACTACTGTTTGGCGCTTATTGTTTTCTCTCTCTCTCTCTCTCTCTCTCTCAAACACACACACACACGCACACACAGAGAGAGAGAGATCAGGGTTACAATACTTTCGTTTCACTATGCATTCGGAAAGTAAATAAGGTACAAACGAATTGTATAACCTTCATTGTTGGGAATCTGTTATATGAGCTGATTAAAGGCAGAGTGGTGTGACGCGCTACATTAATTTCCCTTGGGTAAAATATCGGGTGCAATTAGCGTCTCTTCCATTGAAGCACAGGAGCACGTGAACCCCCAGAGAAAAAAGAAGAAATAAATTTAAGAAATAAATAAAATAATATTAATCACATTTCCATATTTTAGTCAATTTCTAGAATGAGTTTAAATACGCCCAATGTAATACATGACAAAAAGTTACTCTAATAATGTAAATTTCATAAATTTTCAATATAGAGCGTCAGGTCTTTCCACGATCGCACGTGCAATCGGGAAAATTGCATGCAAAACCAGCATATGAGGACGACCGTGGCGAGAGGAGTTTGGAGGAGAATGCACCGCTCAAAATCTTTTGATTAGCTCAGTCTTCAGTGTGCAGGAGCTGACCTTTTTCGCTGTCTCTTTCTTGATTGTTGTTTATCCGTAATATCCCTTGATTTCCTTTATTCAGTTAGTTAATTTTTGTTTGTTTATTTGTTTGATTGTATGATCCTTCTTCCTAGAAAGTAAAATTTTACATTTTTATTAAGTTATTCTAATTTGTTTTAGTAGCGTTGTTTTAATTTAACTCTTGAAAATTCAAATGCATTTCAACCTGTATATTATGTCTTGTGGCTGATTTTATTTTTGCAATATAAGTATTGTGAACCCCTGTTTAAATAACCCACGAGTCGCCAATGTCGGGTGCTATTCACCGGCAAATTTCGTGAAACTATTGTTTATACGATATTCCTATGTATAGCTTGATATGTCTGGATATCCTTTATGCGCCTAAACCAATTTCTAAAAATACGGACTTACACCATTCTGTCTTTAACAGGCTCAATTGATGATAGCCATAGCAGAACCAAGCCTTCATTTAAAAATTAATCAGTGCGTGGCGCAGATGCAGAGAAAAAAAATACTGAATTTTTTTTGTAGAAGCTTTGCCACATAAAATGTTAAGCAATCTGTTATTAATATTCCAATTTTCTTTCTTTTTAATTGTTGACTCTGGAAAACTTTTATACTTTTGAAAAACGTTTTAAAAATCTGGAATTAAGCCAAAGATGCATTTTAAAAGAAGATTAATATTAAAAAATAATACAACTTTTAAACATATTTGATTAATGATGCAAAGAAATTGTTAAAATAAATATATAACTATTTTCGATTATAAAATTTATTGTACAATATACTATTTTTGAAGGAAATTAAATTTTTCTTTTACCTGACTATATATCTATACTAATCTAACTACTGTATCTTTATATATTTATACTAAAAATCAATAATCAGATATGATTCACTATAAAAATAAATAATCAGACTTAAATTAAAAACATAAATAATTATTTTTATACTGAAATTTAGAAATGCAGACGTAAAATGCTTTTTATACTAAAAGAAATGAAATATATGTTTATGCAGGGTGAGTACATTTTTACCGCAATTTTTAATGGAATTTTTCGTCTTATTTAATTGCAGAAAATATTACAAATCCTGCAATTAAACGAGGTGACTACGAATTCAGCTATTTAAATATTAAATAGAAATTTTCTTTTCCGTTTCAAGGAATGTATGCATCTTGTGTGTGCAACTGAATTGTGTGTATAATTGTGTGGTATAACTGAATTAAGGTCGGATCAAAAGTTAGTGAATAAAGTGGCAATAAGAATCTTCATGTACTGATTTAAGTTTAAATACAAAAATACAAAATTCAGTTGGCCATTTTAAAAATGTTCGTTGCGAAATAATGAAATATAGACTGCAATATTAAAAATTAATTTCTTTAAAAACGAATGTTTTTATTTTTATCCATTTATTTATTTATTTATTTATTTGCAAATACTTTTCTCTAAGTACTGTAAAACCATTCCAGCAATGCTGTAGAAGTGTTATATTATCCGAATCCCTAAAACCTTTTATAAAAAAAACTGAAAAAACTATAAAATTTCTGAAAAAACTATGACTTATTCATTTGAGTAATAGCCTTGCTCAGACAGACTATGGTTAAATTTCTAAAATCAGAAATTGTACGAAGGTGCTGTAATTTCAGATTAAATGGAATTTCGCAGCAATTGGCATCCAATCGCTTAGATTGCTGATTGTTACTGTGGGTGAGTGATCGGGGGGGGGGGGGGTGAGGGGGAGGAGGGTGATGATTCCAAGTTAAAATGGGAAGTATGGTTCATCAGAGTTGAGGACTCCTAAATTAAAAAATTCCGAACAAAGAATTTTTACTTCATGTAATCAGGCGATGCATGTTACTAAATAAAGCAAAAATGACTGTTCGTAATTTCTGAATATATAAGAGAGGCCAAACTATAATCCTGGTTTCGATACCACCCAGAATTTTAGTCATATAATATGAAAAACAATGGAGAAGAATAAAATAATCCAATGAAGGATCTAATTTTCTCAAAACTATTTTTCCGCAGTCTATGCATCTTTAAAATGTTCCATGATTTTGAATTATCGTTCAAAATTATTAATATTGCTAAGGGACAATATTGGTGCATGATAGAACTAATTTGTGGATCCACATTTAATTTAAAACAGTTGCCATAAAGTAACCCATACTAAAATGAATTTTCATTAAAAACCTTTTAGCTTGTGTCAGTATTTTAACATTTGTTTAACGATTCATAAAATAATAGGTATGAAAAGCATTCGCATGGGGGTTTATATATGGTTACCTTAAATATTTTCTTATCTTACGCACCGGAAAAAATTAACAATATTAATTTTTATTAAATAAAACGTTTGATATTTTGGTATTGGATTAAATTAGAAAAATATATTCTAATACTATTTCTATTTTCTATCTAGGGAAAGTATTTCTATTGTCGATAGGTTTATATGTAAAGAAAAAGATACCGTAAAATAAATTTAATTAGCTTTGTTTTTAAATGAAATTATTTTATAATTTTTAAATACTAAATCGAGAAAATCAAATTGTCTTTCGTGTTTTTACTATAATCCTTTAAGACATTTTAATGGTCGTATTTGTAATTCCAATTCTTTGAAAACTGCCTTTAAGTAAAAAGCATTAGATGTATAAATAAACTTCCCAGATAATTTAAAAGATGTAGCGGAAAATGTTAAAACAATAAAACAGTAACCCTGTTAATGAGAAAACAAATTATCCACAAAGAGTAGTATTTTGTAGATTTAAAAGTTTACTTGTCGAATAGTATATTTTCACAAAGTTAAGTCGTAAAATATGAGAATTACATTTCTGTAAATGTTCTTTTATAGCATAGAAAATCTCTTCAAGAAATGCGATGTCTTTTTACTATCTTTAAAGTATATTTTTGAACAATGTAATAGCTTTAAAGAGTCGCAAATCATGATAATAATAATACTATAATTTTGTACCAATATTAGGTACGAAAAGTCAAACGAATAATAAATATTTAATTTCGAGTGAATCAAATGCTTAAATAGTAAAATATTAAGCGAATCTAAGGTTCTTTCTTCCAGAAATGTACGTTTTGAAAAATATTTCCATGGACTTCGTTGGCGGCAAACAAAGAACGCGAGAAGGCATAATCGGAATCTCAAATTATGTGATAATGCTCAATTAAATTACTTTATCTATTCAAATTAATATATAAAAATAATAATTTATTGAAACTGCTTAGTTTAAATTCTCTCATCGTTTTTATAAGTTTTCAAACAATCAATCAATATGTCTCCTACTCTTTAACTGCAAAAACATTATATTTATAATGTTCTGTGTACTACCAAATATACCCCCCCCCTGCCCCCTCACTCCCCAATGAAACAACGAAATGCCGCTTTTGACTGATATCAAGTTATATCGGTGGACACGGAATTTTAGAAAATTTGAAATAAATATTAAGGATAGATAAAAAAATGCTTTGAACGTAACTAATATGTAAAGATCATGAACAAATTAGAAAATCTTTCGAAAGTTTTGGCTTTCACCCCCCGCTCTCTCTCTCTCTCTCTATATATATATATATATATATATATATATATATATATAATTTAAGTGATATAATTTTTTAACAAACACCAATTATTTCGAAAAGCCCAATTTGAAGTGATGTTTGCTGTATAATAAATATTTACAGACCGGACCCTTTAACCATTAAGTCTTAATGTTTTGCGGCATGGCTTTAAAGTTTAGTATTGTGTTGTTTATTTTGGTATTCTCTTTCATTATATAAAAAACTAATTTCTTAACAGTATACTGGTAGAGTTCGAAAATGCGCTGACAATCTTTATGAGTAACGAACTATTTCTCTCTCTCTCTCTTTAATACAAGTTCAAATAAATGTTGTTATCTGTGTATGATCACCCACTTCTCTTATATTCAATAAATTTATTTGAATGTATTTATGTGAAATTGCAGTATTTTTTATCAACTTTAGAGCAGTGCAGGACACACAAATAAACAAAAATAAATAAAAGTGTATACGAATTTAACTTCACGAGGAGGTTTATAAAATGCGATTAATATATTTGTTTTAAATATTAAAAATGCAACTATTTTAAGTTACAATAACTTTTAACAATTAATTTAAGAAATTAAATTTAAACACCTTATCTATAAGTGATAAATCTTATAAACATGTATAAATCGACAATACCACATTATTATTTTTTAGTTCACAATAACATGCATTAATTGATAGGAAATCAATACATTTCAAATTTCATTAACGACTTCCTTAAATTAGTCCCTTTAAATATTTCAATCAATTTCATTTAATCCATGTAGCCATAACAGAAACATCCAAGCTGTCATAAAGCTCTCATTTTTCATTTCGTCAGTTAGAAGGAAGAACACTTCTGCTGATTTCCTATAAATCTTTCATTTATAAGCTTTTAGAGAATTGCTAAAACAGAAAGCAAAACATTGTCATAAGTGTTTGATCGATAAACAATTCTGTAGAAATGTTTCGCCTTTTAATCACTTTAATCCATTCAATCATTTTCATTTAACCATTTGAATATATTTATGATATGACTTACGACTATTATATTTAATAATAACGGTTAAGTTTTGACATCTCAATTAAAAATTCAAGATTAATTATTCTTCTATATTTTCTTGCAAATTTCTGAATAATTACATAATTTATTTAATCAGAAAATTCCTTTTTAATTAAAGTATTGTATTTAATACTAAATGATTCAATTCTTGCCGACCTTACATCTTGTCGTTTTTTCTAGAATTTATATGTTTTCGGAATTTATTTTAAATAGATAATAATGAAAAAACGGAAGTTTAAAACTTTTCAATTGTTTTTTTAATGACTATTTGATTATACAGTGGAAACCGACTATAGCAAAGCTCAAGGGAGAGTTCAATTTATTTCTTTAATAACATGTTCAGATCGGATATCTTAGACCGCCGAACTCACTGAGGGTGTTCCATAAACTCACTCAATGATTTCGAACTTTCTATTGCTAGATAGTAGATACAGCCACGATCACTCACTTTGATTTGCTTTGGAGGCTAGCTTTAACTGATTGGCTGTTGAGGCTGGCTTTAACTTATGCGCAAGCGCACATTCTATGTTTGTTCAGATCTCAGACACAGTGAGGTTCAGTGAGTTATCTTAAATGAGTTTTGCGGTGTGAACTGGTATTCAATTCAGAGAGGGTATCACATCAAAAATGGCGATTTGTGATATCTTGAATATCCGGTGCGAGCATGGTATAAGGTTACAACAGATTTCTTTACAACGTATTAGGATATGAAGATAATTTTAAAACATGATCACGTGTAAACAGCAAACTAGTTCTTTGAATATCGAATCAATTACATTTTGTACGTTGTACCATACATTATCATGGGTGAGAAAAGTGAAAAGCCTATTTAATTACAAAAGACGGGGAAAAAATCTATCACCCCCTCTTATTTATTTAATTAATTTACTAGATTTGCTTTCGTTTATTTTTGCTGAAAATTAACAAAATACAGTAGTTTTTTTAATTCAAAATTTAAAAAAATTAAACTGTGTGCTGGGGTGGGTTCAAAACGAACTAGCTGAAAGTTTGGAGAGTAGAATTAAAATGATTATATATTTATTGTTAAAACAAAGTAATAAAAATACAACAGTATTAAAAAAAAAGTTTTAACATTATTATATTTGGTTTGCTGGGTGGGGGGCAAATGGTGAAAAGCAGAATCTTTTTTTTTTTTGGGGGGGGGGGGTTATTATTTACTTATTGTTATTTTGTTATTACAGAATTATTACTAAAATGACAGAAAAGGATAAAAATTAAAGAGTTCTAATTTACAATTTTAAAATTTCAGTACTCGGTTCGGGAGGAAGGGGGGGGGGGACACAAAAAAAGTAATTTTGGAAAAGGGAATTGTAATGATATAATATTTATTATTCCAATAAAGTAACAAATGAGCAGAAAAGCAAAAAAAAAGTTTTAGAAGTTTCAAACTTTGTGTACTGGCGAAAAAATAATTTTATTTTTATTTTTATTTATTTTTTATGGCTGATTTAGATAAAATAAAAGAAAAAGGAAATGATTCGAAACATGGATGGTTCTCAATTTTTATTAACTTGTTATTTTTTAGGAATTTTTTCCCATGCGATTACATCGTAAAAACTGGCTCTTTAACCTATGATATTTATTCCATAGAATATTATTACGAAGAATAGGATTTTAAGGGTACGGTAACCTTTAAAGTGTCAAAAAATCGATATTTTTTTTATTAGCTTATAATTAAATATGGTTATTTAGGAACATTTTAAAATAAACCCCCATGCAAAAATTCACTTTAGAAGAGGATTTATGTCTAAAACAGTCTGAGCATTTTTTTTTTTTTTTTTTTTTTTTTTAATATGATCAAGGGGTAGTTTGATCTTTGAAGTCAATTTTCTCAAAACGGCGATTTTGGTCATTGCGCGCATGATTTCTGAAAAATGGTTGGTTAGAATTTCATGAAATTTTGATTGCATGTCTTAACCACACAGATGCACGAAATGACCTATTATGTTTCTCAAGTAACATGTTTAGAATTCATGATTACTTTTGCATTAAAAAAAACTCGATATTTCGAATTTCTTAAAAAAAAGAATTTTTAGTCAGGATCTACACATTTTATTTTTTTCACCGTAGGTCATTTTGAGAACACATTATATATGTACTCATTAAAACATTTTGCCTGTTTTAGCAATTCGAATGCGAAAAATTATGCCCGCAATACTTGCAAGAATAATTCATTCGTAAAAATTTTATTATATGTATACATTTTTGTAGAATTTTAATTTATAAAATGAACTTTTATTAATATGTAGTTTAAATTTTATAATTCAAAGTCACTTAGTTACGGAGTTACTGTAATTCTTATATGTACTCATTAAAAACATTTTGACTGGTTTTAGCAATTCAAATGTGAAAAATCATGCGCGCAATACATGCAAGAATAATTCTTTCTTAAAACTTTTATTATATTTTAAAATAAATTAACTGAATGTATTATATGAGTGTATACGTTTTTGGAGATTTTGGAGAAAATAAACCTTCATTAATATGTATTTTAAATTTTATAATTCAAAGTCTATTAGTTACGGAGTTACTGTAATTCTTATAAATGTCCCTTTTTCGTGTATTTTGTGAGTTCAAAGGTTACCTGACACCTTATTATTTTTTTTTAATCAATAGCAAATTTTATCATAAAGTTATAGTCAAGTAATAAAATTATAGGAAAAACTTAATATAATATTAAGACTTCTTTTACAACGCTAAATGCAACACTTCACACTCTGTAGCATATTATTGATTGAGTTCGCTTTAATAATCTTACAAAATTAAGTTCAAACTAGTCCGATGTAGCAATCACAAAACTTTTTTCTATCTCATACATGTTAAAATTTCGAAATTTTGTATCACAGTGCCAAAATTAGATGGCAATCTATGCCCATCATGAAGATTCTAAAAATATGAAATTCCATGCATTAGTTCTTGAGATATTATCGCCAAAATCTTGTAAATCCTATAAAATTAAGCATAGCAGCACCACCTGTAGGGTAATTGACACCAAACCGTAAACAAACCAATCCATATCAGTGATTAACTGAATCTGAAATTTGATGGAAATCCGAACATTAGTTCTTGAGATAGAGCTCCTGCAATAATCGCAACAAATGCAGTATAGCAGCCACACCTATTGATATATTTACACCAAAACGTAAAAAAAACGTCAATTCATGTCAAGGACTAACTGAATCTGAAGTTCGATGAAATTCCGTGCATTAATTCTGGAGATAGAGCTATTGCGGAAATCGCACAAAATGCAGCATAGCAGCGCCACCTGTTGAGCGATTTACACCAAAATGTATAAAAAGTCAACTCATGTCAAGGACTAACTGAATCTGAAGTTTGATGAAAACCTGTGCATTAGTTCTGGTGATAGAGCTTTTGAAGAAACCGCACAAAATGAAGTATAGCAGCGCCACTTGTTGAGCGATTTACACCAAAATGTATAAAAAGTCAACTCATGTCAAGGACTAACTGAATCTGAAGTTTGATGAAAATCAGTGCATTAGTTCTAGAAATTGAGCGATTGAGGAAATGGTAAAAAATGCTGCATAGCAGCGCCACCTGTTACGAGATTTACACCAAAAACTAATCAGCACCAATTTCTATCAAGGACCTGAATATAAATTGTTATTAAATTACGTGCATTAGTTCTTGAGATAGAGCGCCCACAAAATTTATGTAACAGACAGACAGAGTCACAGACAGACATTTTGTAAAAACGTTTTTTGGGTTCTCTGACCCCTAAAACGTGTAAATTCGTCGAAAACCAGAATTTGAAAATTTTCACGAATTCAATACTTTCTTCTTGTAAAGATAGAAGAAAGTAAAAACATATTATGATATCCGAGAAATAAATATTATTTGTGTTAGTTAGCTGGTGAAAATGTTTATAATCTTTTATGTAACGTAACTTGGTTCATGTATAGAAAAAGGAAAAATTCCAGAATTCATTAATTTATAATTCTATGACGAGTTATTACGCGATTTTCTATAATCGGCATTTCGAAAGCGAGACTACAAAGGTTCTGTGTTTAGATTTTGAGGTACGGAAATTTAAAAATGAAACTTTCTAATCGATTTTACATTCACTTCTTGAAATTATGTACACAGTTGTGTTACCGATGATAATACAATATATTTAAAAAATTTTAATAATATTTTTTAAATATTTTTTATGGTTACTACTCTATAGGAGTAACAACTACAATGGAGGTAATAATGCGCCTAACCACACTCGCCAAATGGCTACGAAACTGTAACACTGCAATATAATAAGCACTAAAATATAGAAAGTTTAATATAAATAAAAAATAAAGAATATAACGTTTAAAAAAATTCTCTTGTATTGTTAATTTTTAATAATGATCACTGAATCAAACCGATTATTTTAGAAAATAATGTAACATTACTTCATGTTTTATATTTCACGAAATGTACTTAAACATACTTAGTGCTATATTTCTGTTTAAGATTTAATTTCCTATTGTTTTCATTCTGCCATTCAAGTAAAATTAATTAGTATAAAGTTTATTCTAAAAGTTGCACCTGGAGAATTACAAATTACTTCAAAACAAGTTAATTGCGAAACGAGCACAGTTTTGTCATGTACGCAAAATTAACGAGAATCTTTCGGAACAAAAATTATAAAGATTTAAGTTGAGATATTACCAACGATAAAAGACTTGTTAAGGATTAATTTAATTTAACTCAACATTTATTCTAAAAATTTTACATAAAGTTTTCAACAATGATTACAAAATATTTGTACGTTTAAAAATGATTTTCAAAGACACTTTTAGTGATAACCATTTAACATACATAAAACAGATGTTCAACAAAACGAAATTCATATTATTTAAACAATTAGAGTGTATGACTGGATCATGTAAACCATACATTTTCAAAAATTTACCGGACATTATTGTAGTGTTGTTTTTAAAGAAATTTATATTATTAATTTAGAAATGTTCTAACATCTTACAGAAAATTCGTAAGCCATTAAAGTGGTTATAAGAGGTTGGGGATAGGTGGGTCAGTAATATGTAAAGACGAACTTATTTACTAGGGGCAGTCGGAAAATAAGTTTCCAATGGCGACTGTGGATAGAGGTGTGTATGAAAGACAAAAAGTGTAATGAGACATTAATGATAAAACATAACTTTATTTTTCCTCATAAGTACCAAGTACATTGAGACATTCGTCATACCGCTTTATAAGCTTTAAAAAGTCCTCCATGAAAAAATCAGTGCTTTGCATACGGACGAAGCGTTGAATGGCTATGGGCGAAAGACGACAGAGCAAGTGAACGCGAACGTGCAAGACACCGATACACCATTGGGTAGTCGACCGCGATCAAGCAGGTGGCGCTGTTGTAGTGCCTGCGCAGATGGAGTTGTTGCAGTCAACAGCGCCATCTGCTTGATCGCGGTCAACCTCTACCAAACAGTATCGGTGTCTGGGACGTTCGCGTTCACCTGCTGTGTTGTCTTTCGCCTATAGCCGTTCAACGCTTCGTCCGTATTCAAAGCCCTGATTTTTTCCTGGAGGGCTTTTATAAGCTTATAAAGCGGGGGGGGGGGGAGCTTATAAAGCGGTATGACAAATGTCTCAATGTACTTGGTACTTATGTGGAAAAATAAAGTTCTGTTTTATCTTTAATGTCTCATTACATTTTTTGTCTTTCATACACACCTCTATCCATTTGGCGAAAATTTCGCCTTATTTAATAAAAGCATTTCTGCGATTAAATTAAGCCAAAATTTTAATTTGAAAAAAACGGTGATGGAGGATTAACATTTCTGTAGCTCGTCATGAAGGGGTTAAAGTAAGCGCGCTATCCGCCCTTGCTTTCACTCGTTTGATTATTTTACCTAATGAATATGTTTTAATAAATTTCCGGTGAGTTTCCTATAGTCAAGGTGCCCATGCTCTGATGGGTATTCTTTTTGTCAAGGTGCCTTCCGTCCAACAGTCTGGGCAATGCGGATTCTGTAATGACTAATTGGGGCTGCTCCATTGACTGTCAGCTGAAAAATTTTACAATGGGCGTACTATGTCATAGACAGATTTCCTTTAATTGGTTTCTCATATGATTTTTGCATAAGTTGAAAAGAATCTGATATCAAATTCTTCTTAAATTCACGTGCATTGAAATGACTATGATGTTGGGCAATGTTATTTACAATGTGTGTTAATCCTTATACGCAATCTGAAACAAAATAAACTGGCTATTAAATTAATTACGATAAAATACCGGAAAAATGTTTTTTTTTAAATAAAGCTATTATGAATCCGTGCATTGATGTTCAAATCTTACATGAAAACACTGCTGTTGAGAATTTGTATTTCCACATGAATAATTTGCACTTTTCAATAAAATGTGATTTTTTCACCAGTAATATTTTACAAATAAATAATTTAAATAGCTCATTTTTTTCAATGCTCAATTTTAATATATCAAATAAAGTTTGGTGTAATAAATATTGTATAAGGGAAAATAGCAAGCTGTAGTTGCCAGATATTGAACATATAAAAGCAAATAAATACAAAATGTATTTTCCATATTAATAAAATCGCAACCTGGTAATTTTTATAAACATAAATGTGGGTCAGTTATGAGTGGGGTTCAAATAGCATTAAAATAATCTATGTAGGAATTATATACTTTAATAGATTTATACTGAAAGCCTAGAATACTACTCATATGAGTCTTGAATTAAGTTCTTACTTTAATCAAACAAATTTAATATATTCTTACTTATGTATGCGATAAAATTGAATTTATTTTCTTTTATGTAAGAAAAACAAGAATGAAAAGCCTTGCATTTATGCCTAGGTTATAAATCAATTTCAGACATTACGAAGGTATAATTTAAGTTTCACATTTTACGTATGTATCCGAACCCCTTTTGCGTAGCATGTATAAGAAATCTAAATTTTAAACACATAACATACTGAAGTTTTGCTTCATTTGAAAAACGGATAGCAGTAATTAACACGCGTTTCAAGATATAATGAACTGAACACAGACGAATTATTATTATCAGTAGTAGTAGTATTAATAGTATTGTGATGCCTATTAAAAAGATACTTACTTCATCCACCATTTAAACTAGTGGGATGTACCAATCCCAAAACTTTCTACTATCTCAAACAGGTTTCGCATACACTAAAAATAACTGAATCTAAAGTTTTATTAAATTCTGTGCCTTATTTCTTGAGATATGACTATTGCTGAAATCGTGTGAATCCTGAAAATGCAGCATAGCAGCGCCACCTGTTGGGAGATTTATACCAAAATCTGATCAACAACAACTTATGTCAACATCTAACTGAATCTGAAATTTGATGAAAATCCGTGCATTAGTTCTTGAGATATAGTTATCGTGATAATAATGAAAAAAGTAGCATAGCAGCGCCGCCTGTTGGGAAATTTACACTAAAACGTAAGCAGCATGTATTTAAGTCAAGGTCTAACAGAATCTGAAGTTTGATGAAATTCCGTGCATTAGTTCTCAAGATATGGCTATCGTAAAAATCGAGAAAAAATTGGAATAGCAGCGCCACCTGTTGGGCAATTTATACGAAAACGTAAACAACATCTATTTATGTCAAGGTCTAACAAAATCTAAAGTTTGATAAAATTCCGCGCATTAGTTCTTGAGATATAGCTATCGTAAAAATCGAGAAAAAGTGGTAGAGCAGCGTCACCTGTTGGGATATCTACACCAAAACGTAATCAGCGTCTATTTATGTCAAGGTCTAACTGAACCTAAAGTTTTATTAAAATAAGTGCATTAGTTCTTGAGAACTATTGCGGAAATAGCGAAAAGTGCAGCATAGCAGCGCCACCTGTCGGGCAATTTTCACCAAAAACTAATCAGCACCAATTTACATTAGGGACTAACTGAATATAAAGTTTTATAAAATTTCTTGAGATAGAGCGCCCACAAAATTTTTGTCACAGACAGACAGACAGAGCCACAGACAGACAGAGTCACAGACAGACATTTTCTAAAAATGGTCAAATCGTGTTCGGGACCTTCTAAAACATGTAAATCCGTCGAAAACCGGAAGTCAGAAATTTTCATGAATCCAATGCTTTCTTCTTGTAAAGATAGAAGAAAGTAAAAAAGGAAACGTGTTGCTCAGAAGCTCCAATGAAAGATAGATTTTTTTTCCTTTATTGATATATTTTAAGAAAGTCATAAATTATAAAATGAAACTATATGCTTTTGAATTTTTCTCTAGGCATATAACACATTTTATTACATATTTAATTATATCATTTAATCCAAATTTATAATTTATAAATATTTACGTAAAAAAATACCGGTTAATAATAATTTTCATTTATACATTTTTTTTGTAAAAAAAAAAAAAAAAAAAAAAAAAAAAAACAAGGTGACGAATTATGTCATTTATTTGTTATTGAGCATTTAAAAAAATACCTATTCCGTGTTCACCGAAAAAGAAAATTAAAAAAGTTAAATTTTGACAAAAAAAATCTATATTCATTAGTACATTTTTAATTGATAAAATTGTACAACACTTACAGAAACTACTTTCAGGTATTTAAAGTCATAGTTTATTGAACTAAAGCATTTATATTCATAACACTAATTAGTATGCAATTATATGCAAAACTTATGTTTGAAACTTGCAGTGCGTAACAATCAAGTCAAAATGTTAACATGTATTATCATAATTGCTTATGTGATTATTTCCCAACATACTTTAAAGAACATAGTTGATAGTAATAAAATCTTACGTTGTTTCTTTCATAAGCATTATAAGTCTTAATTATAAAGTCCTTGGATATATATAGATCTATTTTATTTCACAGCGTGTCTAATATTCTTTAAAAATATATAAAAGTTTAAGTAAAAAATGATGTTTCGAGAATGTTCTTATATATGCTTCATATATTATGCAAGATGTTCCCCAAAAAGACACCAGAAATTTAAAATTCAATCATTGGTCAGTTATAATAAATATGAAAATGAGATTATATGTATATGGTAGCTTATAAATTTCGTATGTTGTAAATTTAAATTTACTTGAAATTGTTATCGATAGACGGCCATGAGATCTTTATGAAACTATCATGAAACAACATTGAATAAACTGGTCGTTCGTTTTTATCTTTGTCGATCAGATAAATTCTTGGAAAAAAAATCAAGTGTTGAAGTTAGTTTGATAGTTTTTAAATTTTCAAACTATTATTTTTTAATCGCTGTATACAATAAATTTATGCTACCTGTAAACTCTGTCCCATATTTCAAATTTATATTTATTATAATTAAGGAGTTACTGAATTTTAAAATTTAGCTTTTGCGACACCCTACAGATGCAAATTATCTGTTTAGTATTTAATACTTATTTGTATTTCTTATGCTCTCATTTTTAAAAAACTGTAAGGAAAGATTTCGAAATTTTTAAAACCTATCGTATTTTAGTGAAAACAAAACGAAGTCATAGAATAATAATTTAAAAAAAATTAATTAATACATCACTGAAAAACGTTTTTTAATGTTTCTTACTGTGCATACTATTTTGTAATGAAATTAAGTAATTAAATAAAATTACTTAACGTGTTTCAAATGTTCGTGCAATTCTTTTATCGAAAATAATTATATTATTTTAATTTATATTATTGTTATGCTTGTTAACAGTTATATTTAACAAGCTATAAAGTCAATTTTTGTGAATATATCTTTCTTTCAGTATAATCATACTTCACATTTAACAGAGAGTAAACACAACACAAGAACTTTTAAGAAATACGTTCCTCACTTTTGTGTTTCGATATGTCACATGCGCTTCTCTCTTGGGGTTCAATGTATTTCATCTGAGAAAACAATCTATACGTTTTTGAAACATTTATCTTCTTTAAATTAAAATAAATCTCTTTTTCTTTATTATATTTTATGTTACAGAATTATTTCTGTATTTTCTTTTATAAAAAGGCAAACAAGAGCATAGTAAACGATAGCGTAGTAAACAAATGTATAGTAGATCGAAATTTAATATAAGAAATTAAGTATATTTATTTAGCACTGGTTTAAATTCAAATGGTATCATTTCTTTCTTTTTAGTTTATTTTAAACTTTTTGAAAAAACATTATGCTCGATAATTTCATCAATGAAAATGGAAAAAAAAGATTGATCATATTTATCTACATTTTAAGAAAAATATCGCTTTATAAAATTAATTTATTAATTAGATCATTTAATATAAATTAATTATCGGGGGATTTATTTATATCCGAAGCAGCTCAAACATACAGAGTTAACAAAATGTAACGCTTAATTATGTTATTAAATTAAGTATGTAGGAATTTAAATGTTTAAACATTTCATTATTCGTTGAAAGTTTAGACAAAATCCTTTAATTAATTAATTTTATTGCTATGTTAATAGTGAGAAGTATGATTAAAGAGTTTCGACTCAATTTGAACATACCATTAACGGGTAATGGAAGAAATAGCTTTATGCCTGAAGGTAGAGGCACCATTACCACATTTTCATTGGGGTATTTATGTTCTTTTATGATTTTTTAAGTTCATTTTATGTTTTTTTAAATTCTGTAATATGAACATATTTAAAGTTACTGAAATTGTTTATGTTATTATGTGTAACATAATCCATTTTCCTCAGTGAAACTTTTGTTGGCATTTAGAAGGGCATTTTATGGTTTATTATTCGATTCATACTCTCTTGGAATAAATTCTGATATTTTACGTGAGATAAAAAAGGATATTTCTAAACAATAATTGAAGAGCCTGTAAACAATGTTTGAAGATAAGGCAATCAAGATTACATGTTCAAGAGTGATTATGATTTTTATAAAGCAGATAAAGAGATTAACTTTTTTTCTTCAATTCTTTAAATTGTAATGAAGATAACTATTGTATTTTCTTTAAATATTAAATCATTAGACTTACAATTAAAATATTCTTAGTTTAGATCCTTAATTAAATTTGTTTAAAAAATACATTGTTCCTTTTCAAAAGAAAATTTAATTTTCTTTCTTTTTTGTAAAATGATCAAATCGATGCTCTTTTATTGCACCAGTGGGGATAGACCGGATGATTTGACTTTTGATAAATAAACATTTATTAATAAAATTCTGATGAACATATCACATTTTTAAAATGATAGGGTACAAGGATAAGTGCAGAGAATGTACCCAACGTTACATTGAATACTGTTGGAAATTCTGTCTTCTAGAAGCAGCTATTGGTAAGTCATGCGGTTATACTCTGCGTTCCCATACATATTCAAATATGCGAATAAAACAGTTTCATATTAGTATAATTTTTAAATTTGTATATGAAATATATTAGGAATAATGTTTAAAAACCGCGGAATCTCCGCATCGAGTTATAAGTCAAGTGAATATTTAAACATTAAGATTATAAATAAAATCCTACAGAAGAAGTGTAATACATATTTCAAGATTTTCCCATAAAAATAAACTTGAAATATATATGTTAATTTCTTTTAAGCTTTCTAGTTCCCCCTTTTAATAGCGAAATCCTATTTTCTACATTAAATGTAAAATTATCTAATGGAAAAAAAAAATCTTCACCCGTCGATGATAAATTTTGAGCTAGTTCATTTCACCATCTAGCATTACCACTGCGCAAACGAACAACAACAAAAACGCCCGAAAAAGTAAAATGTAACAAGTTATGTTTTTCTATCACACTTCTAGTTAAGCATTATTATTTTTATTGCTAAATAATATCTCAGTTCGTCTTATACGACTAGACGCTACACACTAAAATACCGATACCTTCCGATACACGCTAAAATATATATAAAAAAATGTTTTGAAATATTTAAGTGTTTATTTAAATTTGTCCCACTTTTCCTGTCCAAAACACGATTAAATTATTTATTTATTTAATTTTTCTTGTAAAACTGGCGATTTGGCAAAATCAAAGTTTTCAAACCTCGGTTCAACAGCGAAGTTCTTCAACTTTAAATTCACATTTCTAAACTGCGTTATTGCCCCAATATTAAATATATGTTACTATAAAATAATTGCAAAAGAGAAATGAAGATTAAACAAATTTCGTTTGTTGATGATTTAATTAATTTTATTTTTGGTACAAATGTAATGTAATTTTATAATATTTATTTACTCAAGCAGTTCAATTTTATTGAATAATGTTAGCATATTCCAGTTTACTTACGTTTTCACAAAACAAAGATATTCCCGCAGAAATGAATGTGAACTTTAATTTTGTTAAAAGTTTCACATCTGAAGCATTCGGAGAATTTTTTTAATATCATACCTCAAAATGTAATTAATTAGAATTTAATAAATGCAGTTGTTATTCCGAACTCAACATAATCGATATTAAGTAAATTTGCATTACATATTTCTAACAATCTTTTCAAATCTAGGATATCTGAGATTAAGATAACATCTGCTGCTCGAAAATTATTTCAGTCAAAAATGTCTTACACAGCACAAACACTTTTTTTTCTGATGATTCTTGCTATATCGTGAAAAATATCTCTCTTAAATGTTTATTTTTATCTGACAGATTACATAAATTTTCAAGCTTTTAGCCACTTTTTCTGTTTTGATTATATGTAAATTCTTCATAAAAGAAACACAGAAATATCTTGAATTATTTTATATTGTTAAACTGAAACCTTGTTCTATAAGTCTAATTTAAGATTACTGTGTTTATAAATTATGTTAGATTACTTAGATGTTGCCTTTTATTGTTTATATTACTATATATTTTTCTCAAAGAAAATACACTCCTGACAAAGAGAACAAGTTGGAAATTGTACCTTAAACGTGACAAATGAGGTGCGTTTGTTTCGTGCTATAACTAATATTACAATGAAAAAAAATTATCGTTATTATTTCAGTGAAATAAATTATATCGTTTGCTATAAACAAAATGAGGATGCCTTTTTTTATGCAATGTTTACAGATGCTATATTTTTTTCAACACCAGACAGCGCTGTAAAATTTACCATAGAGATCTTGCTTTGCGAATGATTACCTCCATGGTTTATTATTTCTATGGCTGACGATGAACGAATTGCTTGTGTTTATTTACTTTAACGGATTGAGAAATTTGGCTGTTAACCTAATTTTCACTGAAGTGATCTCAGAATCCATACATTTTTTAATGTAACTTATCTCTCAAGCAAACAATTTGTTTAAACGATCTTTCTATAAATGTAACTTTTATGCAATTTTATTCGAAAAAATAATTTTGAATAAAAATGGCCGCTTTGCATATAGAAAAAGATGTGGTTAGCCCGTATTTGTTTTCCTCAGTCACATGACTTGCTCTTTTACTATATAGATTCCTTTATTCTATTAAATCCTATCATAAGTAAACTTTTATTAATATATTTTTAAGTTTTGATTCGATTTTCATAAAATTTTAAATGACTCGACAAAATTCTGAAACGATTATATATATTAAATTTCAAACCATTCGGTTGGGTAGTTTTTGTGCTGTTATATGCGGACAGACGGACGGACCAAACGACGACTATAGGTGCAATGTATTTATATAATTACGAACGCACCTAAATATTAACTAAACACAAATGTGGAATAATTATTAACCCTTTGTGACTCAAGAAATCTGACTTGAAATATATTTACTCAGCTGTTAGGATGCATCATTTTAAGCATGTAAAAAATTATTTAAAACATTTAAAACATTAAAAAAAAAATATTGACAAAAAAGTACTTTTTTCACAATTGCAATAAACAAAAAATTACATACTTCTCATAAATATTGTCAGTTTTATTTTACTGTAAAGTATACAAAATTACCTTTGTAAAAAAATGTATGTTTGGTCATTTCCAGCCTTTTTAATTTAATTAAACTTATGAAGTTTATTTTAGCAATAACGATCTGAAAGTGCTCAAATGATAAATAAAACTTTGTCATATAAACATTAACTCAGTATCACCGTCTGTTGAGAATTCTATGAACAATTTATATTAACTGCTGTGTTGGAAGACAACAGCAATAAATAAAATAGTATTTTAAAGACAACTATTTAAGTATTGTTGACTTTTGGGTATGTTGTAGAAATGCAACGCGGTGATACCAATGGTAAATAGGCAGCTGTTTGTTTTTAAGACTCTCGAACATATAAATTATTATAAAGTATTTACGAATTTGGTTCGAATGCTTGTCAGTATGAATGTTTGCCGTCTGTTGAGAATTCTATGAACATTTTATATTAACTGCTGTGTTGGAAGGCAACAGCAATAAATAAAATCGTATTTTAAAGACCACTGTATAAGTATCATGGACTTTTGGGTAGTTGCAGATATGCAAAGCGGATATACTAATGGTTAATAGGTAGCTGTTTGTTTTTAAGACTCACGAACATATAAATTATTATAAAGTATTTACGAATTTGTTTCGAATGCTTGTGAGTATGAATGTTTGCCGTCTGTTGAGAATTCTATGAACAATTTATATTAACGAGTTAGAGAACGGTCAGACCTCCAGATAAACCCTAGTCATAAACACTTTTCAACTATGTTGGAAAGTGGTAAAAAATGACTCTCTCACATCTTCTTGATATAATAATGGTTGACAGATTAAAAAATATATGCAGTACAGTCATCTCTCACTTATACGCGTTTGATGGTATTGATTTAAAATCGCACATAACTGAGAGCCGCGCATAAGTGAGAGGATGTTGTATGTAGTCATTTATACACATTATACACATTATGGGAAATGAAAACATTTTAAAATATAAGAATTATGATTAATATCATTTCAAAAAATAAAAGGAGCGTAATATTAGTATAGTGAACTTAAAAATAATCTTGACACTTTCACTATAAAATTTAGTTTAAAAAAATACAATAAACGTAAAATTTCATTTTATACAGAAGAAGATGTACTTACATTAAAAAAATGCCAATTAGTCCTTTTTTAAAAAGTCATTAATGTTAGTTTGTTTTTGTTTTGGCCGCGTTTGTACATTCTTTTCTAATGCATTAAAGTGCGTCGTTGTATTTGATACTACATGAGCATTTTGAAGGTAACATCTCGAAGTGTCAAGGGATCCTAAAACAGTAGCATAAGATGGAACAATTACAGTATCAGTTTCATCATTATCTTCACATTCTCCTTCTTTTTCAGCTGTCACGTCAACAAAAAACAGATTCAATATCGCTTATTGCCGTTGATGTTAAGTTTTCATCAACAATGGCGAAATCTTGAAATGAAAGAGAATCTTGGCTTATGTTTAGAGTTGCAAAAAACCTGTTTATTTCCAGGTTTATTTCCAACAGACCCGGTTTATTCCCAGGTTTATTCCCAAAAGATCTGGTTTATTCCCAAAATTCCCGGTTTATTCCCAGGTTTAAACCGGTTTTTTTCTAGTTTTTGCAACTCTACTTATGTTTTTCAATTCTTCTTCGTCTATGTTAAAATCTTTGCTGTTGTTTTCATTTTCCTGTAATGGAATCATTTCAGCATCATTTGAATGAACAAAACACGCTTTTCTAAAGCAGTTAGAAGTTGTTGTGGCTGTTACGTTATTCCAAGAGGAAACCAACATATGCATAGCATCAAGAATCTAAATTTTCTTGAATTCCTTTTCCTGCTCTAGTGATGTAAACATTCTTCGCACCAAATCTTTCCTATACTGCGCTTTAACTGACTTTATTATACCGAGATCTAATGGCTGGAGTCTGCTAGTACAATTTTCAGGGAAAAATAAAACTCGTGTATGTGTCAGCAATCGGAGATCTAAAGGATTTTCGGGACACTAATCCATAAATAGCAGAAATTTTCTCTTTCCTTCCCCCCCCCCCCATCTTCTGTCGAATTCCTTTAAAAAGTCTAACAGATTTTTTTGATGTCATCCAGGCTTTGGTGCTAGTTGCATAAGAACATGACAATTTCTTTCTTCACATTTTTTAAACACTGTGGTTTTTTGGATTTACCAATCACTATTGGCGGTAACTTTTCTGATCCGTCCGCATTGCAAAATAAAAGCACAGTCCCTTTTTCTTTGATGTGTTTGCTACCATGGCATGTTTCTCCCTTAAAATACAGCGTTTTGTTTGGCAAAAGACGATAAAATAAACCTGTTTCATCACCGTTAAAAATGTTCTTAACATCAGTGTTTTGATTTAAATTTGGAAGGTCTGCGATCCATTCATTAGCATTTGAATCTGAAACGGCTGCGCTCTCATCACTCAGACAATGATTTGTTAAACCTTGTATTTTCTTAAGTTTTTCTAGCTATTCCGAAGATGCCGAAAATTTTTCGATTCCTATTTTTGATGACAAAGTGAGTGCCTTTTCTTTGAATAACTCTAATTTGTAAATTGAAGCTCTCCTTTCTCTGAATCACTGAATTAAAATAGTTTCTAAAATCAAAAAGAAAAAAATAGATCTGCGCGTGGCTTGAAGAGAAAGAAAAGAAGGAACAATTAGAACTGAGGGGAGAATGTGCAAAGTTGGAATTGTAACACCTTTTCCTCCCTCTCCCCTCTCGGGAGCTTTGTGGAAAGGTCTTTTGACGTTGACATGTGCAAAAAATTCTTTATAGATAAAAAAAAATCGTACTTAACTCAGAGTTTGTGAATTGCGCTGTTATTTCCGCGTATAACTGAGAGAGGCAATTCAAAGTGGCGCTTATAAGTGAGAAATCTATAGCATTATTTTCCTATTCCTCGTGGCAGGACATTACGAAATTCGCCTATAACTGAGAGACGCGTATAACTGAGACGCGCATAAATGAGAGGTGACTGTATATGATAATGTAATAGAAGTGTTTGTGTGTCTCTGTAAATGAACTATTAATGCTACACACTTCATTTTCAATACTGAATATTCTATAGTAAAATTAAATAATGTAAAAAGAAAATCATGGCAATCCGAATATATTTACGCGAGCATGGTAAGACCTCGAGATAAACCCAAGTCATAAACACTTTTCTACTATGTTGGAAAGTGTTAAAAATGACTCTCACATCTTCTTCATATAATAATGGTTGATAGTTAAAAGAAAAAAATATGCAGTATATGCAGTATATGTTAATATAATGGAATTATTTTGTGTGTCCCTGTAAATGAAATATTACTGCTACACGCTTCATTTTCAATACCGAATAATCTGTAGTAAAATTCAACATGTATAAAAATTTCATGACAATCCGAATATATTTACGCGAGTTAGAGCACGGTCAGACCTCCAGATAAACCCAAGTCATAAACACTTTTCAACTATGTTTAAAGTGTTAAAAAATGACTCTCTCACATCGTCTTGATATGGTTGACAGATAAAAAAAACTATGCAGTAAATAAATAATACTATATTCTGTAAATTAATTGTATACTTTACAAAAACTTTTTTCTGTAGTATATGAAAATAAATTTGCTAAATGAAGCTGAATATTTATTATTTTTACTAATAAAAATTAATGGCATATAATTTCAAAAAGCGATAGCCAAAACCTACAATAATTAACTATTAAAAAAAAAAGATATGTAAGCTAAAGCAGTACAAAAACAATAGAAATGAATGCGATAAAAATTTATTTCAAGTTTATTTTAATGCTCTATTTATTTATTCTTTGCTACTAAGAGAGGTAGTACTTAAGTTTTTAGAAAGTACTACAAGAAATAATTTCTTACCAGGAATATATGTTTTATTGTTCCTCAAAATATTCTCCTGCAGCATCAATACATTTTTTTTCATTTGAATAAACCAATCATCAAAACATTTATGCCACTCTGAAATTGTCATAGCAGAATCATGGCATTTGTGAACATCAACTGCTTCTTCCGAGTAGTTAAAAATCTCTTATAATCAACTGGATTATAAGATATTCCCCCCCCCCTCCTCCCAATTTGTCCATTAGCTCGCTGTATTACCGATATTTTTCTGAGTTTTCACGATATTTGACTGGTCTTTTTATATGAGCTGCTCTATAGAAATGACTACCTAATTATGAAAAAAATATTTCGTATTGCTCGCGCATTCGCAGCTAAAAATTATTTCATACAAATGCCCATAGCTCATAAATATTCTATATATTAATTTTTAATTGCAGTATACTTTTTTACTGTTATTAAAGTCAGTCAAACATGAGCTTTACATCCTCGAAGATCAAGGGCAATTCGTCAAGAATTTCAGTAGATATGGTAAAGATACCATATATATTCTTTTCAAAAATTAAAGAAATCTATATTTTAAGTTTTTTTTTTTTTTTAAATATACTTTCCCCTTTATGCATTATCGTAATTCGTATACATTCCCGGCTGTTAAAAACGCGCATCCTTTTATCTCTCTCTTTCAACGAAATGCTTTTAGTCAAAATCATGCATATTGTTTTTAAATTATCATTAACGTACTTATTCGGTCTCCCACATATCAAAAGAAATGAAATTATACAAGGCATAAAATGTTTCCTTTCTCATGGTCAGTTGGGGCTTGCATATTGAATCCAGATGTCTATAGCATTTCTATGGCGCCTTTGAGGCATTTCTCGAAACCCAGTTCCCAAAACAATAATTAACGGTAAGATTCTTAATCTCTCCTTTTTAGCCAAAGTGCAATCTTCGCCAAAAGATTTTTCCCTTCCAATGACGTCAATTATGAAGTTGATATGTATATAAGTAACGGTTACATTTCCCACGCAAAAAAATGCGATTCTCTTGGCTTGAAATGTATCTCGCTTGGCGTGTTTTTCCTTGCGCCCACTTTCATATCGGATATTAACACTTGCCCTCTGATCTTCATCTCATAAACATCTAAAAATGTCTTGGCCCCTTTGGCCACCCTTTGGTTTTATAATGAAAAATCCTCTTGATGGCTTAAAAAACTCTTTGGATTACGTGAACTTGATCGGACCTGTTCAACAGCATTTCTGGATTATTCTTTGGATCGCGTTGTGTTCTTCACCTCTGGCTTTAAATTTAAAATGTCACCTCACCAATATTCATCAGATTCATTTAAAAAAATCTGAAACTTTGATTGATCAAAATATCACTATTGTGGAAGATTGTGAAGTGTGACATCATTCTCCAATTAAAGAACATTAACTCTAGTGATGTGATTTTCGTCTTCCTTGCTTCACCATACAAAATAAAAGGGAAAACTACACTCCAGTTTAGTACTTCAGTACCCAGGAAACGCACTCTGCGGATTGCCAAAACAACCAAGTGCCACTATACCTTCTTGTTTTAACAAATTGTTTCACTCCGTAAAAGTAAATCCTTTAGGTCTTTTCAAAGGATTCGCCAACTTTGACATCTTCTCAATAATCACCCCCTGAACTTACTTTCCCACGATAACTCTTCTATATGCATAAAGGAACACGACAACTTCCCCATATTAAATTAATGGTGCCTGACTTTTAAACTGGATGTGATCTTTTTCGCATGACAATTTCTAAAGGGTGTGTCATTGGGGCCACGAAACGAAAAAAAAAATTCCTAATTATTTGCAACTTTTCTGACTATATTTTTTCATTCTGAGAATGCTTTGTTGGAGCCTGCCTGTGACTGTGGTTTTTACCTATCATCGAAAGTTGCTAACTTCAAACTTAATCCTTTTTGTGTGAGATATGCGATGTGATTTTCATCGAAGTAAATTAATTTAATTATTCGTCGCAAATTATTCAGCGTCGGAGCATCATCGAATTATTTCATCTTAGTGTTTTATGCTGCATAATTGTTCTGTGAAAAATGATAATCAATCCCTGATGGAATCAGTGATTTTCAACATGTGGTTTTCTTCAATGAGTGATGTTTCATTCATAAAACCTTCGCCCGCACCTAAAGTGAATATGCTATTTTGTCTTGAACTTCGTGAACTTCTTGTGTTCTGTTTCTCTTCTCAGTCATCGAAAAATTGATTTTCATCGCCGTGCAACAATTAAAACACAAGAAATGAATATTATCTGCATCTAATTCAACGCTGCATTCTGACCTTTAGTATTTAGCTGAGTACCACAATTTAGCGAACTCTTGTGAACTTTGTTTTCAGACAATCCAAATTTATACAGCTACAAGATAAAAATTCACGTTACGAAAGAAATATCTTTCTCAATGAATAACCACAAAGAAAAATTTTGTTTTCGTTTTTAATTCATTCAGTGATTTAAAGTTTAGCGAATACGATCCGGAATAGGAATTTAAATACAGTATTTTGTGCTTTCTTTTTCTATTAATATGTTTTGCAAAAAAAAAGCGCTATGGATATTTTTTTATAGAGGTAAGTCTTTATTTTGTAAAAGGTTGATAAAAAAAAGGAAATTTTCAATTTTGCTAGAACTTTTACATTGATGAAATATTATTTCCGTATAGTTTCAAGTAATGTTTTTATATTTTTAAAAGGATCTAGATATATAATATGAGCAATATACACTAATCCATAAATAGCAGCAATTTTCTCTTTCCTTCCCCCCCCCCCCCATCTTCTATCGAATTCCTTTAAAAAGTCTAACAGATTTTTTTGATGTCATCCAGGCTTTGGTGCTAGTTGCATAAGAACATGACAATTTCTTTCTTCACATTTTTTAAACACTGTGGTTTTTTGGATTTACCAATCACTATTGGCGGTAACTTTTCTGATCCGTCCGCATTGCAAAATAAAAGCACAGTCCCTTTTTCTTTGATGTGTTTGCTACCATGGCATGTTTCTCCCTTAAAATACAGCGTTTTGTTTGGCAAAAGACGATAAAATAAACCTGTTTCATCACCGTTAAAAATGTTCTTAACATCAGTGTTTTGATTTAAATTTGGAAGGTCTGCGATCCATTCATTAGCATTTGAATCTGAAACGGCTGCGCTCTCATCACTCAGACAATGATTTGTTAAACCTTGTATTTTCTTAAGTTTTTCTAGCTATTCCCAAGATGCCGAAAATTTTTCGATTCCTATTTTTGATGACAAAGTGAGTGCCTTTTCTTTGAATAACTCTAATTTGTAAATTGAAGCTCTCCTTTCTCTGAATCACTGAATTAAAATAGTTTCTAAAATCAAAAAGAAAAAAATAGATCTGCGCGTGGCTTGAAGAGAAAGAAAAGAAGGAACAATTAGAACTGAGGGGAGAATGTGCAAAGTTGGAATTGTAACACCTTTTCCTCCCTCTCCCCTCTCGGGAGCTTTGTGGAAAGGTCTTTTGACGTTGACATGTGCAAAAAATTCTTTATAGATAAAAAAAAATCGTACTTAACTCAGAGTTTGTGAATTGCGCTGTTATTTCCGCGTATAACTGAGAGAGGCAATTCAAAGTGGCGCTTATAAGTGAGAAATCTATAGCATTATTTTCCTATTCCTCGTGGCAGGACATTACGAAATTCGCCTATAACTGAGAGACGCGTATAACTGAGACGCGCATAAATGAGAGGTGACTGTATATGATAATGTAATAGAAGTGTTTGTGTGTCTCTGTAAATGAACTATTAATGCTACACACTTCATTTTCAATACTGAATATTCTATAGTAAAATTAAATAATGTAAAAAGAAAATCATGGCAATCCGAATATATTTACGCGAGCATGGTAAGACCTCGAGATAAACCCAAGTCATAAACACTTTTCTACTATGTTGGAAAGTGTTAAAAATGACTCTCACATCTTCTTCATATAATAATGGTTGATAGTTAAAAGAAAAAAATATGCAGTATATGCAGTATATGTTAATATAATGGAATTATTTTGTGTGTCCCTGTAAATGAAATATTACTGCTACACGCTTCATTTTCAATACCGAATAATCTGTAGTAAAATTCAACATGTATAAAAATTTCATGACAATCAGAATATATTTACGCGAGTTAGAGCACGGTCAGACCTCCAGATAAACCCAAGTCATAAACACTTTTCAACTATGTTTAAAGTGTTAAAAAATGACTCTCTCACATCGTCTTGATATGGTTGACAGATAAAAAAAACTATGCAGTAAATAAATAATACTATATTCTGTAAATTAATTGTATACTTTACAAAAACTTTTTTCTGTAGTATATGAAAATAAATTTGCTAAATGAAGCTGAATATTTATTATTTTTACTAATAAAAATTAATGGCATATAATTTCAAAAAGCGATAGCCAAAACCTACAATAATTAACTATTAAAAAAAAAAGATATGTAAGCTAAAGCAGTACAAAAACAATAGAAATGAATGCGATAAAAATTTATTTCAAGTTTATTTTAATGCTCTATTTATTTATTCTTTGCTACTAAGAGAGGTAGTACTTAAGTTTTTAGAAAGTACTACAAGAAATAATTTCTTACCAGGAATATATGTTTTATTGTTCCTCAAAATATTCTCCTGCAGCATCAATACATTTTTTTTCATTTGAATAAACCAATCATCAAAACATTTATGCCACTCTGAAATTGTCATAGCAGAATCATGGCATTTGTGAACATCAACTGCTTCTTCCGAGTAGTTAAAAATCTCTTATAATCAACTGGATTATAAGATATCCCCCCCCCCTCCTCCCAATTTGTCCATTAGCTCGCTGTATTACCGATATTTTTCTGAGTTTTCACGATATTTGACTGGTCTTTTTATATGAGCTGCTCTATAGAAATGACTACCTAATTATGAAAAAAATATTTCGTATTGCTCGCGCATTCGCAGCTAAAAATTATTTCATACAAATGCCCATAGCTCATAAATATTCTATATATTAATTTTTAATTGCAGTATACTTTTTTACTGTTATTAAAGTCAGTCAAACATGAGCTTTACATCCTCGAAGATCAAGGACAATTCGTCAAGAATTTCAGTAGATATGGTAAAGATACCATATACATTCTTTTCAAAAATTAAAGAAATCTATATTTTAAGTTTTTTTTTTAAATATACTTTCCCCTTTATGCATTATCGTAATTCGTATACATTCCCGGCTGTTAAAAACGCGCATCCTTTTATCTCTCTCTTTCAACGAAATGCTTTTAGTCAAAATCATGCATATTGTTTTTAAATTATCATTAACGTACTTATTCGGTCTCCCACATATCAAAAGAAATGAAATTATACAAGGCATAAAATGTTTCCTTTCTCATGGTCAGTTGTGGCTTGCATATTAAATCCAGATGTCTATAGCATTTCTATGGTGCCTTTGAGGCATTTCTCGAAACCCAGTTCCCAAAACAATAATTAACGGTAAGATTCTTAATCTCTCCTTTTTAGCCAAAGTGCAATCTTCGCCAAAAGATTTTTCCCTTCCAATGACGTCAATTATGAAGTTGATATGTATATAAGTAACGGTTACATTTCCCACGCAAAAAAAATGCGATTCTCTTGGCTTGAAATGTATCTCGCTTGGCGTGTTTTTCCTTGCGCCCACTTTCATATCGGATAGTAACACTTGCCCTCTGATCTTCATCTCATAAACATCTAAAAATGTCTTGGCCCCTTTGGTTTTATAATGAAAAATCCTCTTGATAGCTTAAAAAACTCTTTGGATTACGTGAACTTGATCGGACCTGTTCAACAGCATTTCTGGATTATTCTTTGGATCGCGTTGTGTTCTTCACCTCTGGCTTTAAATTTAAAATGTCACCTCACCAATATTCATCAGATTCATTTAAAAAAATCTGAAACTTTGATTGATCAAAATATCACTATTGTGGAAGATTGTGAAGTGTGGCATCATTCTCCAATTAAAGAACATTAACTCTAGTGATGTGATTTTCGTCTTCCTTGCTTCACCATACAAAATAAAAGGGAAAACTACACTCCAGTTTAGTACTTCAGTACCCAGGAAACGCACTCTGCGGATTGCCAAAACAACCAAGTGCCACTATACCTTCTTGTTTTAACAAATTGTTTCACTCCGTAAAAGTAAATCCTTTAGGTCTTTTTTAAAGGATTCGCCAACTTTGACATCTTCTCAATAATCACCCCCTGAACTTACTTTCCCACGATAACTCTTCTATATGCATAAAGGAACACGACAACTTCTCCATATTAAATTAATGCATGATTTTGACTAAAAGCATTTCGTTGAAAGAGAGAGATAAAAGGATGCGCGTTTTTAACAGCCGGGAATGTATACGAATTACGATAATGCATAAAGGGGAAAGTATATTTAAAAAAAAAAAACTTAAAATATAGATTTCTTTAATTTTTGAAAAGAATATATATGGTATCTTTACCATAGTAGATATTTGGCAAATTGTGCAAAAAGCGTCCAGTCACTGCCCCTTAATTTTTGGCCAGCAGTGTATAATAATGTTGTTAAAGTACTGATATGAGTAAACATAAAGATATCACTTAGCGCTGTTAGTCTTTAACGTATATCTTAGTATTAAATTTCAAAAATCCAAACAAATGTACAATACAGGAAGGAAGGGAAATACAAATATTAATCTACAAACAAATTTTAATCAATTTTAATTTACAGCTACGCTTTTAAATATGCTGTTAATAATGCTGTTAACAATGCTGTATAAATAGCATCAAAATATGCTGTAAAATCTAAAAACAAAATTAATATAATTTTTGTGAAAAATGTGTTGGTACCCATATTGCCAGCATGCTTTTGCTGTAAAGATACAGTGTTTTTTTTATTATTTATTTATTTATTTTACAATGTAGTTTCAAGGTACCACGAAACGCATTAAACAATTTCCATTCATAGAAGCCATTTCTAAGTTACAAAATATGATTTGATTACTTGCTTATGTTTTATGGAGTAGTGTGCATCTATTGGACTATTAAAATACTTTAAGAACAGGACTATGCAAAGATAAAAATTTACGGTTATTTCATGTTAACGTTAAGTAATGAGCGTAAGATGTTTTTGATCACCCTATATTTTCTTTCTATGTTTTATTTTGTGTGTTTTTTGTTTTATTTACCATTAATTCTACTGACTAGCTAAATGTTATTAAAATGAATAAAAAACAAAACAGAGCATTTAAAGTTACTTTACTAATTACTCGTGCGTAATAATAACAAATTATTCTAATGGCCCTTCGGATGAAATTAAATCTCTCTCCGTAATCACTGCATAGAATTAATTAAAAGCTTGGAAATGTTCACGTCGCTAATCCTAAAATTTATTGTAATCGAAGTGTTGTTTTTTTTCCTACTTCAGATGAAATGCATTCCAAGTAATAAAAGGAACAAGAAAAAACACAAGAAAAAACTAATTCAACAGCAGATGATTGAACGGTGTTTGTCAATTAGTATGCTGATAAAATAAATTGGTAATTAGAAGAAAAGTAAAATCTAAAAGTAAGTATGTATACAACTTTTATGTATTCCACTTTTTAATTGTCAAATAACAAATTTCATGTAATTTACAACTATAAAAAGTAGTTTGATTAAGGGTTCTATTCATTAATGGTGGCAGTGTCATTCCACAGAATTTCGGTAAAAATCGTTTTGGCATTATTTTTCACGAATATTTTATATGTATAAACTTACACTACGTGTCAAAAGTCACCTGACAGTTTCGGTTTTGGAAGTTTAGTCGAAGATTTAGCGAAATACATTACGAATTCTCATGAAACTTCGAGAATATAAAGATTATGTATGATCTATAATTTTACTTTCTTCTATGTTTACAAGATAGTATTGGATTCATGAAAATTTTTGACTTGCTGTTTTCGACGGATTTATACGTTTTTAGAATGTCCTGAACGCGATTTGATTGTTTTCAGAAAATGTCTGTCTGTGAATCTGTCTGCCTGTATGCGACGAAAATTTTTTGGGCGCTCTATCTCAAGAACTAATGAACTGAATTTAATAAAACTTTAGAATCAGTAAGACCTTGATATATTGGTGCTGATTAGTTTTTGGTGTAAATCGCCCAGCAGGTAGCGCTTCTCTGCTACATTTTTTACAATTTTCACAGTAGCGATATCTTAAGAACTAATGCGCAGAATTTCATCAAACTCCTGATTCTGTTAGATTTTGGCATAAATAGATGCTGGTTACGGTTTGGTGCAAATAGCCCAACAGGTGGTGCTGCTGTGCTACTCTTTTCATGATTTTCACGATAGCTGTATCTCAAGATCTAATGCACAGAATTTCATCAAACTTCAGATTCTGTTAGACGTTGACATACCTTGTTGCTGATTGCGTTTTTATTGCAATACTCACAACAGGTGGTGCTAATATGCTACTTCTTTGATGATTTTCGCAATAGCTCTATCTCAAGAACTAATGCACGGATTTTTATCAACTTCAGATTCTGTTAGATGTTGACATAAGTTAATGTTGATTACATTTTTCGTGTCAATCACACAACAGATGTCGCTGATATGCTACTTTTTTCATTACTTCCACAATAGCTCTATTTATAGCACTAAAGCACGGATTTGTATCAAACTTCAGATTTAGTTAGACGTTGACATAAGCTGTTGATGATTAGGTTTTGATGAAAATCGTTCAACAGGTAGCACTGCTATGCTGTATTTTTCAGAATTTACAGGATTTTAGCGATAGTCATATCTCAAGAACTAATTTACGGAATTTCTTCAAACTTCAGATTCAATTGAACCTGGATATAAGTTGATGATGATTCGATTTTGGTATATGTGAAACTTTTATGAGATAGAAGAAAGTTTTGGAATTGTTGCATCTGACTAGTTCAGGATGGTTTGATCATGAGGACAAATAGGGGACAAACAATAAAATGAATGAAATGAATAATAGTTGTGATCACACTGTAAAATAAAATTTTCGAAATGATCTGTTACAATAGCACATAACTACATGGATCTTGTATTCATAACATTCGTGATTCTTTGTGTAAGACTCGCACGTAAATACATACAGATCGACTAACGGTGTTTTAATAAAAAGCAAGAAATTTCTACGTGTTGTTTGTTTATAGCATGCAGGGGTTTTAGCCAAATTCAACGGAACTTTCAGGAAACTTGCCAAAGTACAGTAAAAATATTACACTGCAATCAGAATATAAATATATTAAATATTGGATGAAATATGAGCATTTGTATGAAATAATTTTTAACTGTGCATGCGTGAAAGATTATAAAATTACTTTTGCATAATTTGCATTTAACTTTATAGGGCAACTTATTAAAAAAGCTACTTCAATACCATGAACATTTAGAAAGATATCGGCGATATACTGATATGAATTTCGGCTACTTCCTGAAAGTAGCTGAGTGATAAATTATTTACCACAAATTGTCATTTTTCGCTTTTTATTTTTATTTTTTTCCATTTTTTAGTGAGGCTGGAGTTTTTGTTGGAAGAATAATTATAACGAGTACACAACAGCAACAAAACACGAACCACAAAAAAAATCATCAAAATTGAAGCATCTGTTCCAAAGGTACCACTTGGTTTTACATTAAATGCTCACTACTTTGTTGGAAGTCAGTTAAAAAATGCCAATTTGTAAAATCTCCCTTATGATCTAGTTATTTTTAGAAAGCAATTGAAATTTAGCGCAATATATTTTCAATATCTTTCAGAATTCTTATATTTTTTGTCCCATGTATTTGACTTCTACATTATGCCACAAAAAATTGTTAGCATTCGCGCTTGCAGAGTTAAAATTTATTTCATATAAATGTTGATATTCCACTGAATATGTAACTTATTTATAATTTTGTTGCAGCGAATTCTTTCGACTGTACTTTGTCCAGTTGAAAACCCTTCGTTCTATAAACGAAAAATTTGCAGAAATGTTTTGAAAGAAACATATATATATCCTCGAATATATGTGCTATTCTCACTCAATTGAACACAAATATTGTACAAGATCCAGAGTCCTCTGCTACAGCTACAGCGGATTTTTTTGTTTTTATATTCCTGAAGTTCTAGACGAATTCGTCAAGTATTTCTGTAGATATTTGCTGAACATCTGAAATTCTAAAACGTATCCGGTAACTTTTGACCAAATAATGTATCCAGAAAATACATTAAAATTCATTTGCAAGAAAACTTTTATTTTAAAAATAATTTTTATTTTTAGGGGCTCGAATATTGCGATTTTACGTATTTAAAAAAAAAATTAAAGATTTATAAAAACTTTCATATTTTTTTAATTAATTGAAATGAACCAAAAGTTGAAAAATTACAGAAACTACACAACGTTTGTATTGAATGTTGTATTTATCGTGATTGTATCTCTACTTTTTCAATCTGAAATAATATTTAAAATATATTGAAATATTAGTCAAAATGTCAGTTTAGAAAATATATATCTCATGAAGGGTAAAAGATAATAGCATTCATTTTTCGTATTCAAAATATGTGTACTTTCAAACATGTTCAGAAAGAAACAGGCTGCTACCAATCTCCCCCTCGGAATGACGGGGAGAGGGGGAGCAATAATCATTTAAACAGTATGTTTGAGATTTTGTAACTAAAAAAGGGAAAGTGGTAGGGGAAGTGTTTCTAATATCGCACCTTTCCTAATACCGGACGCCGTGATTTCTAAGTGAAGTACCTGCTGTATTCTGGTGGTCGGTGACTAAACTTGATCCTCCATTAGTAATTTTAGTCTAGTATCATATCTGTTGCCGTAGGAAAGTGTTTTTCCAAGTAGTATTTTTTTCTAAAATAAAAATTTGTTTTTAACGTTATTTTCAGAAAATTATAAATATACAAAGGTAAGTAATAAAAGTTCTGAATTATTACGAAAATTTTATTACTGATCTAAATTTTGAGTTTTTTTGTTTTGATTGACATATTATTTCCTTGAATTTGTCAAATGGCTGTCATTTATATTATTGTTTATATGTTCCTAATATCGCACCCACTAATTAGTCCAAATTTAATTAATTAATTTCAAAACATTTATTTGCGAATTTTGTTTATAAGGATAGGTGAATTTTAGATTATTATTTTAAGCAATTTATTCGGTGCCTATTTTCCATTTTTATTTTATAAAAGTAAGTCAAAAATATCTAGTTAAATAACGTTTTTTTACGACTTCTTTGTTTAAATTAAATTAAATATATATTCCTATAGACAATTAATTTCTTGTCTGGGCAGAAAGGTTGTTCTTTAGTAACGTTGCAACTCATATTTCTTACAAAACAATTATGAAAAGAGTGAATTTTATTGGGGGGTGCGATATTTGGAACACTTTTTGAAAGTTGGTCCTAAGGCGTATTGCATATTTATTTGCAATATATATATATATATATATATATATATATATATATAATATGTTTTTTTTATTGGAAACCATTATAAGCGAAAAATATTTTATTAGAATGTTTTATGAACTCATACCGTCAATCAGTTTCAATTTGTAGTGCATTCAAGCAGAATTACATCCAAATTTTAAAATGGGTGCGATATTAGGAATACTTTTTGAAAGTTTGTACTAGGGAGTTTTGCATATTTATTTGCAAATTTTTTATTTATTTATTTATTTTATTTTTTTATTGGAAACCATTATAAGCGAAAAATGTTTTATTCGAATGTTTTATGAACTGATACCGTTGATCAATTTCAATTTGCTGTGCAGTCAAGCAGAATTAGATCCAAATTTCAAAATGGGTGCGATATTAGGAACGCTTTTTGAAAGTTGGTACTAAGGCGCTTTCCATATTTATTTACAAAAATAAATATGTTTCTTTTATTGGAAACCATTATAAGGGAAAAATGTTTTATTAGAATGTTTTGTAACCCATACCGTCAATCAGTTTCAATTTGTTGTGCAGTCAAGCAGAATTAGATCCAAATTCCAAAATGGGCATGATATCAGGACCACTTTCCCTATTGATATGCTATTTGACAAAAAAAAAAAAGTCCTCTCGAAATTATGTCGATAATCAGTAATTCCTTTCCAGTTATTCCAACCGATCTACGATTAGCAGGATACTGAAACTGTTGAATAGTATAAACCCTGCTATGAAGCTAACTTTCGCTTTTCATTAGATAAAAACTATTGACTCTTTTTATTTTATTTTCTGACCGTTGTGAGCAGTTTTGATGCTTTCGTGATTCTCGCACTTGTCTGCGGCTTTCATACATGTGTGTACTGCTCATTTTAATTTCATTATAAGCGAAAAATACTTTATTAGAATATTTTATGAACTCATACCGTCAATCTATTTTTGTCGGTGTTCTGATATGTAGTCGTACTTATATGTGCGGGCTGTTCCGTTTCCCGATAATAATAATTCGTTTACTGTTGTGTAACACATATAATCAAGATGTTATTAAAAATTGGATTCAAAGTCTTTGCTAACTGGAGTCTCTGGATAAGAAAAAAAAACGAATTCACACACTATCAAAGAAATAATTCATTTATTAATGTTTTCATATTTATCTAGCAAAATCAATAAGCCCGATCGCAACCTGTGGAAATATCTCGATATCAACGGATTAAACGTGAAAAGGTGAAGGTGGATCCTGAGATGAAAAAGGTAAGCAAATATTTTTCTTACGTGTGTTCAAATTGTGAAGATTATTAGAATCATAAAAATTTACATCCATTCACTACTACGCATATTTGTAACAGAAACTGGAAAAATCACTGTCAGTCATGTAGAAAAAATGACATTTAGAATAAGCGACATTTTATTAAATAAATTTCTCTCGTTTGTAAAGAGAAATATTCGTGAAATTCACTATACTTCTTAGTTATAATTAAAGGATCAAGAGTCGTAAGTATTTCTTGCCTAAATGTTTCAACTGTAGTCTCAAAACATTTAAAGGATTACAATAGTTATATCCTTATGTGTATGCTATAAGAATCCGTGAAATAAAGCAAAAGAAAGCGTTCTTCTGCATTTGCTTTAATGATTTTTGTGTTAACAAAATGTTCAGAAGGAGAGATTTCTTGGCTTCTTAAGGTGTGAATATTGTATGAACGTGGCATTTCTATACAAGTTTACACAAAACCCATGTACAAAATTAAAAACAAAATGTGCACCATAATTAAAATTTGTTAGAATTCCGTGGAATAATCCGATATTTTAATAATAAATATAATCCAATTAATGTTTAGTTATATGTCTTTTTCTAAATACACAAACTGCTTTACAATAAATGAAAAAAATATATATATTGTTAGTTTTCAATTAAAAAAAATTATCCGTATAAGTAATTGTTATAGCACATTTTTGAAAATGAGATTACTAATTCTTCAAATACCTTCTGCTCCTAACAAACTGTCGCCAGACAATTGTACAGACGACAATTGTTAGTAGATTTTCTTAACTGGACACAATAGGAAATACTTGTATCTAAATAAAGCCCAAATTAAGTAAATTCTTCAGCAAACGTATCGTGGAAATAATTTACGCTGGCAACTGCTCCTGAAATACTTGAACAAGATAATTAATTCCCTTTGCTCTTTTTCTATTACAAATGGTAATTTCTTCTCACAGCTTTGAGAGTTTCTAATGTTTTTTTTTCAGTCTATCTAGATTAAATGTTATTTTTTTACCGTACACTGATTTTAACAAAATAATAGTTTTTTTTTCTATTTTTTTCTATTATACAGTACTGATATTTTAAATAGAACTCAAAAAAGTTAAGATAAGATGCATGGAAGTAAAAAACAAAACAAATAATTATACTCATCATCAATATATATATATATATATATATATATATATATATATATATATATATATATATATATATATATATATATATATATTATATAATCAAATTATTTTGAAATCTATAACTCGCCGATTATGCTATAAAGGTTAATAATTTTATTCGTGTTTCTCTTCAAGTTTTATTACTATTAGAATATCTATTGTAACTAGTATAATAGATTATACTAGTTACAATAGATATTAAAACAACGATAACTATAATTTTATTATTTTTTCTTTTATTTAGTGCTGATATATAAAATAAAATTGTAATAATAGTTAATGAACATGCATGCATGCATTTAAAAAAATATAATTTGCTTAAAAAAACTAAAATAAATTATTGATTGACTTTAATTAGAAAATATATTATTCATTCATATGAAACATTATCATTATCATTGCTATTATTATTATTATCATCTCATTAAACAAAATTAATACTATATTCTTCAGCTTCAGATCATTCTCAATGTTTCTCTTCCAACAAAGGAGAACATTTTCTGAACCGAAGGCAATAGGAGATACTTATCTCCATTCAATAAACTGGTACTCCTCTAATAAAATAGGACTTTTGTACGTGATGTTTTCTGGAAATATAAATCCAACCTAAAGTATCTGCAGGTAATATGGTCACCCTAAGGTTAGACATCTTTAACCGAGAGTAGCAACTGATTTTAAAAGAATAATAAAACTTAATAACAAAGTAGAACCTTGATGCCACTGGTAAAAAGTAATTAAATTTAAATTAGTCAAAATTTGTATCTGTAGCAGTTTGTTTAAAAAAATGCGAGCTGATGAAAGTATTACGGTCATATGCAGGTAATATGTCCTTAAGTGAAATAAAATGAAAAAAGTTTATATTTAACGTATAAAGGACAATCATTATTACAAAAGCAAATTTACTTTTTGAAAATTTGTAAAAATAATGAAAAAATAACCACGAAGAAAGTTTAGAAAAATTTTGAAAGCAATTAAAAAAATTTTATGGTAAAAATATGAAATTTTTTTTAACTGCACAGGTAAGGCAAATAAAAATTTTTGTAACTTTACTGGTAAGTATGACACATTTCTCGAGCACATAATTACCACAAACAACACATAATCGCATATCTGCAGATTTTTCCACCCACCTGTCCATATTGTCAACAAAAAAAGTTTTGTAAAAGTTTCCGTAATTCAGTCTGAGTACTCCGATATTCAAATTCGTTTATACAGTTAAAAAGAGCATTAAAAAAGCTAAAATATCATGTATGGAAATAATTAGAAACACTTTGTTTAAATACGATAAATAAAAAACTTACCAGAGACAAATTTTTAAAATGCCAATGCACCTGACAGCAAAGGAACAATGGCTGCTCTATTGTTCACGTGGTCAACGAATATAGACAAAGCTGGACTAAACCAACTATTCTGACTCTCCGCGACAGGATTCAAGTGCCATTTTTTGGATTTTTCTCAAACTAAAACATTATTACGGGTTGGTCATATTACTCGTAGCTATGCATTGGCTGTATTACCATCCGATACCTTACGTCACGAAAATTCGTCTACCAAAAAATAAAAATCGTTAAAAAGTATTAATCTTAATAAATGGTCTTGGAACACTTGCACAATACATATTTATCTGCTCTAAAATTGATGCAAAAGGCAATTTTTCGACATTGGTCTTAGTAAGTTGTTAAGATATATCCAGCTTCCCTATGTTTAACGCTCTTAATTTTTGTACCCTACGTTGACACTAATGAAATAGATTTATTTGTCTCAGTAGTAATTTTATTACTGCTATGCGGTTAAATTTAGCAAATAATTGTGTAAGTTTAACATTTCTGAAAATTATACAGAGGGCAATTAAAAAAAACCTGCTTAATTTTGATTAAATTTGGATTAACGGACTTAAAATCCTTCAAATTTACAAAAAAATGGCCAATGACATAGCATGTAACGTAAAGTACATTCAAATATTTAGTGGTGGTTCAACGCTATTTGGATGCAAATAGATTCCACTTTCAATACACTTTACCATTACGCTTTACGTATAGGATGGTATGCCTTCTGCAAACGTTGTTGAAATGTCTTCATATTACATAAAGTTACAAACAAAAAATGGTTTCGGATTGAGTGATTTCCCTAAGACACCTGTATATATGTTTTTAAAAATGACTTGTGAGACTGATTTTCTCTACAAGAATAGTTTGCTGTAATATGATTTATTATTATCATCTATTTATTTAATTAATAAGTCTAAAAAATTATGAAGAATTTTAATTCAAAGTAAAAGCGAATAAATCTAAAAAATACAATATTAATAATGTGAGTATCATTAGATATTTCCACCTTTTTGTTTTGAAAAAAAAGAATTTCTTACAACACTTGAATAATTAAAATATTTATTTAATTTGTACAAACATCTGGAATATTTTAATATACAGTAAAACAGTACAGAAAGTTTTTAATAAATTATACCAGTTGAATAAAAGCAGGAGCAGACTTGGTAAAACATGCCATTGCATTATAATCACGTGATCGTAGAATTCTTCTGTGCATTTATAGTTGTAGGAAAACCTGTAAAAAGTAAAACAAAATGTAATACTAGTATGAATAATTTACATTAATTTTATACTGTTAATATATACATTGCAGTGTTAATACTTTCTTATAACTCAGAAAATCCATCTCAATGATTTGAACACATCTTCTTATAACTTATCTATCTATATTATAAAGGGCAAACGTATCCGTGCGTAACGGTGACGTCATTTTCTGAATGGCAACACTTGACGATGAAACTTCGGTTTTGATATTTTTACTACTGCCATTGTTTTAATTTCTAAACATCGCACATTTTCAATTTTTACACCGTTATCTAGGGGGAAAAATCTACTTTCAAGTGCAATTTGTTTGAAAACAGTATCTTAATTGACTGATTTATTATAGCATTTAAATTAAATTTCAAGCATTATTTTTTTATCTATAGCTAACGTTTGCAACAATAACAAAATATCAATCCGTTTGCATTTTAAACAATACGAGCAGGGAAGACCGAGCTATGCTCAGTCAAAATTAAATTTGAGTTCAAATATCATGACCCATGACCAAAATGACCCACTAATTGAATTTTCTCGAACATGTGACTTAGCCCAACAGTCTTCTCGTGCCCGAAAAGAATAGGATACAAAATTTAGTGTAAATTGAGCCGCTTTTTAGATCTTGACCCACAATGACCCAGAAATGACCCACTAATCGAATTGTCTTGAACATGTGACCTAGCCCAATGATTTTCGTGTGCCCGAAACTCGTAGGATACAAAATTTAATCAAAATCATTAGAGCCGTTTTTTAGATAAAATTAATTTGACCCGCTTTGACCCAAAAATGAATCACTGATCGAAAGTTCTCGAACATGTGACCCAGCCCAATAGGCTTTTCGTGCCCGAAAATGGTAAGATACAACATTTAGTCAAAATCATTTGAACCATTTTTTAGACAGAATTAGCTTGACCCTGACCCTCGATGACCCAAAATGACCCACTAATCGAATTTTCTCGAACATGTGACCTACCCCAATGGTTTTCTGGTGCTCCAAAACGGTCAAATACAAAATTTCGTCAAAATCGTTATAGCCGTTTTTGAGATACAATTAGTTTGACCATGACCCAAAATGACCCAAAAGGACCCAGTAATTGAATTTTCTCGAACAAGTGACCTAGCTCAACAGTCTTCTCGTGCCCGAAAATCATTGAATGCAAAATTTAGTGTAAATTGAGCCGCTTTTTAGATCTTGACCCACAATGACCCAGACATGACCCACTAATCGAATTTTCTCGGACATGTGACCTAGCCCAATGATTTTATCGTGCTCGAAACTCGTAGGACACAAAATTTAATCAAAATCGTTAGAGCCGTTTTTTAGATAAAATTAATTTGACCCGCGTTGACCCAAAAATGACCCACTAATCGAAAGTTCTCGAACATGTGACCCAGCCCAATAGGCTTCTCGTGCCCGAAAATGGCAAGATACAACATTTAGTCAAAATCGTTTGAACCATTTTTAGATAGAATTAGCTTGACCCTGACCCTCGATGACCCAAAATGACCCACTAATCGAATTTTCTCGAACACGTGACCTACCCCAATGGTTTTCTGGTGCCCCAAAACGATCGAATACAAAATTTCTTCCAAATCGTTTGAGCCGTTTTTGAGATAAAATTTGCATATATATAACCACACACAAGATTTGCTCGTATTAGAATATATGATAAAAAGTTCAACATTTGTTTCCAGCTAATATTCAATAAAGAAATTAAATCTTCATTAAGCAATCAATAAAAGAGTATAAGTTAAACACAAATTTAATAGACATGTAATTGAAATAAGCGCTTAAAAACGCTGAAATTATCAGAATAAAAAGCACTGTGATAAAAATAATGACATTTTTAGCGATTTCTTCGGCTATTTAACTTCTGACATGATGTCAATACGAAATTATCGCTTGTAATAATTTTCAAAATTTTATTTGAATATATAATTGACATATTTCATATAAAAATACTCTTTGGTTATCAGGGGGAAATCTAACCAAAATCATTAAATGCAAAATCTATTAGTATGTAAAAATTTCAATACAAAAAAATGGTTTTCACATATATTCTCTATCCCGGGAAGCCCGGGTTGGATGCCCTAGTTTTTATAAAACTAAAACTTTATGGTACAATGCTGGAAATAAAAAAATATTACCCTATACTAACTCTGCCTCAGATCATCATTTAAAAATGTGACTGTTATGAATCAATTAGTTATAATTTATAATTAGTGCTAAACATAAATTTTGCTTAGGAGGATGTCTATGTACAGATATTTTAATAAAATTTAAAAATTCCAATACTAAAACCTAATTTTTCGAATTATCGATTTCTTCAAATCGATTTCTGTTCAAAAATTCATAGTTTATTTATTTATTTATTTATTGAAAAATAATTGAAAAATTATATATTTCTTTAATTGTAAAAAATAAACTGTAAACTAATTTTTTAAACAGAAGTCGTTTTTAGAAGCTTCAAATATGCGGATAAAAAATTATGGCTTATTCTGCTGAATGATGTTTTTGAGTTTTGCTTATAAAACTACCCGCATTGGAATCTGCTTAGCAACGATTAAAAATGAATTAAACATTAGGAGTTCCAACTTTAAAACCAGCGTGATTTCTAAACTACATGACTGAATAACTTGCAGGTAATTGAGGACGGAATGAAGGTACAATTTACCGAAGAAGCCGAATATGATGACAGAATTAGATGTACTTATTCAAAATTTTAATGTTTATTAAAATTTCTATGTGTAAACGACCCCTTATGCAGAATTTAAGTACTAGCATTAAATAGAAGACGTTATGACTAATCGGTTGGTACGTGCCACATTTTTATTCCATGATTTGTAGCGGAGCTAGAAGGGGGTGATCACGTATTTTCCAGGACCGTTACATTACAAATAAACAAATAAATGTATAGATAACATGCATACATAACAAAACATAAATTGTTATTTAAATTTTAATTTGATAAAAAATAAACATTGTATTACAAAGCCTTTAAAACAAATATAACACTAGTTTTTTGTGTTATTATTTTATACAACACAAGTTTCACATTTCTGTTAATCAGTAATGTGAAAGAAGATTAAGAGTTTGTCTAGAATTTTACAATATTTTAAATTTAAGCGCACTTTTTAAAATGTTATATAGCACTTTATAAATTAAATAAGAAGAAAGCTTAAAATACTGGAATTTAAAATTCAGGTTCTTAATACTGGTGTTTACTGGCTTCAAGCTTATAAAGCAAAGATATAAGCATCTTTTTTTATTTTGGAAGGGTAGTCTAATATTTGATAAAATTAAATGAAATAGAAAGAGGAAACGTGGTTCATAATGTCAATTTTACTGCAAAACTTCATATATTTTCATGCGTATTTTATTATGCATGATCTTTAGGTTGAATAAAGGATAATTTTTCTGTATCGGAATTACCTTAAAAAGCTTTAAATGAAAACGAAGAAGTATCTTTGAAATAATGCATAAAAGCACTATAAAGTATGTGAATTTTTTGTTCACTTGCTAAACAGCGTACAACCAACAGAGTGAAAAATGTGTCCAGACCGGGGTTTGAACCCAGATACCTTGGTATAGTGCTCCAAATGCTTTAACATTTAAACCATCTGGACGACACCCAGTCTGGCATTTTTCACTTATACAGACCTGCCAAGTTTCCGGCTTTTTGGATACCAGTAATTTGGTACAGAAAATGTTGTTTTATTTTATCGGAGCATTTTTGTGATTTTAAAGAACAACATTTTCTCTAAACAATTACTGGTGTGCAAAAAGCCGGAGACTTGGCAACTCTGACTTATATATACTTTGCAATGGCTTCAGCTTCGCAGCTCAAGATGGAATTAGAATATATTATCCGACGCTGGGAACGTATTCGTATCATGTACGCCACTGAATTGTGTGCTCATGTATGACATTCCATCTTGTGCTGCGAAGTTGCAGCCTTGCCAGCTTAATGATCTTCAAAATGACAGACTGGATGTCGTCCAGATGGCTTAAATGTTAAAGCACCAATGGTAAAGCACTGGGTGATACCAAGGTATCTGGGTTCGATTTCCGGTCTGGACATACTTTTCACTCTGTTGGTTGTACACTGTTTAGCAAAGTGAAAAGAAAATTCACATCCTTTGTAGTGTCATTTAAAAAGATTTATGGCGTAGTTTCAGTCCTGCTGAAAATTTAATTGGAAATTTAGAATAATGCATAAACTTTTAGCGATTTCAGCAGGAATTCTTTTCCTACATTAAACGTCTTTTTGTATCACGAATTTTGCGATTAACTCTAACAAAAAAAGTTTATTTACTGCTAGAAAACAAATATTTGAATAAAATGATATTATCGTATATTTTGTTTAAAACTCTATTTTGTGATAGTACCTTTTCATCCAGTTTTTCCTCAGATATTTTATAAGTGGTAATTACAAATAATCTGTTTATAGAATCAATATTTGACCATATGCGAGTCAGAAAACAAAAGCTAGAAGAAAATGTATTATAATTTAAGGGGTCAGGTAACCTTTGAACTCATAAAATACATGAAAAAGGGACCACTATAAGAATTACCATAACTCCGTAACTATTTGGCTTTGAATTATAAAATTTAAAATGCATATTAACAAAGGTTGATTTTATAAATTAAAATTCTACAAAAATGTATACACTCATATAAAACTTTTAAATTTATTTTAAAATATAATAAATTTTTTATGAAAGAATTATTCCTGCATGTACTGCGCGCATGATTTTTCACATTTGAATTGCTAAAACCAGGCCAAATTTTTTTAATGAGTACATATATAATGTGTTCTCAAAATGACCTACGATGAAAAAAATAAAATGTGTAGATCTTGAGAAAAAAAATTTTTTTAGAGAAATTCGAAATATCGAGTTTTTTTTCACTACAAAAGTAGTCATAAATTCTAAACTTGTTACTTGAGAAACATAATAGTAGGTCATTTTGTGCATCTGTCTGGTTAAGATATTCTGTCAAAATTTCAAGAAATTCTAACGAACCATTTTTCTTAAATCGTGCGCGCAATGACCAAAATCGTCGTTTTGAGAAAATTAACTTCAAAGACCAAACTGTCCCTTGATTATATAAAACAAGAACGAAAAATCATGCGTCAAGCATAGATTATGTAACACTTTCCAACGCTTCCAAAATAATTTTACAAATCATTACCGTTTAATAAGCTAAAAGATAACATCTAAGTAAACAATTTGGAAAACGCATAACATACTTAAAAACATAATTTTAGGAATTTCCAAAATATACAATATTCGGAAAAATATCCGAATACTTTTATTCAGCCCTGTATAGGATCTATAGATTTGTATATATACTACATAGGATGCTAAATTTTAGTTCAGTTACGAAACGCGTAGCACAGTTTAAAATTCTCCTTCTGGAGTTTCTGTCAATAAACGGAAATGTGTTCGCGAACTTTTGTGCTTCCCTGTATAGGATCTACAGAATTTATACACACCACGTAATAACAATATAATAAAATATAACACCTTGTAATAGTATATTACTTTTAAATGCTAAAGGTGTAAAATTAACAAATATAATATAAATTAAAATAACTTTTATTAGTTGTTTTACATGTTTCGACTCTTCTGAGTCATTTTCAAAAACAAAATGAGAATATACTAAAGCTGCACGGGCTTTGAAGTTATTATTTACATGTACTTTAAAACATTTCACCAATTGGCACATTTCACTTAACACCTCACACTTGGTTCAGATATGTTGATGATATTTTTTTAATTTGGCAGCATAGTCTTGATGAACTTAAAATATTTATAAATCAACTAAACTCCATCGACAATAACATTAAATTCACTATTGAAATTGAACATAATAAAAGTCTTCCATTCCTTGATGTTATGTTAACGAGAACAAATAAATCTATCGACAGAGCTGTTTTCCGGAAAAACATGGCTAACCAATCTACCATACCAAATAACGCATGTTCTCCCTTTACATACAAAATTTCAGCCTACAGATTTCTCATAAAACGAGTCTTTATAATATGTACTGAAAATAAATTGAATAATGAATTAGATAATATTCGTAAAATTGCTTATAATAATGGTTTTACAGTACACCATATTAATAAATTAATCATAGATATCACCAATAATAAGTATTCAGAAAAGAAATTTGATTCACAAAAATACAAACTTTATACTCTGCAATATTATCCAAGCTTTTTCGAAAAATTAAAACACAGCCTTAAACGTTTCAATATCTGCTTAATAGCCAAACCACCTAAGAAATTAAAGAATATCATTTGCAGTAAAATTGACCCAATTAATTTTGAGAATTATTCAGGAGTATATGAAATACCTTTTATTAAAGAAGACGGATCCAAGAATTACTACATAGGCATGACCAGCAGGAAATTTAATTGCAGAAAAAAAGAGCATATAGCTGATATTAAATACAATAGAAAAACTACAGCCCTAGCAAGATTATATCAAGAAGAAACCATCCAAATAAATTTCAATGAAAGTAAAATAATATTTCCCTCCAGTCTACACTATCCATCCATAATAAGAGAAACCATAGAGATATTCACGCGCAAAAATACAATATGTAACGATGCGGCATCTTTTAATTTACCGAAACTGTGGCTAGAATTACTTCATGCTCAAAGATATGAAAATAAACAATCAAGTAAAAAATAATAGATAATTCAATAATAGAATATTCTCATTTTGTTTTTGAAAATGACTCAGAAGAGTCGAAACATGTAAAACAACTAATAAAAGTTATTTTAATTTATATTATAGTTGTTAATTTTACACCTTTAGCATTTAAAAGTAATATACCACGTAATAAATAAAAAGTGAGTTAATTTTAAAATCGCGTTCAGTAATTTAAAACGCACTTCCAGGAATTATTGTTAACAGACAGTAGAGAATTCTTTTGTGTGTCCCTGTAAATGAACGATGACTGCTATACACACAATATTCTGTAGTAAGCCTCTTGTAATGCACCTTAGTGATATATATAAATTTCAATGCATTTAAAATAGCGAAACATTATTTAGATAAACCGCAGACGAATTTTCTCCATAGACGTAATGTAACGGAATTCTTTTGACTGTCCCTGTAAATTAACTATAAGTGCTATGCACACCCTATTCCATTTTAAGCTTCTTCTGATACACCTTAATGATATATATCAATTACAATGTGTTTGCAATTGTGTAACATCATTAAAATAAACCGCAAATGATTTTTCCCCATAGACCGTAATGTAACAGAATTCTTTTGAGTGTCCCTGTAAAAAAACTATAAGTGCTACACACTTCAGTTGAAATAGGGAACTTGCTATAGATAACGACAATAACATATAAAAATTGCAAGGCAATCCGACCATATTTACGGGAGTTAGAGCACGGACAGACGGCAGACGGCCATACGGCCAGACAAACCGAAGTCATAAACACTTTTCAACTAGGTTGGAAAGTGTTAAAAAGCTCAGACTGATTTAGACATAACTCCATTTCTAAAGTGAATTTTTGCATGTTGTTTATTTTAAATTGTTCCTAAAGAATCATATTTAATTATAAGCTAATAAAAAAAATCGAATTCCTGACACTTTAAAGGTTATCTGACCACTTAATTTTTCACATTTTTGAATTTTCCACTAACAATAAAATTTATGTGCTATAAAATATAAAAAGTTAGGGCTCCCAAATGGTTCGCTTTTTGAATACCGGTATTTTCTTAGAAAAAATTTACTTTTAGATTCTTCTTGCAAATTTTGTAGAAACTACCTGCGGAGTTAAAATTTTCGGAAATATTGTAGAAACCAATCATGACATTTTCTGTTTAAAAATATTGGTATTTAGTTGGCGGACCATTTGGGAGCTCTGAAAGTTTTTTTTTGCAATAATTCTGAAAATGTTCTTATAGTGGTGACGCTAGAATAATCTGACACATTTTGGCAAAAATGTTCTATTTTTTTCATATTTCTGCCCAAAAGTGAAATATTTTAACATAAATCAGCTTTGCCATTTTCTCAAAAATGTTTGTATAAACAATTAAGACCAAAACGATGAGTATTAACAGACTCTGTCATACACATCCCTACAGTTATAATGTAACATTTTGTCTTCGTTAAGCATGTTTTTTTTTTTGAAATTATAGCAATAGATTACTTTGATATATATATATATATATATATATATATATATATATAATATATATATATATTCTTTTACAGTTCAAGTAATAAATTCATATGATGACACCGGCTAATATTAATAACACACCAGTTAATGTTTTAAATAATCAATTGATATTTTTGAAAGCCAGTAAATGTTTTTAATAAAATCCGTGATTGTTATCAGTATTTGCCTATCATTATTATTATAAATCCAGTAATCACTTTATACGCGAATAAATAACGCTTATGAAATGAAGATATAGAAAATTGAAAGAATATGACGAATTAATTTAACATATTAAGAATAAATAAATGCATAATTTTTATTAAATCAACATTGCCCACCAGTTAATGTTTTCATTAATAATTCATGATAATTATCATTATTTGATGAATAATATTATTGAAAATTGGTTAATCCCTTAGTATCTTAACATGTATGATTGTGAGAAAACTGAAAATGCAAAGAATTCATGCGACGTGATACAAAAATTGCTATATGTTTGATAGGATTTTAAAAACGAGTTTTAGAGAACATTTATAAAGTGTCCGGCATTCAGAAAATTAAAACAAAATCACCTTCGAATACAAAATAAAGTCGAAAAATTATCATGCCTCTTTAGGATAGTGTAAAATAAGCTATAACGGGTAAGCATGCTATCAAATTTTAATACCAAACGGGAGAGAGTCACTTCACTGAATTTTGTGAAGATAAAAATGCAGATTATATAACAATTTTGTTTCAAACTGAGGCAACTGGGAAAGCAATGACAAAAATATTTTACGTATAAAGGCAAATATGTATAGATCGTTGCATTTATAGAATTATATTAAAAACAAATGATTTGTCATTGTTAATACCCTATTAGGATTCCTACATGAAAATAAGGGTTAGATTTTTAAGTACTAAAAATTATATGTTACAGAAGACGTGCGGCAAACGCAAACATTATTTTAGTGGTTCTTAGGTAGCGCGTGACCGAAAAACGTTTTGCAATCGCTGACATAGACGCTTTGCAGCTTTGCCTCTTGCCGTTTGTAAATCACTTTCCGGATTATTTTCTTGTCTTTATTTGTAAGCATGGAATTGACTTATACAAGTTAATAAAAAATACATTTAAACACGGTTATAACGAGGATGGAATAGATCAGTGTTTTTATTCGTTATAACAATGGTCTTGCAATAAGCGGGTCCTAACTCTGTCTCTTTATTCTTTATACAATTAAGATAATACATCAAAGTTTAATGAAATCAGGTATAATAATTGAATTATCATACTTCTTGTAGGAGTAAATATATGTCATTTAAGTACAAAATTTAATTTATCAATTAAAATGCAGGGTTTAATCATACCCTCGTAATATTTTACATGCTTAAGTAAATGAATAAGAAATAATGCAATGAATAAGAAAGAAATGCCCTTTAAAAACACCGACGATGTAAAGTGTGCACCAGTAAATGAAAAAACAGTTGCAGATATTAAAATAATATTTAATATAGTTGATGAATTATTGTATACTGACATTAGGGCGAATTTTTTGGGTCACCCTGTACATATCTATAAAATGAAATCTTGATTAGTACCCTGGACAAGAATTTTCACTTTTATGCGATTCTATAAGCATTAAAGATCTAACAATTTTTCTTATAAATTGCGCTTTAGTTATGTAACATGCTTATAATCAAATGGGTCATTTGAAAATCTACATATGTCAAATGAATTTTTTTTCAGAAATCACTAAAAACTATTTTTGTGCTCCTTATACATCTTAAACCTTTACATTTGTATATTTTTATTTTGTAATGAGTAAAATAAAAAAAAAAAAAAAAAAAAAAAAAAAAAAAAAAAAAAAAAAAAAAACTTTTTTAAAAGTCTTATGAATTAATGTTGTTTTTATTAGATATGCGATTTAGTGACCTACAAAAAAGGTATTTATAATGCATTTTTACATATTTAACAAAATTAAACATAAGCCATTTTAAGGAACCTTAAAGAACATAGTTATATTCACATACCCTCCTTGTTCCATTGAAATATAACTTAGCACTGCTACCATTGAGTAATGTTGGGTTTCCAAAAAACGACAATTTAACCGTTTCTTTCGAGTGGCAACGTGTAAATAAACCTAGGTAATAATTATTCCCACATGTAACCCCGCCTTCAAGGACATGTTTAGAACAAAAAGTGTACTTTGAAAAAAAAACTGGACTGATGTACTTTTTGAAATGACATTGTTGGCTTTTCTTTTTTACTCAATATACTTCTGGACTTACGGGTGGCAGAAACTCTTAAAACACAAACTCTTCATATATCGTATCCAAAAACTTCACTCAGAATAAATTTCACCCGGAAACTGCAAACAATACAATATTTGTTACAAAACAAATTTTAGGGCCTTTGACAAAGAATGACGTAACGCTTCCATGAGTGAAAACTAATTTTATAAACCTTCATTTACATTCACAAAACTAAAGAAAAACTATTATAATTGTGTCAAAATATTTCTCTGACATTGCATTCCGTCACTCTATGTTTAGGGCGTCAGGTTCTTCAAATAAAGACGCCTGTAATCGAAATCTCTCGTTCTTATAACCAAAACATCACTCAGAGTCGCTACTAAATCACTGTAAACTAATCTGCTACCATACGCATTCCAGGAGTTAAGTACATGGTTATAAAAAGGCTCGCTCGCTAAAGATTACGCAATCACAAATTTTGAAATCTATGATTATTACGAAAAAGTGGATAAAAACAGAACACTATGTTATCTTGTAAAGTTGTGATTTGCCGTTTCTCGTATAGCGATTATTTTGGACGACAAGCTTCTGTGATTGTCTACCCAGCTAAGGATTACATTACATTTGAAATGTTGCAATAAGGGCCTTTTAGGACATTTGCAAGATGTTCCATGTGTCCTAATTATGGAACTGGTTGCGATCACAACTTCGATAATAATAAGAATAATAAATAATAATAATAATAAATCTATAGTTCGGCCATGGCAAATCTGCAATCGTCTCTACTGTCTCACAATTTTGGATTTTTTTTATTAAATTTTTTGTTATTTTGTACGGAACGATTCACGTGTCTAAGCCGATCTTCAAAGTTAGCTGGTGATTTTTAAACCCTCATAAAAGCAATACAAATTCAATATATTTGTACCATAATTTTATCTTCATTTCAATACAGTTTACTCGAAATTATGTACTGTGATTTTTTCTATTTTTCGAGATTTTTTTTATGTTTCCATTTCGCCGAAAGCGAAAAGTTTTATTTTTAACAGACAATTTCTATTTGATATCGTATCCGTCTAATCTTATATTTCATACCCTTTTTTCAGTAGACATTCGGGAATGCTTTTTTTAAATCAAAAAATAAGAAACGGTGTTTTTCTAACTAATTATTAAAGAAAGTAAGGCCATCGTTTTTTCTATGAAACGCAGCTAAGAAGGAGGCACAGTCCAACGTTAGTTTCCTAAGTCACACCTTTTATCGCGAAAACCCGTTACTAGGACAACACACGTGACTTTGTGGTCAGAAGTTTTTATAATTATTACTAGTATTATTATTATTCGGTTTTTGGAAAGAGGTAAAGTTCAATTGTAAAAAACGACTAGCGTAAGAGAGATCGAGATACCTTTAAAATAATTACTGCAAACTGTAAGGTTATTTTAGGTATATTTAAATTTATTATGACGGGTCCGGGTACCTCACGGATGATTTGCTTGTTAAGAACAAATTATATGTTCATTTTCTTTATATCTGACATTTAGCACAATATTACAAAATGAACATCAGATGAGCTTTATCAGCATTAAAAAATCATTATTAACTTTAGTAAATAATTTTTACAGTAATTTTAACTGTAGTTACAATAATACGTAGATGAAAGTAACAGAAAATAAATATTTTTGAGTGATCTTTTTAATTAGACCTAAAAGCAGAAATTAATTGAATTTTCTCAATCAATTTCTCTTTCAGAAAATAAACTCATTTTTGCCAAAATCGTATTTTCCATCTGAATATTTGAAAAAACCAAAATGGTTCTTTCGCGTAAAGCTTTATTTTACAACCATTATGAAATTTTACATAACCTTTATATGGATGAAGGAGTTATGTAAGGGTTGTTTTTCAGTACAACATCATAGAAGATTATCATGCTTTAGAGTTTGAAATTCTAAAGGGGGGGAAATAAGTATAGTTATTCAGTGTGATGGTAGCTTCAGAAAATTTCTTACTTTAATTTTTTATCATTTGAATTTTCATTTAGACTTAAATGGAATCTATACACTAAATAAGAAAATTAGGAAAACGTACATCAATTTATGCAACTTGTTTTGTTTATGCTATTTAACCCTTTAATTCCCATGGCAGGATACGTTCTTCAAATTCCATAATTCAAAAAATCCTATTTCCTACCACAAAATTTCAATAATTAATTTAGCTTTATTTAATGACGGAATGTTTATTATTATACAAACCAAATATTGCTATTTTAAACTTCTGGAATGAGTATGGAATATCTGAATTAAAAAATCTTCTTAATTGGAAACAGTGGTGGTAGCATATATGCTACCATGGGCATTAGAGGGTTAAATCACTCGTGGACTTTCTCAAACAAAAAAAAAAAAGTGGTATTATTAAAATGAATAAACGTGAGCTTCCGATCTTAGCGAATCGGAAATCAATAACGTGTCAGATTTTTTGCTCATTTTCAAGTTGACAAAGTTGTCAGATTTTTCATCGGTTTGACCCCGCTTATTAGAAGAAAAGACAAAATTTTGTTTCGTCAATTGGTTTTCTTCTTCTTCTTCTTCTTCTTCTTTGTTTTTTTTTTTGTAGGACCCTGAAAATTGCGTGATTACGTTGCTTAAAAGGAAATTGAACAGTGAGAAAAAAAAATCTATCACCGAGAAGGAATATGTCGATACTATAAAATTAAATACCTCACTTGATTAAAAAATATCGTCACTTTGGCATATAGAAAACTTAATTATGAGATTAATGTCTTTATTAATGAGATAAAATTAATATAATAATATATCAAGTAAAGTTTATATTCTTTTTTTTTTAATCAACCTTTCATTTTAACATTTGTTTTTCGAAATACCATGTAAAAAATGACGAATTTTATTACAAGGAAGATGAAAATTAAAAGGAAATCAACAATAATATTGTTTTTTCAATTATTATGAGATTAATATTTCTGTAAATCTAATCGTGGATAATTATTTTTAATTTATCTTCAGATCGAAATAATTGTTACTTATTAAAGATGTTCCAGCGCATGTACCAATGACATTTTACCAACAAATTACTTCCGCATTCAAACTTTAAAAGTAAAACAAAGAAAAAAGCGCGATTTCTTTTACATCTTAAAACTTAAAGATAAAACAAATAATATAGTGGAAAGAAGAATAAACTATATATAGTAAATCTGCAGAGCAGGAGTCGCAACGTCAGCTCTAAAAGTCAGTGTTTTTTAATCTCACTTTTCATATTATTTAGCATCTTACGATCCGCAATTTAATTTTTAGGTGCGTTCGTAATTATATAAATACGTAGCACCTATAGTCGTCGTTTGGTCCGTCCGTCTGTCCGTCCGTCTGTCCGTCCGTCTGTCTGTCTGTCTGTCTGTCCGTCCGTCTGTCTGTCTGTCTGTCCGTCTGTCTGTCCGTCCGTCTGTCTGTCTGTCCGCATATAGCAACGCAAAAAGTACCCAACCAAATGGTTTGCAATTTAAAATATATTATCTTTGCAGAATTTTGTCGAGACATTTCAAATTTTATTAAAATCGAATCAAAACTTTAGGAGATATTAATAAAAATATTTATTAAGAAATTTGAATTTTTTTTTAAATCGGTGCTTTTTTGTTATAGGAGCTTCCGAGGTTGAATCTTCAAGCGACCGAGATGCTTATTTTATGACAGAAATTAATCTGCAGACGATAAAATTCATTTCACAGAATTAAAAATCATCAAGATCTGAATATTTATATAACTAGCTGATACATATATATCTGAATATTTATGTAACTAGCTGATACATATATATCTGAATATTTATATAACTAGCTGATACATATATATCTGAATATTTATATAACTAGTTAAGATATTTGTATGAACAGTGTCATAAAATATATACTTAACTAGCTGTTTAACCCGTTCTACGCACGGGAGATCATGAATTTAATTCTAAAACGTGCGTACGAACGCACCTCGTTTGTAACGTTTGACGTACAATTTCCAACTTGTTTATATTACATGCATATTTATAGGCATATAAAATACTTCATAAGTTTCAGAAATTAGAAGCGTTAAATTAAACACGGTTAATGCAATGATATACTGAAATTCTTATGAACTTCTTATTCATGTAACAAAAACATAAAAAAAAACTTGTATTAAAATAAATTCTTTATTTATGTCAATAAAATACAAAAATAATTTATTTTTATAATAAAATATGGCAGGAAAATAGTGCAAGTTACTTGAATTTTATTATTTTGATATTCTTTGAAATAGGATTGCTAAGTTACTAATAAATTAAAGAGTAAAGTAAAAAGAAATGCATTTTAAAATTTGTAAAAAATATGAAAATAAGATGTTTTATATTTCCTGAACAGATTAAAAAAAATTTCCCAATAATTTAAATAATTAATTTCTAAATTCTAATGAATGTATCGGCAAATTTTCATAGCTGTTGGATATATTAGAAACATATTATTACATATCGAAATACACGATATTACATATCGAAAATTTAGCATTAGTAATTTTACGTATAAATTCGTATTTATTAAAATACGTATATATTAAATCCAATATTCAAACATGTGATTTTCATTTCAGTTAAAAATGAAATTTGAAAATCGTCTGCATTCGCGTAGGAAAGCATTATGACCTAAAAATAAATGTTCTATATTTTTCGAACGAATAAACCAAATATAATTACAAACTATACAGCTAATTCCGAGTACCTCACTAACGTACCCACCAAAAATCAACCAAATAGGACGATTTTTACGGAAGTTATCGCGGAACAGACAGACAAACAAACAGACGGAAACCAAAAACTTTTCGCGTCTCTATAGTGAGCCTCAACTGACGTTTCGGTAATAACGAAGTGTGTAAGATGACGAATTGGCAGTTTCTTTTAAAAGTTAGCAAAAATCGTAACCTCTTCAGTACAAACTTCTTGTGAACTGGCAAGTAACTCGTGATAAAGATTCGTTTATTGTTCTCTCTTTGACTCACAGTGCGAGAAAGAGTGTATTTTCTTACATTTTGTAACAAAATTAAAAAGTCACGGAGGAGTAAGGGCTCGCTCAAATTAAATAAGTGTTATTAGTTTTTAACGGTAACATAATTAAAATGTTATTCAAAACTTTCGTAACTATTCCTTACATTGTTTTTTTTAACAGAATGTAAGGAATTTTTTTTTAAATAAACTGTCAACAGCTCTTGCAAGATTAAACACTAAAACCCCAATGAAACTTGAAACCCTACAAATACAGAATAACGAACTACGGAAATCTACATAATGCTCTAATAAGAGAATCAATAGAAATTAATATATCCAAAGGCGCATGCAATGATCTGGCGCACTCAGTGATTGATTGCCGCTGGAAAAAGATGTTAGAGGAGGGGGAGAGAAAGAAAGGGAAAGAGAGAGAATTGAATGCCGATAGGGGGAGCTCTTCAACCAGCAGTCGTATATATAGCGGAGAAGCAGACACTTGAGGATTACAACTGATGATGCTCTAACCAGGGCGAAAGCGCTTTTGTGGAGTGGTGAAAGTTTTTATTTTGAACTGTTTTACATTTTTGAAATGAGGGACGTTTTTAGTGAAATTTTTTAACCATGTTTTTTACGTAATGTCTGAATATAAATTGGTAACATGGACAATAAATATTTTTTTTTCTTTGACAAATGTAAGTGCCGAGAAATTATTACTTTATTGTTATTGGCTTTGTGAAGGTAAGATTACAATTTTTATTGAGGGTAAGTTGACGAATTACTATTCCCTCATAACTGCTTTTGCACTTTCGTGTTCTATACTTTTCAAACTTACTCTAAACATCTCCCAAAAAAATTGTTCAGGGAGCAAAAAGATTGATAATTATTTTCTATTACAGAATTTAGTTTCACTAGAGATAACGCCTGTACATCAAGAACAAATGACAAATTGACAAAGTTGGGACCGAAGGCCCTCCAAGTTTCCTTTATTTATTTTATTACTACTAGATAGTACCCGTTAAGATTTGAGGATAAACAACTTGGCAGTTTCATTAGGAAAAGGTATGGATTTTTAATTATTTGTTTTTAAATTGGTTAGTTATAGAAAACTTTAAGAACTGCTATATTGAATTGTTTACACTGTATTTTATTGCTATATTGTATTACTATACATGTAAGGCGATAGATAGTACTGTCAGTTCAACCTACTCAATTCTTGCTTTTTAGTAGGAACATAATTAGAAATAATTTAGGTAGGGCATTTATCTTTACTTACTACAGTTTCAATTTTGTTTTAAACAATAACAATATTTACTACGTTCTAAAAAATTTAAATTAAGCGACCTTTAAATCTTTTTATTAATTTTATTTTTATGAGTCTGACTCTAAAACGCTGTACTTAAAATTTTCTTTTTCATCGAAAGATTTATATTATATATTTTTAATTACTTTAATTTTATTTTACTTTGTCAATCATTACTTAATTACTTAACCATGGCTAACAGGTTAATTTCTTTTGAAATTCTTAAATGAATATTTGACCCTATTTTTTTCGGAAAATAATCACATTATTTTCTTAGTACATATATATCTTCTTGATAATGGTCATACAAAATATAGCAAAAATAGCAGATCACTATAATGTAAAATTGTATCGATAACTACAATTAAAATATTTTAATTAAAATATTTTTAATACAAAATTTGTAATTAAAAAATATTGTTTTGTGTTAATTTTTACTTCATAATAAATATAAAGCATTCGGAAAAATACAAATATAATTTATCTTCCTGGAATGAACTATGACATTATAGAAATGAATTATCTTATTGCAAATAATAGTACAAAAATTGTTCTGCCAAGGGTGGGGTGGGAATGGGCATGGAACCCACGAACTCTTCCGAGAACCATTATTTAAACCCGGCGCATTAAACTACTCTGCTACCCTGACCTCGTTCATCTTCATTCTAAAATTTAACATCTTCTGCACTTAATTTTACGCATGCACAGATTTGTCCATTTTGGTCTTAAAATGTATCTTTGCGTTTTAATATATATAAAATTTACATTGTCTTTCAATATATTTTTTAAATGTACATTTTTCTCTATTCGTCATTTTACCCGTCTCTGAAGGTAAGATAACAGACATGATTCTACTAAAAAAATGTATTATTTCGGTACTTCGAAGGAAAAATAGAAATTATTAGGCCAACAATAGAGGATTCGTAGCGATAGTTCCCAATTTTACTGTTGTTTCTTTCTCCTCTAGTGTCCAACAGATAAACTGAACGGCTCCTTACCCACCTTTTTCTTATATACTTCCTTACACACTTAAAATATCGCTAACATTTTTTCTATTTTTTTTTTAATAATATGAAATATTTTTAAGTAAAGAAATATTATCTAATTGATGTTCCTGTAATATTAATATTCCCAAGGAAATATTTATAGTATGTAACCAGTTTTCTAAGCATTTTAAAGCGTTTGAAACTTTGCGCTAAATAAAAAAAAAAATTGTAATATAAAAATAAAATAAGCGTTTGTAAAATTAACTAAGTGGCTTTTGTATTTACATAGTTAGATAAATATATACATATTAAAAAACTTAAAGGGAAATAAGTGAATGATTTCATGATACATTTCATAATTTTGATCAAAAAATAAAGATATAATTAAATGTCACATTGTACAACTACTATGTATAATTAGTTTGTTTGTTTATTATTTATATAAATAATTAATGTGTAAAATATCTATTTTATATTTCAAAATAATCTTTATTTTAAATAATATTTAATTTAAAACTGTAATTAAATTCTAGTTCAGAGGTTCCCAAACGATAGATCGCGACAGAACAGTGGGTCACGGTGTAATTGATCTCTTAATTTTATCCGCAGCAATAATATAACAAGTTTCACTTCTTTTAAGACTTTCTTGTTGTTTCAAAAATGTTATTATTAACAATGACTTTTAAATTGTATTTTCTTATTTACCCATTCATTAATAAACTTTTCTCCATTAGTGTTATCCAACGTCATACTGTACGAACGCCAAGCGTGGTGGTTTGGGGCACCATTTTGTATCATGGACGATCTCAGACGTCAAGAACTGTGGATAATCTCAGCAGCAACCAGTACACCATAGAAGTTCTGGTGCCCGAAGTCATAACCTTCTTTCAACGCATTCCTGAAGCTTTATTTCAACAGGACGTCGGTCTTTCACATATTGCTAAGAATGTTAAAGTCTTATTTTTAGCACGACAGAAACTTCTTCTTTGGCCTCCCATTCATATGCCGCTATGTTCGGATATGTCAACTATTTAACATATTTGAGATTTCATCAGTCGGCTCACGCTCGTGACTTCCGGCGTCACGCTCCTTAACTGATACAGCTGAACTTTGGGTTCTAATAGAAGCATTCTGGAATATGCTCTACCTGAGGTACACATTGTTAATCTGTTGGATATGGTGCCACATGGCAGCGCATAATGTTTTTTTTTACAAATACTAGGGGACTCAGCACCCTACTCGCTAACACTCGCTAACCCCCCCCCCCCCCCCCCGTGAATTGCGAAGCAATTCACATTGAGACCGCCCTTTTTATTTTTGCAATAATTCTAGCCGGAATAAGTAGTACCATAAATCATTTGAACATATGAAATTGACAATTTTTTTAATGTAAAAAAGTAATTGAACTCCATTGAAAACACAACTAAAAATGCATTTAGTTGGAGTTACTAATAAGCATATAAATCATTTAAATACTATGAATAAAGGATCTTGGAAACATAATTTGTTTAAAACTTATTGCACCTATAATATTGGATTCTTATTATCTTATTCCTTTAAAAAAGAAAAAAGAAAGAAAGAAAAAAAAACACTACGTAATAGGAAGATAGTTTATCATCAATGATTGTTTAAATTTTGTTCGACATTTTACTATTCTAATTGATTATAGATTTCTGCAACAGATGGCAGCAGGTGCAACCTAGACAGTTGATATTTTTACCTCTCTCCGATTTTTCATGTGAGTGAAATTCATAAATAAATTCTAAATAAAAGTTGAGAATCCATTTGAAATTAGCAATATTACTCATAATTAAAATTAGGAATAATCTCAGACGCTTTGGATTACGTACATGTTATGTTATTTTTAATATTTGCTAACTTGATTTTCACTGCTCTGACACTGACCGCCATATTGGAGGCGGCAGGCGGAGCTGATCTATCTAGTCTATTCATTGGTCTGAGCTCTGGAAACTACTGTTGTTGCCAATAATAAGCTAGAAATTCAGCCCTATTTCCGCGCCACGTAAGACAAATATATATATAGATTGATTTTAGGCATGTAATTTTTCTTTTCTTTGCTTTGTAAATTTAACCATTTATTTGTATCAATACATTTCGTTGTGGAATAAATTGCTAAAATATTTTATACTGTAACGTAAAATGCAAGCACCTCTTTTGTATCAATCCAATTAAAACCATCGAGTTATAGTTATAAGGTAAACTTCCTTCTATTTTTCCATTTCTTTTTTACTAAAAACACAAACAAAGGGAGAAAAGAAAAAAAAATTATTTCCTAAAACTTATTTCTTCATCGTTTAAAGTTTTATCAATATTTTTCAAATGGCTATAATTCTTCTGAAAAAAATAAGACATGTTTGATGAAATCCTCTTTCAAGCAAAGTAACAATTTCCACGCAGTTATTTTTAATAACACTTTGGGTTCTAAAAGACAGTTTTTTAACATGCCTATATGTAGGGAGATATTTGTATCATATATTGATTTTAAATAACAAAGTACTTCTCCATTATCCCGTCGAGCACTTTATATATACCACCAAATATACGAGGTATATCCACAAAGTAAGTTCCGTTTCTATTTCTATCCGCAGCAGCGCTGCGATCGCAGTTCTGAGCATGCGCGGCAGTTACTCTGACTTAAGGAGAAGAAATGTACGCCATTTTCAGATCGCTGCTGCCGACGTGTTATTTGTAGTGCTTCTTTAGAATGTCAGCCTTAAATGAAAATGCCGCCGCTTGTGAAATCAGATCTGTGATCCGTTTTCTCAATGCATAGAAAGTTAAACCAAGTGAAATTTATCGGAAAATCTGCGAGGTTTACGGACAAAATGCTATGAGTAATTCAATGGTCAGAAAATGGGTCAGACAGTTTAATGAAGGACGTGATCAAGTGCACGATGAAGAACGAAGTGGACGCCCGTCTTTGGTTACTGATTAACTGGTTCACGCAACTGAAGAGAAGGTTAAGCAAAACCGTAAGTTTACAATTAGTGCTCTTGCTATGGAATTTCCGCAAATCTCACGATCACGTAACCAGATGGTTGAAAACACAGGCGGCAACCTTCTATGAATAAGGCATACAAAACCTTGTAGCACGCTACGACAAGTGCCTACAAAATTTCGGAAACTATGTAGAAAAGTAGTTTCACAGTTGTAGATTTTTGTACAATAAATATTTTTTTCGTATCTGTACACGTTTTTTTATATAACCAAACGGAACTTACTTTGTGGATATACCTCGGATAAAGAAAATTATCGCCAAACTGTAACGCCAAAAACACAAATGGAAGAATGTTGCCATTGGAATTTCAAAATAAATAAATAAATAAATAAATAAAATACAAGAAATTCGGAAAAGCCTCACTCACCAAAGTGTCAACTATCAAGTAAGTTTAACTAATAAAATTTAGAATATATTCATGAAAACAGAAAAAAAAACAATCGTGACTATTTATATATTTACATTATTTTTCTTAATTGTCCCTCTCGACTGGTGAATAAATGTTTGTGACTTCAGTTGAAACTCATCTATTGTATGTAACTATGCATCGCAATATTTTTTTCAATGCTTTTTCTCTTTTGATATCATTGCACCACCATTTAAGGATACAATTGTTATTTTAATTAACGAAATAACTTACAAATCAGTAAAACGCAATGCAAAATACAAGTAAATGTCGAATTAAAAATCACTTGAGGACATAACAAACTCTGTAACTCTTGTGACGTGAAGTGAATATGACACTACGATCAGGCAGTTTTGGAGTTAAATCCTATAGTTTGGCGATAGTTTTTTGTTATGAAAAGTGGTCGACGGGATAATGGAGAAGTACCAATAAAAATATTAAAATAAAAGAATTTAAATTCTCATAATGTTTTCAAATTTATATTTATTGACTTAAATTGCATTTTGTTGTGTCTCAAATGACTAACTGTATGATCTCGTAGGTTATGAGCATGGCTGTCGCTGTATATTTCTGAACATATAACATATTCAACAATTTCATTTTGATGAAGTTTTGAAAAATAATTTTAGATTCATATTTAAAATTTAATTAATTTGGTACTCATTATCCGAACCAAAAAAATATAGCCTCATCAATGTCACGATAATATTAAATACAGTACTCTTAACAGCAACTGCTTATTTGCAACTGTTATAGTGATTGTATGTAATATATATGTGGAGTCCGGATTATACGCAATTGCATATTTGCACTTGCTTATAACAAAAATGACCTAATCGCTTATTTAAAGATAGCATGTAATTATATTTTACATCTTTTATCATAGTAAAAAAATAGATCGAGAAAACATCTTAATTAATAAAATCTACCTAGAAAGCTCAATATATTTAATATATAATATATTGAGCGTATATTATTAGCATATATTATTTTCATTAATCATTATATAATCATAAGTATATTTTAATGGCCGCTCAGGCCGAATAGATGAAATATTGAATCTGGAATGCTGAGTAGGTTCCTTAGACAATAAATTCTAAAATACACAACAACAAATCAAATGTAAACACTTAGTTCTACTTCTTATTGAAAAAGATACTGAAAATGCATACCGGAAAAAATATAGCCAAACATGTTAAATTATAAACATTAATAACTTAAAAGTACTTCAGTAAACAGTTATTTGTCTCAATCCAGCTGCCTAACTGTGCCTTTCAGCCTGTTAGAAGCTTCAAAATAATTTGATTGTATGTCTACTTCCTGAAATTAGGCCTTTAAAGTTACGGGCGGATTATTATGTGCGCCACTCAGTCAAAATATAGTTGCGAATTCCAAAATATTTACGTGATTCAAACACGCCGTCATTTATCCCTTTTCCAAATACCCTTAAGTGTTCAACCAATGCTTAAATTTAATGTTCGCAATTTTTGTTCTCTCATTCATTATTTCATTAGTAATTCACCACTAGTATACGGAATACACCGCCCATGTATTTGTGTAATTTATTCCATATTCTTTCTTAATTATTTTTATATAAATTTGATGTTTGTAACTTTTATACTATTACTTGACATTGCATTAAATGAATATGTCATCGAAAGTTTATATTTAGGCTTCTAAACGTGTATGGAGTAAGCCTCCTGTATTTTCATGTTACTACAAGCCGTCAGTATAAAATGAATTCTTATTAGTCCTTTTTTATTCATTTGATGTTTATTACTTTTATGTTACTTCTGAACATTGCAATAAGCAAGGATATCCTTAAAAGTTGTTATTTAGGCCTTGGTTCTTACAGTACGACTCCTCTGTTCCTACAAACCCGTTCGTGTTTTAAAATGTTAATAGTGCAATACTTTGCATAAATCCATAGAATATAGCATATTTATTGTAATGTATGGCTCAAAGGAAATACTTCTCCCAGTTCCAGCTTCTCAATTTACTATTTCCTAAACTGGCAACAGTCCAGGCAGAAAACTCGTATATTTAAATGACCGCTATCATTTATTGAAAAGAAAGGGTGGGTTTTTATATGTGACATATATAGAATAACCATATTTCGCTAATGACCCTGCGATTTTATGAAAATACGCGATCCGCAAAAGCTATTATGAACTACCGAATTCAAAATATATAAGATTAGGTCTTTTCTATATAAAGTTAAAATTTTATGAAAGCTCACATTTCTATTTTTTATTCAGTAATACTTAAAAATCAAATGATGCATATGAACGACTATATAATATAATTTAAATTCATGTTACTTCTGACAAAATATTTTTTATGAGTTTAGAATCTTTTTAACCTATTAGCATATTTGTTTTCATGCTTGTCTTCGCTCTGAATATGAGATATTTTCTACATAAAGTTAAATTTTGTAAAATTGTTTTTTGTATTGACTGATACTTAAAAAATGATGTGTATAAACACTAATTAAATGTAATTTAAATTCATGTTACATCTATCTATCTAATTTTTATTGGTGTAGGCATGTTTGACCTATTAGCACATCAGTTTTCATGCTTGTGTATTCACTAAATATTAAAGCTTTTCTGTATAAAGTTATAAATTGTGAAGGTTTATATTAATATTTTCTGTTGTTTGATACTCAGTAATACAAATAATGTGTAACAGCAGAAATCTGTACTAATATTATAAAGATATAACATTTGTTTGTGTGTTTACGTATTTGTTTGTAATCTCTGGAACTATCGAGCCGATTTCAAACATCATGGTGGCGAAACACAGGTGACCATCTCTGCTACAACATAGGCTATATTTTATGTCGGTACTATTACCTCCAAGGGGGTGAAGGATAAAAAAACTTTGTAAAGTTGTGACTCTGATATTGTTGGGGCTAGAAACTTTAAATATTGTGTGGTGGTTACTATTAAGATGTAAATACTTACTATGAACAGTTTCTAAAAACATCGACATTTAAAAGGTTGAAATGAGCGAAAAACGTCCTAAAAGTGTTCGAAATTTTGATTAATTTGGAACTTGTTAAGACTAGAAACTTGGAAATTGACATGTCTGGTTCTTTTTAGACATAAAAACAGTAAAAATTTCTAAAAATGTGAAAGAAATAATTCTAAATTTAAAAAGATGAAATGAACTGAAAACGTTCTAAACGGCTGGAAACTTTAAATGTATAATAAAATTATGTTTATTTTCCCCCAGAACAATCGAAAAACCTTATGCAATTTAAATGCAGTACAATGGTTTCCACATAACTAGTTAAAAATATTTTGTTTCTTCTATCAAAATTATTGTTACCAGCCTACACATTTTTTAGCACATTATAACATGTTTCCAAGAGTGTCTTCTGTAATCTTAAAATACAAACTTTAAGCAAAAAATATAGAACGAAACGTATTTCTTTGTAAATTGATAACTATTTCATAAACATATTTTATTCCGAAATGATTATAAAACTTATTATATTTTTTAAAAATGGTCTATGTGATTTTGCGTATTGATTATAGTGATTACAGTGAAATTCCCGAAAATGGTTTTCTAGTAGAATGAGGACTTGAATAATAGGAACATTCGTGAAAAGTGGTTTTACGTGACAAAAGACCATTATCAGATATAGGAATTACATACTAATGTAACAATTATTCTCTTTGTGGTAAAATACTCTTTGACCTCTTTGAATTTACTTCTACTTTTCCCCTAAATGGTTAGCTATAACGGGAAAAGGTATTTATACCTTTTAAAATTTAGATGAAAGTAAGATTTTTATTTTATTTATTTAGTTATTATTGTTATTATTATTTAAAAAAATCAAAGTTTTACAAAATTCTTGCATTTACTCGTACTAAATATTTTATTTTTATAATTTATATATGGTACATTGCGGCGTATAGCACGTATTTTTGAAACATAAAATCTCGTCAACATTTACAGGCACATGTTATACGCCGGATAGATAAATGAAAAATTAAACATTCAGAACATCTGATTACAAAAAATTAGATTTCTGTAATAACTAACAACAAAACAAGACATAATTACTTTCCGTAACATAGAAATGACTTTATTTTAGTGCGTGTGGTGGACGGGGGCAGTTATAACATTTTTTTCTACGGAAATTGGCAAAATGTGGCAATGATTACATTTAAAAATATATTCGATTTCTAAGGGGATATTACCTCCAGCCCTCTAAGTCCCTTCCCTGGCTACGCATTTTGAACTTGTATGAACCTGAGAACGATTTTAAACGCTCCGTGAGAATTAGTTGGACATATAAGCTTGGAAGTATTCTACTTATTCGCTTCACATCTACTGTTTATTATATTTTTCAATGTTATTAACAGTGAGTTTATGTTACACAGCTCCTAAAAGTATTTTGTGCAAAGTAGGGGGGAGGCCTATGTTACAGCGAATATCCCTTTATGTACTAAATTATGAATTCATGAAAATTTTATCTTCTAAAGCATTTTTCGTGAATTGTTGAAACTACATTAGAAGATTTCTATAATCATTTAATAAGTTTTAAAGGGATTTTAGCATGATTGAAGGAGGATTTAGGAGGATTAATTAAATTTGTAGTGATTTTGTGCAATATTTATAATCCCATTCAAATATTTTATTTTAAATATTTTTCTTAGTATTTTGTAGAATTAGGAAATATACAAATATAATGTTCTTACAATAGAAATATAGAAATATTTCCGAATTGAAAATCCCTCCCTTCTCTCCCAACGCCAAGAAAGCTGAAAAGATGCAAAGGCAAAAGAAATCATCCTTTTAAAAATATTTTTGTTTTGTGTATCCAATAACGCTTTTGGAACAAGATAAATTAATGCATCTAAAACTCATTCTAAACTGTATTACTACTAATCGATGCATTAAATGAATTTTATAACAAGTTATTTTACTGGTACCTATAAGTACCGTCAGTAGATAAAGGGATATACCTAAAAACAGAAACAAATACAGTCTCCAATCGTAGAAGCGTGACGCTCGCCTACGATTTTCAGGATCTTTACTTTCGTACTTCACAACAAAACAAAACATTTGATATAATGCGTTTGCGTAAAATAATTTATTATATTTATTTCTGTGTAAATTTTATTGGAGATAATGAAATAATTAAAGTACATTTTGCATTAATGAGTATTATAAAAATATCGTGTGAATGCTATATAGCAAATTTCAAAAAATATTCTTCCGAATCGCAAATCCTAAAATTTTACATCTAATCATCACTACCAATTTTGGGCAAGAACCGTTTTTTCTATACCTACCGATGCCATTTAGCAATAGATGTTGTCGTTGCCTCTTGCACTTCAATTTCTTCCTGTTTGATGAAAATATTTATTTGCTTTAATCAAAAGTGTGCGGATTTGTTTTCTTTTTTTCTTTTTTTTTTAATTTCAGAATTTTTTGAAATTTTGTTCGTATTGTTTCTCTGAATTATTTTATCTTAAGAATATATTTATTTTAATATCCTCAATTTCTCTATCTGCAGAATATAGACGAAGTGCTCATAGCTACAGCTTGTAAAGCTTTAAGTTGCCTAGCCGTATAAATTGAGTTTTAATCATATATATATTTTTTAATATGATTAGTGAATAAAATTTACTTAAATATAAAATTTTACAAATATCTGAATTGACAAATGTAAATTACTTTTAAAAGAGCATTCCAGTTATTCGAATAGAAAATGTTGCGCATTTTAAAATACTTTGTTTCTGTGATGGCGGTTATTTTAGTAGTCGAGGAATAGTCTATATCTTATAGTATATTTCCACAATCTTAACGATTTTTTTTTTAATTTGCCTTGTGTGAGTTTTTCTAAAATAACTGAAAAAGAAAGTAATAAAATTACCAGAATTATGGATAATAATGCTTACTTTCACGAAAATAAAACTATACGCTGCTTGTTATTTTTTTTTAATTAATTTATTTTAGTTTCAATGAAAATGCTGTACGATTACGTGAAAAATAAAATAAATGTTTAAACTAAAATAAAAGTTTTCTTTTGAAGCTAGAAATATTTAACGAAATCTTTTAATATTTAAATCATATTTTAGAATTTTTGTTTAATTATTAGCAAATTATTTAATTAAAATATGAGAGCATGTTTTCGATGACTTTCTATATATTAAATTTAAATCTACGAAAAATAACTTTTCAAAAGTTAAAAAACAGCCAAGCTTAAAAAAAAAACGAAAGTTGTGGCTAGAAAATGGTGTGATATCAAATTTCCAAGCTTTTATTATAGTACTTATTTAACTTTTTTCCATTAAATAAGTTATCATATATATATATAAGTCGAGTGCTAGGTATATGTTAATAGAAATCGTTTTCTCCTGTACTAAATACATCCTAACGTGTTTCTGAAAATTCAATTTTTTTCAAATTATGCATGATGGGCTTGGCGGCCATCTTTCCATATTATACACAAAATTCTAAGCACCCCTATCCGTAGTTAAAATCCGAAGTTCAAAATTGTAACTTAAGCAAATATTTTAAGCGTTTCGCTTATGGACTTGTATGTTTTGAAAATTGTGTCTTAAAATAATGATGACTTATCTTAAGGATTCATCTTATGATTTATTTTTTAGAGTAATTAATGATTTCAAAGTACTAAAAATCAATTTATCAAAATATCAGTCTTCCTCAATTTATCTGTCCGTAGTTAAAATCTGAAGTTCGACATTGTTATAAACATATTACATTGCAAACATATTACGCTTTTACTTTAGAAATTTGGGTGCTCAGAAATATGGAAAGATGGCCGCCAAGCCCATCATGCATAATTTGAAAAAAATTGAATTTTCAGAAACACGTTAGGATGTATTTAGTACAGGAGAAACCGATTTCTATTAACATATACCTAGCACTCGACTTATATATATATGATAACTTATTTAATGGAAAAAAGTTAAATAAGTACTATAATAAAAGCTTGGAAATTTGATATCACACCATTTTCTAGCCACAACTTCCGTTTTTTTTTTAAGCTTGGCTGTTTTTTAACTTTTGAAAAGTTATTTTTCGTAGATATCATTTCTTTTTTTAAAAATAGATTATACATAATATAAATAATCTACTCTATGAAATTAACATGAGAATGTTATGTAAAATTACATTTTACTTTCAGTTATTGTTTAAAGGGTTAACTAGAAATACCAGTAGATTTTTCAATTAAACTAATTACATCCTTAAAAACAGCATACTAAATGTGGCTTGTTATAATACTTGTTACCCTTCGTTAAAAAATATCACTGACTAATCCATGAGATGAGTAAAAATGGAATATGTACATAGCGCGTCAGCGCTGCTTTTGAAATCAAACGTGATATCATGCTCTTTTATTATTAGCATTAAATCCCATTGATTGGCGAATCTTTATAAAACGTAGTTAATCGTGAAAAGTAGCAAAATATCTTAGCAATTTCTTAGATTTACATTATTTTATTCAATTAAACACTGTACTCTTACAATAAATTTAAATGGAAACTTAACTTCTAAAACAAAAACCAATTTAACAACTGGATTCCATTAATTTATAGAAAAATAACGTCAAAGGATCTCAGCCTGCGACCGAAATGCTTGTCCTTTACCGTGGTTTTATAGAAATAAATTAATCATATTCAATTCCATTTCGAAAAGTTTGTTTACGTTTGAAAAGAAATTTTAAATGCCGATAACTCTTAATGTATACATTTCAGAAGGTACCTCTTCCCTCAAAATTAATTTTTTTTAGAGATCGTTCTAAAAATGTAAATTTTATATATATTAAAAGCATGAACACTACGTCTGATTACTTTATTTTACAATATTATAAGAACACACATTTTATCAGACAATTAAATGCACTAAACCAACATGATTGAATAAATTGACCTGCGCGAGGACTCGAACCTGGGACCTTCAGCGTACCGTGCTAACGTTTTACCTCTACGCCACCCAGATCGATATTCTAACTCCGCAATTTCTCATTCTTATTCCTGTTGGAAACAGTCATTGGCCACAATTTGCAGTCACATTTAATTGTCTGATAAAATGCGTGTTCTTATAATTAGGAAGTTTTATTAAAAAAAAATATCTTCAGAAAAAATGGCTGACTTGCAGATGAAATTTGATATGATTAACCCGTAACTGATTTGTGCTATTATAATACAGATAGTACACGGTCGTTGGCGGGGTTTTATCTCTGTTTAGGCAGAATTTTTTAGTTGCCAAGTTAATTAACAGTTTTTTGCTAATTAAGGATAGAAATGTATTTATTTTTTCACTGTATTTTATAAAAGCACGTAGATTAGGTTATTACTTGTCCAAAAATGCAATCCTTTTTCATTTATGTCCTATATTTAAATCTGTAGGTTGTTTGAAAAAAAAAAAGTTTGACGAAGAAAATAGTGATCATTTTAAGTACCTCGACGTTTAAAAAAAAATCTATATCTCTGTTTATAAATCACTTATGAAGATGAGTTTGGTCTCGAATTGAAGAATTTCTGCATTAGATTCTTTTGGTTTTCGTTTTTTTTTTCTATGACGCTTGGTTCATTTTATATCTGATATTTTAATCTGGCATGTTTGGTCGATTTAACATTGCGAAGTTGATTGCTGTATGTAAGCAGTAGCGGTCTAAAGTCCAGTTCTTGGCGTTGTTTGTTTGGCGCTTTTTTTTAGCTTGGCTTGGCAGAGCGACCGCCCTGCTTGATAACAATAACAATAACTGAATAATCTATCACCTCGATTTTTTAGATAATTTCTAAGCAATAAAATCAAATATCACATATTCCTGTAAATTCGTCCATAGACGATATTGTTAAACACAAATACGTACATATATAATCTTCAGTTCATTTCCACGGAATGTAAGTTTTATGTTAAACTTAGAAATGCATTTGAAAAGCGTTTGAAACTTGAGTGGTATACCTTTCCATCTGTTCGTACAATCTTAAGTTTCTAAAAACAATGTTCATATAGCCATAAAATCTATTATTCGGATAGATTACAGTATAGATCCTATTGGAAATTGTACTGGTAAACTATATAATGCTCTTATAAAATCGCAAAATTTAATTGAAATAGATTATTAAATGCGACTATTAAAAACGATGCTTTGTAATTTCTTTTTTTAATAGCTCCGAAGTTTTAGTAAACTTCAGAAAAAGTGGTCTTGATTTCGATTTGTGTGTCTGGCCAAGAGGTAGTAAATTCTTAATATTTTATGAAAATGTTCGAATGGTTGAAAAGTGAATGCAAGAAGGGAGGATTAAGCACTTCCCAAAGGCCACATGATGTTTTCTAAAGACTACTACAGTAGACTTCCTGAAATCCACATAGTTTAAGATAAAAGGTTGTGCAGATTTTAGAATTTTTGTGGATTTCTGGTAATTGTTTTGATTATATTTTTAAACAGTAATCTGAAGGAAATAATGCACTTGGAATTATAATTAACACTTACACTACAGTAAAATAGTAAACTAATTAACGTAAGTAATAAAGTAAAATAGTAAAATAATTAAGTAAAGTAATAAAGTAAAATAATATAAATTTAATGAAATTAAAATATTATTAATATATTAAAAGTAAATAATAATGCACAACTGAATATGCATAATAATTGTGAGATAATTTTTTCTTGAATTATTCAATCAAATTCGCTTTATAAAGGTACACTAATAATTTTCCTCAAAATCGTAAAATAACGAAGTTTTATTTCATGTTTAGGCAGACTTAATAACCAAAAAAGCTTGATTAATTAATAATTGTATATGAAATTAAAAAAAACATGATTACACAAGTGATATGAGTGCAAACTTTAATTTCTTCGGAAATAAATTTATACTTCCTTCATGAGACAGCATAAATTCAGAAATGTTAATCAGAAATACATATTACAATGTTTAAGGACTGATATAAAAATATAAAAAATCTTGAATTTTTCCCTCTACATTTTTACTGTAGGTTTCATTGTTTACATCTGTAAAAATATGCGGATTTTAGGCATTTGTGGATTTTAGAAGGGCGGATTTGAGGGAGTCTATTGTATTTACTGTATTAATCTTTCATAATTCACCTCTGAAAGACGATTCTGTAAATAACGAAGCTCTATAAATATTAATTATCTTTCTAAACCGTAAATCTGCAGCTCGGGAGCCTCAACGTGATCTCTGAAAGTTCATTTTTAGTTTGAACACATTTTATTGAATATTTAAAGATTTTAACAGTTTGTCGAAGATGCGGCAAATTTACGTGCCGTTTAAAGTGTTCAAAACCTTGGAATTGAAACAAGAGTATAGAATTTTTTTCGCCATATTTAGTTACAGAATTTTAGAGATGAAATAGAAAAATATATACAATACGAAAATAGTGGTACGCAAAGATTAAAGAACATTATATGACATTCGTCGCAAAGAAATTACCACGCAGTTTCATTTTGTGTTAGTATTGTATTAATAGATTCAAGATATTTAACCCTTTCCGGCGCAGAATAAATCTGTTTGTAAAATAATGAAATAATGGACTGAAACCAGATTTTACAAACGATTTCTTTAAAAAATAATAAATTTCTGATTCTCCTTTACTTTATAAAAGGAAAATTTTAATTAAATATTCTTGGTGCAGGTTGTCAGTTTTGGAATTAAAAATAAGTGTCCTTTTTTGCGACCACCGCCCGCTAAAGGGTTTTAACTCTTCCGAATTCTAATACCAAATGCTATTAGGGGTATCTCTGCCTCTTTAAATTCTTGTTGTCTCATTAATTTCATGATGATAGTTGTATAGAATTCAGTAACTTAAATATATTATACGTAAAATAATATTTATTGTGTGATAAAAACATTAATCATTAGTTTAAACGATTAATTATTCTCATTATTTAATGCTAATTTATTTGCATTTGCTAATGTTCTCATTATTTAATGTCAATTCGAATAAAAAATGATTAAATGATCACCTGCTTTAATTTTTGAATTGTTACGTACTGAAATGGCCACGAAATTGAAATGATAGTTGGATTAGTTGTAAGAAGTCATATATATCTTGTACAGGGAATTATGTCAGTGACATTTATTAGTGACAAAGTCCTATTTCTTTCACTGCGGAATGTCGTAGTCGAAAACTCATAGAGCACTTTAGGACGACTACCAAAAACCAGTAGCTATTTTTATAAATGCATAACGATGGAGGCAAAAACCCGCGCTATGGCTTTAGCTTTTACTGGTTATACGTCACTTCTGAAACTCGCATAATACAGTTTTTAAAATCATCGAAGGAAATTTATTTTAAAACCGTAGCTCCATTTCGTGACTTTTTAAGGCTTTTTAAATAATTTGCAAGCATGACTTTTATAAAAAATCTATCTCGACTATGCATCTTTGAAAGAATTTAAAGTAGTTAGTAATTCCAAATTCCCTATGAATTATACCTCTAGGGGTTCCTTGTCAGGTGAAGGTCTCGTCACCTGATGAAGGATCTAAATTACGAGACCAATTACTTTCTCTTCCTTAATTTTTGCTTTTTTTAAATCTGCCAGTTCAAAAAAGTTAAACAGAAACCTTGAACCGGCAAACAAAGATAACTATAGCGAACCCCTAGATAGCACTGCAGCGATGCCAAAAAGGCTATTGTCAGGTGGATCACAGCCATACTGTGATCAGGTGAATATTCCCTGCACCCAGTTGCTAACTCGTCAAGCTAAGCACTCAGGCCGGGCAGGTAAGGGCCTGGTTAGCGGTATAAAAAAGTAGTTAGTGATAAAGTTGTCACAATTTGCAATTGATGCTTGGGTTCACTCCCAAGCGTTATCATCGTGGCTACAATGTTCTTTAAAGTGAATCTGAATATCACTAAACCCCTAACCTCTTGAGCCAAATCCCAGTTGCTATTTTTTTATTAACTGCCATTTACAATCATACAAAATGTTGTAACGAAATATGAGCATTTAAAAGCGTATTCAAGAAACTTTCTAATGTTGTCTTATTCATCGTTGTGTATTTTGTGCGTTTTGTATGTACATAGAAAAAGGATGTTGTCATGAAATATAATATATATGATAAGTGGTTTTTGTAGGAGCTTTTGAATAATAATATTACATATTGTTTTAACGATAATATAAAATGCTATTTGAAATGTATTTATGGATTGAGTTTATATTTTTTGTATTTTATTTTTACAAAATATCTAAGAACTTCGATGCATTCCGATATTTTTCAGCGAACTTTTTACATAATTTTATAACACGGAATTCTCCAATCTGTGTAAAAGTATGTTTGCTGCTGTAAAATCACCGACTAATTGAGAATTCTCGACGAACATGATGTGGATTTGAAGGAGTGTTGAGTTCAGCGGGTGGACAGGGAGACATACGCGCGCCCCGAAGCATGCGAAATGTCTGCTCGGAAGATATGCACAAATCCCTCCCGGAGAAGAATGTCTGAATTCTACACTGATTTTAAGATATTTTCAGTATTTATAATTTTAGGGTTGGATTGTATTTCCTTTCGATGACATCTCCCGTAAACTGTCCGCTTGATGAAATTTTGAATTTCATCAAACAATTCAATCAACATCATCATTCAATTTTGAATTGTTCAATTTATTAGCTATGCTTTGACAAGCTGCGAGCAGCCAGTTAGCAGGGCGGGCTTACCATCAGGGCAAATTTCGACCAGTAATTTAGCGTAGAAAATTTTGACTTATTAATACGCTGAATTTCTCTCTTTAGTAAGGCTAAAATTTCTGTTATAAAAACTGCTGGAAGTTTACAAATGCAGTAATCTGGCTCTGCAATTGGAAAACATTACAAATTTAAATAAACAGCATTATTTACGAAATTTCTTTCGAATTCATAAATGACTGATACTGTAATAAAGTCACAATAAGCGTTAAAGACTAATTACATTAGAATCTTTAACGAAACAAGTAGAATGTGAAGGTCGATAAAGTAAATACTGTCTATAATGGTACTGAATGAATCTGGAAAATATACCGCTATAGACAAGAAATAGTCAGATAGAGAGTCAATGTTGATTCTCACACAATTGACAACGTAAAATATAAAAGTATTTATAGTTTATGTAGCTATATATATAAATTGTTTTAACATTTACATTTAGTCTTAATAAAATAGGAAAATGTATTTTTAATAACTAACGATCAGAAATATTGATTTTTAAAAACATAAGTTTGGCAAATGTAAAATCTGTGAGTTGAAGACCTTTCCTCACATTTTAACTGTATCTTTTTATATTTGTATTGTAGTATATTTATTGTACTACGGCTAGATTTTTCATGGCTCCTCTAAGATGTGCTACACTAATACACACCAACAGAGCGTAACCCCTGAACGCATAAACTGTTCACTATTAGAAATATAAATGCTTTTACAAAGCAGACAAAGTATTTGTTCGTAAATTAACAGGAGTTAATACAGAAATGTGTGAGGGATAACATCTACTTTGTAAGGATCAATATTTCAGATCTTTTCCAGAGGAAGTTGTAAATTGGAATTCTATCAATGAGTCTATATTCCAACAGTCTGTAATAAGTATGATTTTTTAACTACAAACATTTGAAAGTTTACAGATATAAATAACTGAATGTTAGTTAAAAATGATCGCTTCTGGTGTAGACAAAGAGCTGGTGAAAGAATGTACTTAGTAAGCTCATGACGGTGAACAATAAAAAAAAAAAAAATAAAAAAAAAAAATACCCGAATTAGGTGTGGGGTAACCTACAGGGTTGTTAGCGGTTTAAAAGTAGGCTTGAAAAAATTGCACAGCCCGTTGTAAAGTGAAGATAATGGCATATGGATTATGGGTGACTCCCTCCTCTAGCGGGATAAATAAAATTTCGCTGGGTGATTAAAAATTGAGATTCCTTAAATTATATAGAAATGAAAGTCAAACACAAAACAGAAAAATGCCATTCAATGGAATCTCATCACAACTATTAAATTCTAATGATCTGAGGGTTACGTTATAAGTGTTACGATTTGTGGAAGAATAGAGGTGTTGCACGGAGCCAAAAAGGAACAAGAAGAAGAAAGACCAAAATAAAGGAGGATCATTTATAGTTTGGGGTGCTGTGTCAGCTGAATGTTGTTTTATATATTGTTTCTAGGAAAATGAATTCAAAAGAGTAAATTCATATTTTACAAATACTACTTTTTGCATACGAGTATCTTTTGGAATGTGATAAATATATTTTCCCACAATTATAACTCAAAATCTACAGAAAAGTGGTTCAATTTTAACAATAGCCTGCAACTATAATCCCCATCTCAATACCCGATTCAGAAGATATCGTGATCTCGAAACTTACGCGGTTTCCGGACGCATTAAAAGTTTAGATCTCCCCTACCGTCCGTGAAATCTTATTGAATTTAGCTTTTAATTTTTTTCGGTGGTGAGCTTCCGTGATCGGGTGTGCCACAGTTCCAACAGTAATTCAAGGAAGGGACCTCCTTCTTCGTGACAGGATGCAATTCCGCGAGTCACGGGGGTCGACTAACCGTATCTGGACATCACAGGAAATATATGGAATACAATGCCTGATCAGCTGTCCAATATTATATTTATCAAATCGTGTTCAAAGCATACCAAAATCTTATGTAGAAGAGACTCTAACTGATCCCTACATTTTCTATTAAAATTGTTTGTATTCGAAGTTATAAGTAATTTTCTTGTATATAAGTATTTTAAGAAGATTTTTTAGTTGGTAGTTTCAAACAAACTACTATTTTTTATTTAAGCAAATTGAACAAGAAAATTCAATTCTTATTCTAAAAACATATTGCATAATGTTTGTTAATATTTAGAATTGTATACAATTTATGGTCCTTTGTATTTTTTAGTATCCTTATAAATTTTGCCAGAAGTGTATCACATCGTAATATTACAAAAGGAATTAACACCTTTTTTTAAACGCTTTTTTAGTCTTTTCCATGAATCGCTAAGAATGAAACAATACGTCAAAAAGGGGATTTATTCTTCATTAAAAAAAAATGACTGAAAATTTTCTGATCATGCGTATAAAAGAGTCATAGAAGCAGGTATGTGGAATTGCAATTGTTTTTCTTAAATACGAAATTGTATTATTTTTTACAAACGAATTCTTACTATGTTTCTCCAAGAAAAAACCTTAAACAATTCTCCTCAAAAAATAAGGAAATGTATTTACTAATTATTAATTTCCGAACACATAGTGTATGTAAATAAAATATAGTAATTATGGTGTATGTGTTTGTCTGAGAGTGAACACGGTATGTTCCAAACGGCAATTCCAATTGAGCTCCAATTTAGCGAATACGTTATAGACTACTTCGCTTGCGTTACATGCGTTGTCGCCATACGTTATAGAAACCGGAATTGCATTTGTTTTTCTTAAATACAAAACTGTATTCTTCTTTACAAAATAATTCTTATTATGTTTCTTATTATGTTTCTTCAAGAAAAAAAAAATAACCTTAAACAATTCCTCTTTAAAAATGAGAAAATGTATTTACTAATTTTTAATTTCCGAACACATAGTGTATGTAAATAAAATATAGTAATTATGGTGTATGTGTTTGTCTGAGAGTGAACACGGTAGGTTTCAAACGGCAATTCCAATTGAGCTCCAATCTAGCGAATACGTTATAAACCCCTGTCGCAAGAATCGTATAGATTTACGTACACACCGGTCGACAGATTAGGTGTTAAAATCCTTTTAGAATCATTTTGCGACCCTTAAGGGGAGATCAATCTGTTTTCTTTCCTTTTTTTAGAAATAGAAAAACATTGGAATTGTGGATAATAATATTTATTTTAATAAAAATAAAATTGTATCAACTATTTTCACAATTTTATTTCTTTATTATAAATTCAATAAAGAATTTCAATTTTTTAGGAATTAAAAAAAGTAGAAGCTTAAATATAAAATTATCAATTTAACGCCAGAAAAATAGTCTGAAAAAGTTTTATATAAATTTTAATTTTCAATACATAATGCTCCAGCTCCATTATTACTTCCAATTTAAAAAAAGGAGAGCAAGTCCTCGGCGGCTCCCTATTTCCGAACATCATTAAAAACAGTTTTGGCCAAAATTGTTATAGACATCACTCTTTTTTTAAAGGCAATAACGGAGTACAAGTGTGCTCATACATATGTTTATAATTCCCCCATCAAATAAATATATTTTTTTAATTGAAATGAAACATCAAACAACCAAGAGACCGTTTAATTTATTTTTGTTGCTACATTTAAAAGTGGTGATTTTTTAATAATTACCAATTAAGTTTAGTGAAACGTACTTCATTCTGCTAGAGTTATTTAAAAGAGAACCTAGAAATTAGAGTAATTCTTGCAGAAAGAGTCAAAGGGTAAAGAATTCAGCACTCAGTAACGCTATAAAATCTTGTTTCTAAATAAAGAAAATCTAAAGTTGGAATTGGTAAAAAAGTTAAACGTTCGCTGTGTGTGATGTACACTATAATTTAGAACATTAAAAAAACAGATTTACACTTGGATCGAAAAATTAGTTGGTGAAACAAAGTAAAATTCAAAACTTGATGTTTGAACGTTGAAATATCGCTATGACAACTTCTTCTGTGTTTGACAAAGATTTATTAGAAGAAATAGGGAGTCCAGTTAGTACTACAACGTTGAGAAGAAGTGGAAACTTGTCTGTAACGTTAAAAAGCAAGAAAGAGGCCATGGAGACAAAGAGAAAGTTACTGATATTAAAATGGACTTTATCGGAGAAAAATCTTATGGAGAAAGGTCAAATTTTTCTACAGAACAAAAATTGCAAAAAAGTTTTTTTTTTGTTAATTATTTTTCAAGCATGCCTAAATTATTTTCGTCAACAAACATGTTTCTTAAAAAATACAATTTCATTTTGTTTATTTCAAAGTCATTTGAAAATAAATGTTTTATCGGGAGAATAATATTTTTCGGGGCTGTAATTCTAGGTTTGATACGGAGCAGGATAATTAATACACTCGAAGATGATAGCAGCAGAAAATCAATGTATTATATATAATACTTTTTGCAACTTAATCCTGCATTTTTTTTCTTTCATTTAGTAAACTTCTCAAACACAATGGAAATTTTCAAAATTTCTGTTTGCGTATCTGCCTGATCGTGTACGTTGGAACTTCCAGAAAAATGTTAGGAATCCAAAATATGCATTTATGATTGTACAATAAAATAAAAAAATGTCTATATTCTTTTTAAAAAAATCAAACATACTTGTATATTGGTGATTGTTGAAGGAATTGAGTTTCAGTAAAATTATGGGTTTTAGTTTGAACAAAATCAGTAAGTAAACTATTTAACACTTTGAATACTGAAGTGTAAAGACCCAATCGCATTCAAAATACGGCAAACGCCCGAACGTTGAAATATACTGAAGGATTTTTTTACCACACTTGTCAGCAACACAATAAGAAAGCAGGTATCTTCGAAAGTGGAAACTCCCTAAGATGACTAGTACAAAATGATTGTACCCGTCGATTTCGATTATACTCCATTCTGCGACAAATGATGGATTTTTCAGAGAGGAGAAAATGACACACCTGTTTCTCAGACACTCGGGCGGTCTGGCAGTACTTTGCTTGTTCGGTCATTTTTGGCGCTTTATAGCGAAAGAGTTAAAAAGTAGCGAAAGTTAATTTTGTCAGCCTGATCGTCTGAAAGTCCGAGTTAAAAAGTTTGTGATAATGTTTGAATGGCCATGAAGTTACAATCGCAGTTGTAATACACCATGACACATTTTCAGTAGATTTATCTCTATTATAACAATTTTCTTTACGGTTTTCTACACAAATAAATGCAAATTCACGAATATTAATAAGCGGATATTACACTGATAAAAATGACACTTTCAAATCTGAGTAAATCGATGTTTTCATTTTGTTATGAAACTTTTTGTTTCAAATAGGACGACCTAATCCTTTCAGTTCTGAAATACCAGAAATACTCAGAATATTGAAACATGGACATACTCAAAACTGAGCCCGTAGAGGTCAGTTTATACTCATTTTTGAAAGATGGACATACTCAAAAATGATTAGAAACAATTTAAACTAATTTTTGAAACATGGAAATACTGAAACATGAGCACATAGAAGTCAGTTCCTACTCATTTTTGAAACATGGGCTGGACATACTCAAATAGGAGCACATGATGTTTTAGTGTGTGCATATTTTCAGAAATTAGTATATATGTGTTTCAAATTTGAGTAATTTTTATTCGGAGCCATTTTGACTATGCAGACATACTCAGATTTGAGTATTTTTTTCTCAGTTTTGAAAATGTCGTTTTTAGAGTGTATCGATGTGTTTTAACGAATTTACGACTTTTTGAGATGAAAGGTAAATTTGAGTTTACTTTAACATTTTCGATTTATATAAATGAAATTTACAAGAGATTGCTATTACATTCATGGCTGAAACACATTTTACAAAAGTTTCTCAATATATTTTGTGTTGTCGTTTTAATACACATTTTACTGAATAGCATTCTCACTCAAATATATGTGTTCTCCCTAAATTAATTCGTACCACTGTAAAAAATTCAATTTAAAAATTAAAATGCATCTTTGAACAGCTTTATTAGGATTAGAAAATGTACAAATATTGCAGCTTAGTTTAAATTTAATAAATTTAATGTTTTGTCTTCAAAAACTGTCTAAAATAAATAAATACGTTGTTCATAAAGACATTCTATTTTTATAAAGTTTAAATATTGTTTTAAATATAAAAATTTCTTTCAAACTTAAAAACTGAAATAACAGAATCTGCAAAATAAAATACACGTACTTCAAAAACTGAAGATATTACTCTAAGTATTTAAATGATTAACAAAATCAAAATGACCTCAGATTTTTTTTTTAGGGTATCTTTTATCTCACGAAACCCTATTCGTCCAGCTACGTTGTCTGTCCGTCACAGAGCCGGTTCTCAGAAACTATATAACTTACAGACTTGAAATTTTGTGTACTTATAGCTGAGTAACTACTATGAAGCTGAAAATCATAAAATAAAAAAAATCGTAATATTTTAATATAGAGAGATAAAAAACCAAACATCTAACAGCCTTTTCCTATTAAATTTAAACATTTTTCGTTAAAGTAGTTGCCAACAATTAAAAATCCACAATAAAATTATTTTTACAATAATTAATTTTCTATTGAAAGATTTCCGCATGAAAAATGAAAATAAAATAAAAAGTTTCGATTGAAAAAAGATTCGAGGCTAACGAAAAAGAAAGGCTACCGCGGTGCTTTACGAGTATCTTTTTTTACAGACCGTCGGAGTCACGTGATGCTCGAATGCACCAATGCAGGTGGACGAAAAGAGCATCACGTCACTCTAGCAGTCTGTAAAAAAAGATAAGTGGAATGCACCGCGGTAGCCTGTCTTTTTCGTTAGCCTCGAAAAAGATTAATATGACGTCATATTGGTTATAAAACGGAAATTTTGAAACATTTCTCAATATACAAGGAGTATGAGTATGCGTAAGTACTGAAAGCAGGTTAATATGATGTCATTAGATAATTAAAAAGAAAATTAATCTGACGTCATATTGGAAGTTTAACGGACTTTTTCAAATGTTTTAGAATATTACAAAGAGAGTATCAGTATGAGTAAGAGAGAAAGCAAGTAGATATGACGTCAGAAAGTGATTATTACGTCATATGAGTTTGAGGAACGGATTGAATCATAATAAAAACCCGATTAAGGAAATATTGGCATATTTTAACATTTTGAAGGTCTATATAGGATACAACATGTTTAATTTTGAAATTGATTTTTTTTAATATTACATCTAGTCCACATGGCAGATATTATGACAGAGTATAATAGGGGGCTTCGCCCGCTATCGAATCGGTTCAGATTTTCGAAAAAACGAAAAAAGTAGACCGGTAAATTTTTAATTTTTAAAAAACATGCCTTTTTTTTTTTTTTTTTTTTTTTTTTTGAAAAAGAAATTTATTTGGATTTATTAAAGAAAGGGTAAAGTGTTTTGAAAGGAATATTAAACGAAATCCTGTGTGCGATCTTCGATCACACTTCCCCATTTGCTTAAGAAGCTTTTTCTGTAAAATACATCGCTAGTACTTTCTGGGGGGTCATAGTTCGTATAATTTATTCGGTTAAATGGAAATACAGTAGCAGGCGTTACGTATTTCTAGAGAAAACGTTAAATTAAATGCATAGAGATGAAGATTAAATATTTAGTAAGACTTATTAATCTATAAAATCTGCTAATTATATTAATTAAAACGTTTAAAGAACACGTTACTCGCAATGTTTATGAAAATGGTCTATTTAAAGTTTCGTATATTCTCATAGAAACAGTTTAATTTTATATCTAAAAGAAAGGAAAATGGATTTAATTGGGAAAAAATTAAGTAAAATTGCAGACAAAAGTTGGTTAATGATAAATAGTCATCATGCTTTAAAGAGACGCTTAATAACACAGTTTTTGTTTTACCCTCAATACATAGTGCAAAAAAAACTGAAATGTTATGTACATAAAATCTCAGGTAAAATTGGTTTTACTCTTAAGATATTTTAGATAACATTTTGTATCATTTTAAGCATGGAATTCTCTAATTTTCGTAAAATATTGCTGTTTCCAAATCACTGAATAAATTATAATTCTTACCAACATGATGTAGAACTTAAAGTATTTTGTTTCTTCTTTTAAATATTCAGTACTTTTTATACTAATAGATTGAATCACCTTTAACTGGCATTTCACATGAATTCTTAGTTTAATGTGGCTTGTTAAACCAATGATACTATATTATCAATCACAGAAATCAATTTATATATAAAGAAGAGTTTATCCTTTTGCGTTCTAATTTAATAAATGCCAGCTGTTCCATCAAATGTATTTGGGGGGGGGGGGAGAATTTCTCCTTTGTAAAAATCAAATAATTGGATTTTCTTAGATTATCGTACGAATGAAATCATTCGGTTGCGAAATCGCAACTTGAAAAATAATGCAATGTGTTTGTGAATCCTTCACAGTAAAACTCACAAAAACAAAATTTAAAAGTTTAAAAGAAACAGAAAATCCAGAGATATAAACAGTTTTTACAACAATCATACTGTTAGATAAATCGTGGGCAGCAAAACTCAAATACCTTTTAATTTTGCAAAAAAAATAAAAAATAAAAAATTCACATTGTCAGCTGTGATTTCAAGCATTTAACGATTTATTAGCAATATTTAAGAAAAATATATTTAACAACATTTTAGAAATGTTTATATTAAGTTTTATAGCATATGCGCCTATCGTATACAGTAAACTCTGTCTAAGGCGGAATCAAACGGGACCGAGAAAATTTTCCGCCGTAGACAATATTCCGCCTTATGCAAAACAGCCGAAATAAATAAATAAAATATATATGCGCAAGTCCTATTTTTACGTTCGTAATCTTCAGTACAGTTTTTTAAATGAAATTATACGTCTTATTAAATTTATTATTAATCTCAAAAACATTATATGAATAATAAAATAAATAGTAGTATCAATGATAAATTTCTTCCATTTTAAAAGTTAATGAAAATCATTTACCTTAACAACTACTTCATACTTCACATAGTGGCATAGTAGTTTTTAAACTATCGAAAAATAATCTTTTATCGATGCTTGTTTTGTCTTTCTTTTTACCAAGCATTTTTCAGTAGCACATTGCAAGTCCGTTATTATGGGTATCAATTCTTCATGTTTTTGAGCAAGAAAAAAATTTTCGAGATACCTAATGCTTCTCAAGGCGTCTTGATACGTTTGGATTCCTCCATTGTCTTTATGATTTTCATAATCGTGCTCATCTTCATTTTCACTAGCACTTTCCAAATCTTGATACCGCTGAATCAAAATGTCCACAGAAGTGTTAGCTTCAGTAGTACACACTATATTGTCAGCTGATACGTATTCTTCTTCATTTATTTTTTCATTGCTGTGAACACATTTTAAGTCATCTATTAGATTTTGTAACTCATTTTCTTCCAACTGGTCAACTGATTCATAGCCATTTTCTGAAACAAAACCAGCTTTTCTAAAACAACGAACAATTTTTTCAGGCGACATTTCTGAACAGGATTTGGCAATCCATTTGACAGCATCTAAAACACTTATATTTTTTGCCATTTCGGTGGCAGAAGAGCAATTATCTAAAGACGCAATAATGGACCGCAAGAGATATTTTTTGTAATTGGTTTTCATCATTTTTATAACTCCTTGATCCATAGGTTGTGTTACTGCAGTAGTATTTGCGGGAAGAAATTGTAATTTTATATTCGATAGTTCGAAATTGGCGTGACAAGGTGCATTGTCGAGAAATAACAAAATTTTTCGATTTTCTTTGATCATACGGTTATTGAATTCAGTCAGCCATCCCTCCATTATGGCAGTCGACATCTAAGATTTTTTTTGAGATCTCCAAATCACAGGCAGTTTATCAATGTTCACATTCTTAAAACATCGCGGCTTTTGCGATTTTCCTATCACTAAGGGCTTTTCTAAACTGCCCTCCATATTCGCGCAAAGCAAAACAGTGACACGCTCCTTGGAGTTTTTACCACCGTGGCATTCACTTCCTCTTTTTGCAAGGGACTTAGTGGGCAACGCACGATAAAATAGTCCCGTTTCGTCGCAATTGTATATATCCTTAGCTTGATATCCTTCAATCAGTAGAGGAAAATTTATTTTCCATTCCTGAATTTCTTGGTCTGGGACGTCTTTCGACTCTCCGCAAACTTGCTTCATGGCAATATTGTGTCGATTAAGGAAACTCATTAACGATCCAGTAGAAGCCTTGAAATCCGCTTTACCTAATTTTTCGGCTATCTCTTTAGCCTTTTCACGCAACAGTGTTCCAGGTATGGGCAAATTTTTAGCTCTAGCGTTAGAAAACCATTCAAGCGTTAATGCATCAATGTCTTCATTTTTCACAGCACCTTTTCGCTTTCTGTTGGATGATTTGCTTTCCAATTCCTTTTCCAACTCTGTTCTTTTTTTTATAGCATCATAAATTTGTGTTTTACCGCATTTAAATTTAATACAAAGATCTTTTACAGAACAATTTTTTTCTTTTAATTTAATAACTTCTATTTTATCCCGCAGAGATAGCGTATTGAGTTTAGATTTTGAAGCCATTTTTTACTATCACTTAGTAATATCAGTAGACAATATAAAATGAGAAGAACAAATAACACGTGCAACGACCTCGTTTTCTGACCATGTGATTTATTGAAATAAAACATACGTCACTTCGAATTCATCTTCCATCCCCTCCCCCTCTGAAACCACACCTCATACAGAATGTAAATGATTGTAGCTTCCCCCTCCCCGCCCTCTCCCTCTCACATTAGACAAAGAGTTATGGCGACCAAATGACTGATTGCACAATGATCAGAACTCAAAATCCGAAGCAAGCAAAAAAAAAAAAAAAAAAAAAAAAAATTCTTTCGTTAATACAATGAAAAAGAGAGAAATGTTATTGTATAGGGATTTTATTTTATCAATTTCTTTTTTCGAATAATTAATTGAGATAAATGTAAAAAATGTACTTGGTATGATGCTTTTTCTTTCTTTTTTTTAAGAGGAAAAACATTTTGCTTATATATGAGAAATAATGGAATAAAAAATTATTCCTTAAATATTTAAACATTTTCCGTTCTGATGAATCGAAACTTTATTAATCTATTACGAATGTTGAGCATTTGATGTATGTATATCAGTTTTGAAGTTTCATAAACCAAATGCCTTTCATTTTTTAACCTTTTTTCCGTCTTATTCAAAATTTTGATTTCGATGGGACTTTAAAAACCCTTCCGTTTCCGCGTTAGGCAAATTCCGGCTTATGGAGCATGAATTAATGTTATTCCCTATGTGTTTGCCGGGACTTGAAAAATTTTCCGCGTTAGACAAAATTCCGGCTTACACAGAGTCCGCCTTAGACAGAATTCACTGTATTTTATTACTTCATAAATACACTATATGGCCATTAATAACCGGCAACTTTCAATTTTAGACATTTTGTCGAATATATAAAAATATACCAGTCAGATTCTTCTGGAATTTTAGGATCCAAAAAAGCAGGTTTGGCTTCATATTTATCATTGTTGATTTGATAAGGAGGACAAATAGGGGACCCAAAAAAATTAAAGAAAAAGAATAATACTTGGGATCACTCTGTAAAATAAAATGCACCAAATGATCTATCGCTACAGAATATACATAGGCAGACATTGTACAATATGTGTATTCATTTGTGTAAGAATAGCATGTATAGTAATAGAAATATAGCGATTAAAAAAAAAAAAATTAAAAACATTCTTGCATGTTTTTTGCTTATAACATACAGGGTTTTAAACCAAATTTAACGCAAGTTTCAGAAAAATTGACAAAATGTAGTAGAAACAATACAGTGCAATTGGAATATAAATATATTAAATATTTAAGAAAATATTTGCAATTGTATAAAATAATTTTTAGCTGCGCATGCGCAAACGATAACAAGGAACTTTTTGCATAATTTAACAGTCAACTCTATGGAGCAACTTATTTAAAAATAAATCAGTCAAATATCGTAAAAATTCAAAGAGATATCGGCGTTAGAGTGAGCTGTTTTTTAGTTTCTCACTAAAACTCGTTGAATGATAAGGGATTTTCCACAAACTGTCATTTTTTATTTTATCTAGTTTCCAATTTTTAATGATACCTTAGTTCTCTTTGAAAAACTACCCTAACGAGCTTATTCGAATAAAAAAAGAATTATCAAAATCAAAGGATCCATTCCAAAAGTATTATAACCTGGTGCAATAAAGTTTTCCAAGGCGAACTAAAGTATTAATAAAAAATGAAATATAGTATAAAAATTAAACATGATAATTTGTGGACAATCCCTTATCATTTAGCGAGTTTTAGTGAGAAACTAAAAAACAGCTCACTCTAACGCCAATATCTCTCTGAATTTTTACGATATTTGACTGATTTTTTTTAATAAGTTGCTCCATAAATTTGACTATTAAATTATGCCAAAAGTTCCTTTTTATCGTTCTCGCATGCGCAGATAAAAAAATATTTTATACAACTGCCTATATTTCCTTAAATATTTAATATATTTACATTTCAATTGCACTATATTATTTCTACTATATTTTGTCATTTTTTCTGAAACTGGCATTAAATTTGGTTTAAAACCCTGTATGTTATAAGCAAAAAACATGCAAGATTATTTAAAATTTTTTAAAAAATCGCTATTATATATCGTATATTAATATCTCTATTAATATACATGCTATTCTTACACAAATGAATACACGTATTGTACAATGTCTGCCTATGTATATTCTGTAGCGATAGATCATTTCGTGCATTTTATTTTACAGGGTGATCCCAAGTATTATTATTTTTCTTTAATTTTTGCCCCCTAATTATACTCCTTATCAAATCGACGTTGATAAATATGAAGTCAAACCTGTTCTTTTAATTCTAAAATTCCAGAAGAATCTGACAAGTACATTTTTAACTATTTTACAAAATGTCTAAAATTGAAAGTTGCTGGTCATTAATGGCCATATAGTGTATTTGAGGAGTATTTATGAATTGATACATAGTGATAAAGAAAAAAAAAGTAAATGTAAATTGAAAGTAACGTCAAACATATTAAATCAAATTACTAAAATTTTCGTAAACATTTATAAACAAAGATGCGTTTATCACTCTATTTTTACTTAGATCATGTAAATTCTTCAACGAATGGTATCTAATAAACATTCCGAAAAGATGGCAAGCAGCCAGTGGGCCAGCAATGTACATTTAAATGACCATCATTATTTAGGAAATTGTTTCAAATATCTGACTTTTCCGATAAAATTACAATATGGGGAAAGAGTAATTACATTAGCATATTTAAGGTGCACGGAGACTGTGGAAGATTATAAAATAACTAATATCAATATAACAAATCCTATTACCTTGTGATTACATACTTCTTTTTAATTTCTAAAAGGTGTAAAATAAAAAGATTATAAACAGTAAAATAGGTTTTGTTAGACTTTTGACATATGTTTCAGGTCAATCTGAGCCATTATTAAAACAAACAAAAATATTCTATAAATTCATTTATAGAATATTTTTGTTTGTTTTGATAGTGGCTCTACATATATTTAATGAACAGCACAGTAATTCGCCGTATAAGAATTAATTCATAGAATAGTCACTCAATACCTTCTTTCTTTCCTACCATTACAGAACTCTATTAAATATTTTGTAAATACGTTCATCTTCGTAGGAAACAGACAAGAGATTGTTCAAGAATGAATGACATGAATGAATGACAGAATCGTTGGTCGTCGAGAGAAAGAATTCTCACTTCCACAGAAAGAAAAAAGTTAATATTTGTAGTATGACTTTGTAGTGTTTTAATGTAGTGTTTTAATAAGAATATATCCAAAATTTCTCAATAAACATTGATTTTCACTTGGTTTTTTCCTCATTTCTTGTGTTTTTCATACGACAAGCTTCACATTTTACTTACACTATCACGCTATATTCGGGGACCCCACATGTTACCATTCAAAATACTCATATTGACGTGCTCTATCTGAATCTGTACATATTAGACGCTGCGTACCTTGTGGGACACCCTGTATTTAAATCAGTAGTAAATCAGATATTTGTATCCGGGAGGGATATCTACAGATCCGGGGGAGGACACTCCGAAATTCCGAAGGTGGATGGGGGTGAATATGATTTAAAATCATTAATTTTTGCAATAAATTTCCAAAAGTCTGCTTCATACAGTGGTATAAATTATAGATTATATTGTTCAAAATCGTCGCCAAACGGGGAAAATAGTAGAAATACGCGTATTTTTTTCTTTCAATAACGGATTCTAGAAGATGATTTTTTTTTAATAGTAAATATTCACACTTTTCTTTATAACTGATGGTACCGTTGAAAGCAAAAAACGAATTGGTATAAGTGAACATTTTTGTGTTTCTGTATTTCCATCCACGTCATATGCATGGCAGTTTAAATCAACATTGTTAAAAATTTGCAGCAAACTGTTCAGTCATTGAACTGTTTTTATTGAAAACTGTTACATATTCGCAATGTAAATTTATTCTGACCATAATATGGTCAAATACGCTTAATAATATGGTCAAGCAACCATTATCTTTAAAAACTGGACAGTTTGCTATAGAATTTTAACAGCGTACAGACATAAAAACGGAAGGCCTGAAAATTACTTCTAGATACTATGTCTGTTGAAATAGTAATATAGTTTAAAATGAAAATAACATTAAAAGCAGAAAACAAATTGGCTATAATTATTTTTTTTTTCATCTGGGTCACGAAGTTTGTCATTTAATACAGCAGAAAAATTCGTAAAAATTGAAATCTATCTTTAAAAAAAATGTTTTTTGAAATAATAACATTAATATTTTTTAAACAAAAAATACCGTTTCAACGAAAAGGTACCTTGTAAATTTCTGTATTTGTCTTTATTGGGGACAGGATAATTGATTCTAGTTTCAAAATGTAGAGAACAAGACACGTGTATCTTGAAAAAATTTGGATTCCCGGACATGTGCGGAAATGATCGTAACGACAGCGAACTGGTGAAAATTGAAGCTTGTTCACTAGAGTTTAATTAATATATCGTCTAATTATCAAAACATGAAAAATTATCTGATTATAAGATGTTTTTGGCGCATATTCATGTCTTCGTCTATCGTTATTAAACTTTGCAGATATCTGCATGCGATAGATTTCCATAGACATCGACACCAAACGTACGGACACACATCTTTCTTTTATTAATACAGCTGAAGAAATATTTTACGAAATTAGAGAAGTTCTCTTTTAAGCTTTTAAATTTATATGATATATTTTGGTATTCAGTGACAATGAATAATAATAAAAGAAAACGACATTCTATAAGTATAAAAAATGTGTTGATGTTATTAAAACATATTCTATACTCTATAAATAAATTATTAGGAAAGTAATTTGTATATTATTACTAGTAAATTTGCAGATTAGGAGCCTCAACATCAGCTCCGAAAGTCATTGTTGTTTAATCTCACTTTTCATATTATTTTGCATCTTACGGTTCGCAATTTATTTATATTTTTATGTTACATACATATTTATAGGTATATAAAACTCTTCGGAAGATTCAGAAATTAGAAGCGTTAAATTAAACACCATTTATGCAATGATATTCTGAAATTCTTATGAAATTCTTATTCTTGTAATTTTTTAGATAACAAATTGCATTTCTTATTTTGATATTTTTTGAAATATGGTTGGTAAGCAACTAACAAAATAAAGAGGAAAGAAAAATAAAGGCATTTTAAATTTTGTAAAAAATAGGAAAATAAAATGTTTTACATTTCCCGAACAGTTGCAAAAAATTTTCTAATAATTTAAACAATTAATTTCTAAATTCTACTAGATATGTCGGCAAATTTTCAAAGGTACTGCATATATCTAAGACCACCATATCGAAAATTTAGTATCCGTATTTTTACGTTCAAATCCATTATTCAAATATGCTATTTTCATTTCAGTTAAAAATGAAATTTGAAAATCGTCTGCATTCCCATAGGAACGCAGTATGGCCTAAAAAGAAATGTTCTATATTTTTCGACCGAATGAACAAAATGTAACCAAAAACTATACAGCTACTTCCGGGTACCTCGCCAACATACCCACCAAAAATCAACCTCATCAGACCTTTTTGCGGCAGTTATCGCGGAACAGACAGACAAACACACAAACAGACGGAAACCAAAAACTTTTCGTGTCTCAACAGTGAGCCTTCACTGACGTTTCGGCAACTAGTTGATCTGCTCAGCGTTGCCTGCGCCCATGATAATAACTTAAAACATAACTCAATTCAGTATTGAAATCAGACATTTGTATCCGAAAGGGATTTCTGCAGGTCCGGGGGAAGACACTCTGGAGTTTCGGGAAAAGGGGAGTGATAGAATTTAAAATCATTAATTTTTTAAAATGTAGACAAATGCTTAAGTGATTAAAAGAAATAACAAAAGGCTTATAAAAAACCTTTTTAATGATTCAACATACGTTTCAACGCTACATTTCTGCGTCATTTTCAAGAAAAATATAATGATAAAAAATATTCTTGCAAATTTTGAAAAAAAAAAAATAACCATGAAGACACGAATCACGAGATCCAAATATGTAAAAAAGAGAAAAGCAGGTGCTTGAAGTAGCCAACTGTAATCGTAAAAATTATATTTCGTTATTGCTTTTTCAAACGGAAAAGAATCTCGTGCCAAATTTTGGGCAATTCAAATGAAGCGGTTTCGTTGCAAATGTTTGCGTTACGCATGTAGATTTCTATGGATTCACGGATAATGGATGGGTAGTAGGCTCTTGATGGGTAAATTATTTTACTATTTTTAAAATCAATTTCTATTGCTTCAGTTCTATTAAGTCGTGCCAGTGCTGTAGTACTCCTGTCATATTTGATATCAGCTATATGCTCTTTTAATCTTGTTTGAAATTTTCTGGGGGTCATTCCTATAATATAAATATGGTTATGTAGCATTAATTTTTTTTAATGGATTTCAATAAGTCTGCTCCATACAGCTGTGTAAAATATAGATTATACTGTTAAAAATCGCCGCTAAACGGGGAAAATCGCGGAAATATGCGCATTTTCCTTTTCACTAGCGGATTCCAGAAAATGTTTTTTTTTATAATAGTAAATATTCATATTTTTGTTGAATGATACCGTTGAAAGCAAATTACAAATTAATATAAGTGAGCATTTTTGTGTTTCTGTGCTTCATCACATTCACATGGGTGTCAGTTTAAAACGACATTGTTAAAAATTTGCAGCAAACTGTTCAGTTATCACTTCAGAAAAAGAAAACAAGCAGGAAATTGCACGTCAAACGTGAGAAATAAGGTGCGCTCGTGCTGTTATTATTTCAGTGAAATGAATTATATCAAATAATTCTTTGTACTACCCCTTTTCCGATCATCGATAAAAAACTGAATTATATCGTCTGTTATTATGATATGATTAATTTCCGTAATAAAATAAGTACACTTTAAGTTGGCAACATGTTATCTTTCGTTGACATTTACTGAAAATTCAAATGGGAAATTAAAGCCTAGTTTTAAAAATTTCAGAAATTGAAATCCATATTTAGACTTTTCTGTTTCATTTACAATCTATTTCTCCGGAAGCATCTATCCAAAAAAACTGTCGGTAGATTATATGATTGCTATAATTGAACAATTTTAGTATAATTGGTTTTTAAATTTGGTAATAATATGACCCCATCTTAAATAGGACGTAATCACCATGGCAACCTAGAATCATTACCCATCATCATGAGAAATTATTGAATTAGTTACGTATGCTAGGATTCAATAGAATGAATAACGTGACTACAAATTGGTCATAGAGATTATAAAATGTCATATACGTCATATATGACCATAACTTGGTCATAGAGGTTATAAAATGTCATATAGGAGAAGATCGCGTAGCCCGGACACTTGGATAAATTGCAAATAAAGAACAAATGAATGAAATTTCTCTCCTTGTTTTATACTTAAAATAAAATTACGAACTTCTTTAATGATTTTAATTAAACATTGCTAATAATATCGAATTATTTAACGAAATATACTGAAAATTGTTTGTCCTTATTTTTCTGGCTTCACAAGAAACGGCGGGTAGCCGCGGACATATTAATCAATGGTGTCCCGACCGTTTTTTGGCCTTCCAGACATCACAATTATAATAAAAATCCGATGCATCTATATAAACACAATCTTAATTTCGAATAAAGATCATCTAATATACAATTTAATTAATCTCTCTTAATAACCTGCAATAAAGTTTCACAGGAGCAACGAAAATGTATTGACGAAAACAAAACACTCACTCAGGACTAACTTACTCGGCACCCACGTCGCAATTAAACTGTATTTGTTTGGACTCTCGAGAGCGTTCATTTACAATAACTCTTTATTTACGCAACACTTTAAATTTCTTAGAAATTGAAATATCTGCGGCTACCCTACTTTCCCCAACGTCATATATGACTATAACGTCCTACGTGTCAGATAACTTGACGATACAACTCGGTCGCTTGATGATTAATCCTTAGAAGCTTCTATAACAAGAAAGTAACGATTTAAAAAAAAATTCAAATTACTTAATAAATATTTTTATTAATATTTTTTTAAGTTTTGATTCGATTTTCATAAAATTTGAAATGACTCGACAAAATTCTGCAACGATTATATATATTAAATTTCAAACCATTTGGTTGAGTAGATTTGCGCTGTTATATGCGGACAGACGGACGGATCAGACGACGACTATAGGTGCTACGTACTTATGTAATTACAAACGTACATAAAAAAGAAAAACCCTTTATTTTGCGAAGAAATCATTAAATATATATATATATATATATATATGTTAGTTTTGACATTCCAATACTGAATTGAATGTTAAAATAAATTTTTCCTTAACCCTTTTAGGGGCAAAATATCCCTATTCATAAAATGCAGAGATAATTGAGTGACAATAGAATTTACGAACAAATTTATTTGAAAAAAAAAAAAAAACATAAGCGCGTTTCTTCGCTTACTTAATAAAAGGAAATTTTTCATTCCAAAATTCTAGACCAAATGTAGGATTTAGAGATTAAAATTAATTGGTCCAAAAATGAACCACTGCCCTTCAAGGGGTTAACGCACTTCTAGCAATTGTAGCCCCGTATAGTGTAATGCATTTAGGATTCTTCTGTAAGTTATAATAAAATAAATACAAATTGTTCATACACCAATTTCCTTAAAGTACATGCTATAAGTTAATTCTGCATGAAAGGAATAACATCGTTAAAACACCTTTCAAACAATTAAAGCAAATACAGTTAGGAAGGAATAGAGACAACAAATTATTTAGTGTGCCATTATAAACGAAAAAGAGAACAAGGAAACCATTTTTTCTGCATATCCAAGAGTATGAATTTTATTGTATGAATAAATATTAATGCACTCTTAAGTTACCGCTGTCTAGGTTAAATATATTTCAATTCTTTTACGTATTCTATAAACAAAATACACATACCACTTACCGATTTCTTTTTGAAATATTTTGAATTGAGCCTCGACAAAACCTATCAATAGCCTGGTATTTCAAGTATATTTACGAAAGCGACAGTTCGGGTAATTAGACGAAACGATGACATAATCACTTTATAATAATGTTGGAAAGTGTTAAAAACAACCTATTTCCAAAATTTACAGTTAACATTACCGAAATAATTATTCTTCTTATTAACATTTTTCTTAAATTTTCATAAACATTAAAAATGTTATGATGAACTTTTATTCAAACTGTTCAAGAATTTAACATATAATCTTAGTGTCATATAAAACAATAGTAGGGGGTACTTCTTCATCAAGAAAGAAACAACTACTTTTAGTGATGGCAGATTTAGGATTGATGTTTTCCGCATGAATAAAGCTCGCGGATTAATATCCTATGTCGTTGCAACTGTCGTTAAGTTCAAAATGTTCACGGTCGTTTGGGAAGATTGTGTAAATTGTTTTAACCACACTTCATTTATCTAAATGCAGTTTAATACCTGTCACATGAAACTGGCTGAAACTGGTTAATGGAATATGATGATTTATTGAGCACCTAATTAAAGTAGTAAATTTTACTGAATTATTGTAGAATGTTTTTAACACTATTTCTGCCAATGATATTACAAAACGCCTGTTTAAATTTCGATTTTTGTTTTCTGTATACTTACTATTTTCAATAATAATAATAAAAATATTTTTATAACACGAATATTGATTTTTACAACTATCTTCTTTGAAAGCAAAGACGTCGTTAAAACCATTTAATTTAAAAAAATGCACAAGTAAAATGTCGAAAAAATTATGTTGAACAATTCTACATACTATACACAAGGCTCATAAACTCTTTTTACAAAAATAAACCTGATAACATTCAGCCAGGCAGACAAAGTATATATCAGGAACTATTCTCATAATTAACTTTTTTAATCGAAAATACAGAACGTCTCCCTATAAATCGCCTTCTTGCAATGTATACCTACTAGTGAAATCTGGATTTACATTCATAATTTTAACATATTATGACGATATTTTCCCCATAATTACGCTGCTTTGAAGGAAATGAGACAGTCTCACCAGCCAATCTGAAGTTTCGAAGTCACACCATGCTATTGTTATCCGACTAATTCAGTGATATTTGGGCGCAGATAGAGGCCAGTTACAACATTATTCTATTTTTTAAATGTTCTATTGTTTGTTCTATTTGTCTTTGAGTGATATGTTGTCACTTATCACTCAAAGCTAAACAAATCGGAAGAAAATTGTGTTACGTATATCAAGTATTGTTTCTGGTGCTCTGTTATTACTATTTTTGTTTAAACTCTTTGGAGAAACACCCTATGTTGAAATATAACATTTTGTATAATAACAGAAGGTGACTTTAAATAAAATAATTTACCCGATATTAGAAAGACTTTGCGCAATACAATTATTAAACTAAGTTTACATTTAACACTGACAAAAATCATGTGAAATAATTTTCACTTTCCTAAACAGCGCATAACCAATAGAGTGAAAAATGTGTCCAGTCCGGGCATCAAACCCAGATACCCTGGTATAGCGCACCAAATGCTTTACCATTTAAGCCATCTAGACGACATCCAGTCTGGTATTTTTCACTTATACGTTGGCAAGGCTGCAACTCCGCAAAGCAAGATGGATTGTCATACATGAGCACACTACCCAGTAGCGTACATGAGACGAATAAATTCCTAGCATCGGAAAATATCTAAATTTCCAATTAAATTTTTAGCAGGACTGAAACTGCGTGTAAATTTGATAACACTGACAAAGGATGTGAAATAATTTTCACTTTGCTAAACAAGGCATAACCAACAGAGTGAAAAATGTGTCCAGACCGGGGACTGAATCCAGATACTCTGGCATAGGCGCACGAAGTGCGTTACCATTTAAGCCTTCTGGACGACATCCAGTCTGGTATTTTTCGCTTATACGTTGGCAAGGCTGCAACGTCGAAGTGCAAAATGGATTGTCATACATGAGCACACTATCCAGTAGCGTACATGAAACGAATAAATTCCTAGCATCGGAAAATATCTAAATTTACTATTAAATATTTAGCAGGACTGAAACTGCGCGTAAATTTAAGAGCACTGACAAAGTATGTGAAATAATTTTCACTTTGCTAAACAAGGTTTAACCAACAAAGTGAAAAATGTGTCCAGACTGGGGATCAAACCCAAATATCCTGGTATAGAGCATAAAGTGCTTTACCATGAAAAGAAAGTCCTTGACATCGATCATTCTATTGTAATTTAGGATTATGGAAGTTTTTAAATATCGCAGGAGTATAATACAATGGGGGACAAAGAATTTTTGCAAAGATATTTGTAACTATATATTTAGATATATAAAATTTAAAGGAATTATATAAGTATGAAAAAAGGATAACTGATAAAAACTTTATAACATTTTATAAAATAAACAATTATCTGTTTTATGTTGAATTTATGTTGAAACATGTTTAAACCTATATGTCAGAAGATATGCATCTCGAATTTTTTTTCTTTTTTTATAATTACCAGATATATTAATTAATTAAAACCTCGTTAAAAAAAACAACTCATTTTACACAAAATGGTGCGCTGCGCATTTGTCTGTGAGAAAACGGCAGTTCAGTGGAATTACGAGCAGAAGAAAACGAAAGACGGGAAACGTTCCCTTTTTTTTTCTTTTTTTTTTCTTTTCGCATGTTTAAACTGCCGTATCTCCTTTTCAGAACAAAATACGAAAAAAAAAACAACACTTATTCTTGGTAATGTCCAAGTCCTAAAGGTCTTATACATTTTTTAAAAATATATTAATAGTCCGCATTCGGTTTTCTGATAGAAAACAAATATCCACTTTTTTATTTGCCGTTATAACAAGGTATTTTGTTTATAAAATGTGTTAATATTTATATTTTCGGAAAAAAAATCTGAATGCCAATTTCGTGATTTCAATTTTTCTGCATTTTAAAAAATCCGCATCCGTTTTCGGTATTTAAATGCAAAAAGACAAAAAATACCCACCTATTCATTCTTTGCCTTTCTAAAGATGTCTTTGTTTAATAGCGTGCTAATAACTTTATTTTCCAACAACATATACAAATTTGGGTATATTTACAAGAGTTAAACCACGGTTACAGACGCCAGATAAACCGAAGTCATAAACACTTTTCAACTATGTTAAAAAGAAAAGTATCTGGGTCTCATCCTGAAGTTCATCATTTCTAATCTATGTGAAAAGGAATCTTATCTCAAACTATTTTTAATAACACTTTAAAAGTATCTTCAGTTCGTAAGATGTGGAAAAAGTATAATTCAGCATCTTTTCAGAAACAAATGATCTATTAATACATGACGATCATCTAAATAAAAGTTAGAGGTTGCTTAAGCATTTTATTCTTTATGAAGATTCTGCCCTTTATAAAAACTACATTTTTACAATTCTGTACATGCAGAAACGCCATCCAAGTAGTTTCACATTCAATTCATACAAAGAATCGCAATAATTATTTCGAAATGTAAAAATTATAGTAAAACTTTGTAGTAAAAAAAAAAAAAAAAAAAAAAAAAAAAAAAGCTGATGTTGACACATATCTGATAAAACTTAAAATTTCCATACTTTAGATGAAAAATAAAATAAACCAGCATAATTTTTTACTGAAACAAAAACTGTCATGTTTATTTAATTGGACACACGAAAACGGCATTTTTTTCCATTTACCAATGTTTTATTCATATTCCAGATAAGTAAAATAATATAATATATTTTCTGTCAAACTAATTCCCAATATGGTCACTAAATTTTGTTCTTCATATACAAGAATTCTACTGAAACTATATCATATGTAAATAACAATAGCTCATAAGTCAAATTCTTTACATTTTGAATCTTTTACCAGTTCAGTATTTACTAATAATCATGAAAATGACACATGGCATTGTATGAATTAGTTCAAATTGAACAAATACAAAAGAATAATGATTCCATTTTTATGCTAGAATTAAATTATTTAATTTTTTAGAGCCGTACGATTTCATGTATAATTATTCCTATGTTGTTTTCTTTAATTTGTTTATTGTTTAATTATTTACATTTTAACATGATTGGTGACCAATCGTTTTTAAATTTTCACACTATCAATATATGATTTTTTTTAATAGAACAACCATTTATAATTATTTTTGGGATATCGGAATATTCCAGGAAACTTATGCTATATAACTGTACCGTATGGCACCCCGGTAGCAAAGACAATCATTTTGGAAGCACAGATTTAGTTGCTGAAATTGAGTACTAAAATGTGTTAAGCGTTTTCTAAATTATTTATTTAAGATATCTTCTTTCACCCTCTTGAACGGCAAAGTTTCGTTAAAGTATTCTTGAAGCGATGGAAAATGTTTCATAATCTATGAATGATGCATGTTTTTCTTCTTTCTTGGTTTTCAAGTTGTCACGAAAGGACAACTATGCGACACGAGAGCCAAAAACACAGCAAATCGCCATACTTACAAAGAAAGTTTTTAAAATCTATTTAATAAAACTGTTTAAGTTTTCCGGTTTTAATGGGATTTTTCAACAGTTTTCCTGTATAAAAAACATCTTTCGTATGATTTTTGGTTCTTGTTATTTTTTGCCAAACGATAAATTTTTTGTTTAGCTACTGTAAAAACTACTGTTACGTGAAAGTCTGCTCTTTTACGTGTGATTTCACAGCTATTGATACCACATTAATTATTTTTTCTGTGTAAAAAAAAACATTTAAATTAAAAATAATTATACCATACCTCATATAGAACAGATGAAATGTTTAAGAAATCATTTTAGTTTACTCCCTTTGATGATTGTATTAGATATAAAGGAAACATTATGAAATTCAAAAATAAGTAAGTTATTAAAATTTATCCTTTCGTTCACATTTTATCAGCGAATAAAGGTAGTTCATACTGCCCACTGTCACAAACATTGATTGCCCTCTTTTCCTTCGAGCTTAAGGAGAAAACAATACGTCAGATTGGTTCTATTAGAATGGAAGTAAAAAAACCTTAAACGTTTTCACCAGAAAAAAAATCTACTTCATTTTCTATATTATAAAGTAAAAGGACATGATTTTTATTTATCCTGTATGTATTTCAGCTTATATGCATTATTGATTAATTTTATAAAAATATTAAGGAATGCGTTCGTGCCACGGGTTTAATAGATAATGAAGTTACTCTGATTTAACATTAAAAAGCTTATTACTTAATGTATCTTTCAAAGCTTTGTAATTGGAAATTAACTTACAAGTATACATTATAAGTACTAAGTATGGTATATGTTTGAAAACTTTTGTAAATAACTGCACCTATTATTTAATATCATTTCATTTCATTACTTCAGACTTTATAAAGTAAAATAAAATAAATCAACAAAAATAAAATGTACCACATTTTAATTTTGAGTTAAAGTATTGCAATTTCCTACTTATTTATAATAAAAATATAATTTCACCAAATATTTGTTTAAGTTATTTTAACTGACAGCGCTTTTTTATGTAATGATATGTATGATGCATTTAATATATTTTTTTCGGACTTAGCAATACAAAAATAGTTACCTAAAAAGTAAATGGTTGCATGTTTTTATTTTCCGTAGTAACTCTATCGTTTTGTATTTCCTTTTTACGATTCATTTTTTGTTTAGCTACTGTAAAAACTAAAAGGTTACGTTAAAGTCTGCTCTTTCACGTGTGATTTCACAGCTATTGATACCACCTTAATTATTTTTTCTGTGTAAAAAGAAACATTTAAATTAAAAATAATTATACCATACCTCAAAAAAAAATAATATAAACAATATTTTGTGAAAATACTATTTTAGAAAACAGTACTTCTTTTTATATACAGTCGAGCATGGATTTAACTATTGTAAAGGGTCTATTCAAAATTATCGTTAAATCGGGGAATACTTTAGAAAAATTGAAACTGCATAAAAATTAGTTAATAAATTTTCAAAAATTTATTTATATTTGTACATTTTCTATTTTGATTTCAGCTGTTTTTTCTGGGAAAACTTTCAATTTTCATAACCGAAAGTATACTCGCAAATAAATAAATAAATAAATAAAGATACTGCAAACAAAATCGAAAAAGTAGAAAAATACCCGATTAAACATCGACCTGAGATATCCTATGTCAGAATAAAAAAAGAACAGAAAAAAATCGAAATATTCAAATACAAATAAGAAATTTGAAAAAAAAAAAACCCCTGCCAATCGTTTAAGATTAGATTGTGAGTGTCTCAGCGTGACTAGTTTAGACTCCTAAAACCACAAACAGCATATGTGGCGTTACTGGTCAAAAACGGTCACAGTCACAATGATGACTTACAAGTGACTTTATTTCTTTACAGAATGACTCTCAGTTAGACATCGTTTCGTGACTCCACATTGACTAACTTTGTACTCATTTGGAACTCGTTACAAAATGCAACACATCGACTTCACAGTGACGTTGATACAACTCATATTTGCCATAGTATTTTATTATACTTTCTTTTTGGCGCATCAGGTGCATATTTTTTACTATAAAAAAACCAAATATTAATATGCCTCATTTGCTTTTTTCTTAAATGAAGTTAATTGCATGGTTTTTTTAATTTTTCCAAAAGCGTTACACATCTAAAATATCATACCTCATAGAGGTCTATGAGGTATCAACCTTCAATTGAAGGTTTTATCATGTTCTGTATCAGAATTAGAGTCTGAATCACAAGGATTTTATCGGTTTTAGTCATAATCTATACTAATAACAGAAAGTTTCGCTCTGTGTGTGTGTCTGTTGGCGATGGCTAGGAAAATCTAGCCCACCTAGAAGGCTGCATATTTAAATATAGGTAGTCCAAACCCTCTCCTGGTGCACCATTACGTCAGAATTTTAATATTTTGAAAATTAAAGTAGTTATTAATTAAAAACTGATCAAAGATCACAAATAAAAACGTCATTATTCAAAAGCTAGCTGGTGCATGTGCAGTAACCAATATCCGTATCTTCCGGAATAGAAGAAAGAAAGCACAACACATCCCGTTTTTGTTTTAAGTTTTTCTAAATTCGCCATGGGAAAACTGTTAGAAATACAGAAAAACCATCTACATATTCTGAAAGAAAATACTTTTACGTCTCAAACAATCTGATTGGTTTGAAAAAAAATTACATTTAACCCTTTCAAAAAAATAATCAAAAAGCATCGAATTCATGTTTTTTATTCTCTCCCGTTTTCCGAGCCTTGCATCCACCGGAATACAAAAAATATGAAAAAACGAAGGTCACCAAATTAAAGAACTGACTTTGCCCTTTCCAAAGCCCACTTTGGTTTTAAAAAATTCAAAAATTAACCCTTCGAAAAAGTATATTTTCTGTATGCCGTTTTGTGATTTTTGTGATTTTGGCAATTTTTAAAAATTCGCATCGGCGATTCAGAGAAAGGTACGAAAAACTAAAAATACCAGACAATATCTACATTTATTCCTTTTTCGACATCTGTATTTGTTTTTGAAAAATACGAATATTAACCCTTCAAAAAAATTCGTGCGCAGGACTCTCTTTTGCGGATTCCGATTTTCTATGATATATAAAATCTGGCATCGGCTTTCTAAAATAACCAAACAAAAATCAAACACACCTAAAGACATCTACGTTCTGTCGGATTTAGGCAGAAACCTTTAGTTTAAAAATAAAATCACGTTAACCCTTTCGAAAACGTTTTTTACCGTAAGTCAATTTCGCTTTTTTAACTTTTTCCCCTATCTTTAAAAATCTGAATTGGCGTTTATAAACAAGATACGAAAAACTAAAAATACCTCGACTAATCTACATCCCTTTGTTTTTTAAAATCTGGTATCCGTTTTGAAAATTTTTAATTTTAACCCTCCAAAAAAAAATCCTTTCCAAAAATCACTCACGCGATTTTCGTTTTTTGGTCCAGATGGAAATCTCTCTGGTGGAAGGAGTATCTCTGGTTCTATGTTCCCGATTACGACGGGGTTTGGCTCATTCGACTTGATATGTATAGCCTTAAATATTTTAGTTGCACTTTCGACCACCAGGATGCGCTTTCCGATCTTGGGCTTTATGAGCCCGATTACGACGGGGTTTGCATCATTCGACTTGATTTCGACAGTCTTACAGATTTCAGTCATATTCGTATAGAACAGATAATTAATATCTCGGGCCGGGCAACGCCGGGCGGGTTAGCTAGTGTATACTAATAAAATAAAGTTTCGCTCTGTGTGTGTATGTGTCTGTTGGCGATGCCTAGGAAAATTTTGCACACCTAGAAGTCTGTAAATTTAGATTTAGGTAGTCCAAACCCTCTCTTGTTACACCTGACCCTCAGAATTTTAATATTTTGATAATTAGCCTAGATATTAATTAGATTCTCATTAACCATCACGTCTAAAATGACATCTTTTAAATCAAAATGGTGAAAGAAACGAACCGGTGCATTGGATTTGCAAGCGAAAATGAACGAATTCGAAATTATTTTACTAATTAGCGGATTTTAAGAAAACTAATTGAGAAATAAATTTGAAAATTTCTGAGCATATGTAAAAAAATATTCTACATCTGACTATGTGATTTTTGAAAAATTCGGTCGGTAATTTTTTTTTAATTTATGCAAAAAAATGTCAAAAATCTGCCGACTCCAGTGAAAACGATCCGAGAAAGTTTCAGACAGGGATCTGCTTTCATTAAAAACTGAACTACAAAGAGATCTGTTTCTCTGGCCAATCCCTCCATTTAGTTTGCGAAAATGAAAGGAAATAATTGCAAATTTTTACTAATGAACAAAAATTAGGTAACTAATTAAGATATAGATTTGAAATTAAGGTCGGGAAGGGGTGTCATCTGCCGGCTATTTTAGCGTAGCGTCTTCGTTATGTTCTAATTATCAGAAAAATGTGATTCTTTTTTTTTAATGATCGCGTTAATGTAGGTGACGGTGTTTCTCTTGAACAAATTATTCATTATATTTGAGGGTATCGGGAAGGAGAGGGTTAACGCCTTTCTCTGAGATTGTAACTATCTCGGGCCCGGGCACCGCCGGGCGGGTTAGCTAGTATTCTATAAAAATCTGTAGTTCACAAACGGGAACGTGAAAGCCGTATTTCAAATAATCTAAAAATGAAAGATTTAGGCTAGAAATGTCATAGCAAGCGGATGTTTCAAATTAACTCTAAATCAAGCTTTTCACTATCCAAAGCAGTGAATATATAACACTGGTTTACAAATTTAAACTTTTTTTATATACTTTTGATGAAACACCTATTTTCTTATTATACTACCTCTTACTAATGAAAGGCGGTATTTGAAAAATATCTATCACGTCACATTAAAATTTTTTTTACATTTTTTAATATTCACATTTTTAATTCTATAATATATTTATCACGTCACATTCAACCTACCCGCATTGTCAACTTGGATTCTATATTCTGTTTTCTTGTGTTTTTGTGAACTAAAGTGGTTTTGTTTTTGATAAAATGCCTAATAGATTGTGTAAAATAAATTCTGGTTGTTTTTGTTAGGTTTGTGAACAATTTATATTCGCACAAAAAGGAAGACAGATATCAGAATGTCTTAAAACAGCATATTTGCATTATTTTGGATTCTCAGTGAGTAATCAAGATAGAAAGTGGGTCTCACATGTTTTTTGTGAAAGCTGTAGACCCACTCTTATATGCTGTGCATCGGGAGAAAAAGTATCTTCAATTTGGATCACCAATGCTGTGGAGAGAACCTTCAAATCACGAAAATGACTGTTATTTTTGTTTGACAAAAACTGCACACTTTAATTCAAAAAATAAATATAAAATTCAATATCCTGACGTTCCATCAGTCTCAAAACAGATATCACATTCGGTAACTCTGCCACATCCCGTTTGTCCAGGTATGTCAAGTGCGAGTTGCCAAGATAGTGACGATCCGTTTATGGAGGATGAAAATGATGACGAGTTGATGACCACATTTAATAAACCAAAATATGTTGAACGATCTTGAGCGAGACTTGCAACTATCTAGATCTAAGGCAGATATTCTTACCTCTCATCTACAACAGTGGAACTTATTGACACCAAATACCAAAGTAACTCATTACCGAAATCGAAGTCAAATTTTCTGCAGTTATTTCACCAAAAATGATTTGTTTTTGTTTTTGCCATGATATTCCTGGATATTTTAATGCGATGAATCCAAATTATGATCCAAATGAATGGTGTTTATTTATCAATTCATCTAAATGTAGCTTGAAAGCTGTATTACTTCATAACGGTAATATAAAACCATCTTTACCAATTGGCCATGCCGTAAACAGTTAAAAAATCTATCAAACAATGTCTCTTTTAATGGTAATTATACAATATGAACAGCACAACTGGAAAATATGTGGATATTTAAAAGTAGTTATTATTTTACTGGACTTACAGGGCAGGTATACCAAATATTCATGTTTTCTGTGCCTGTGGGATAGTCGAGCTAAAGAACACCATTACATAAAAAAATATTGGCCCGTCCAAAATGAATTTACTCCAGGAAAAATGAATGTGAAATATACATCTTTAGTGGATCAGCAAAATATTATTTTGCCACCATTACACATTAAATTGAGCCTAATAAAAAATTTCGTCAAAGCCGTGTTTCGTCAATACAAACAGTGCTGCTTTTAAATATTTACACAAAATTTTTCCAAGTATTTCAGTCGCAAAATTAAAAGATTGAATTTTTATCGGTCCACAGATATGTAAAAACTTTTATCTACTAATGAAAAAAAAATACTTGGGATTCCTTTAAAACAGTCGTCCATGAATTCTTAAGAAATCATAAAATATTGCTGTTTTATTAAAAAATTATCATGCAATAGGTGTGAACATGTCTCTGAAGATACATTTTCACCATTCACACCTAGATTTTTTTTTATCTGAGAACGTGGGCGCTGTGAGTGACGAGAAGGGCGAGCGTTTTCACCAAGACCTTATACTTTTTGAAGACAGACACAAAGGTGTTTGGGACAAAAGTATGTTAGGAGACTACTGCTGGTCTACTTTAAGAGAAACGGATGAATAAAATTATAAAAAGAACAGTAAAATCAATCATTTTTAATTTTGTCTTTTTATATTTCATGTTATTACTATTTTAAAGTATTTAATAAATATTTTTTAAACTAGACGTGACAGATTTTTTACAATAATTTTCCCGTACTCAGTGCACCAGAATCTATAAAAAAATACACATTTCAGCGAAAGTATATAAACCGTGTAAACCAGTGTAATCAATAACGGGAAAGAGCAAAAAATTCTTTAACTAAAAAAAAGTCTTTTCAAATATTTGAAGTTTATTAAAATTATTATTAAATAGAGGATAACTATCGTTAAAATGAGGATCACATAAAATAGAATAATAATATAGATAAATTCTAGTTTTAGTCATAATATTTTTAAAAATTCTGTAGTTCACTTAATCTATAAGTAAAAGATTTTGGCTAGAAATATCATACTAAAGTGCTGTTTCAAATTCATCTAAATGAAATTTTTCATCCTCTCATATCAGTGAATTGATAATCAATAAGGGGAAAATGCAAACAATGCTTTAGCTAAAAAACAGAGTTTAAAATACTTGAAATTACATAAAATTATCGTTAAATAGAGACTATCTATCGTTAAAACGGGTATCGTATGAAATAGAATAATAATATTTTTAGTTTTGGTCATAATTCTGTAGTTCATGAACGGGAACATGTGAGTATTAATTCACTTAATATATAAGTAAAATATTTTGGCTAGAAATATGATACTAAAGCGTTGTTTCAAATTCATCTAAACTAAATGCAACTTTTCAACGTCCCATATCAGAGAATAGATAATCAATAACGGGAAAATGCAAACGATCCTTTAACTGTAAAACGGAGTTTAAAAATTTGAAATTCCATAAAATTATCGTTAATTAGAGGATAACTATCGTTAAAACGGTGATAATCTAAAATAGAATAATATTATAGGTGAATTCTAGTTTTAGTCATAGTACTTAAAAAAAATGTAGTTCACTTAATCTATAAGTAAAAGATTTTGACTATAAATATCATACTAAAGCGCTGTTTCAAATTCATCTAAATGAAACTTTTCACCGTCCCATATCAGAGAATAGATAATCAATAACGGGAAAATGCAAACGATTCTTTAACTATAAAACGGAGTTTAAAAATTTGAAATTCCATAAAATTATCGTTAATTAGAGGATAACTATCGTTAAAACGGTGATAATCTAAAATTGAATAATATTATAGATGAATTCTAGTTTTAGTCATAGTATTTAAAAAAAAATGTAGTTCACTTAATCTATAAGTAAAAGATTTTGGCTAGAAATATCATACTAAAGCGCTGTTTCAAATTCATCTAAAAGAAACTTTTCACCGTCCCATATCAGAGAATAGATAATCAATAACTGGAAAATGCAAACGATTCTTTAACTATAAAACGGAGTTTAAAAATTTGAAATTCCATAAAATTATCGTTAATTAGAGGATAACTATCGTTAAAACGGTGATAATCTAAAATAGAATAATAATATAGGTGAATTCCAGTTTTAGTCATATTATTTAAAAAATATATTGTAGTTCATTTAATCTATAAGTAAAAGATTTTGGCTAGAAATTTCATACTAAAGCGCTGTTTCAAATTTATCTAAATGAAACTCTTCATCATCCCATTTCAGTAAATAGATAATCAAAAATGGAAAAATGGAAATGTTTAGTTAAAAAAAATCGTTTAAAATATTTGAAATTCCTAAAAATTAACGTTAAATAAAGGAAAACTATCGTTAAAAAGGGGACCATATAACATAGAATAACAATATAGGTTAATACGTACCTTTTAAAATTTATCGTTAAATTGAGGAAATCATAAAATCGTGTTTAGTTTATACTGTAATTTGCTATTAATATAATTTGTGTCAAGTTTTACAGCTTGGTTACCTAAATCAGTAAAAATCTACGTGTTTTAATTGTTCTTACTGGTGGCTGTAGTGCGTTTCTAAAGAAATAACTGTTAATATACAAAATATATGATGGAGAACTAATTGAAATAACAAAACTTCTTTCACGTACAACATTTTAATCTACTCTGAATATCATTTGTTCTTAGCTTTCAATTATTAAAAAAATTAGTTATCACGAAAAATAAAATGTTCCACGTTTTGTTTTTTTCAGGGTAAAATTTTCATTTTGTGATAGTTTACACACATATATATATATATATATATATATATACAGTAGAACCCCGACTATCCGAATCCCAGTAATACAAATATCGGCTTAACCGAAACACCTTAAAACTTTTTTCTTATATAGACATTGCGTAAATGAAGGCTCTTTATTGCACAGACTCATACAACACGTCATTTCTGTACAAAATAAGTTGTGTTTTGTTTTTCAACTTTACATTGCTTCAATACTACCTTATCACGCTACCTTTTAAATAAACAATCTGATGGATTTGCTACATCTTCCTGCACTTCAATATATTGAAGTGCTATTATAAACTCTTTTCAACGCGTTGAGATCTTCATGCTTATAAAAATCCATTTGCGCTTTAACCTTTTGATTGCGGGTTTGGACTGACAACTATTTTTATATTCACTCGTACCAATAAACACCAAAAGGACTTCTTTGTGGTAGATTTCTCCTGAAATTATCTTGGTATAAGTGTATGGCAAGTATTGATATTGAAAAAACGTTGAAAATGGAAAAACGAAATACTCTCTGGGACGACATATGTCCCAACCCTGTATTCAAAAGTTTAAGGTATTACTCTTCATAAATAAAATTTGGAGGAAATTAAAACACATGTAAACAGGAAGGGGAATTCGCATAGAATACGGACCCTTCCTGTTACTCCATCTAAGGTCCTATAAGGCTATTATAGGTGCTCTAGCTGCATCTAGAACTCCTATAATAAAAGCTAAGGCTCCTATTATAGAAGCCTTATCTGCGTCTACAGACACGAACGCGTTACCTGACTGTGCGGGAGTGAGAAAAATGAGTAGTGCCATCTGGTACAATAAATATAGGAAGCCTCCCGGATATCCGAAAATTCCTATGGAATCCCGATTAACCGAACATCCTTCGGTCCCATGCTTTTCGGATAACCGGGATTTTACTGTATTTTCATTATAAATTTAGTGAATGAATTGAGAAGGTGATGTTTAATCATTAACATGTTTATATTTTAATATATTTTAAATCAGTGGTTTGCTCAGAAAGATAATAAAACGTAAAAGTTATGTATTAATTTTTTAATTTCAAATTTTTACATTTCATGCATTTCAGTTTACAAAATATTAAAGTTAGTTTGTTACATAATAATTTATCTACTTGACTGCTTAAATTTCTTATGCTCCATAATTTTCGGTTTTAGCATTTCAAGATAAGTTTAATGTTAAAAGTACAATTAATAACCCGGGAGAAGGCGCTCGTACCCAGTGTATGAATAATTTTTACTTTGTCACCAATAAATACAAATAATAATCGTCACCTTATTGTCTCGGAGACAAGTTTTAGCAATACTGTGATACAATAAGTGAAAGATTACTTTTCTAAAAATAGTAGCGACAATTGTAAAAACCGTACGCATCGTGGGTAGGGTTGCCAGTTTGGCCTTTTTTTTTAAATTCTGAAATTTAACATTCATACCAGAAATTTTCTATAATGTTCTTTCGTTTATTTAATGAGAGCCATTTCGTGATTGCTTAAAGTAAAAATTTCTTCTTTCAATATTTCCAGTACGAATTCGAAATTTCTGAATATAAAAAAAGGCTGAACTGGCAACCCTGATCGTGGGTATGTCATAACCCGCGAGACTGCTCCTGGTATAACAAAGAAAAAATTGTCAAACTACTTCTGGAAGACTGTAAATATATGGAGTAGGCCATCTTAATGTAGAACATGTTTCAATCTGAGTGAAATCTGATATATGTATTTCATCAAACTTTCATCGTTCATTCCTTTCTTGAACGCTTTATTAGATTTTAGCATTTTCTATATCACCTTCCGCGTGCGAAGAATGTTTTTTTTTTCGTCTACCAGCAGCAGCTTGCAGATGTATTGCTGTCGGTGGTGGGCACATCGAGGCTATTTGGTTTTCTTGATAAAAATAAATTGTACCTTGCTTACATGTGTTATATTTCTAGGTTCATGTGCATCTGTCATATAATGCCGCATTTTTACACTCGTTTAGTGCGTATTTAAACCGATTACTGGATATCGAAAAACACATTTCTTTTAATAAATTTATTCTTACATGTAAGACTTCACTTCATAACTAAATAGAGGACGGTCTACGTTTTTTAATTTCGTTTTCTTTCATAGTTTTCATGATACAATGGATAATTTCTAGATTTTGCCACAAAGGGACTTCAATTACTGTCATGTGATAGCTTTGAAGTAATGGTAGTTTTATTACTAGTAGACAGTCGTTCTTTATCTGTGGCTTTATCCGTTCGAAAGTTATTTCAGTCTTCCTGACTAAATTGCACCATGTATTTTATCAAATCTAACGTATATATTTATTTTAGGCAATACTTCAATTCGAAGACAACAAATATTTTGAGATATTTATTTTAGAAAATGTTTAACGAATTCCATTTCAATTAAAAGCCTGAAGTCTGTTTTATGCATTTGGGAATTCGCAAATTCACCGTTCAGCAAATATATAAGACAACAGTGCTTTAATTGTTAAGTGTAATTGTTATGCAACAACGAATCACTTTAAACTTTTATATATGGTGCTTCTACAAAGACAGACTTGTCTTTCAGACATTTGTCACATAAAGATACAATGTATAAAAAAAAGAATACCAACTTAATAAAATTCAGTATCATATAATTTATGAGATACATCAGAGTAATGTATATATATATATATATATACATAAACATAAATTGCATTTTAGTGTGTATTACTTATATCTTCTGCGTATTATACATTTAGACTATTTTAGATGGCTTTGAATAATCCCTAACAGAGCAGTGACTTAAATGTAACAAAATGTGAAAGCACTGGGGACCAAATGCAATAGTTAGTGTCAAACATTGTCGTCATACATGGTGAGGAATGAGTTGCATCAACGTCACTGTGGAGTCGATCTGTAGCATTTTGTAACAAGTACCAAATGAGTACAAAATTAGTCAAGTTGGAGTCACAGAGCGATCCGACTTTTAAGAAATAAAGTCACCTTTTTGTCACTGTTGTGACTGCTATCATTTCTGACGAGTGACTGGTTGTACACTGGTTGTGGTTTTAGAAGTCTACACTAGTTACGCGAAACACTCGTAATCTAATGTTAAACCATTGGGAGCGAGATTTTATTTTCAATTTTCTTGTTTGAATTTTAATATTTAATTTATTTTTGCATACAATATCTGATGTCGATACATAGAATATCTGAGTACCTTTGTACTTTTTCGAATTTGTTTGCAGTCTTTTTTTCCTGAGGAAACTTTTGGTTATGGAAATTGAAAGTGTCTCCAGAAAAATAGCTGCAATCAAAATTTAAAATGTGCAAATAGTTCCAGTTAGATATCTATTTCAGATGTACGCACAAATAATATTATTTCAAATTATTGAAATGCAAACGAGAAATTGAAAATGAATCGTGCCATTGGTTTAACATTAACTTGCGAATGTCTACGCGTGACTAGTGTTTAGATGACAAGAATAATCAAAATAAAACCTATTTTTGAAACAAGTATTAACGTTAAGAAAATTATACACTTTTTAAATTCAGAATACACATTGTTTTAATTATTTTAAAAAAAATTAATCTATATTTCTTTCAAACTACACAATCATGATTTAAATACATGATGTTCAATGATATTTCTCAATGTTTGTTAAAGATTAATATTTTTTATAACTCTTTGCTGTATACTCTTCTTAAAAAAGTCTCTCTCTTTTTTTTATTGATAAAATTTTCCTAAAATACATGCTTTATTTTATTTAATACAGTAAAATCTAACTCATAACTGATCAGCTTTGTTAATACATAAACTATAAAACTGAGCTTATATTTTAGAAATATTTTGTCAACTAAAAAAAAAAAAAAGAAAAAATCATACAAGAAAGTACATAACTGACGCAGTAAGGAATACACAGCAAAAATACGTTAAAAAAGTTAATTTTGTGATGAGAAATTCTAAAAATATGAAAGTAATCCATTCTTACAGATTTAACATTGGAGCTACAACAGGAGTATTTGAGATATCGCAGACCATGTCTTAATTGGCTAAAATTATTCGCTGTAAATATATTGTTTTGAGAATCATGTATCTTTAATAATATACCTAAATCACAAGAAATGAAATCTAATTCATTAAATTAAAAATATGTTACAAATTAATAATATCTACCGTCTTTCTAGTCATGCAGTAAAGCATAAAATGAATTCATGCAGTTTCATATCGAATAACGCTAAGAGAGTATTCAAGGGTAGGGCAGGAAGATGAAAAATAGTTTGCATTTCTGTAGGCCACTGATTTTGCGTTAATCTCGTGAAGGACGGTGGGATATTTTTTATATACCTTAATTTTAATTATTATACAGAATTTTACAAGTATAATTTTTTAAGAGAAAAAATAATAAAAGTACATTTCTATTTCTTCAAACACAAATTTTCGAAAAATCTGACGTGAATTCATCATAAAAGTAACAACCTGACCCTGATAGGGTTAATGGGGATGGTGGGAATTAAAAGCTATTCTTCATTATTTACGTTGTTACAAAAACATAGACTTCAACGAAATGTTTAGCTGAATGAATTGAATGAATTAAAAAAAATGCCAAAAATTATTTTTTAATGATGTTAATTAAAAAAAAATCACGCGCTCCATGCGTTAAATTTTCAAAACATCTTTTCAATTGTTATTTAACAGAACTTTATGAAAAAATACACTTCCATAACTTTTTATGGTATCATTTCAATTCACACAAGTAAGGTATGTCTTTTGTAAATTACTTTCAAATATTTTAAATACAATTTTACATACAGAAATATCCGCGGTACTCATGAAAATGCTGTGGCGTTGATAAAATCCGTAAATCTGGAAAAATGTAATCTATCTCAGATTTATTCAGTATTTGAGTATAATTTCTCGTAATTAATCACGTCTGCCGTCTCTTCTGTATCAATGCAGTAAGCATAAAATAAATCCAGACCTTTTCATCTGGGAATAACGATAATAGATTATTCAGAGATAGCATACAAGATCAAGGCAGATCAAGGAGTTGAAGAAGAGTATTCCTTCAAGGAAGATGATTCTACGTAATTCGAAAGGATTGATCGACGAAGAATAAAAATATGTTAATTCATTTAAACCAGAGATGCAAACAAAGTGTTGTCCAAATGATAGATATGTTTCACAATTTTTAATTATAAAAATATTTCAAATAATGTAATAAAATGACTTGATAACTTTAAATGAAAGTGTAATTACTGCTTAAATTGATAAAAACATAACAGAAAAGGCTTAAAAATACATTTTAATATATAGATTACATATGTTTAACATTCAATAAAATACACAATTAAACATGTGTAATCTATATATTAAAAGGTATTTTTAAGTATATTATGTTTTTATCACTTTAAGCAGCAATTACACTTTCATTTATAAAATTTTTATTTTATGAAAAATCATTGGATACAACCCATGCTTTCCGGGTTACAGAAATTACTACCCGATGTAAAGAACATAGGCAAAAAAATATATTTTTTTAAACTATAATAGTTTTTTTTTTTTTTTTTTTTTTTTTTTTTTTTTTTACATTTAATATAGTCGTTTAGATTGCGAACTGACAACACCAAAAAGCATTTTATATGAAAATTATCTTGAATGTTTATTATATTTATTTTCATGTATTATCTTTATTATGATTTATTATCTTTATTATCTTGAATTTATTATCTTGAAAATTATCTTGCATTTTATATGGAATTTACAATTAAATATTCAAATAAAGTTCTGAAATTTACTAAAAGCAATATTTTCATATTAGCCGCTGACAGTAGTTGATAGCCGAAGAAATCGCCAAATTAATCCCTACTTACAGTACCCATTTTAGTTTTCTGATTATTTCAATGTTTAAGCACGTAGCTCGATTACATATATTTTTAATTTGTGTTTTATTTATATTATTTTATTTATTTATTCATGAAGTTTTAATTTCGTTACGAAATATTAGCCGGACATATTTTTGAACTATTTACATTGTTTCAAGTGCAAACGTGTTAATCTTCCGTAATCCAGCTGCACGCGATAGAGACAGATTTTTAAAAAAACTCATTCTTGAAAATTATTTTTAACATCATAAACAAATCTGTAAATTGAGATACAGAAATATCTGTAAATTTAGATACATTTTCAAAGAAATTGCATTTGAAAGTATATATTTTTTTACCCTATTAGACGGTGTAAACATTGAAATTGCGCGACGTTTTGAAGTTTAAAATTTGCGATTGAACGAAATTCGTTGCTTAGGCCGTTGCCACTGTTGATATGGTGTAAGCATTACGCACGAACATTTTTTTTTTAAATATATATATCATTTTTAAAATTGCTATCTAGAAACTGAAGTAAAATGTTATTTCAAATAGAACAAATAAAATAAACAAAATAAAAAGTCCCATTTCATCTTTCACCAACCCATTTCAGTCACTTAATTACCAAATGCATTAGATTTATAATCAGAGGAATCATATATGATTGAAACATGAATAAATATAATTTAAAATATAGCCAAAAAAAAAAAACATCATTTTTTGTAAACTTTTTCACACAATTAAATAGGCATGAATTAATTAATAATTTATCAGTAATCTGTTGTCGAATCGTCTACTAGATATAATAGACAGTTTTCTGAAACTACGAATAATATTTTGATATCAACAACTTTTGTAATATTTTTGAGATATTAATACAGGGTTATTCTAAATGATGGACCCATTTTCAAAAAATTGTATTTATTAAAGCACAAATCCAAATGAACAATCTTTATACCAATGAAAAGAGGAAGTTTCAAAGTTTTTTTTAAGACATTATAAATGTTCAATGTGTCCACCGTTTGCTGCACGCAAACATCTACTCGATAGCCAAACTCGTCCCACACAAGAGAAAGCGTATCTGCTGTTATTGAGTGCACGGCAGCAGTGATACGGTTCCGCAGATCGTTCAGAGTTGTTGGTAGCGGCGGGACGTACACAGCTACCTTAAGCCGTGCACTCAGTAACAGCAGATACGCTTTCTCGTATGTGGGATGAGTTTGGCTATCGCGTAGATGTTTGTCGTGCAGCAAACGGTGGACATATTGAACATTTATAATGTCTTAAAAAAACTTTGAAACTTCGTCTTTTCATTGGTGTAAAGATTGTTCATTTTAGATTTGTGCTTTAATAAATACAATTTTTTGAAAATGGGTCCATCATTTAGAATAACTCTGTATAATGCTCTGTTTAAGTTAAAAACCTTTACCCTAGATATGCAATCACTTCACAGATTTTATGGATCTCGGCAGCTCTATTTTGAAGTGTTGCTTTATTTGATATTAGTACCGAATAAAATTTAAATAAAAAAAATCACGTTTGTAACCGAGTTGCAAAACATACCATATTTCCGCCTTAAGAGTTACTGATAACAATTTGACATTAATATTTTTTGCTGCTCATTTGACATTTTAATATAAAGTAACCGTTTACAAACAAAGCTTTAATCCTACATATATAATTATTAAACATATTTATTGCTTCTTGCCAGGAAAGCACGCCGTTAGTGGAGTAATGAAACAAAATCTAAATAAGCAGCAATAGAAAGAGCGTTGTGAAACGTGGTTTTTGACGCATAAATCAATTGCCCTCGTCTGACCCTTATCGAGGTATAAAGTCTTAAAGTTATTTATTTAATTTAGGTAGAAAATGCGTGGTAATGATTCAGAAATATTAATAATCATATTAATGTAAAATGCAAAATGCAAAATATATTTAGATATAGTAATATAAAAATAAAAAAAGTCTGCCAAAAAAATGATATTGGCAAATATGGTACTAAACAAAAAAATGATTGAAACATAGAAAACCGTGACACCAAGAAAATTTCATGAACTTAAATCAAGTGCAGTGTTTACAATGATCAACCTCTTGCGAAAAACAAGTTTGATATTAAAGTGGCCGAGTTTGCACTAACCCAGACTTGTACAAAGCACTGCGAATCATGTCGGAATACTGCTGTGCACTAAACTGGAAATGGACAAGTGACTGGAGTTTGATGATGTTGTTACGTTGAAAACGGAACGACTCCTACTTCCATCCTATCGACTCCTCCTTACATCCTATTAAATAAATAAATTAGCAAATTTTAAGACTTTATATCTTGATAACGGGGAGACGAGAGCAAATGATTCGTGCGTCAAAAAACACGTTTTACTATGCACTTTCGATTGTTGCTTATTTAGATTTTTTTCATTATTACACTAACGACGTAGTTACCTGGTTAGAAGAACTATTTTGCACCGTTGCGTTATTTGGCATTCCTACGAAATGAGAATAAAAAATACTCTTTAGGTTTGTAAAACATACCATATTATCACCTGAAAAATTACTGACTATAATTTGATATTAATATTTTCTTTGCTGCTCATTTGACATTTTAATATAAAGTCACCGTTTACGAACAAAATATTAATCCTAGATATACAACCATTAAACAGATTTATTGCCTCTGAAAAGAACGATTTTGCACCGCTGCCTTATTTGACATTCGTACCAAATGGGAAATCCTTGAAAGAAAACACATTTGCAACATGCTTAATGATCTGCGTTGTTCATTGCTGAGGAGAGTGTTTAAGATAAGATTAATTAAGCCAAACAAAATTGTCTCTAAATTACTGGAAATAGAAGTTTATTTCAAAATTAAGTTTTCGGAGAAAACTGAGTATGTAGGGAAAATAGATTTGGGGATTTTTTAAAAGGAGACCCATTTCAACCGTTTAAAGTTGGAATACGAAAACGCATTTCGATGTACTTTAATATAAATTATATGAGAATTTGTGATCGTTATACAGGGTGTAACTGAAATGCTTCAACAAACTTTGAGGGATGATAGTACTCATGAAGACGAACAAAAAATGCAATGGAACATGGGGTCGCAAATGACGTTTAACCCCTTCAGGGGCAGTGGTATGTTTATGAAAGCGCTTAATTTTAATTCCAAAACGCCATAATGGCACCAGAATTTTGCTAAAATCTTTTCCATTTAATATGTATGTGAAATATAGCCTTTTTCTTATCTACAAACAAATTTTTTTATAAATTCCGGTGCCAGTCATTTATTTCAACATTTTAGTACTAAAAGTAGTTTGCCCCTAAAAGGCTTAAAGGATAAAAATAGAGAAAATGCATCTGAAAATGGACTGGCACCTGAATTTACAAAAAAAAATTGTTTGTAAATAAGAAAAAGGCTATATTTCACATAAATATTAAATGGAAAAGATTTTAGCAAAATTCTGGTGACATTGTGGCGTTTTGGAATTAAAATTAAGTGGTTTTTAGACATACCACTGTCCCTGAAAGGGTTAAATGTCATTTGCGACCCCGTGTTCTATTGCATTTTTTGTTCATCTTCATGAGTACTATCATCCCTCAAAGTTTGTTGAAGCATTTCAGTTACACCCTGTATATCTGACTAACAAAATAAAAATCTTTATTTTTAATGCAATAGAGTTGCTTATCGATTTAATTGTCGGAAAAAATGTCATTTATTTTTTTATATAAAAGAATCTTGACCTTAAAAATACATTGTTGTAAATTAGGTTTATAGAAGATTCCTCATACGTCACTATTGCTTTCATTTGATGAAAACAACGCTATTTCATGCATTGAAAGTGGCTATATGTAAGTATTGCAATATGTTAGTGAGAATGTAAAATGGATGCAAGTATTTAAAGTATAGTGTTAGACAACTATGAAAGTGATATGAGTTATATGAGTTTCAGATAACTATGGAAACAATATACAGTGGACTTTCGTTAAAGCGTCTCCGCTTAAGACGAATCTCTAATTAATGTTGAAAATTTCGTTTTCTCCATCGTATTCAATTTGCAATAAATATTATGGATATCGCTTAATGCGTAAGGCACATCGAATAATGAGAAAAAAAATTAGATTCACCGGACAGAATTGAAAAAGGTGTTGTGTAATGGTGAAATGTAACTTTGGTTATTAAGATTTTAACAAATTGTCATTGACAATGGTGATGAGAAAGGAAGCATTTCTATACCAAAAAAGTTAAAGGTTCTAAAATTGATACCGGTTGTCGGCCGATATTACCAATTAAAATGTGATGTAACGGACAAAATTTTCAAATGTGTCTCAAACATTTAAAAACGATATGGTAGAAAGCTCATTTGTCAATTATCTCAAAGAAAAGAGCGATATTACTTTAAGTAAAGTTAAATTACGCAAGTATGAGAATTTTGTTTTTGCATATTTCTTTAGTACTGAGAAAATTTACGTATTGTGATCAAAATACCGAAATGAAGATTTTTTTCTTGTTTACATAAAATTGTTAAGCTATTTATAGTCTGACGAAAACTAAATTCAATTTATTCAACATAAGGGATAACACCATTTAAATGTTATATATTATATGTTACATATGCTATATATTATATGTCGTTTTATGCGGACTTCGGCTAGTGTAGATAAAAGTCTGCTCTAACGGAAGTTCACATATCTAAGTATGAAGAAAATATACTAAGAATGCAATATTCAGCCTAAAAATACTTTTGAAATTACAAAGTATCTGTTAATCTTAACCAATCTGACGAATAAGAAAAACTTATTTGTATCTTCTTAACTGTTCCCTAATCAAAAATTCTGATTTCTTCACAAACACTATTCACAAATATTGTTTTATCCAAAATTAACTTTCGAATGTTAAATTTAATATAAAGTAAATAATATATATATTTATATTGCTTTAGTATTTTTTATTTTGGTTATTAAATTGTTTCATGGAAACTAAAATATCCTCAGTTATAAGCCCAAAGAAAATACTCCAATGGTGTTAAATTCCATGATTTCGATGTCCAATTTGGCAACACTATTCAAATACCAAATACCCGTGTATGGCGCGCTCCGCAATATAAAAAAAAATTGAAGGGAAAAACACCACTAAAATATATTGTAAGTTGATCTTAACAAACTCGTCAGGTGTTTTGTGATATTAATTTAAAACCTGTGTTTGCACTGAAAACATTAATTTTATATCTGACGTCATTATGTAGATTTATTGTTTCTCACATTCTCAGATCTATTGTCATCATTATCATCTATTGTCATACGGCAATTTCTTACTGAAAATAAAATAATATATTTTTGCGAAATTCTAAATTATTTTCCCCGTTTATTGATAAGGAGTGTCATTAATTAGATAATTTCTCGAAAGTTAATTCGTTTCAATATTAATTGCATCCTTTCCTATCTTGCAATACATGAATATTAAAGAAACTTGCCAAACCGCCGGGTTTTTTGAAGCTTTAACCAAAAATTGTGCATAACGTCAATTTATTAAATCGATAATTACATGCCAAAGATTTTAATATATATAATTTTAATACAAAATTTGTTATTGCAAAATATATTCTTCAGTGATAAATTTTAATAATTTTATAAAGCATTATGTTAAAAAAACTTCTACAACCCTTTTTCTGCTGAAATAAAGTATTTGATTGGTCTAACTAAACAGAATTACTATCTATACAGTATAAAAATACAGTTGATAAATTATTTGAACAAAAAATAAAATATAACCGAATTTTACTACTTTAAGCAACTAGTAACCGGAAAAAAGTTATTGAAAAATAAAATAAAATAAACATTACCTTCTCTGAAAGATGTAACCCATTTTAAGTTTCCCAATCTAAATCTCCGAGTTACCACTGCAAGCAGCTTGGAAAACATAAAAATATATATATATATATGTCGAATGTGTATTGTGTATCCGTGCTTTTGTTTGACAGATAAGTTGAAATATGCTTAATAAAAACGATCGATTGTTGATTGCATGAGATAAATAATCTTAATTGCTAACTGTAGTCGATTTTATTTCCGATATCTTTCGATTGTGATTTTTTTATTGATTGCACGGTCTCGAATATAATGCGATGATGAATGGTGATTACTTTGCATCAGAAAGTTTGTAAAACTAATTGATAATTTTTATTTTATATTAATTAGTATTATTTAATGAATGTCTTCTTTTTTAACCTCCTCCTATCGTTAAGGATGTATTCAAATCCAAACTGCTTATTTTGAGACACATTTTTAAATTCATTTTTGCTCTAAAATGCATTCAATTGGCAGGTTCTCTTAGTGAGAAACTTTATAATGTCTGTATTGTCTCAATGTTTTGATAAAGGCATAATATATTTCAAAAAATGCTGTCAAAGTGGACATTTTGAACCGAATTTCCCGAAGCGATAGCGCTGGAAACAAAAAAAAAATATCGTGCTGTGAAAATACTTGTTTGTAAATCAATTTCTAATTAATTGAACGATAAATAAAAACATGGGTCCCTTATAAATCTCTTCATAAATCACGCCGCCAAGTTTCATGTTTTTATTTTTAAAATATAAGTCTGAAAATGTGTCTCAAAATTTTGAGTTGTTGAGCATGAAAAAATATTTTTTTGAATACCGCCTTAAACAAGTTTACGAATTCTTATGAATTCAGGTCGAATATTTCTCATGTTTACACCAGCCACCCTTCTTAGTGGCTTCTGACTTCTTGCACAGTGAACTGCGGCATAAACTACAGGTTTCCAAAGTAGAGCTTCAATGATCCAATGTTGAAGAATTTTTCGAAAGTTGTCAACAATTTATTCATTTACAAATTGTGCAAAAATGATACTTTTGGTACAAATAAATTAAAAAAGATCTAGAACAGTGGCTCGTAATCTTTTGGTTACCACAGGCCCCTTATGTATTTTCTTTGCCTTCGCAGATCGTCGTTTTTTAAAGCTGAAATTTCTGATATTCTTTAGAATATGGTTCGTAGGATAAATAAAGTATTTGAGATATGTAAACAAATTATACATTACTATTAAATGTTATTCTCAGTTTCACATTTAATTTTACTCGCAAGATTTCTCTCAAATTCTAGAAATGTGAAAAATCTTACAGTGAACACGAGTCCTTCGCGGACCTACAGCAGGTGCGCTGCCAACCCTTTAAGATCCGTGAATCACAGTATATAAATAGCTGATCCAGAAAATTAATAAAGTTTCATTTAAGGAAGCATCAACATTTTCGAAAATATATCGAAAATAACTGATTTTAAAATTCTTTTTACTCGCGGCGAATAACTGAAGCGATTTAAACCATTTTTTTTTGTAGTTTTAGCAGTAGGTAAACAGGTCTTTTGGCAGTAAATAAAAATAATAATAAAAGAGTTAGGCGCTTTCGAATATAAAAAATTCTTTAAAAACAAAATAATTAACGTTACTTATAAAAAAATATATAAAAAAAAGATCGAAGTACAGATAGTTACAGTATGCCAAAAAATACGTAAAACATCTTAGTAACTGCCGGAGGGTAAATGCGTTAATATTAGTTGTTTCCTATGGGATTTTGAAACTGTTGTTGTCACTTTAAAGAATTTTGAATAATATAAGTTTGTGAACCTAAAAGTATGATTATTAAGTTTACGTCATCTCTGCTTTTCAGAAACGCTTCCAAATCATCAATTGTTGATAGTTTTGAATGTTATAATTGTTATAAAATCTACATTATATTAGTGCCGAATATATTAGTTTAGTTTATATTTTCATATACAATTCTGAGTAAATCGTGTTTTGTACATTGATGCAAATATATGAAGTCGTGTTTCATTTGTAATAGAAAATAAATTATAGAATACAAGCAAGGAAACGGACAAAAATTGCAACTAATTCTACTTTTATCTCAAATTAATTTGATTGTCAAATGAAAACATTAGAAATCGTTCTCTTCAACAGATTTTATTTATTCGATGCTGTGCCAAATGTATCTTAAAAAAATTAATTTATCTCATATATATAAATATATAGCGCACAAATAGATATGTCTTTGCTTTAAGGGTATTCTCATATACAAAGTGACAACTTTTTAGCACATTCACGAGATCATATTTTATCTTAGACACGTGAAAATTTCAGGTGTTCTTATTCAGAAAACCCGAGAAAGGTCCACATGAGACAAAAAACGCTTATAAATTAAGATGTGACGCATTTATGTTAAAGTTAAAAAAACATTATTCGATTATAATCCCGTCAAAAGACAAGCCTGTCATTTTCATAAAGTTACGTTTAAATATTAATCCATGAATATGTCAGAAAGTTTTGCCTTGTTGGGCAGGGAAAAATATGTATTTGAGAACTGTCTAAAGAGCTTGAAAAAAATATTTGCAATATATTGCTTCCGCCATGGGAAAAATTTCATATACGATTAAAAAGCATTTCGGCATATGTATTCCTGAAATATCGCGATTATTGCATAGAAATACCAACAATTGTATTATTTTTATGTAAATAAGAATACATTCATTGATGAATAAACCTTCTTCGGCCGTCTTGCAATCATCAGTGGAAGGCATTAAATGGGGAGCAAGATATAACCGTTCTTTTCAGATGTTGACAAGGCATTATTCAATGATAGTATTATTTGTTCCACTTCAAGTAGATGAGAGAGGAAAACTTACTTTGTCCAAGATAATTGAATTAGTCAATGCAATTGACAAGACTTACTATTGATATTTTTTTCTAAATGAATTTTCATTGATTATTCTAAATAATTACTAAATAAAATATTCAATTTGAAAGTTTGGTAAAAAGTTTTTCTTATATTTATAAACTTTGTCGTGGAAAAACACAGATTTACGGCAAGAAAGAATTTAAGAATATAATCGAAAATAAACATTCCTAAAACACAATAACACGAATCTTGAAAACACTATCTATTGCGTAGAAAAACCAATTATCTGCTTTATCTTTCTGTAAATAAGACTATATTCTTTAATGAATAAAGCTTGTTCGAATCATCGCAGGAAACCATTAAGTATCGAGAAAAATATAACCATTCTTTCCAGATAGTAGCAAAAAATTATTTAATGATAGTATTACTTATGCCATAAGAAGTAATTGGGAAGGAAAATTGTATATGTAAAACATAATTAATCAGTAGGATCAAATCAGTACTTTTAAATAAGTGTATTTAATAAAAATGAGAATTGATAATTTCTATAGACTGCGTATTGATGGTTTCTATTCCTAAAAAAAAATATTTATATATCATACATATAAAAAAATGATTTTAAAATGGTTATAAATTAACACTAGGACGGTCGAAAAATTAATTAAAGTCATATAAACATACTTTAAACAAGAATGTTTTTAATCTTTTTCACTCCACTGACACCTGAACGGTGATATACTAAATTTAATCCACAAATGCCACAATGGCACAGGAATTTGGAAACAAAATTTTCGGTTTGTTATTTACACGAACAAATGCATTTACTTAGTTTTAAAGAAATTCGATCGAAAATTCCGGCGTCAATGTGACATTTGGGGATTAAACTTAGTATATCACCGTATGTCTGTGGAGTGCAAAAGTTTAATACTGTTCAAATTAATTACCAAATTTATGTCTGCGTAATATTTATTTAACCCTTTAACGGATAAAGCATTTCAATTCGTAAAATGTTGAAATAAATGACTGACACCGAAAATTATAAACAAATTCATTTGTATATATATAAAAAAGCGATATTTCACTTATATAATAAATGGAAAACATTTCTATTAAAATTCGGCTGTCATTGTTGAATTTCGTAATTAAAGTTTTGTGGTTCCATAGGGAAACCAATGTCCGTTAAAGGGTTAATGTATTTTATAAATAAATTCATGGTTCTAATAAAAATATATTCATTTGGCCCTGGTCAAATTGACCCCTATGTCCATTAGCGGTCAATTATTAATGGCCATAAACAGTTATTAGCGGCCATAATTAATGGTCATAATTAATGGCTATAATCAACGGCCATAATTAATGTCCATAAGCCTAAATGTTTGATCTGTACCTAGATTTACTTTTTTAATGAAAGTAGTCATAATGATATTCAGATATTCATTTCAGATAATTCAATTATAGTTTTTTCCAGTACTATTCAGCTGTTTATCGTAACTTAGTTCAGATATGAATAAGATAAAGTATGTTTCATGTTTCTTAGTGAATTGGATTTTTAATTATTTGTAGTAGGAATAACAGGAAGAGGCATAAGTTTTTTTTTCATAATCTAATTTTTTCCAATTAAACACAAATGGGTTTTTTTGTAGCTACAAAACGTGTAGGCTGCATAGTTAGTTCAATAAAATAAAACAATTGCTATATAAATCTATTCTTTGCTATATGTCTTTGCTGATAAATCTAATTCTGGAGCGTCCATAATCCGCATAAAATACATTAGCATGTATATAAAAATTTCTTCAGTTTTAAAGTTTGATTAAATGTATTTTATTACATTTATATGTATTTATTACATTTATATGTTTTTATTATATTTATATAATATATTCATATTTTTTATGTTTTTAATATAGTTCTTTTTTATATTCAAATGCGTAAAGTTAGATCAATAATGGGAAACAATTTCAGATTTTAATCATAAACTAGGCTTTTATGAAATAATGTCTATAATATTCTGAAAATATTGCATCTATTTCAATGGCTAATATCTTTCTGTATATGAGAATGCAATTCTTGTTGTATAAATCTTGTTCGGCATTCCTCCCTCCAATCATCGCAGGAAACCATCAACGGCGTAGCAAGATATAACCTTTCTTCACAGATATTGACAAGACATTATTTAATGATACCATTACTTGTGCCAGATGAAGTAAATGCGGAAAGAGAATTATTTTTCCCGAAGATAATTTAAGATAGCAGTACAATTGACATAATTTGGTATTGATAATTTCTTTAAAAGCAAATATTTGTTGATTATCAAAGACATGCATATAAGTATGCATCTTCAAGTGATTATGAATAAATACTTTAATCATATGTGTACTTAGATCTAAAAATTAAAGTAAATTTTATAATGGATTTTCATGTTACTCCGTTATAATTTATTTAAGGGGTCAGGTAACCTTTGAACTCACAAAATACATGAAAAGGAGACCTCTTTAAGAATTATCATAACTCCGTAACTATTTGACTTTGAATTATAAAATTTTAAATGCATATTAATAAAGGTTTATTTTATAAATTAAAATTCTCCAAAAATGTTTACACTCATATAAAGCTTTTAAATTTATTTTAAAATATAATAACTTTTTTACAAAAGAATTATTCTTGCATGTACTGCGCGAACGATTTTTCACATTTGAAATGCTAAAACCATTCAAAAAAAATTTAATGAGTACATATATAATGTGTTCTCAAAATGACCTACGATGAAAAAAATAAAATGAGTAGTTCTTGAGAAAAACAATTTTTTTAGAGAAATTCGATATATCGAGTTTTTTTTTACTACAAAAGCAGTCATAAATTCTAAACTTGTTACTTGAGAAACATAATCGTAGGTCATTTTGTGCATCTGTTTGGTTAAGACATTCAGTCAAAATTTCATGAAATTCTAACCAATCATTTTTCTTAAATCGTGCGCGCAATGACCAAAATCGTCGTTTTGAGAAAATTGACTTCAAAGATCAAACTGTCCCTTGATAATATACAAGAAGCTCAGACTGTTTTAGACATAATTCCACTTCTAAAGTGAATTTTTGCATGGGGTTTATTTTAAATTATTCCTAAAGAATCATATTTAATTATAAGTTAATAAAAAAAAATTCAAATTTCGAACATTTTAAAGGTTACCTGACCCCTTAAAGATTGAGTTGCTTATCCTATATTCTATGAGGATGGAGTATGAAACTCAGTGATTTAAAGTCTTGTTAAAGTTTAGTATGAATAAAAGAAAGGGTTAAAACGTGTTACCAACACAAGCCTAAAAATCTTAATCTGAACTGATTATGAGAAAATATCTTAATTATGTGTGTGCCTTAATTTATTTATAAGGAAATTATAGATAATTCATTTATAATTCATCTTAATATTGAGCTGTTTATCGAAACTTATTTTTTAAAGGGATGGAGTATGAAGCTCAATCAGTGGCGTAGCCAGGGAGGGGGTCGAAATGCTCTGGATACCAGTAATATTGTAAAAATTTCTTCACCTTGATTATCGCAGAAAGTTCTCCGAATACATAAGGCAAAAAAACTTTACAAAATTAGTGGTAGCCAGAGAATCTGAACCCCGCCCCTTACCCTGGCTACGCCACTGAGCTCAATGAAATACAGTTTTTTTAATTTTTTAGTAGGACTAAAAGGAAAGGGAATTAGAATATTATCAACACTAATCTAAAAGTCTCATCTTAAACCAATTATGAAATAGTATCTTAATCATATGTGTGCCTTAATTTATTATTTAATGAAAGTATTTTTAATGAAATTTCAGATAATTCAGTTATAAATTATCATGAGATTTATATATTTATTCTAACGTATTTTCTAAGAAAATGAAGTGCAAAGCTTAAAGAATTGAAGCCTTTTTAATTTTTAATAGGAATAAAAGGAAGGGTTATACTATTTCCTAAATCATATTTTCAATTAAATGCAAATGGTGTATTTCAGTAGATAAGAAATGGGTTGGCCACGCGTAGTTCGTTCAAAAATGAGATTTTATCGCCATGTAAAATTACACAAAATGTAGTGGAATATTATCGTATAATTATATTATATAATAATTAGTTACAATCTATATAAATTACGCAAATTGTAGCTATAGTTGCGACAGTTTTTGAAACACCTGTTGCAATGAGCAATCCCACTATATTTATTTAAAAGCAGTGACACCTATGTTTTCAATTTCCAATAAATTATCGAGATTGTTTTTATTGAAAATCAAAAAATTTTGCCTTGTATATATTGCTATAATTGCGAATTTTAAATATATATTAAAACATGAAAGGCATTTATTTGTCTTAAAGCCTACGTATGTACAGCTCAATATATAAGTATTCAAATAAAAGTGTCTGTAGTATAAAAACTTGATAAAAAGCATTTTTCTTGTATTTAAAATTTTGAAATGCACAAAATTAGATCAATTACGGAAAAATAATTTCAGATGATAATCTTAAACCGAACTTTACTGAAACACTAAAAGTATTGCATATATTTTCCTGAGACATTGGGACCTATTGCATTGAAAAAACAACAGTAACTGCATTATCTTCCTGTAAATAAGAATATAATTCAAGATGAATAAATTATGCTAGGCGCTTCTTCAATTATCACAGGAAAACAATAATTGTGCAGCAAGTTATAACCGTTCATTTGAGATAGTTACTAGACATTATTCAGAGACACCATTATTTGCGCCATCCCAAGTAAAGGGGAAAGAAGAATTGTTATCAAAAGATAAACCAATAAATCAATATAAATGGCAAGATTTAGTATTGATTATTTTTTTAACAAAATATTTATTTATTACTCAATACACATTTGCAAAATTGATATGAAATAATGCTTTGATAGAGAACAAATATTTTTTTTATGAGCAAATTGATAAAAATGGAATTTTAGATAATTTAACTGTGCATTAAGACATTTTGTTTTTTCTTTATCCCAACTGCAGTATTCTGCGTAGCAAACCAAATTTTTGTTGAGACAAAAAAATAAAGTAATTTAAATCAACTTTTGATTTTAAAAAGAGGAGTAGGGGAGGGAACTTTATGATAATGAGCTTAAACTTACAAGATTTTTACTTACAAGATTTTTCTGAAACACACTAAGTGGTTTAAAAACTGTAATTGGTATGAGACCCTTCCTACAGCCCTTCTCTGCAACAGAAAATATATCATATGTTTTCATCTTTTCTCAAAAGTTAAAAAAAAAAGAAATACTCGGGAGAAACTCACATTCGTCATCTTGGCCACATAGGGTGGTAATATAGCGATCAAGTAACTGCTCATTATAGATAACTTATATTTATCATGTTATCAATAAAACTTCATTTGACACATTTTACAAAATCTTTTTTATTCATAATTTATTCCAAAAAGGTTGAAAATTCAAAATTCAAAACAAAAATCATACCACCAGTGTATGTAGCTGTCTTGATATACTTCCCAACCAAAATAATCAGCATGGACCCAAGATTTTATCCTTGTGTTATTCCCCACAGACAGTGTCTTTATTGCCATAATCTCCAATATCTTTGTCATTATACTCCACCACCATGATATTTGTTAGAACTAAGTTTATTAATAAATCTTTCATTTTAAACAACCAGTATTTTGTTTGTATGTTTGCATTTTGAGTTGTATTTAGATAATACACGGTTATTACAAATGAATCATCGGGTTTTGATATGTTAATATGTGCGAACTAGGAAACGTATGTGTTTCCATGACAACTCAAACAAGAGGGCGTTTACTACAGTTTCGCGCTGCGTATGTGTCATGCGCATGTGGTTGCCATGGTTGCTGCGCGAACATCATATTCAAAATTTAACCAATAATAATTTTAGGCATGGTGCCTGCACAGTATTTGTAAATAGCTCATCCGGAAATTATATATTCTGCATACATTGAAACAATAATAATAATCGTATGTATGAAAGCAATAACTGTATTATCAGACAAAATTCAATTACTTTCACTACAAAGAAAATCACATGTATAATATTATATTGTAAAACTTGCATACATAATTCTGTAACTGTGGTCTCGCTGGTGATAGAGGCGTGTCAGCCCCTCAGGATTGCACACAAACTCTAAGGCTTAGGCCGGGTTTTCTGAGGTGGTCATCCCTGGACAGCAGAAAGCGTTTTGTGTACTAGAATTTTCAAAGTGTGAATGGCTTATAACCGTTTACAGAGCATTCCGGAAGGCATACAAATGCAAACCACCAACCCAACAAAGCATTATGCGCGGGTATCGACAGTTCAAAGAAACCGGTTGTTTATGTAAAGGCAAAAGTTCCGGCCGACCAAGCGTGACCGAAGAAACAGTGAACCGAAATAGAGAGAGTTTCATCCGTTGTCCCAAGAAATCAACAAATCGCGCTAGTCGCGATCTTTCCATTCCAGCTAACCATGCTGAGTAATGTGTGGAACAAACTAAACTATCGCCTTGACATCTGCCGTATCACTCAAGGAGAACGTATTGAACATCTGTAGTATGGACATCAATCTTGTATACTTATGGTTTATTTTCATGTATAACTCATTGTTGTAATCCACTTATGTTCCGAATAATTATTTCTGATACGATTAATTTATCGCACTTTGTTTGATAAATTATTTGGTTCTTATATATTATAATTAAATATATTTTTATATGATAATTAGGAATTTTTTTTTAAATTCTTTTACCTGATAATTATGAAAGTTATCACAGAAAGGGAAATAAGCTCGTGATTGAAAAATAATTTATTATTTAAATATTTTCCATCCATTATCCGTGAATCAATAGAAATATATTTGCGAAAAGATAACATTTGTAACGAAGCTGCTTCTTTGAATTACCTAAAATTCTGGCACGCGATGATTTACAGATTGAAAAAGCAATAAAATAATAATTTTCACGTTTTCTAGTTTGACCAATTTAAGCACCTGTTTGCCTTGGACATTCTATCTCATGGTTTATGTTTACCATTTTCAAAAAACTATGCGAGAATATTTTATTCATCATTTAGATCTGATGATGTCGCCGGTAGAGCGAATGAAACATGTGTAATCTGTATTAAAAGGTATTTTTAAACATTTTTAAAACACTTTTAAAATTTTGTGTTATGTTTTTATCACTTTAAGCAGTAATTATAGTTTAATTTAAAGTTAATAAGTGATTTTATTATATTATTTTCAAACTTCTTTATTTAAAAATCAATTCATGAATTATTTTCATTAAGTTCAAAAATTTATCAGTACTTTGATAATTCTGCCTAAATTGTTTCCGTCTTAGTTCAGTCATAATTTGTTTGCAGTTTAGTACAAATCATATTATCTGATGAAAATTAATTATGATTGATAACCTTTTTATTAAATATATACAGGGTGCCCACTCTCAACGGTGTCCTATGGTTAATTCCTATACCGTTAGTCATAGACATACACTGTTAACACTTGCAGCAAACTGTCCAGTCATTTGACCGGTTTTGTAGAAAAAGGTTACATAACCGTAATTTAACTAAATTCTAACCATAAAATGAGTAATAATACGGTCATAATATAGTTGAATTACAGTTACATAACAGTTTTCTACAAAAACGGTCAAATGACTGGACAGTTTACTGAAAATTTTTAACAGTGTATAGTTTGAATTAAAAAAATGATTTAAATGAGGTAAAGAAGTACTTTAAGAGCGATTTGGGTCAATAGAAACATTTCTTAAAAATTACGAAATTTAATTTTTCATACTTTCTCCCAGTTATATAAGTTACATTTATTAAAAATATTCTGTTACACTAAGAAGCCAGACAAAAAGGTACCATTCCTCTATGATTGTAAAATTGACCGAGTAATAGCATCTTTTTTGCTGCGAAATAGGGGTAATTCACAAAATTACTAGAAATATAAATGATCGTCCGTCAGATATAACAAAAAATAATAGTAAAATTAGCATTACAATATATATTTGAAATATATTTTCATTCCGACATGTTAAAGAAAAATATACAATTTGTACTAAAAATATAAGTAAAACAACAACAGAATATTTGATAAATGAAATGATGAAATGATAAATTAATTCTTTAAAAAATGTTACATATTTTAAAATACTATTAAATTATCTAATCTAAAACTTAATTAATAAAAATTAGCACTAATTAATACTTGCACGATGTGACTACTTTCAGTTAAAGATAAAAAAAAAAAATAATAGTAAAATTACCATTACAATATAAATTTGAAATATATTTTCATTCCGACATATTCAAGCAAAATGTACAATTCGTACTAAAAATACAAGTAAAACAATAACAGAAAATTATTGTTTTACTGCACTATTATTATAACAGAAAATTATTGTTTTACTGCACTTTATTATTACTGCACTCTCCCGGTTTTACGCTAAAAATAATGGTACTGTAATTAATTTCGATAAAGCAAGAATTATCCATAGGTTCAATAACCCATTTAAAGCCGCCATTAGGGAATCATTGGAAATTAAAATTAGAAAAGATTGTATTTGTAATGATAACTTTTCTTTCAACATACCTAGTTTATGGGATACATTTTTAACCCCTTGTTAATTCATTGTTTTGTTTTTCGCTCTTTGGCAATCCGGTCTGTTAGCTGAATTTAAACTTAGACCGATGGAGGAATTTATTTTTAAAAGTTTGAATTTAACACCAGAAGTTTGGCTAAGATACGTGGACGATATCTTTATCACATGGAATCATGGAAAGCAAGAACTCCTATCTTTCCTCTCAAAAATAAACGAAATAGATGAAAATATTAAGTTTACGTTGGAAATAGAAGAAAATTCATCACTACCATTCCTGGATATTCAATTAATTAAAGATGAAAACAACCTAAAACGTAAAGTATATCGTAAACCGATGAGAAGTAACACAATAATCCCATTTAATGCCTCTACAACTTTCACTTATAAGATTGCTGCCTTCAATTCAATCATCAAGCGTGCTTTTCTGGTTTGTTCAAGTGAATTCATCCAAGATGAACTTAATTTTATCAGAGATATCGCCATTGACAATGGTTTCCCCGCTCATCACGTACAGAAAATTATAGAAAAATTCAATGGCCATTTAATTCAGCATCCTGTCCCTAGCAATAATAAACCAAACTATCGTAAATTCCAATATATACCTATTATATTTGAAAGGATTAAAAGGGCCCTCCGTAAATACAATATCCATCTTATTGCTGTCCCTCCCAGAAAATTGGTTGACTTAGTTTCATGTAAATTAGATCCTATCCCCCCTGATCAATTCGCAGGTGTTTATGAAATCCCCATTAGCTTAAATAATAATAGTATAATTTTTTACATTGGTATGACTAAAAGAAAGTTTTTGGAAAGGTTAAAAGAGCATAAAAACGACATAAAATTTGGAAAGTTATCCACTGCACTCTCCCGGTTTTACGCTAAAAATAATGGTACTGTAATTAATTTCGATAAAGCAAGAATTATCCATAGGTTCAATAACCCATTTAAAGCCGCCATTAGGGAATCATTGGAAATTAAAATTAGAAAAGATTGTATTTGTAATGATAACTTTTCTTTCAACATACCTAGTTTATGGGATACATTTTTAACCCCTTGTTAATTCATTGTTTTGTTTTTCGCTCTTTGGCAACAGAGAGCGCCCGCTTATTTTATTTAAAATTTTTCCATACTGTTGATTTCAATTTTCTCGTGTCGAAAATTAAAAGATCAGTAGTCGTTTGTGTTGTTCCTCTTCCCCGATGATGGCTTTAACTTTAAAGCCGAAACATGTAGGATTTTAGCTCTTTTATGAGTTTAAAACAATTTTTACACTGATTTTAGCAACTAATAAGCACAATTTGTGCAATTTATATTTTAAAATACTAGTTAACAGTGTAGTGTCCAGATGGATTCAATTGTGAAATATATCGATGCTGGAATGAATATGGACTATTTTTCAAGTTTCAAGGAATTTAAAACTGAACGTCTACGACTCGACAGAGAAATTTTGAATCTTGAATTTCTACGGACTTGTAAAAGTAAGAATGTTATTCCCAAATTTTTGGAGATTAGAAATAAATGTATCTCATATAATCACCCTAATGTTAAGCGTAAGTTTGAAGCAAGGTGTCTTAATGTATGTATCAGGAAAAAATTCGCCCTTGTAAATACTCTTTCTATTCGCACTTTCAAGCTTTATTGCATTTTTGCTAAAGTTACACCTGTGGCGATATTTGACATTTGTATGAAGTTACTAGAGGGTTTTCGACATTCTCAGCGTAAAGCTAAAGTGGTTAACCAATATAAAAAATTAAATTGCCTAATTTCCAAAGTTGAGAAGCCTAATCACTATCAAGTTAAGCCAGTGCCATTTGTTAATTATTCAAGTAAAGTGTTTTCATATAAAGAAAACCAGGTGTTATCATTAGGCCCTAAATTTATTTTTCAAGAAAGGCTTGATATCAAAGATTTGATTACGGAAGTGGAATCTACTATTAATTCTGTATCAACCACAAATAGAGAAGACGCACGTCACTATATTTATAATCTAATTAAGAAATATCCAATCTGTTCAAATACAATCCATACCGGACCTATTAGAACTATTTCCAGGTTAAAGAAAGACAAGCAAACTATTTTCCTTAAGACGGATAAATCTAATAAAATGGCTATTCTAAATAAAACAGACTACATTAATAAAATGAATGATTGCATTGACAAAATGGACTGCACAGAACTAAAGAAAGACCCGAATCCCTTGATTTTCCGGAAGACACAAGAACTTATTAGAAGAGGAGCCTGGCCAGAATACATGAAAAAACTTATTAAAACTAACAATACAGGAGTTACCCCTCGTTTGATTGGTAGACTCAAAGACCATAAACCAAATCTCCCTATGAGACCTATTGTTTCTAGGTGTTCTGGTCCAACATATTTTATTGAAAAAGCTTTCGTTATATTCCTAAAATTAATTTTACCAAGTTCAAGCAAAACTGTACAGTCAACAGAAGATTTTATCCATAAAATAGAAAATATTCATATTTCTAAAGGAACTATTCTAGCTAGTTTAGATATTGTGTCTCTTTACCCATCTATTGATACAAATGAAGTTGTACAAAATATTAATTTGGAAATTGATAAACAAAATAATTTAAGTGATAGCGTAAAAACATCTCTAAAGTCAGGACTTAACCTTATCATTAATAACAACGTTTTCATGTTTAATAAGAAATTTTACAGACAAAATAAAGGAGCACCTATGGGATCTCCTATTTCCGGTCTGTTAGCTGAATTTAAACTTAGACCGATGGAGGAATTTATTTTTAAAAGTTTGAATTTAACACCAGAAGTTTGGCTAAGATACGTGGACGATATCTTTATCACATGGAATCATGGAAAGCAAGAACTCCTATCTTTCCTCTCAAAAATAAACGAAATAGATGAAAATATTAAGTTTACGTTGGAAATAGAAGAAAATTCATCACTACCATTCCTGGATATTCAATTAATTAAAGATGAAAACAACCTAAAACGTAAAGTCTATCGTAAACCGATGAGAAGTAACACAATAATCCCATTTAATGCCTCTACAACTTTCACTTATAAGATTGCTGCCTTCAATTCATTCATCAAGCGTGCTTTTCTGGTTTGTTCAAGTGAATTCATCCAAGATGAACTTAATTTTATCAGAGATATCGCCATTGACTATGGTTTCCCCGCTCATCACGTACAGAAAATTATAGAAAAATTCAATGGCCATTTAATTCAGCATCCTGTCCCTAGCAATAATAAACCAAACTATCGTAAATTCCAATATATACCTATTATATTTGAAAGGATTAAAAGGGCCCTCCGTAAATACAATATCCATCTTATTGCTGTCCCTCCCAGAAAATTGGTTGACTTAGTTTCATGTAAATTAGATCCTGTTCCCCCTGATCAATTCGCAGGTGTTTATGAAATCCCCATTAGCTTAAATAATAATAGTATAATTTTTTACATTGGTATGACTAAAAGAAAGTCTTTGGAAAGGTTAAAAGAGCATAAAAACGACATAAAATTTGGAAAGTTATCCACTGCACTCTCCCGGTTTTACGCTAAAAATAATGGTACTGTAATTAATTTCGATAAAGCAAGAATTATCCATAGGTTCAATAACCCATTTAAAGCCGCCATTAGGGAATCATTGGAAATTAAAATTAGAAAAGATTGTATTTGTAATGATAACTTTTCTTTCAACATACCTAGTTTATGGGATACATTTTTAACCCCTTGTTAATTCATTGTTTTGTTTTTCGCTCTTTGGCAACAGAGAGCGCCCGCTTATTTTATTTAAAATTTTTCCATACTGTTGATTTCAATTTTCTCGTGTCGAAAATTAAAAGATCAGTAGTCGTTTGTGTTGTTCCTCTTCCCCGATGATGGCTTTAAGTTTAAAGCCGAAACATGTAGGATTTTAGCTCTTTTATGAGTTTAAAACAATTTTTCCACTGATTTTAGCAACTAATAAGCACAATTTGTGCAATTTATATTTTTAAAATAACAGAATATTTGTTAAATGAAATGATAAATTAATTTTTTAAAAAATGGTACATATTTTAAAATACAATTAAATTATATAATCTAAGACTTAATTAATTAAAATTAACACGAATTAATACTTGCACGATGTGACTACTTTCAGTTAAAGATTAAAAAAATAATAATAGTAAAATTAACATTACAATATAAATTTGAAATATATTTTCATTCCGACATATTAAAGCAAAATATACAATTTGTACTAAATATATAAGTTAAAAAATAACAGAATATTTCTATTTGAAATGATGAAATAATTAATTAATTCTTTAAAAAATTATACATACTTTAAAATGCTATTAAATTCATAGCCGTTATCTAATCTAAAACTTAATTAATAAACATTAACACTAATTAATACTTGTACGATGTGATTTATTTCAGTTAAAGTGCAAATGCACGCAACATAAATTTTTCTGATACTTTAAGCACTTTGTGTACGGTTCTTCCAAGCATCGCCTAACTCATCAGATGCAGAAAATTGATGCAATTCAAAGCTTCATAACTCTGTCAATTTTAGTGTTAGATGAATGGGACTTTTTTGGTCTTACTTGTTAGTGTAATATATATAAAAAAAATTATAAATATCACTTCTAGGACCAGGGTACCGTATACAAAATTAAATTTCGTAAGTTTATAAGAACTGTTTTTATTGATCCAAACGACTTTTTTTTTAACCTTATTTAAAACACCTTTGTAATTAAAACTATATGTCTAAGACTAACAGTTTTTTAACTACCCGTTGAACATAATTGAGAGCGGGCACCCTGTATATGTATCAGAAAAGGTTTAATGAATTGTGAAAAGCTAATTTAATTTACTAATAAAAGTATTATTAATATAATTTTTTCTCTGATAAGGGAATCATTTTAAAACTAATTGTAACGATCTAAATTATTGCTACTTTTCGAAGTATTAATTTTTTAATTATGTGACATTTGGAATTCAAATTGCAATAAATTCTTGAAGATACGTCAAGCATTTCTGAAATTCTTGTTAAGATCAAAATATTTTAGCGAACGTGGTTATTTAATCTAAATAGTTTCGAGCACAACTCATTTATTAAAATGCAGTTTAACATGCAGCACATTAAGTTAATGCGTCGGAGTTATGAAACATGATAACTAATTTGCGTTTTGCAGCCAAGTTTTGTTAGTCAGTTTATGAATTAAAGATAACAATAAAATTAGATAAATACATTTTTTTATAATTAATGAGTAAATAACTTCCTGAGCTAAGTTAAATTTGTGAAAACGTACCTTCTGAATGAGAAAAGAAAAAAAAAAATTAAAATTATTAAAACATATTGGCTACAGGTATGGTGTTAAAATACATTAACTCGTAGTAATATTTTTTTCATATAATAAAATTTAAATGCATATTAAAATTATACAAATAGTTAAATTACATTGCAATGAGATATTTTTGAAAATTTTCGTATAAAAGTAGGCAGTGTCTTACCATTTTATACTATCTTTACCATTTCCACATAAAAAATGCTGTGTGTGGTTGTTTCACAAAATTAAGAAATAAAACAGGGATAGGTAAACATTCGAATGGAATCTTGGCGAGAATTGTGTGCTCAATTAATCGAAACAGCATTTCTAAAAGAGTTCTACATGTTATCCTATTTTTAAATCTTAAAACTTAGAATTATATCTCATTATTAATCTATTTTCCAAATTCCTACTCTGCCTCAAAATTTCTTTTATAAATAATAAGATTTATTCACAAAAGTAAAATTTAAACACGTTTACCGTAAAAAAAAAAAGAAAAAAAAATTCCTATACAGGGCTTTCACATTTATTATTAATTCATCCATCGTACAGAATTAATATCACATATTTAATTTTTAACTTTATTTGCAAATCCTGAAATTACATATCTTATTACACGCTTACTTCAAAAAACAAGATATAAATTCTATATTTAATCATTAAACCTTACATTTTGTCCCAAAACGCTACAGGCTGTTAAATTTAATATTTAACATTTTTATGTTACCTTACATTGCTTTCAACATTTTTATATTTACTTTTAAGGTACAAAAATTCTTTTCAATTTTAACGTATTAAATTGTAAATAAAGCACTTTCATAGCAGAATTTCTTCTAATGATAGTAAAAATTAAAACACATATTTAACTCTATGGTACGAATCCACATTAATTTTTACAGAGTTTAAATTTAATTTCCAAATAAAGATACATTTCTTTTATGTAAAAATGACTTTTCAAATAACCTTTTGACATTTCTGGCTATTTGAAAATTATTTTATACATTCTTATCTAGCTTTCATCTTTTCATTATTTAAAAACTACATTTAAATAAAAAACATGCACTGTTAAAAAAAATCTAACGTAAAATAACAGCCTAAAACTAATGTAAATGAGTGCAATTGTATCATAAACTTACAGCCACCTGAATACTAGTCCTGCGCGCTGACAAAAATGGCGGCTGTCGTTGGCGGATTTTTTTTTCAGCGTTTGTACGGTTCCTCGAACTTTAACACCAATAATATCTAAAAGTTTTCTTTGACTTATTTGATCTCAGAAAAACTAGGCGAAGAAAACTTTTAGAAAATATTGGTGTTGAAATTCGAGGGAACGTTCAAACGCTGAAAAAAAATCCACCTGCGCCAGCAGCCATTTTTGTCAGCGCGCAGGCATACTATACAGGGCGTGGTGATAAGCTACTGAATGACATTTCCAAATATAAGTAAATCCACACTTAAAATAACTATTGCCTATAAATTTCATTTTGAATCGCTCAAATATCTATATCGTACATTTCGAGGGAAATTGTTTAATAAATGTGCATGAATAGAAAACATTGTATCAGAATAGTTTTAAGAATAAAAGTTACGCGCTTCAAACATTACAAACTATGTCTGATGGTGATTGTTTCGAATCTGAGTGTTACTAAATATGTTTCGTTTTATCTACACTTTTTTGGCGCAGTGATTTATTACAGACGTATTTGTAAAAGCGAAGTTTTTTAGTAGCAAAAATATATACGTAAGATATACAGGGTGTTTCAGTTAAACGTTTCAGAACTTCTAAGAGGGGTAGGGTACATCCTGACTAACCAAAATCATATACCAATGGGCAGTCAGAAATGCTTTCCTGACGCGGTAGATGGCGTTGTGCGAAAGTTCCGAGCTTTCGTGCAGGGAATCTTCATTTCGCACAAGAACGCCAAGTTAGTAGGATGGATGATTACACGAACGCAGAATTAGCCGATATGCATTTGGTGTACGGGACTGCAAATTATAGTGGGCCAGCCGCACAGCATTTTTACGCGGAACGATATCCGACGAGGCATATTCCCAGTCATAATTTATTTGCAAGACTGCACCAGAGGTTAGCTGAGACAGGTTCATTTGAAAGAGCTGACAGGGTCAGGGTAAGAACAGCACGGACTCCAGCCGTTGAACAGAATGTGCTGCAGCATGTACAGAGGAATCCAAGAACGAGTACACGAAGTCTAGCAAACATAGTCGGGGTTTCCCCTTGCAGCGTCTGGAGGATTCTCCGAGAACAAGACATGCATCCGTTTCACGTGCAGCGTGTCCAGGCACAGCAACCGGAGGATTATGCACCTCGTATTGCTTTCGCACAGTGGTACCTTGGAAAATGTGCTACAAATCCCACTTTTCCTGCTGAAGTGTTGTTTTCCGATGAGGCATCCTTCACAAAGGAAGAATTTTCAACTCGCATAACGACCATATCTGGGCGGTCGAGAACCCGCATGCAATACGACGTCGTGCAGCACAGATTCGATTTTCGGTCAATGTATGGGCCGGTATTATGGGAGATCACCTCATCGGACCTTACCTGTTACCGTGTCGTCTAACCGGAGATAACTACCTGCTCATTATGCAGCAAGTATTGCCACAACTTTTGAGAGATGAACAGATTTCTGCAACAGACAATGTGGTTCCAACACGATGGAGCCCCTGCCTATTATAGCGGAGCTATTCGTAACTACCTGCATGTCACATTTTGTCAACAGTGGATCGGACGTGGTGGTCTCTTGCATTGGCATGCTCGGTCACCCGACCTATCATGTCTTGATTTTTATTTCTGGGATCATATGAAATCGCTAGTTTATGACACCCCTGTTGACAATGCTGAGGAGCTGGTTGCAAGAATCGCAGTAGCTGTCGGAGAAATTCGAAATTCGCCTGGAGTATTCCAGAATGTTCGGATGTCCATGCGTCGGAGATGTGACGCGTCTATTGTAGCCCGTGGAAGCAACTTCGAACACTTACTTTAATCCATGTACCTTTTGCTTCTTTTCATGTATTATTAAAACGATTTCTCACTTACGGTCTCTTTTCTTTATGGTGCTTCTGTGTACAACACCGCTTCAGGAAAGCATTTCCGACCCCACATTGCTATACGATTTTGAGTTGTCAGGATGTACCCTACCCCTCTTAGAAGTTCTGAAACGTTTAACTGAAACACCCTGTATATGTGATTCTTTTTAAATGGACTTAAATTTTCGCAATTGTTATACATGAAGGATATACTGAAAAATAAGCACATTTTGTATATATTTGTCGCATTTTTAATAATGTGTGTAATAACAAAAAAAGATGAAAAAAACACACTGTATAATATTGTTAAGTTAACAATTTTCCTTAACCTTATAGAAAACGGAATTCTTAATTAATATACACTCAATTAAATAAACTATTTTTTAAAGTAAGTGGAACGTCTTTTTTACAAAAATGAATACAAAGCAATTAAGGCATTTATTTAAACAATTCTTTTATAGACACTTTTGTGAAACAATTTTCCTCTGTAGCATTTAGAAATTCGGACATATCATATGAAGCAATTTGAAATCAAAAACCCAAACATGTCATTCAGACTTTTCTTGAAAGATTTTTCGAAATCGATCGATTGCACAAAACCGATAAATATTTTGAACAGCAAAATGTTATCCTAGAATTTGAAATACAGAATGTCATTTGCATAAACTGTTTATGTATCAATCCTTTGAAAAATATTTTTTAAACAACACAAATGCCAATGAAAGCTTTTTCCAGGGGTTAAGCATTTTTCACTCGATCAGAAAATGTTTTTTCTATATTTAAAATGCTCTCTCTGCAGCTTGCGCATAAGCTTTCATTTCATTAAAATGGACGGCCTGATTTTCGTCAACGTTAAATATCAAATTAAAAAAAAATTGCATGAAATGGCTTAATGTGCATTTACATTATGGTATTATCGTGCTAGGCGTTTGCATTTCTTACATTAAATCATAAGACACAAATAATCAGCAGCGACATAAACAACCAATGAAGATGCTGACTGGTTTAGTCTTATGATTTAAACCCAGGAACATCAACTTTTAGGATGATAACACGATAATGTAAATGCTCTTTTAAAGATTTGATCTTTCAGTTACAATTTCTTATAATATGCTTATTTATTTTTTTTTATTTTTTTCCATTTTCTTACATTGATGAAATTTGTATACCAGATTGTATAAAGAATATAAATATTGTTTAGATATCAGGTGATTTTAATTGCACATGTTTTGTTTATGTACGTAAGAACAAGAAGAAAAATTATGCGTCAAGGATACATTTTGAAACACTTTCCAACACATATAGACTACTGTAACAAAACTGCACAGTTTAATAAAATGAAAGTTGATGTCTCAGTACACAGATACAGGTATGGCTACCCCGGGAACTCAACAATTAGCTTTGTAAGTGCGTATAAATGCAATCCCGGGGAGGGGAAGATGTTTAAGTAAACAGTATTGGAAATGCTTAACACATTTGAAAACCAATTTTCTACAATTATCCTTAATAGTTGGGAAAATATCCGAATTCCTTTGTGCGGCCCAGTATATGATTTATAGGTATCATATATACTACACAGCATGATAAAATTTACTTCATTTGGGAAATTCATGGCATAGATTGAAAAAAAAAAACCTTCTGCAATTTCCGTCAGTAAACGGAAATATACTCGAAATGTACTTTTGTGCAGTGTTGTATATGAACTGTAGCATATATATACTCCAAGTACAATTAAAAAAATTAGTTAAATTTAAAAACGTGTACCACAACTGAAAACGTACATCCAGCAATTATTGTACATAGACAATATTGTAACCTAATCCAATTTTGTGTTCCTGTAAACTAACGATCAACAGCACACCATATTCTATAGTAAGCTGTAGTGCACTTCAATGATGTATATCAATTTCAATATGTTTGAAATACTGTAACATCATTAAAGTACACCTTAAACGACTTTTACCGTTAGACGATAAAGTAATCGAATTTTTTTGAGTGTCCCTGTCAACAAACTATAAAAGCTTCACACTTCGTTTTCAATACCGAACATGCAATAGTAAACCTTAATTACACATTTCAATTTCATTGGAATCCGAGTATACTTACGTGAGTTAGAGGACGGACAGATGGAAGTCAGACGGACGGCCAACAGACATATCGAATATATAAACACTTTTCAACTGTATTGGAAAGCGTTGAAATGCACACGCGTTTGAGTTATATGAGTTGTATTCTCAACGCAATGGATCAAATAAACGTTTAATAAAATTTAAATTTCTTAAACTTATTCAAAAGAATTCAAAACGATAAGGTTGTGTAAATGTACGTTTAGAATTTTTCAAAATGTGTTTATCGTTTTAAAATAACAATTACTAATTTGTTTTGTAACTTTTGACATTTCAAATACATTTGCCCTCTTAAGGGATTTTTTTAGTACAACTTGTTAATTCTATAGAAACTATATTTACTGACTGGTTACATACATTCAATTACTATCTGTTCCGTGCTACTAGTTACACACTGTTTCGAACTACTAAAACATTGCATAATCTGTCGACTGAAGATGCATAGATATAATTTGAAAATAACAGATTTAATATGCACTGTCTGTGAATGTTATTTAATTTTCTTTAAAATGCTTGGGCACTGTTTAGTAAAACGTTACCTAGTGTCATTTTTTACATCAATTTTAAAGCCGAAATATGTCACAATGCATTTTGTGAAAACAAAATGACATCAAGAATTAAATATGAATGTCCATAATAAAATGGAACTTTAAGTAAATAAGGGAACAAAATGAAATATTTAGATTCTAAAAAAGCAAATTGTAAGCCTCCTGTTGAAAGGAAAGTAAATCTGTGGATGTGCAAAATAAACTAGAATAAAATTAGATAAGAGAAGAAGTTTTTTCTTTTCAGCTTTCAAGTTCAAGAGAAGAACGTATGGAGTTAAACAGGAGAAAAAGACTTTATTGACAGAAACATCTGAATTCACCATAGTAAATTACTTTTTTCTGTTTCAAAGATAATTGAAGTCCTTATTTGTTTAATGCAAATAAAGAAAAATCTATTTTTTTTTTTTTAAATCTGGACTTTTAGAACTATAATTTAAATTTCAGTATTAAAGAATAATTTGAATATTTTCATTAAATTTTTATTTAATTTTTTTATACAGAGGAATATTCCCAATAAAACAACTAAAAAATGCTTACTTTTTAGAGAAATTATTTTTCTATAATGTTATATATCTATAAACAGAAAACCATATTTAAAAATAACAAAGTACGTAATTTACACAGATCATACGAATTTTCAGCTTTTAAAAAATAAAAAAATAGTAATTGACACAAAAAAATATATAACTTTTTGTTATTTTCTTCATATAAAAAAAACATAGTTTAAGAAAATGGATAAATTGTTTAATAGAAATTTTAGAACTATGTTATGGGTGTACTTAAAAAAACAACTAGTAAATAATAAAACGTTGACGTAAATATTATGATAGAATTAATTGTAATAAATGAAAGTTGTTTTCAACTTATTTATAAGAACTTTTTATTTTATATATATTATGTATATAAAAACCTTCAATATTACAGTCGAATTTTATTATTCTTATTAATTTGTAAGAGATAGAAAGGTATCAACAAAAAATGTATTTAATGTGTATTAAACTTTCGTTTAGAAATAAATATAATTATGCAGCCAAACTCGGTTACAACAAGGGGTAAGGGAACATTTATTCTCAAAAGATATTTATTAGATCACATATAGACAGTTTTCGCTTAAAAAGAATTCTTGTAATATCCTTGCTTTACTAAAATTTAACTTAAAATTTTCGGAATTGCTTATGCCTCTAACTTATTGCTATTGAATTAAATTGCTAACTATACCTCAAAATTTATTTACTTATTTTTTCATTTTGAATATTTATAAATAATTAAAATCTACAAAAACAATCAAATGCATAATGTTTATGCAGCCAGAAAAAAGTTTTGTTGAATCAACAAAAATTTGATTGACTCAACAAAACTTTTCATTTAAATATGGGTCAATGGAAATTTTGTTTGAATCAACAACAAAAAAAAAAAAATGGTGTTTTTTGTAATTCCAACAAAAAAATTTTGTATCGTCAGCAAAAAAAAAAAAATGTTTTGTTAATTCAAGTAAAATGGTTCAATTTTACTTGAATTAACAAAATTCTTTTGCTGAAAGTTTTCTCAAAATAAATATAATTATATTTTACTTTGAGTTCTTTTCAGTTTCGGCATCAAAAACTTTTGTTTAAAGAATAATTGTTTTGTGTAATTTTAAGAATTTTCTTTGTTTTAATGACAAACAATTATAATATTTACAACAAAATATATTTTGTTTGTTTAAATAGTAAAATATTTTATATTACGAACTTGTTTTGTTTATACTACAAAAACTTCTGTTAAACGAACCAATCTATAATAATATGCAAGTTTAACTAATTTTAGCAGTGAACTATGCATGTAATTCTTGAATAATAACAAACAAATTTTTATCCTTCTTTTTTTCAAGCTTAAACCGACAGAGTAAAAATTGCCCCAAGCCGGGAATCGAGCCCGAGTTCTCAGAACAGTGATCTGAGGTTCTACCACTGAGCTACAAGGAACGATATCCCAACTTGGCATTTCTCACTCTGATGTATATCAGACCAGCTGCAACCGCAGCACAAGGTGAAAAAGTCATCAGGAGCACGTAAATTTCTGCGGCAAACATGAGGCGGCAATACAAACCTGAGCATACGGCAAAACATAGTTAATTTTTAATTCATTTTCAGCGCAGTGAATTACGCCTGTAAAAAGCAGGATAAAAATTCACTGGTATTGTATTCGAAGAATACAGGTGTAATTCACTGCTGAAAATGAGATAGAGCTATTGCATAAATCGCGAAAAATACAACATAGCAGCGGCACCTGTGGCGCGATTTACACCAAAAACTTATCAGCAACAATTTATATCAGGAAGTAACTGAATATAAAGTTTTATTAAATTCCGTACATTAGTTCTTGAGATAGAGCACTATTAAATTTTTTGTCACATACAGACAGACAGAGACATAGACAGTCATTTTCTAAAAACAGTCAAATCGTGTTTAGGACTTTCTAAAATCCGTCGGAAACCGGAAGTTGGAAATTTTCATGAATCCAATACTTTCTTCTTGCAAAGATATAAGAAAGTAATAAATGGGAGAGGGGGATTTTCACTACCTTGGTCCGTCCCAAATAAAAAATGTTTTAATTATCCAAAATTTATGTTAATCCTTTAATTATATAGCAATATAATACAAATAAACCAAGTTACATGAGAGAGTTATGGCTACTACACAACAATTTAAATGTTGCAAAAACAACAAAATTTTGCTGGAAATACAAATTTAAATAAAAAAATTATTGTAAAGTTAAAAAAACAGATTTTGTTAATTCAAGTAAATTTGCTGAAATTTTGTTAAGATTTTGTGAGAGTGTTAACAATATATTTTTTTTTTCAAGCAACAAAACTAAACTTTTACTTAAACTAAAAATTTTGCTTAAAACAACCAAAATGTACTCACAAAACATGTTTTGTAGTTTCAATCAATTCCTTTTTCTGGGTGTGGTTTATTCGAATGTTTTTGCATGTTTTTATTTATTTATTTAAAATTTGCATGTTTAAAATCATATATGATTGTTATAATAGTGCATATGTGTGTGTGTATGCGCTTGCATGCCTGTTTGTCTACAAATGATTGCTCCCAGAATTACAAAATTTACCAAAGTTAACTCTAGACATAAGTTAACACTAGACATAAATTTATGCATCTGGAAACCGGCGAACCTTTTAAAACTTTTTTTAAAATTGTTATTTTGATAATTTTAATTTAAAAAATAGCTGACCACCCGGCGTAGGCCCTTAATAATTACCTTAAATAAACCTAAAATTTGTATAATTTTATATCTTTAATCCCGATTTTGTAAGAATTTATATTTTTAAATGAAAAATTCGCAAAAAAATATTGATATTTAGTGGTAAAAGTGATCGTATCGACACATTTTACTGGATTTTCAGAATGGGTCGTTTCATAGTTTTTTTTTTTTTTTAAAGTGGTTTTTATTGACCGAACTTTTTGAAATGTTTATCGATTATGAATAAATCGATTTTGGAGCCCGTGTAAAAATTTCATAAAAAATATTGTTATCTAGTTTTATACGAAATATGTTTTTTTTTTTTTTTTTTTTTTTTTTCGGTCTTGTCCTTTAACATAAGAACAAAAAATATAGTTCGCATCGTCCGAACTCACTGAAATTTTAATCATTTATAGTGATAACTGTATCAAATCTCTCAGTAAAATGGCGTGGAAAAATATGCATACTTAGTAGACATGAGCCGAAGTCGCGCCCGCTTTTTGCCGTTTTCATCGAAAATTTCTCAAAATTTATTTATTTTTTTTTATATTTTTACTCTTCCAAATGTTTCGACGTTTTTATAGGTTATGTAAATCAGATCTGCCGAAATATTCTAAAAAGACTGTGTTGAAAAACTGATGTTTAGTTACTTTTAGCTTATCAAAATGACCATCTCCGAGAGATGCGAAGTAACCTGCGATCGAGAATACTTTCAAAGGGTTAAAATTCATATTTTTAAAAAATCGATTGCACCGTCGGAAAAAAGATCTCATATTTAAATGGGTATGTTTTGTGAATTGGTACCTCTTAAATCGAGCACTAGGGGATCGTTTCCGATAGGAACAAAAAGTCAATCGCGAAGACCACAATTTTTTGAAATAAAATTGTCAAAGAGTTAACAAAAATATTTTTTCGAACTGATTGCGACGTTTATGACGATAAAGTACACCATTTAAGAATATGTTTTCTCTTTTCTGTATGGCGGAAGTTTCTGCGGATGGAGGTTAAGGGGGACGCCCAAAATAAAACAGATTTGGTTATCCTCTTCTATGCTTTCGGAAAAGCATAGATTGAGCATTATCGGGCGCGCCTTCACCAATTTACAAAAAAGTTATAATTTTTATGAGTTTTAATTAATATCTCGGCTAATTATTAAAAAAATTAAAATCGGAGCCTCACGTGCCTATCCTCAAACTAATTTTCAGACCATAGATTTTCTTAGTCCACAGTAGATTGATTGCCTTAGCAGCCATAGCTAACGGACAGACACACACAGAGATAAACTTTTTTTTAGTAGTATAGATTTATTCTATAAAGCACATTTGAAGATATGTCCTAAATGGTGTTCCAAAGCCATGCATTTACTTTCTCAAAAACAAACAGTATTCTAATTTATTATAACTATATTAGTTCAAGAATAATTATAATAAAACGAATAATTTTATATATCTTTTTTTATTTATATGAAATACATTTTTGTTACTATATGATTTATAACAATGTATTTTATATTCTTTTATTTTATAAAAAACGTTTCTAATTTATTAACACAGAAATCGATACTACAAAGTAAAGAGCTTAATATAAATTACGAACATATATAAAAAGGGATAAATTTTCAGTATAAACAATATATACTCCAGGCAGTTTCAAATCTAAAGACTCTAAATATCTCTTTAATTCTCTGCTCAAGCGATCATAACATAGATAAAATGTTTGCAGAGATAAAAGATTGGACATAAATAAATTAAATGTATTTTTTTAAAAATGGCACAAAATTGCTTACAGCAAAATATGGTGTAAGAAACTTATTTATTACACCAGTGAATTATGTTAAGGTTTGTAGTACTGTAGTTTGTAATGTAGTACATTTTAAGTACTGAGTTTTTCTAAAGCATGAATTAATATATGATTTACAGTACAGTGCTATGTCGATTACTCTGATTTATAAGAGTAGGCGAAGTTTCGATTGGGAACGTAGTTGTTGTCCATTAACAGTCAATGTGCGTAAAAGTGATCAAGGCTATCTTTCTTTAACTTTCGATGAATGACTGTGAAAACCTCCAAACTTGTGAATTTTCTCTCCGTTTCGATAATTACGCAAATTTCTGCATCTGGTCAATTGATATATCAGTATTTAAGCACTGGCACGCGCTGGGTAAGTGGAACTTGTATCGAGTTCTTCCCCAGTGTGGTTCTCTGAGATCTGTTCAGTTGACTCAACTAACTGCATTAGAGAAGGAGTATCGTTCGTTGGTAAGACTAGATTTACCTTGTTTTTTTTTGGGTTAATTGAATAAAGAGTTTTGGCGCTCACGGAATGCCGATTTCAGAAATGTCATAGGCGGACATTGTAGAAGTTGGACTTGGACTAGCTTGGATAGTGAAAATTAGATCTTGTTGAAAACATCTTTACCGACGTTTGACGCTCGTCCAAGTCGTAAGTGACATTTTGAAGTTATCTCTTAATTTATATTTGAAGTTTTATTTTTCTGAGTGAAGTATTTCTGAGAATTGATTTTCTTTCGACCTAAAGCAAATTCAGTAGAGCATTCTCAAGTTCCTTACTTTTTTAAGATTTTAAATAAAAATTGCTTGATTTTACTTACTCTGGTGCTCATTTCGACTTAGCTAGTATTGATCATAATGAATGACAGCGACATGACTGTTACAAAGTATGTTGACCTTTTTTAAGTTCTAAAAAACTCATTACATAGTATAAATAGAACGTTATTTATCTTATATATTTTGTTATAATAATTGGGTTTCAATGTAGATAGTAATAAAAACATAATAATTACTTGTAATTTCCTTGAATAGTTAGAGAACTTAATAAGGTAAAATAAGTTGAAACTGGTGTGAAACACTAAGAACTAAAATAACTTCTTAAACACACCATAAAAATTTTAAAATGCGCTAGGCCTTTTGAAAGATCTAGTTCTTTCTTCATCAGGCGCAAATTTTTTATTTATTTATTTTTTCACTTCCTTATTCCCCTTCTATTTTGTTTTCTCTATTGTTTTGATTTTACCCTTTTGTGATTGACTGTTGGCTGTTGTCTTCTGTTTTCCTATTGGCTGTTGATTTCTACTTTCCTATTGGCTGTTGTTTCAGCTTGTTTCCTCTCCCTCATTTCTCATTTCAGTCTTGCTGCTGCTTTCATAGTAGACGCACGTCTTTTTGCGCCTGATGAAGAAAGAACCAGATCTTTCGAAAGGCCTAGCGCATTTTAAAATTTTTATGGTGTTTTTAAGAAGTTATTTTAGTTCTTAACTTAATAAGGGTTTAAATACTGACTGTCATTATGATTTGACCTGGATAGTAAAACTGAAACTATTCACATTAATAAATAATTATTTTATTTAGGAGATTGTGTTAAACATTTGCAATAAATCTACAGTAGATAATTATTACAATGTATAAATTTTCGTAAAGCACCAAAACATAGTATTGTGAAATATTTTCACATTGAAATTTAATAACAATTTTATGCGTTATGTAAAAAAAAAAAAAAAATCCAGTATACGAAATTCACTGAATAAGGAACTAAAATTGTTGAGAATAAACGAAAATGAACAATCTACACCATTCGATTTTAACTTGTCCTGATTTTTAAAAGCTCATGGTCATTTTACGGTTCATAGGTTTTGCAGAAAGTCAAATACCTTGTGTCAGGGATGAGGTAATTTAAGAGACCTTTACGTTTTTTGAAACAAAGTGTTATTAAGAAAAATGTTATAATTTTATCCTGGATCGCTTTTATTTTACGAACAAAATAAGTGTGTGTCTCTATATTAATTCTTTTTATCATCACTTTAAAAATCGAACAGGTTGCTTATGATTACAATTTATGAAACATCTGGTTACGTATGGGCATTATTAATGTTTTACATATTTTTTATCAAATAGTGTAACACAAGGCATAAGGACTAGAAGTTAACTCATAATATGGTTTATTAATGTTCGATTGCTCAAATTTTGTATTATTTTAGCTTATTATGGACTGTACAAGGATGGAAGCTTACACTTTTTGTGGAAACTAGTAATTTGTGCCCGAAAAAGAGACAGAAACATTAGATTGCTTCGATGGGACTCCCAGTTGATAACAACGCCCGAAAACAGAAACATAAATAGTAGATTGTTTCGAGGTGTTTCTCAGTTGTTATCAATTCCACTCCTTGTATATGAGTATTTGTGTATCACACCTTAAAGGAGCCATGAAAAAACGGGTATAAAAGTTACAAAAATGCACTGTAAAATGAAAGAAAAGCAGAGGATTTCACTGTCAACTTTATCAGCCAATCCAAAATAAATAAGATAGCCAATAAACATTAGCTTACGTAAAGCAGCCAATCAGATTTAATTTGCAGTATGATTCTGCTACAGTTACACAAATATTTCATTAATTCCCCTTTTTCTGATTTGAATTATCTTTTTTTTACTTCTCTGGTCATATAACATTTTTTCTTGTTATATTTCAGTTTATTATTCAAACAGGTTAAGTTTTCATATATCATGTTGATTTTTATTCCCCCACTTGTGTATGATGTTTCTGTGTTGTCATCCCAGTAGCAGAATTTTCTGTGTCTATTTGCGGCAAACCTAAATTTTTATGTGACCCAATAACGCCTACTATGAGAAGAAGTCTGCAGTGCCCGCTGCCGTGCTGCACTATTTCTGCACTAAGGTTGACATATATATATACATATATATATATATATATATAATATATGAAATCATCTTCACTCATATCTTTTTCATTTTGTAATTTCTTTGAAATTCTAGTTTATTAATGTACGATTGCCTGATTGCTAAATTAGTTTAGCTAATTATAGCTTATACATGGATGAAATCGTACATTTTTGTGGTATCTGTAGTAATTTAGGCCAGACGATTCCGCGACAGTGTCACAAATATTTCCTTAATTCATCTTTTTCTTTATTTTTTCCCGCCGAAATATATTATATTATCTTGGTTCTGTATTCTATTTTTTTATTATTCTACATTTGTCTGTATATTGTTGAAACAGGAAAGTGTTCATTTTTCATATTTATTGTTTTTCCTTCCCCAAAGGATTAAGTGGAATGTTTACTGTTTCACTTGTCAGAGCGTGGAAAACATTTTCTTAAATATAACTTAAGGACACAGATGCCATATAAAAAATTTAAAACATGTATATTTTGAAAAATAATTACAGGATTACTTGATTAAAATAATCTTAATACCTCACTTATTTTGGACGTTTTTTTCAATTTGCATTGTCTGTATAACTGCAATAGATAAAAAAGTAAAAGCGTATTTCAATGTATTTGGGACACCGTATATATACATATATGTGTGTGTATGTGTGTATAAATATATATATATATATGGGGGGGGGGAGGTATGTACATTGTAGCAGAGTGCTTAACTATTCTTTTATAAGGGTATTCTAGTGGCCAAGTAAGTTCTTTGATTTTGCGTGCGATCGCGGTGTCCTGAATTCTAACATTTGTGCATGAATGAGATCTATTCTGTCATTTCTTTAAGTTTCGGAAAGTGCATATGTATCTGTCACAATCTGATTTTTACGGTTATTTTTGTAATGAAACGTTAATTAGGTGACTGTAGTTGCTATATATAGTAGTAGCTATATATAGTGCTTTAGAAGTTGGAATAATCAACTTGGAACGCATTGTGACCTCGGGTATGTGAGTTCCTCGCGAATTCAAACCACTTGTTGACTTCAAGTCGAATTACTGATAGCAGTTTGATAGAGTCTTCGGCTGTGAATTTTGGCCATTTTGATAATAAGTTGGGTTTTCTACTACGAATAAAGAGTCCCCGGAATCAACAGAATTCATAGTGAAGACGTTTTATATACTCCGCTATAAACTCTTAAAATTTCGCAGTATGTGATGGAGAAACAGCTTTCGAAATTGATATTAAAAAAACCTACTTCTTGGTGATACTCGTACTTTTTATTTACTGTTGTTATTAATAAGCAGCATTAACAAAAACAATGTAAAATAACGTTTCAGTTTTTAAATTTGAAATTAGATTACACAAAAAGGAAAGCAGGAAAATGAATTAGTATCATCACTCAAATAAGAACATCGGGGTCGACTTCTATTGTTGAAAAGCAGACTTCATAGTCTGGCAATTTAGAAATTATCTCGTTAGAACTATGTAAATATTTGTATAGTAATATTTGTATAAGTTTATTGTACTTTTTATGTTCTTGAATAAAGAAGCATTTTTTTCACTCACGTCTATGATGGTATTTCTTAAGCACAACTTCCTGATAATTGTCAAGTTTTTATTATGTATTTAAAAAAATTATCATGCTTATATCATAGTTTTTCATTTGGGTAAAACATTGCCCAGTGTATTTTATTTAATAACTAGTACGGTACTAATATCATTATTTATAAATTTTGCGAGAAAATTTGACTAAAAAGTATTTTTTGCCATTTTAAAAAAGTATAAAAAAGTAATAGAGGTAAATCTAATATTTTTTTCGCAGTCGTAGCACCTCATCTTCATTGTACTTTTTTCATCTGCAGGGGATATATTGTTTGCATTACTATTAGACTGTGATTATTTGGCCCGTGTATATGGGTATTTTAGAGAAATCTATTTGTTTATTAACCTGAAAACCTGAATTAGAAATTAGATAAACGTTGATTTATCTTTTCTAATGTGTTGTTTTCAAATCTTATAACATTTTGTTTAATTTCTTTACTTCGGTTAATTACCGTAAAGTAGCAAACTCTTCCAAAGAGCCTTTTTTTTAAAGGGTGTCTAAGAAATATATTTACTCTTTAAAAAATGCATATCACAATGATACCTCTGTTCTTGAAAAAATGTTTTTCGAGAACGGAAATAAATTGTATCATAATTAATTATAAAATATGCGATTAATTTGTTCTTACCACCCAATATACTCCCTTTATTTGCCCGTTTTAAGCATACATTAGATGATTAGGACTCAGACCTATAAATTAACTCACTTTTTTAATATCAAAATACATTAAATACCTTATCAACGGGATGTATATGCTTTTCGTGTCCATATAAAAAATAGATAAATAAAATAAAATAAAATAAAATAATTAAATTAAATAAATAAATCAAATATGAAATAAATCTCAAAATGCATTAATTTCGTGAACGCTTCAATTACCGTACCTCATGCATGTAGCACTTTTCATCCAACAAATAGTAAAATAAGAATTCGGTCTCTTTTATGAATTTTTTCAATTCGATCGATTTGGCGGATACTCTCATAGTTCGAGGAGAAAATTTCTGTTCGACAACTGAATCAAATATTACTCAAATTTCTTTTTCGAGACCTGGAGTATTCGAAAACCCAGATTAACTAATCTTTTTATTATTATTTTTTTTTTTTTTTTTGCATTCAATAAGGAAAGTGCCAATGTTATGTTCTTAAATTGCATAAGCTCACTATTACACTGTTAAATATTTGCAACAAACTGTAAAGTCATACGACCATTTTTAAGGAAAACGATAACATAACCGTAATTAAACTCTATTCTGACCGTATTACTGGCCATATTATGGTCAGAATGGAGTTAAATTACGGTTATGTAACCGATTTCTCTAAAAACGGTCGAATGACTGGACAGTTTGCTGCAAATTTTTAACAATGTAGTTATGCATTACAAATTCATTTGGTAGATTTTCAAACACTGAATTCAAAAGAAAACAGGAGGACTTGTCTTGCATTCCACAACATGAGTAGAATCGGCAAGAGGGCATAGATATATCTTTACCATGTATGAGAACTAAAATTGACAGTTCTATACTTTTCTGAACGTGTACTGGTTAAAAATTTTATAAAATTATCAACTGATGATTGATAATGGTGGATAACCACTTAGATTTCAAAATTTAATTAGGCGAATTATATTTTATCTTGCCATACATGCTCAACACTCCGATTACCAAGACGAGCCCATTGGTTACGATAGCCATTTTTGCCATGTTGACGAAAATTGCAAAAAATAAAAATAAGTGTCTAATTATTACAATGCATTTTTCTTTCAGTATTTTATAGATTTTATTTTATTATTTATCAGATTACTCAATATATACAAGGAGTTCATTTGCATTTTGTTTTTATATGGTTGCATATGGCTCCAATAGAGACGATTTCTAATTTTTCTACAGTCTTTTTTTCGTTAGTCGAAGGGTTAAATTCTTTTCACTTTTTCGAACTCGATCTTGAGATGCAATCGAGAATCTATAAGTTTCAAATTTCGCAATAAACTAGTAATTTTTCATTGAGAGTTGTCAAGGATTGATTAAACAAAATTTTCAGGTATCTCCCTAAATATGTTAAATAAAGAAATAAAAAAGTTTTGTTTAAATACTTAATGTTGCAAAGAGGAGTAATACAGTTTTTTTTATAACAAATCTAAATATAATTGCTACAAATTCAAACATATGTTACGTAGCAGTGAACTTAATGAATGAGCATCTAATTAACCTACTACAGTTTTAAATTAGAGCCTCTCAGTTAATTTATTTTGGTAATGTTTAGAGCATTTGAATGTACGCATCATTAGTTTCGTACAGCAAATCTAATTGATTTAAAGATTTCTAACTCTGTTTTGTGAAGTATTGAAGAATTGATAGTTTTCAATAACCACAATAATCTGATAATTTTGCATTTACGATTGCCATGAATTGTGTTGGGGAAAAGAATAGTTTTCGTCAAACACAAAAAATAAAATAAATAAAAGAAACTAAAAGAAGGAATGAAAATATATTCTTAAGTTTTATCACAAAAGATTCTTATTAAAATCAGAGGAAATGCAAAATTATTTAGAATAACATCTGAAGATCTTTTAAACAAATTCAAAATTCAAATCTAAATTTTTGAGTAACGATAAAAACCTAATTAATTTATTACAGATTAAAACAAGGGACTTTCAATTACTATCCATCCATTCAGGCATACACATTCACCTTCCGATTACCAAGATTGGTACATTGGTCTCGAAATAAATTTATGTCTAATTTTATCATTGACACATTAATTTCTCGTAATAAAACAAATGTCTAATTATTACGGTCTTTTTGTCTTTCTACTTTGCAATGACTATGTTGTATTATTTATTGGCATACTCATTATATAAATCAGTAGTTCATTTCTTTTTCACTAATTCCATATATTCGTACATAATTCCAATGGTCCAATAGAACCAACAGGTAATTCGTCATAGTCTGTTTTTTGGTTTTTTTGGTAGTGGGAAGTTTTATCAAGGAAATGCAAAATTATTTAGAATAACATCTGAAGATCTTTTAAACAAATTCAAAATTCAAATCTAAATTTTTGAGTAACGATAAACACCTAATTAATTTATTACAGATTAAAACAAGGGACTTTCAATTACTATCCATCCATTCAGGCATACACATTCACCTTCCGATTACCAAGATTGGTACATTGGTCTCGAAATAAATTTATGTCTAATTTTATCATTGACACAATAATTTCTCGTAATAAAAGAAATGTCTAATTATTACGGTCTTTTTGTCTTTCTACTTTGCAATGACTATGTTGTATTATTTATTGGCATACTCATTATATAAATCAGTAGTTCATTTCTTTTTCACTAATTCCATATATTCGTACATAATTCCAATGGTCCAATAGAACCAACAGGTAATTCGTCATAGTCTGTTTTTTGGTTTTTTGATAGTGGGAAGTTTTATCAAGGAGGCCAGAAAGGTTTTAAATGACGATAATTGACTGAAGTTTGATCGTTGATTAAGACATCTCTAATTAATTTGAACTATTACTTCTGTTTGTTTTCAATTATTTATGTTTTTTAGAAATGAAAAATATTTGTTAAATTGAAAAAAAAAATTGTTTTTTTTTTTTATTATACCTGGAAAACAAAGAAAAAAATGTTTTCAACAATAAACGTGATTCATTTTTATGGATTTTTAACTTTTTTTTTAATTATAATGTATTTAATGTTTTACAAATTTCCTTGTTAGTTTTCAGGTATAAGCGAAATATAAAGTAATAAGCAGTATAAAGTAAAAATTACGACTCAAAAAATGGAACTTTTGCAATAAAATCATGGCAAAACTAGTTTTGCAAATTTAATTTTTTTGTACAATATTAAAATTTTCGTTATTGTTTTCTTTACAATTTAGCAAATATATTTTACTTTTATAAAACATAAATAAATCACTGCAAAGAAAAAAGACCTTCCGGCATAAACCGAAAGGAAAAGGTAGTTTTTTTATATCTTCGTTTTAAAATTGTATCTAATCTTATTCGAAAACAGAGCTATCTTGTTAAAATGCAAAGAACCCGATTACAAAAGTTTCGTTAATACTGAATTTGCATAAAAAAATCGCCGAATTAGTCAGCTATATTGAAGTTGGTTTCATTTGTGAAGGCGTATTTTTAATCGCCAAATTTGGTGATATTTCGCCAAGTGTCGCTAAGATTAGCTAGAATTTGACTCTATCGGATACGAATATATAGTTTTATGCATATGGTTGGGAAATGATTACAACAAAAAAAGATAATAATTTGTGAGAAATCACGTTCACTAAAACTTAAAAATCAATACCAGATTTTTGTATCTTGTAATCTGCTGTCTTGTCTCTTATCAGCCACCCTAGAATTTCAAACTGCTATATCTCAAATATTTTTTAAGATAGAGGCAAAACAAAAAAAGTTCCAGAATCCTTGTATCAAGGCTTAAACACTTAAACAAAAAATAAAATTGAATTTCTAATTTTTTGTATATTTTTTAGTATTAAATCTTTCAGTGGCTGCCGTTTTGAAACAAGATGTCGGACTAAGATAGCCAACGAACTCAGTCGAGATATTTGTGAGCCTAATACATACACTTAGTTACATTAAAATTGATTTATAAATACGAGTGTTATCAATACGAGTATACGAGTTATACGAGTTATTACGAGTAATTGAGTATACGAGTGTATACTCAATTCGCATCTCAATGTTTTGGTATTTAATTACTTTGGAGTCTGTTCTAATATTATATATTATTAATAGTCTGTTCTAATAATATTCCTATAATTGAGGAATTTATAATTTCTCAATTATAGGAAATCAATGTAATTATAATTTTTTGTATATACTTTTGTCTTATTTAATATTTATTTAAATTTTTTAATGTATACTTTTTAACAAATTAATAAATTGTAAAGCTAGATTCCTTTTTTCTCTCCTTCTCATAGATGGCGATGCCCATAAAAATGCATTCATATGTCGTAGTCAATATTCGAATATCATTCAATATCGTTTGATTTATTCCTTTTGTGTTAATATCTTAATTTCAAAAATCCCTTTCATTAATATTATTATTATTTAAGTTGGATATTATTTTGAATATTATAAAAAAATATTAATAGGTGTATAGGAATTATACTTAAATTTATAAAAATAGTTTTATATTTTAACTGTCAATGTAACTGTTATATACAACGTGCATTTGTTACGGGTAACACGGTTTTTGAAAGCTAAAATATTGATTTCTCTTCTTCTCTAAAAATTCCTTATTAAATATGTTTTTGTATTTCAATAATGCTCACTATTAATAAATTTTGCACATATGTTCAAGTACTCAATATTTGTCCATTTTTATCCAATTTTCTTTCAATTTCATTTGGTAATTGATTGGGCAATTTGAGTTAATAAATTAAGCTCATGGCTATAAATTCAAACAGAAATCAATTACATTTTACTTATATTAGTGGAATATTGCCCTTGAAAAAGTGTTCCACCATACAAGTTTCCAATTGCTCTTGTAATATTTTTCACTTTCTGCATATTGTTTTTTTTCTCTACATATCTTCAAGTATTTTTCCAACTTATTTTAATTTTGATAATCTTAAATACTTGGATATATTTAAGTATTGTATTGTAATTATCGGATAATCTATTGTCGATTATTTATGTGTTTTAATGGTTATTATTTACAAAAGCTTTATTATATATATATGAATAAAGTTTTGAACGAATCGTGGTTTTGGTCGCTAAGGGTCATGATCGGTGAAAATATACCGATTTTTTTCGAAATTGCTTTCCTCCGAACGGCTGTAATAGGTAGCTTTTTACTTTATGTAACGAAAGCTACATAATAATAGTCTAAATTAATTACAGGCTTGCTAATCTATGATCAAACTTCAGTCAATCTTCTTCAGTCAATCTCTTTTCCAAAAACAACTATTTTCTGAATGTAAAATTTACAGATTGAATAAAGTCCATGAATTGGTTCATTTGAAAGATGAATGAAAAAGTATTTTTTTTTGTGTGTAGGTAGAATTTTGTTTAATTTTATGGAGAAATCAACGTTTGAACGTATTGAACGTTTATTTATTGGAAAAGTTTGACATATATTCCTACAGTTATTATATTTATAGACAGAGATAGCAACATGTATTACTTTTTTTGTTTTACGTGAAAAAAAAAATGTTTGTAAGAAACATTTTATGACATTTGTTCGTTAATATCGCGGTTTCTAAACATAAAATTAAATTTCGAAATTCATACTGTTACCGCTTCGCTATTATCAATAGTTTAAAAAGTAAGAGTGTGGATAAAAAGCTTGATTTAGAATTTTTCTTTTTCGTAACAGCGTAGATGCCATGTCCTCCGTTTTTAATCCGTCTCCAAGTTTTTTGTACTAGTATTTTCAAATAGTAATATTTGTTTTACTTAACCACAAATTTCTGAAGTTAAATAAAGATAATATATCTATTCAGGAATAGTGGTTCTCAGAAACCGAGAAGCTGGGCAGCTATGCTTTAAGAAACACAATATCAGAAGACACTATATAAAAAAAAAACTACATTCTACAGAAAATTTTAAACTTTTGTTTTTGTAAATTTAAAGTAATGTTTTTTACATGAATGTAACAAAAATATATGTATATATATATATTTCCCTAAAACTACTGCATTTTGCTTTTAATTATTTTTTTAAGGAAATTAACACTGTAGCATTATAAAAACTAGAACAGAGCCATAACTTTTTAAATTTTCCTGCAACTTTAATGGTGAGCTCAACAACAGTGTCTCAAAACATTTAAGATAATTAAAAAAAAAAAATTATGTTCTATTTGTACAATATACTCCTCCACAGTATGTTAAACAAGAGTTTTATGGCAACAGAACATACGCATTCTCTCATTTATTGGTTTCTATAATGTAGGAACATAACTTTATATTATTTAAAACAAAGAATATTACATTGACATATTTTCTAAGAAATAAACTCAAATTTGCTTTGCATTATTTCAGAAAACAAGGAGAAAACTAAAATATTAATAATAGTAATAAAAGTTATACATTTCGCTATTCATATATCTTCTCCTATAAATTTACAGCATATTCGTCATTCGATTTGGAATAATGATTTCTTCAGACACGAGAATGCATTTTTTGGGTAAATAGTTGCACATGTATTAAAAATTTTAACAATTCTGCTATTTTTCGAAAGTTAACAACGTAAATCGCTAATGATAATATTTTTTTTTGCATTACTAATATAAAAAGTAGAATGTCAGCTAAGAAGTTTTTAATTAAGTTTCACATTAGGGCTTCGTACTCTTTACAAATTATTATCATACGGAAAAAAGTTGAGTATTTCATATGACGCAGAATAACGTGTCATTCACATTAAAATCTACTGCATTTAAATTTTCAACAAATTTTGTGTTGAAAAGATAATTGAATGAAACACTGTTTTCTAAGGTTTGATTCAAAATATTTTATTCATGAAATTTGTTCATTTTTTTTCTGAAATTCAAAATAGCGATTCAGAATATAACATACAATGACATAAGAAAAATAGGGGTTCAAGTCCTTGTCATTCAAAATCAAAACTGTTTTTAAAATTGGCAATTCACATAGGCTATTTAAAGGACTGTTTTTATCAAATAAATTTTTATTTAATTGTTTTGAAATTAAATAAAAATACTTTTCATTTATTATGTTAATAATTAATTTGAACAATTATCTTTTCTAATAAAAAATTAGTAATTTTTAATTGTATAATAATTTAATTATTTATTACCTCGATTTGACGATTACCAATTTAACGATTTCCTTAATTTAACGGTAAATTTCCATCGGCTCATTCATATAGATTTATTTGTACGTATTTCATCCCGTTTAAATAATAAAATTTCATGGTATTGTTTTCGTCGGGGTCATGAAATTTTCATCTTAAAGACAGGAATTTGTAAAGGGCATGCTCGCGTTTTACAGATTTTACTGTAAAGTACTTTTGAAGCAATTGAAAAGGTCGTTTGGCGCGTTTGAAGTAAAAGCAAAGCAATTGTCAAAATGATTTTTTTTGTCGAAATAAAAGGTGTACATTTAATGCACTAAAGATAAATAACCAATTAAAATACTACTGGTTATAAAAATTTACTAGCCAACATTTATGGAATTTTAATTTATCTGATGCGAAATTTTAATTTATCTGATTAATCAAGGGTTCCCTGATTTAAGATTAAGCCAATTAATTTCCAAGTAGCATTATGCAATCGTTAAATGAAGGTTCGACTATACTTTGAAACTGATTTAAATATAACATTTCAGTTAATATGATTTTGATTTCAATATTTTTCCAGAAATGACGTAGAAAATGCAGTAAATTAAAATTTGTAACGCAGTGAACCTGTAAGCAATTATGTCTGAATAAATGAAATTGTTTATAGATAATCGTGAAAGGCTTTATTCTTAATTTCATCGAACTTATTATGATTATGAAATGTAATTTCAATAAATATAAGGGCGTTTTAATTAATTAATGTGAAATATTTTTACTGCTTTAATGTTTTTTTCCAATTTTAAAAGATATATAGACGTAATACATGAGCAAAAAGCGATAGTAAATTATTTTGTCGTTATTTATCAGTTTTTATCCGATGTTTGTTAATTGATATTAAACATATCAGAAAATTCAGTTTATTCCATATGCACAATAAAGGAGACATTACAGCAGCAGTGCATTACATATTGGTAAGTATTTCTGTATATAAATTGTCTAAGTTTGGAAGCTATGAATCTACAGGGTTCCTACAGGTTAGGTAATTTCCCTGACTTTAGATCAGATAAACACCAGTAATTATTTAGAGAAAAACTCGCTTTTTGCAATCACACAATTACATAAGTCGAGTTTTTCTTTAAGGAAAGACTGGTATTTTCCCTGAAAATGCTTTGAATCTATACATTACGAAAGTCAATGCTAAAATTTATTTTTCATTATAAAACGTCACCATTGCTTATGAGTGAAGGGCTCTTCCTATTAACCGTCACATCAATGGATCTGTGACTAGCCGTTAAGAGCCTACGCTAGTCATCTGAAGAATTTTGGTTCTAGTTTTTTTATATAAGGGTACTTTCACTTTCAGAACCGGTTCCAAAATTGAAAATGTCCGCTTTTAAAAAAACTGTAACCAAAATCAAAAAAGTAGAAACTAACAACGTTGGAGATCGACCTCAGCTATCCTATGAAAAAAAAAATCATTTAAAAATATTAAAATGCGAGCGAGAAATCGCGCAAGAACCTTCCCATAGACTTAACATTAGCTTGCGCGTTTTTTCGCATGACTGATGTAGGCTCTTAACATTAGCTTGAGCGTTTCTTCCCTTGACTACTGTAGGCTGTTTATAGGGCATGTATTGTAATTGCAAAACCTAAAACAAGAAACGATTTTTTTACGATTACATATTAGATTTAAAGTGCATTATTCAAATATTATATTGTGTTCTGTTCCTATTATATCAGTCACAGTGATGCCTCTGTGACTAACGGACAATAGGACGTGTCTTCTAATTGCAAAATCCAAAACAAGAAACGATTTTTTTTAAAGTTTACGTATTAGGTTTGAAATGCATTATTGAAATATTATATTGGTTAAAATTTAAATTTATTGAAGAATTTTGCTATATTGCTTTAATAAGTGCAAAGTTGATGTACAGTGATATTATGTTACGGATTACGTTTTTTAATTAGTTAGACTGCTTTCAGCGGTTTCCCATATATAATATATATAATTAAATATATATATGAATATATACTGATTACATACTGGTGTACATAAATGATAACGTTTTATATAAATAAAATGAATATTAAACCGTAAGGTAAAATCGACACTCCAAAAACATGGCCAAACAATAAAATGCGCTACAATTTACTTCAATCCAAAAATCCTAATTTCAATATTTTGATAACAATCGTAATCAAAAGAAAAGAACAACATAATAAGAAAATGCATCTCTACATTGTTAATACGTTATCGTGTGCGCTTAACCAGAATTGTAAAGATATATAATAAGCGATAGGGATATTTCTATATGAATATGTACATTAGGATATGTATATATATATATATATATATATATATTAATCGCTCATAAGCATATTAATATATATATTATATTATTTCATTATTGCATATTAATACATATTAACACATAATATATATTATATTATTGCATATTAATACATATTAACACATAATATATATAATATTATTGCATATTAATACATAATAACACATAATATATATTACATTATTGCATATTAATACATATGGTTTCAGGTGTTTTGGAACAGTTTGTTTTTAAAGAAGCTGTTAGGTGTTACAGATAATTTGAAAATGCATTAATTACATAACATATTTCAGTTAATTATTTGATTAATAATAATAAAATTTAAAATTACATAAACATTTCGCAATAGTACTCTAACAACTTTTTCATGGAAATATATTATTCAAAGGTCAACTATTCGCCTTTCGTACATGTGTAAATCCTTTGAAATTAGTTGGCTGCTTAAATGAGTGCACATCAATTAACAAGTCAGTATTATCATTACGACGAAGGGATTCACCTATGCAATGCAATCAAGTTTTATCTCAAACTAAAATCTGACTAATCCTATCTATACGTCAAGTGACTGTTTAACTTAAAGTGCGATGTAAAGTTAGTTTACGGTTAAGACGATGTTCATTACTTGCGCAAAAAGGATTATAATACGGCCTTTAATTAAGAAATCAGAATTTTAACTTAAACTAGTACTTTTACTTCTAGATTATACAATTTAATAGTTCTGAAATAATTTCAAGAGATTGTTATGAAATAAAACATTAATATATTACAATACGTTCTAAAAAATTGCATGTATCTCATTGTTAGATTTAAAATTTTTGGTGATTTTTTTTAATTGTTTTTAAGAAATAATTGTGAAATAGTTCAACCCTTTATTTGCTAAGTATTGAATTCATAAAAATTTCTTCTTTCAAAGCATTTTTCCTGGTTTTTGTTTTAAACTTTAATAGATTTGCGCAGTCATTAAATAAATTTCAAAACTAAAATGGCGGTGAGGGGCCATTTTGGCACCTATCAAAAGAAAAAATGTCGATTCGAACCGGATATTTCTTCATACAATAAGTTAAATATACACCACACAAAAATAAGTTAAATGAATATGTTAAAAGTCCTAAATAAAAATTCTGGTGTGAAATATTTTTATGAAACTTGTGTAAAATTTCCCGTCGTTCTAGTGTTAAACAGATTTCATCTATTAAAATTAATATATTAAATCAGTAATAAGTATTTATAAGAGCTTTCTGAAATATTTACAGCTTTATACAAATTATCCCATTTGGATATTTTTTTTGATTTTATAACATTAAAAAATTTAGAAACATAATAGCCTTATTACATCAATATAGAAATTTTTAAGAATTGAAACCATCTACTCCAAGTTTTACCACATCAAGAAAGCTGACAAGAAATTATCATTTAAAAATATTTTTATTTCGTACAACGAATAATGCTTGTGGAAGTTGATTAACATTTATTAACGCGCCGCTCTGGTAAAGAAAAAAAAAAAAAAAAAAAAAAAAAAAAAAAAAGCTGCGATTACCAAAATAATTATGTGATTAACTACCTCCTTTATCCTTTTCCCAAAGACCCCCCAGTGTTCTACCAATGTTTAAATTTGAAGTTCACGTATTTTTTACTCTCTTTCCTTATTTTTTATGGGTAAGTCACCCGTGGCTAACGGAATACGCCACCAATGTATTTCTGCAATTTATTCCATATACTTTCTCAGTTGCTTGATTTTTTAAAAATTATGTTTATTACTTTTATACTAGTACTACATAGTGCATTAAAGATGGATTTCATCAAAAGTTGATACTTAAGCTTTAAAAGGCCTTGGCGTACGGAATTCCCTGCCTTTCCGTGATTTTATGTTACTACAAACATTCCATGTGTTGAAGAGATTTGTTATTACAGTAGACTCTCTCAAATCCGCAACACTAAAATCTGCAAATTCCTAAAAATCCGCACATCGTTTCAGATGTAAACAATGAAAATACAGTTAAGATGTAGGTGAAAAATGTAAGCTTTTTTTATATCATTCTGTAAACATTTTAATATGGAATTCTGGTTAATAGTATTCAACTCATGTTTTTTCATGAAAGAAGCATAAATGTATTTCTAAAAAAAAAAAAAAATCAAGATAGCGCTGATATAAGTGGCGATTACTTTCTTTTTACCAAATACATTTATATATTTATATATTCATTTATATATTTATATATACATTTATATATTCATCAAGTTTTTAGTTATTAAGTATGGCTAAACATGAAATAAAAATTTGTTATTTTAAGATTTTTATGTGAATTATGAGTGTATATTTATAAGTAGAGTTTCCCTGAATAATTAAAGAAAAAAATTATCTCATCAATATGCATATTTAGTTAAGCATTATTATTTATTTACTTGACCTTTACTTTTAATATTTAAAAAAGAAAAGTTTATTTTCTTAATTTTTATTATTTTACTTCATTATAAGCATTCATTATAATTTCAAGTGCATTATTAAATTCAAATGACTGTTTAAAAATGTAAACAAAACAGTGACCAGAAATCCACAAAATTCTAAAATCCGCTAAACTTCTGGTTTTAAGTTTTGCGTATTTAAGGGAGTCTACTGTACTTATAAATAACATATACGAAGTTACTAAAACCTATGTATCTCTCTTTCAGATAGGAGGTCTTCAAATATTCTAGTGGCAATTTGGTGGTTTTCTTAATAAAAAGATAATGTGATCGTTAAAGCCTGGAACAATATGTTAGAAATTTATAGAAATTTTCCTTTATTAAAAAATAATAGGACATAAATATTAATAAACCATTTCCCTAAAAAAGTACGGCATTGTGTAATTTTTTTAAGATAGTATTTATCCTTATGCCTTAACCACCAAGCACGCTATCTAATCCTGCTAAATTGAATTAAACTAAATGAAAATCACACTGGAATAAAAATAATAATAACTCTTTGTTAAAATTAAACACAAAAAAAAAATATTTACAAAGAAACACTTAAATAGATCAAACAATATAAAGAAAAATAATTATGAAAATATTTACATAGCTTATTCATGACAGTTTGCATAATGAGCTTTAATTAAAAATTCTGTTAAACAGTCAACATTGTTTATTGTCGCTTTTAAAACTATTGATTATATGATTATTGATTTTGAATATGCCTTAGTATAATATTAATTATATCTTTAATAATAAATTTTAAAGAATATTATTAATTAATTTTACTACTGATTTCCCTGATCCTGGATCTGAAGACATTTTTCTTTAAAAATCTCAAATAATATAAAAAAAGGGAAGATGAATCACAGTAGTTATACTTAATAAGAAAGTCGTATGTGTGTGCTATATTTAGATTATCTGTAGAGACATCCTTGGATTGGCCAGGTATCATGCTAGGAGCCCGATACAATACTTTAATGTTAATGTGTCAGATAGGTATGCTGAGTTTTTTAAAGGACAAAATAGACTCCGGTTTGTATCATCAGGTCCGACAGCCGGTGGTTCATCTCTTGTCATGGCACAACACACACTCTCCTTTTTAATTTAAAGTTATTCTTTACTTTAAAGTTTATACGATGCATTAATTAAATAGGGTACATGTGCCAGTAATGGACACCTTTAAGGAATTTCTTTAAAAATTATTTTTTAATTAATAGTTATAATTGTTATATTCCACATTTCTTAATGTTATATTAATGTACCAACAATATTTAACCATGCTCATAGTCACATTTCCCAATGTGAATCGAAATTTAATTGTAAATAACAGAAATAAATCAAAACACCCTAAATTCCAGTAATGGACACCCCACAAAAAGTAATAGATAATTGATATTATGATTGTATTTAAAACTAGAATTTAAAGAAAGCATATTAATGAAATAAAAAAAGCTGAATTTTTATTGGTATTTTTTTTATAAACCAAAAATATTGAAGGTGGCCCATTACTGAAAGGCGGTCCATTACTGGCACATCTACCCTATATGCATGTAAGTAAATACATACATAAATGAAAATGGTGAAGGTATCCTCTCAAAACTTTAAAGTTAGATCTTTAAAGTAAGTCTATCGTATTTTAGCGCATTTTCTATAGAAAGGTTACATTCCGGGATTAGTCCACACTCTTAACCACGATGATACGGATCGTTAAAATCCGTAACGTTGTAACCATTTAAATTGCGCACACATTTTTTGTAACACTCTGTAGAGATCGCAAATTTTGTCATACACTTGTCCAATAAAAAAAAAAACTAGAAAAAACTGCATTTTAAAATATTGATTCCGTGTATAAAATTTTCCTAATTTACCACATATTCTTTGCTGTTAATATACTTTTTATTTCAACAAAACTCTCCACATTATTACCTCAGGGCTTTTTAAATAAATCTTTGAGCAAACATCTATCATGATGAAAAATAACTAAAAAAGAACAGTGCTTTAAGGGAAATGTTAATTATAGCTAAAATAGGAGGAAGACTACATGATCCTCTGAGTAAAAAAATAGGGCATTTAAAAAAGGATTTTTTGACATTATTTCCTTTCGAAAGATTAATCCTCATAAATTGTTACAAAGTTTCACATACAATATAAATTGCAGTTTGGAATTTTCTTTTCATTTTTTTTTTATCCTTCTTTGAATTATCGAGTGCTCTAAATATACTAACCGTATTACACATATTTTCACACTGACAAGAAACTAAACAATAGAATATTTAACTTTGGTTGCAGTCATTTTTTTCTTTTTTAAAAATTGCTTAAAGAAAGGAGTTCAAAATACATATTGTTGCCATTGATAATATAATAAATTCAATCATTTACTCATAGAGATGTTCCAATATATATATATATATATATATATATATTAGGGTACACACTTAAATGCAAATGAATTGTAGTGTAGTTGTGGCATACTATGAAGGAATAATAATTTAACCGCAAAAAATATTTATTTATGAAGGTAAAGTATGTATGGTGTGAATTTTACAAATGAAATATTCAGCTACTTCTAGACATATGCAACGCTCTCGCACTGGAAAATGATATTATTTGCTCATACATTTTTTTCATTAATTTTTAATTAACTGCCATTTCAGTCAAACAACGTATTTTAACGATATTTGTGAGCTATTTCAAAAAGACTTTTCAAAAACCTTTGGAATGATGCCTTATTTGTCGCTGTGCGTTTTGTATGTGTATAGAAAAAGAGATCTTGACATCAGAAATAATATATATAATTAAATGAAGGGTCTGGAGGGGGTAGCATAATAATCATAGTTAGATCAGCGGTTCCCAAACTTTTTTCTTTCACGTACCCCTTGCTTAGACTTTTAATTTATGCGTACCACTTCTCACCTAAACCCATTCCAAATATTTTTGTTTTCGTTCGTAGTAATGCTCTTATGCTAGTTAAAAATGTTAGATGCAGTTCTCTTCAGAAATCCAATTTTCAACAACTTATCTATTTTGAACCACAACATAAAGTCACTCAAAACATTAAATATTAGATGAAGATTTCAAGTTAAGCAAGTTAAGGGATGAAGCTCTACACCTGTTAATACAAGTTAATGAGTTTATGCTAATGCTGACCAGTCATGCACTAACATGATGGCCTGCTTTCAAATGGGTTTTAAATGAAATCGCAGAAACCAGAAGCCTTGATATAATTTTCTTTTCTGGGTATTTCTAGAATTACTAGAAAGAAAACAACAAAAGAAAAGGAGGGTCACATGCGAAATAGCAAGATATTATTAGGAGCGGGCGGAAATAATGGCGACATATGATCAACAAATTACTAAGTTTAGGCATTATTTTATGCGAATAACCTATTTTAATTTTACACAAGTCCCTCTTTGTAAACGAAACAATTTTCTGTTTTCATTTTAAGTTTTAATTTTTGCGTTATCCATCATTGCCAATTTAATTTTTACGTACCCCCAACTGTTTCACCACGTACCCCCAGGGGTAAGCGTAACCCAGGTTTGGAACCGCTGAGTTAGATGATAGCTATTTATCGTTCTTCCTATTAGAAGCTTCTACTTTTATCATATTCCCCCATTCGCAGAAATCTTAAGTTGTATATTTCTAAAAACTTTTATCGTTATTTCCACTTTACACCTATCTTCAACTGCATTTTTCAACTGATCTTCATTTTTGTGTCAATCCAAGAGTACGGAACTATAGTACGTCTGTCAAGCAAACAGAAGGTACTGTTATATCAAGTTTCATAAAAAAATTAGTATCATATTCCTTCACCCCCTGACCTTTCAACTTATTTAAAACTGGAAATAAGAGCGAGATTTCTGAAATATAAGAGTAAACTATAGATATATTTTTTTATTACTCAATATTTTACAACTTAATATTCTTATCCTATAAGTACAAGAATACAAATTTCATAATTAGTGTATGCTGCTATTACTTTTGGTGTTTTTGTGAAACAGTTCTAACAAATTCCTACTTATCGAAATATGAAGGAACATCTAAACATTTTACTTTTGTTCAAACCTTTACACTGCTTTACCTGGAGACACAAATACACCTTACGAGACAGAAATGACCAACTGCCTTGCAGTCTTGCACGTCTGGACATATCCAAATCCCGTATTACATAAAACTATTATACATTATATACTAAAACAGATACAGTTTGCATATAGTACCATTGAATAGAAGTTTTAAAATTTTAATTTTCAATTATTAGAGACAACTTTATACTGTGTGTTATTGCAATTTAAAATGTGTGGTTTTTTTTTCTTTTAAGATGGTAGATTCATAGATGAAATGATGAATGGATAATCACCCCGGGGAGTTAATATTTGCAGCTATATAACTTTAGTGCAAGCTCGTGTATATTAATCAATACCGCAAATTAGAGTGCCTTTGATAGTTACATGTTAGTTAGTTCCAAAATACCACTTTATCAAGGTATCCCGTATTTAGAAAATTCCGCCAAAAATAACTCTGTAATCTTTCCTCGTGTGTCTCAAATTAAAATAATGCTGCTCTTACAAATTGGTTAGATGATTGTTTATTTTTATATTATTACTATTATTATTATTAATTTGCAAATGATAGAAGTGACTCTTGTTTTATGAGGTTATTAAATATCTTGTTTTATTAAATAAAGTTTCTGCTTTGAAGGTTTGGCTTTGTAGGTTTGGCATCTATAGGCAAGCAGTGCTTACATTACTTCTATAGACTGCATGCCCCTGGTTTTTTAATTAATTAATTCAATCAAACAAAAACAAATAATTATTTTTTCCAGTCAACAAAAATTTTGAGCAGATTGTTTTTTTTTTTTTTTTTTTTTTTTTTAGTTTAGTTTTGTAATATATTTATTTCTAAGTACTTCGCAAAATCAATTTTTCATTTTATATTTGTTCTTCTGATGTAAACAAGCACGAAATTATGTAACAAATCTTACTTACACGGTGTATAGATTGAGTGTAATTTCATTGATATAAATCGTAATGCATGATTTTTATCAATAATCATTCTGCTTATTGCATATTTCTTATTCCAAAAAGTTTGTGTTTACATTAATTTAATATTTACAGATGGTACTGCTGGTTACGAAAAATAAGAAAAAAAATGTATTGATAATTTAACAGATAGCACACAGAGTTCATATTGAATGCATTCTTGGAATACAAAAGGAATACATTTTAGTTCACATTTGAATACATCCATGTGATCAAAAATGACTACATAACAGTTCATATTTGAACATGTCCATGGGATCAAAAATGAGTACACGTGTTTCTCAATTTTGAGAACATTTGGATTGGAGCTATTTTGAGTATGTGACGATTTCAAAGCGATTCCTTTTTACTCAATTTTGAGAACCTTTATTTTTTTTTTCAGTTTAGATGAACTCTCAAGCGCACCAGATTTAAGCATATGACATTTCGTAAAGCGTTGAAAATTACTTTTTACTAATTGAAGGTATATCGTATTAATAATAAAATATTTCATAAACATACGAAAAAGTAAAACTTATGGAGGAGAATGTAAATTATAGTAGTTCAGTTTTATTGGGAAGTATGCAAAAACTTCTTTTTATATTATATATCAAAAAAGATTTTAAGTGAAAATTCAGAGATCTTTTGATAACAACTGATTTAATACTGAAAGAACAGTCAACTTCAGTTTAAAAATAATAAACATTTTAAAAAGAAACCTTTGAAGTAAATAATATCTATATTTTTAAATGATCGAGCCGTCCTGAGATTCGAACCTGATAGCTACGTTTGTCGAGAGATCGCCGCTATCAATTCGGCCAGAAACGTCAACTTTGTGTTTCGCAAATCCATATAAGTAGATGTAACCATTGTTTGGGAAGGAGGTTAAATTCGCTTTTATTTTTTGAGTGTTTGCACATAGTTTCTTCTAGTGTATTTTCTACCGCTGGTTCTTCTACTAAAAAAAGTATTTTAAGCAAATCGATGATTCTAACGTCTGGTGGTCTCCTTCTAAGTATTATGAATGTTTCCGCATTAGTCATTATATCTTATTTTACAAAAGAAGATTTAATAAAGAATGAAACAAATCTAAACGCGTTCTTATTTTCTAAGTTATCATTATTATTAAACTGTTTCAGGATATTTCCTAGAACGTAGTCTAGCAAAGAGAAACTCGGTAATATTTTATAAGATACATTTACATTCGTTTTTCTGTAAATAATAAAAATCTTTTTCGAAACAAATTGTAAATATATATATATTTAAGCATGAGTAACGTTGATAACAAAGTGGATTAAAACTACCGAATTAAGAAAAGTGCATTTAATAATTTATTAAGTAGACATTGCAGAGTTTATATGCAACATATTTTTGTTATGATGTATCGAAACCTCTCACAAATACGCCTGCAGGTCATGTATTTTTAATACCATTTTTCACAAAAAAATACTGCTACCGGAATATTTAGTAAAATTAATAATAAATAGGTTTTTAAAATCTGTGTTTGTTTAACTCTTCTTCAATGAGATTTCCGTATGTCCTGAAACTAAGTTGTCAACAATGACGGCTTGAAAAATCTTAAAAATTGCCAGTAAAGAAATGTTCTTTTATCTGAAAATGAAAATTTGCTCTCAACAAATTAAATTTTTAATAATAATAGTTTGTGCCTCATACATTTACTCAATATAGCTTCTTCTTGCTTTGCTGGAAGTTTTTTAATATCTCGTAAGATGAAAAAAGCAGTTCTTAAAATTTTCTTTATAAATAAACTGCAATTATGCTAAATATTTAGGAGACTGTTCGTAGTAACAACAAAGTCGACAGCTATATATACTTTTTCACCTTTTTTTGTCTTCAATTCTATTAATTATAGGAAATTTAAAAGGAATACCTAGATAGACAAAACTAAGATTGATATGAATTGGAAGACTTTGAAAAGGACCTCTTTCAATGATAAACATAAAAATTTCAACAATATATTTATTTTTTATTCCATATTGTAAGTTGTTCTCAGTGATTTTTTTTAGATTTATTTAAAATATAAAAACTATAGCAAACATTATAAAAAATTGTTCGTATTAATGGTTTCATTAAAATTGTGAATGTTTTCATCAATTCATGGTAACAACGATGACCAACAAGCTGACATATGGTTGCGTTACATAGTCAAAAACTGAGTAGATAAAAATGTACAAACGTCCTATTATGCAACAATATTATCGTGATGAATTTCTTCTGATTTAAATAACAATAAATATTCATCTAGCATGGACTGTACAAGTTCATGATATCGTTCAGTAGGAATATTAGCCCATACTAACGAAATGACAGCTCTTAAGCTCAGATTGGATGCTGGTGTTTCGAAACACTTATAAGATCTTTCCGCCACATCCGACAAATGATTAACTGAGTTGAGATAAGGTGACTGAAAGGGCCGACAGCAATTGAAACTCGAAATCTTGTTCCTAAAACCAATCTGAGGTAATTCTAGCCCAATGAGAAAGTGTATTGTCATTTTGAAAATAGCCATGACCATTAGAAAACATTATGGAGATAAACAGATGCATGTGGTCATCAACGATGGAGATGTAAATCGACGGATGAATCCAACAGAACTAAAGGGTAAATGTATACCTAGAAAATGCTCCTCAGACCCTGATTACATCACTATATACTTGAACATTAGTGATGTGGCATGCCGGATTCCTGACTGCGTGCTGCTTGCGCTTCACACGAACCCTGCACTCAATGTGACGGAAAAAGAAATCTGGACTTGTCAGGACAGAGAACTATCTTCCTCTAATCAAGTGCCCAGTTTCGGTATTCCATAGCCCCAAAACACATCTTTCTTTGATTTTGCAGCGAAATCAAAGGACTCTTGTTTGCCGCAGGCTATTAAAACCAATTTATTTAAATATTCGCCTTTTAGTGTGTATGGATACCGTTTACCATGTCCTTAATTTGTATCGTGCTGCAATCTTTTGCGTTGCAGCAATCCTGGTCTACAACCCGTGTCAGTCGCTTGACCACTTTTTTATTCAAAAGCGATTTCTGCTCACTATTCTGCTTTTCGCTCGTTTGTTTGTTTGTTTTTGTTTTGGATTAGTTGACCTTTTTTTTTAAGACTCGAGACACCTTTCTTTTACAAAATTCAAGATGGTTATCTGTTTTAGAAATATTACAACCGGGCTTTCTGGCACCCACTATCATACTGCATTTTAAGTTATTTAAATGTCTTGTTTTTTTCCATGAAGAATCAAATCACAATATTCACTTTTGCTTCTGACTAGGAAAAATATTTTTATTAGCGAGTTTGGATATTACGTCAGCGTATCTGGTTGAAAGTTGAATGAACGGTGTTTCCAATATTTTGAACACTTATTTATAAGCAAGGTTTATTATAGAAAGGAGACGAACTATAAGCATTGAATTTAAACCAGTATTTTTTTAACATAGGAAACTTTTTATTTTAATATATTTATAAAAAAAAAATCTACATGCTCAGATAAACATAAAATTAGTTACCAGATCAAGGAGTAGGAGAAAATAACAACACTTGTTGTCGCAGAAGTAAAAAAGGAAATACGTGGAGGAGTGGTGATTCGCCAATTTTTAGGCAAGCGTATGTAAAATGCTATTCCGAGTTCTGAAACCGCTTATGGTCATATTACACGATTCGCCAAAGTACGCCTATTTAGAGAGAGGAATATGATTCGGGATGAGAAAACGTGTTCAGATTTCTATGGTAACACTTTCACCACGCAGTAGAGGAGGTGTAATTTTGTACGCAGCCTTCTCGTTTTAATCTCCCATCTTTGGTCGCCAATGGCGACTTACCTACCGAAATTCCACCCTCGGGTTTTGGTTATCGGCAATTGTTAAACATATATTTTTTTTGTAACCAAACTGAGTTATTTCTTACAGGTTTAATATGTTTAAACAATATATAAATTTATTCTGTACAAAACGAACGGAGACACTGTTAATTTTGATTATGTTTATGTAAGGTATATAAAAAATTATAAAATATTAAAATAAAATTGGTAAAACAATTCGCGTACACTTTAAAGAAAATTTTTTAATTTAGAAGGTAACTAATATTTATTATAATACTGTGTCCGTCAGTAGTATAAAAAATAATGAATACATTGATATAGTATGTGTATTCAACAAAATATTTTATCAGTTTTTAATATTTAGGTAGATCATGTATTCTGTCTCCTTAATTATTATTCAAATATACTAGAAAGCATGAATATTTTATCGAAACATAATCTGTCATGTCGTTTCTACAGACTAAAGAAAATTTCTTTTTTTCTTTTTCAGTTTTATGTGCGAATAATATAATATACTATAAATTTTATATGTTTATATGTTCCTCATTGATATGATGTAATTTTCCTATTTTACATCACTTCAATGAATCAGAAAAGACAAGCTAACTAACAAACAATTAAAATATGTATATTTTTCTTTAGTCCAAAACTGTATTCTACAAAGTCATTTGAAATAATTTTTAAATTCTTTGTGTAAACTTTAAACTGAATCAAAAAATTAAAAGGCATAAAATTATATTCAAATTTTTAATGTTTGCATTCTTCGATTATAAATTATATACAATTTATAAAATTGTTAGTTTGTGTGGATAATAAAATAAATAGCAGAAAAATGTATTGATAATAAGCAAAACTTTATTTAAAAAAATAATGCTGTAAATATATAATAAATGCATTATTCACACGTTTATTTGTGAACGAAAGTCATGTTGAAAAACGAAAGAATAGCCATAAATTTAGAGTAAAAATCCTGACATTTATGTGTCGCTTTTATCATCCAGAGGAAATAAAATCTGCAATTTCTTTTTAAAAGTACTCCAACAAAATCTCTTTTCTCACCGCTCTAGAAAATAGAAGATTTCAAATGGATGAAACGTTACGTGAATTCGACATTAGATTTATAAAAAGAAAAATTACGATAAGAATAGGTAGTTTTAATACCTATAACATAAAATATATATTCATTGAATTCATTATGGAATTGGATTTTCTTCAAAGTTCGTTTCAGAAATTGAGAATAATTCTATATCTCAACGGTGTAGGATGATATTTTATGTTACAATTTAAGAAAAAAAAAATATTTTTTTAGTTATCTATGGCAAATTAGTACTTTTTTTTATTTTTCAGTGTTGTAAAGATCTAATAATTGTATCATATATACGTTTTCTTTCAAATTATAATTAAGATGCAGAAATGATAAATAATAGAAACTAACTGGGCATACAAACCTTTCACCTATAATCCATTTCTATCATTGAAGAAATGCAAGCAGCGATTCTTTATTTAAAGTACTCAAGAAAAACATTTTTTTCTTTAGCATGTAAATAAAGATAGAGATTTTAGATTCATGAACTATTCCGTGATTTCTACATTAGATTTCTAAAAGTGAAAAATGAATAACGCCTATAATGTATGGTTTCGAATATCTTTCCTTATAAAAAGAGATTTTATCGAAGAGTTTATTTCACAAAATAGAAATACATCTCAATTGTGTTCTATAAAATTATAATTAAGATTCAGAAAGAATAAACAATAGCAACTAACTGAGCATACAAACCTTACATCTATGAACCATTCCTATCATTGAAGAAATGCAAGCAGAGATTCTTTTTTTTAAAGTACTCAAGAACATTTTATTATCTTTAGCATGTAAATAAACATAGAGATTTTAAATTCATGAACTATTCCGTGATTTCGATAATAGATTCCTAAGAGTAAAAAATGAATAACGGCTATAATGTATAGTTTCGCGTATCTTGCCTTATAAAAAGAGATTTTATGGAAGAGTTTATTTCACAAAACAGAAATACAAGTACATCTCAATGGTGTTCTATAAAATTATAATTAAGATGCAGAAAGAATAAATAATAGCCACTAACTGAACATACAAACCTTACATCGAGGAGCCATTTCTATTATTGAAGAAATGAAAGCAGCGAATCTTTGTTTAAAGTATTCAAGAACAATCTTTTCTCTTTAGCAGGTAAATAAACATAGAGATTTTAAATTCATGAACCATTCCGTGTTTTTGATATTAGATTTCTAAAAATGAAAAATGAATAACGCCTATAATGTATGGTTTGGCGTATTTTTCCTTATAAAAGGAGATTTTATCGAAATGTTTATTTTAGAAAATAGAAATACAAGTACATCTTAATGGTATTCTATAAAATTAAATGTAAACATTTTTAAAATACATATATTATTTATGTGTATGATAATATTGTTATATTTTGTGTACTGTCTAAAATGTCTTAAATATTCTAAAAATATGCGAATGTTTATTGTAAACACAACTCATATTAAAGAAACAAATACTAGCCATATATTATCTAAAAATTTCGGACATTTATGGTTTATTTTTATCATATTAAAGAATTAAAAACTAGATATATCAAGCTATATACCAATGCTGCTTGAGTTATATATATAAATAATTTTAATATTTAGTGTTAATATATCAATGTTTTGTGTAACGTAGGAAAAAATAACCTTTATATAGTCTTACTAACCAAGCTTGGAAGTTATAGTTAATGGAAGTTATAATTACCGGATAGTTACAATTTACAAAAAAATTACGTTAAGAAAAATATTTATTACACTATTCAGATTATTTTTCATATAACATAATAATAAAAACTAGTCGTTGGGGGCCACCGTGATACTTACCCATCATGGATATGCATGATGTAAAATATTAAAATAAAAAATGTGTAAACTACTTATAAAATGCATTGCAATTCGAATAAAATCGTGGCTTGATGACGGCATAAACTTTAAAGGCTCGATTACTGAATTGCTTAAAAGAGACATCCTTATAACTCCAAAAACAATAATTCTATTAACTAACGGTTTATTGCATCTGATGAAGCGTATCATTCCCAATTAAAATATATCTTTGAATTGAAATTTGGATGAAATACAGGGTCATGAAAAATCGAAGAGTGTGGTAAATAGGATTCCAAATATCTCGGCAACTCATGATCCGATCGACTTCATTCTTTATGCAAAATTTATGTTTTTTTTTATTGTCTTTTATATTCACTCCTTAAAATAAACCAATTCGAAACGAATATTTCGAGAGTCCAAAAAAATAGTTCCGGATAATGAAGGTTACTGAAATTCAATAAGCTTCTTCCCATTATTACATACTAAGTACATACCAAATTTCAAGTGTCTATCTCAATTGTTTCGGGAGATAGAGCGTTTACAGACACACAGACACACAGACGGACGGCAATTTTTTTTTCTAAAAATATGTTTTTTGGAATCTCCAGTGTCTGAAACGTGTAAATCCGTCAAATTTTTTTTTGTCGATTTTCAAAACGATTACAAGACTTACCCTATGCTACGTATGATGGGTAAGTAAAAACATATCAGTATATTGAAGTTATGAAGAATAGATCCTGAGAGATCGTCATCGGCGCGGCGTTGTCAGAGGGGATGGTTACTCATACCACTAATTTTGTGGAAATTTTTTGTCTTATGTAATTGAATTTTCCATTACGTAAGGCAAACAATTATGTTCAAAAATTGTTATATCCATAACAACCACCTTTGACTAAACATCTGGTGATCCTGAAATATTTCTACCAAAAAATTGCGGAAATGTTTCACATAAAGTAATTTCAGAGGGGAAATTATTTTAACATTTTCAAGTTTTGCATTCTAACATTGTATTTAAAGTAGTCCTATTTATTTCAAATTCCAAAAATGAAGATTTTCCCACATAATTTATCCATTATGATATTATGAGAATTTCATTTAATTTAAAAGATCAACTTTATCTATGATATTTCTACACTGGACGTTTTTAAATTAATAAAAGTCTCGTGAATGATGCTTAAGAATGAATTGACAATTGAGATGAAAGTAATCTATTTAGTATAATTAAAAATGAAAGGGAAGTTAATAGACAAAATAACCAATACTAAGAAATATAATATAATTTCCCGTTTTAAATTACGTGCTATATACCTTCTTTTCCTGATTTATATAATCATGAGACCAGTCTTCTAGAAATAAAGGGATTGGATTAAAATATATTACACATAAACCGGCTAATTCGAAAATATTATTATCTACAAAAGTTTCTCACGAAACAGTTCCTAAAAGTGAAGATATTTTAACATGTTTAAGCTATACCTTCTAACATTACAATTAGAACAGCGACGGTCATTCCTGATTTTCTGAATATCGTACTTTAATCATGCGCATAATCTATATATTTAAAACGCTAAGCTTTTTCTTTCGACAATCCTTGAGAACAAACTACTGCATCAAATTACACCATTCTTTTTTTTAATGAAATATATTTGGACACAGATTTGTTATCGTACATTCGTTTGTTCGAAAATTTAATTAATTAGCCGTAATTTTCAATTAAAGTTTTACTTATGCTTATGACGTCATAAAGTCGGCAACTCCCACTGTTGCAAGGCATAGAGTTTATTCTCCAAACTCTGTGGTTCGCCAATCTTTTGACATTAGCTAATATCAACTAGGTAATATTTTAACATTGTAATATCTATATATTTAAAACGCTAAGCTTTTTCTTTTGACAATCCGTGAGAACAAACTACTGCATCAAATGACATCATTCTTTTTTTAAATGAAAGATATTTGGACACAGATTTGTTATCGTGCATTCGTTTGTTCGAAAATTTAATTAATTAGCTGTAATTTTCAATTAAACTTTTGTTTCTGCTAATGACATCATAAAGTTGGCAATTCGGATAACGCCCACTGTTGCAAGACATAGAGTTTATTCTCTAAACTCTGTGGTTGCGAGAAGATAAAAGAGAAATAATAAATATTAAAAGCGCGTGGCTTTTAGGCCGATTTTTTTTATTTGTAAGTTAAATTTTGGTAAAAATATTTATCCGCGTGTTTTATAAGCGAATAAAAATTCATTTTTATTGTGACGTCACGAGAATATTGTCCATTGGGTTTATTTTATCATTATGCATTATAACTTTGTTGATGCCATTTTATCATTACAATTAAATACAAAATATATATTTATTTGTATACATGGTGTTTAAGCATTAAAGTAACGTATATGAAGTACTTGTGAAAAGTTTGCGCCGGTGAAAATGACGTCATGCTTAGATTGAAATGCATTTTAACATGGATAAAACTAAAGAGAAAAATTTATATGATTGTGTCAAGATAACGTAATTTTACCTGATGTTTCCATTCTTAATTATAAAGATTAGAATTGGAGCCGTCATTGATTGCTTCATCTTGATTGTATACCTTGATTACATGTTACCAATAAAAAAAATTTCTAAATATAGGTTGGAAGATTTTCTTTTTTAATAAAAAAATCACAAAAGTAAAGGATTTCAGGAAATTTAAAATTATTAAAAATAGTGTTATGGTAGAAGAAAAAACTTGAAATAATGATTGTATTTTTAGCTAGAATAAACAATGTAAGACTAATATTTCATAGGAATTATTTTGGTAGGTTTATTATAAGTTCATTTAACAGTTCCTTAAGCGGCAAAGTCCTATTTCTTTCACTGTTAACTTCTCTTTCGATGTCAAAAAAAGGTTTTCTACTTTTTGACGCAAGCCAAAATACAGTGGCATTTTTTAAAAATGTACAACGGTTGCGACAACAAACGGCGCTATCCCTTTAGCTTTCATGGCGCTTACATCACTTCTAAATACTACAAATTTCTATTTTTTACTACATTTTACAATTTTAATTCTTACATCCTCAATTAGAAAAAAAAATTGGCTTTCGATTGAAATTTATTTGAAAACTGCCGTTTAATTTAACAACTTTTTAAATAAGTTTTTTAATTCTATCTTATCAATGACCACCAGTTTGCTTCTATAATGTAAAATAGTCCCTGCGAAAGTTGCCACAGTTGAAAATAGATTTCCCTAACCATCATAAAAAGAGAATAATAATAATAATAATAACAATAATAACAGTGATAAATCAAAAGATTATATTATCCATAAGATAGAGCATTTTGGCGCAAAACAAAAACCTGTCGAAAAAAAAAACTATTTTTTGTTTATGTTGAACATAAAATTGATATGTTGAATTCGTTATGTGTAAGTTCCATCAGATATCAGAATATGCTAGGAATTGTATTTTTTTAAAGATCCATTTGCCAACTGTATAGGAGGGAAAATATCCCCGACTGTGAAGGAAAAGGGATAATCATCCTGATTATGTGAAGGAACCGAAAAAACCAAACAAATAAATTATATTTGAAAACATTAAAAATCTCCCTCATGTGCAGATTGATTTATTACTGTAAAAAAAATCTTCATCTTTACATAAAAATTGATTAGCTTAAAACAATGGATGTGTTTTAGAAGATATGGATTTGAAACGAACAATGATTAAAGAGGACATTTTAAAACTTTTAATTTAAACATTTTAAAACTTTTTTAACGTCGAATTTTGACGGTGCTTTTGGACAGATGCAATGCACATGCGCATAGGAGCTCATTCGGTTGCATAATAACAGGAGTGTGTGTGGGGGGGATATGTGTGCATTATTTACTATGTTCTTTTATTTACTGAATATGAGATGAATGTAGGAATATACTATTTGTGTGATACTTCATAGGTACATGAATTCTTTTTCTTGCCGAGGGGAATATGGCGGTAATGTCAAACTGATTTGCATTACACAGTTGTGTACGGATTGTTTGTTTGGAGTTTGCATCGGAAATAGTACTGTATTTGACTGGGGAAAAAACTTTTAAAATAAAATATTTGAAAGACTGTTTCATACGCACCCCTTCTTAAATAATAAAGAAGCTTATTTTACTGATAATGTTATAGTATTTTTTCCGTCAAGTTTTGACGGGTACCATCTAGTTTATTTTAAAGATACTATTAGAGTTTGATTACACTTAACTTTATTTGTAATTATGAGATCAGTAGTCTAGAAATACAGCGATTGGATTAAAATATATTACATATAAACTGGCTAATCCTGAAATGTTATTACCAACATCAGTTTCTCACGAAACAGTTCCTAAAAGTGAAGATATTTTAACATGTTTAAGCTATACCTTCTAACATTACAATTAAAACAGCGTTGGTCATAACGTATTTTCAGAATATCGTACTTTTATCATGCATAATTTATTTTAAAAATAGGGTGAAACCGCCAGTTATTGACACCTAAACCAGTAACTGATACTTCAGCAGAAATCTAACTCAAATAAGCATTTTCTTATAAAATTCTGCAAAGTAATGGCATCTAGTGGTAACTTATTTTTCTTAACTGTTATAACTTATATTTCGGATATTGTTTTTTCAAAAAAGGATGGTGTCCGTTACTGGATATATTGACTTTATTTATGATAAAAATTAATTTTTAGTAATAAAAAGTATAATTTTTCAAAATTTTGTCAACAATAATTTTTTAACGTATATTTACTGTACTTTCACAAACAAAGATGAGAATAAAATAAATTTAAAACTTTGTAAAAAAAACCTTTTAGAAAAAACCCTTCAAGTGTCAGTTACTGGGGGTTTCACCCGATTATTAGAATCTCATTTCATTTAACTTTATCTGTAACCACTTCACTGTGTTGCACTCTGCAATCTACACCAATATGTTTCTCTAAAAAGAATTCTCATGATTGGGAGTTCAGGGCGAATAAATAAATGAGATTACAAAAAAGAACACTTCATTGAATGTCTATTGAGTATAATCAAGGGGGGGAAAGTCAATAGACAAATTGTATAACCAATAGTGCAATAATTTAGGAAAAACCAAGTTCTTCCATTTTTGTTACCTTTTATAAACATACTTTTTCTTATGTACATAAACTCAAGATCATGTATTCTAAAACAGTGACTGGTGGATTAGAAGTATAAAAGTACCCTAACTAGCAATAATAAAATACATGTATGTCATAAAGTCATAAAATAAAGTTTTTCTTTCATTTCCATAAAGAAGGGGCACATGTAATATTTATTAAAACCGGAACAAAAAATATTTGTCAAACACTTTCCAACACCGCCAAGAAAATGTAACGAAACTTAACCGTTAAATAAAATGAAAGAAGATATGTTAGGAAACAGTTTCCCGAACACATAAAACGTTTAAAAATCCAGTGTCTGCAAATATGGTTCATAGTCAAAAAAGTAGTAGACTAATTTTACGCAGCCCTGTATATGATCTATGCATTCGCATGTATGCTAAACAGCATGCTAAAATTTAGTTCTGTTAAAAACACGCAACATAGTTGAAAATTCACTTTTACAATATTCGAAATTATATATGATGGATGTGTACTTGAATTCTTTTGTACATTCTTGTATATTATCTAGACATTTTCAAGCACACCACATATTAGGTAAACTTAATGAAGGTATAAAACGTATAACGTAAACGTGTAAAGTAAAAACGCACTTCAAGCAGTTACCAACCATAAACGGAAATGTATCCAGTTCTATGCGTAACCTGTATATGATCTATGCATTTGCATATATACTAAACAGCATGCTAAAATTTTGTTCTGTTAAAAATCGCTCAACATAGATGAAAATTCACTTTTAGCAATTTTAATCAATATACGGATGCGCACTCTATTTCTTTTGTGCATCCTTGTGTATTATCTAGATATTTTCAAACACAACTCATATTAATATAAATTGAATTAAGGTATAAATCGTATAACGTAAACGTATAAAGTATAAACGCACTTCCAACAATTACAAACCATAAACGGAAGTGTATCCAGTTATTTGCGTAACCTGTATAATTAATTAATTTATATTCCACAAACTGTTCTTGTTATGTTAAACATAGTTTAGCGGGAAAATGCATAAGACAATTAAAAACCACTCGTAAGAAAATCCTGCTTATAAACTTCAATACTTATGAAATATTTTGTTTAACCTTGTATATTATCAAAGGAATTTATGCACACCACATAATATACATGTTGAGTTTTAAAAACGAAACTGAATGCAAACTTTCAGCAAATATCGCTCATAGACAGTACTCTAGAAAACGAAAAATTTTGTATGTTCGTGTGAAGGAACGATAAATGCAATGAACATCATATTCTACAACAAGCAACTTATAGTGCACCTCAAAAATGTATTTCAATTTTATTACTTTTAAATTGAATTACTTTAATTACTTTTAATACTTCTATATAATAAATTAAAATTCACTGCAAACTATTTTTCTTCGTAGACCGGACGGAATTATTTTGTGTGATCTCATAAATGGATGATTGATGTTTTACACTCCATATTCAACAGAAGGCATGTGTTTGTGCACCTCAGAAATGCATAACTATTTCACCATGTTTGATGTAGCGTAACAACATGAAAATGCACGTCAAATGATTTTTCTCTATTGACTGTAATGTATCGTTATACTTTTGAGTGTCCCTGTAACTATAATAGCTACACACTTCATTTTCAACACCGTACATGCCATACCAAACTTCAATAACATATTAATTCAGACAACTAAATATACTATCCCGACATGAGAGAAAAGTTGACCGGAGCCAGGACTCGAACCTAGGACCTTCAGCATAACGTGCTACTGGTCTGCGATTGAGCTACCTCTGGTCGATATCCTAGCTCGACAATTTCTCACATTTATACATGTTGAAAAGAGTCACCGGCCAGCAATTCTGCATCTTTAGGTTACACAAAAAACGATGAATTAATAATTATTCTTGGGTCCTAAGTTTCAGTCCTGGCTCAGTCAATTTTTCACTCATGTTGGGATAGTGAATTTAGTTGTCTGAATTAATATGTTCTTAATTGATAAATAAAGTAATCAGATGTATTGTGTATATGTGCTTTAATACTCATTAACATATATCAATCAATGGAAATCCGAGCGTATTTCCGGTAGTTAGAGACAGACAGATAAACTGGAACTATGTTGGAAAGTGTTAAAAAAGAGATTTCAGGGGGATTGATTTTTACCTTATTGTATGACGTTAATTTCTTGCACACCATTTCGTTTAGAGAGGTTTGTTAATTAGAGAGGTTTGACACAATAGATATCTATAATAGGAACTTTAGATTGTTATCCTCATTCACTTTAAAAATTGCGCCGTATATAAAAATGTTTGTCGTGCCCCTGTAAAAAAAAAAAAATCTATTTACAATACGGTAACTACTTTAAAAACATAACGTAGAATTCTGTAATAACTACGATAAATCATGCATTCGGCATTTATGACACATATTCATACAATATCACAGTATTGTTAAAAAATTAAATTTTTTTCACACAATAAAATTAGATATCTAAATAAACAAGTTAAACAAATTAGTTCAGTTAACGCATAACACAGTGAAAAGTTCAACTTTAGCAATAAGTGGAAATGTAATAGAATTCTTTTGTGCAACCTTGAAAAGGGTACCTTGAATTTTATACACAAAAAGTAATATACAAAAAATAGTTAAATTTTAAAACGCATACCTCAAATGAAAACGTACTTGCAGCAATTATTGCTTACAGGCAGTACTGTAAGCGAATTCTTTTGTGTGTCCCTGTAAATGAACAATAAAAGATATGCTCATACTCCTTAATAAAATTCTTGTAGTGCACTTCAGTGATGTATAGAGAATATTTTAATATGTTTGAAATAGTGCAACATCATTAAAGTACACTCCAAACGTTTTTTCCCCATAGACTATGTTATAAGGAAATTCTTTTGAGTGCCACTGTAGATAAATTATAAATACTACACAATTCCTTTTAAATACGAAACATATCATGGTGAACCTTAGTAACTTATATCAATTACATAACAATTCGAGTATATTTACGCGAGTCCGGCCGGAGAGTCAGACAAATCAAATTTTTAAATAATTTTCAACCATGTTGTAAAGTGTTAAAAAATAAACGAAAACGGATAACATAAAAAACAAACAATGAAACTAGCACCACAATGAGTCATTTGCATAAAAAAAGAATAATTGAAATTGGAACATCCGATGGTACCCGGTGCAAGTAATGACATACATAAGTAAATAAATATATATATACGAATTGTATAACTTCCTTTAGTTGTAAGTCGGTGGAAAACAACCATTATATTTTGTTCTGAAATTATTTTCGGTTACTTTTTTCAAGTGGAACATGCTTTCGCCAACTAGTGTAAAAGAACGCTTCCACACCTGTATGATTAAGTAGTGTCCTTTAAAATAGTGCAAATACAAAAATAGAATTATCACGTTCAATTCTTACAAAAATAATCCCCTTCATTGAAAGTCCATTTAATGTAATCGAAAAAGACAAAAATGTCAATAGACAAAAGAACAACCATTATTCGAAGAAAATCTTTTATCTTCTGTTTTCGATTGTCTCTCATAAGCTTTATTTTGATTAGTTGTCTGATCACAAGATCAGTATTCTAGAAATGTGATCGGAATATTAAAAATATGAATGGGAAACTCTCTAAATTGTAAAATGTCTGCAAAATATAAAATAAAATTGTTCTTTCTTTTACGTAAAAAAGAGAGTAAAAAATCGAATATAAAATTTGTAGAAATATGTTAGAGGACTGCGTTCATCAGGTAGAGCATGTAAATAAAAGATAAAACAATAAATGATAAAGCATCTTTCTACACATATAAAATATGTGAAAGTACACTCTTTTAAAGTTAAAATTGTCAAACAACGAAACTTATGTCTTGTATTCTAATATTGACGTTAAAGTGGCGTTATTTATGCATTCATTCTAAAAATAAAATGTCTGTCATACGTAATTTATCTGAAAGGTACATTAAAAAAGTCACATGAATGATGCTAGAATACAAATTTATACACTGTTAAAAATAAATCCGTTAATTCACGGTAAAACTACTGGCAGCAAAGTTGCCGGGTATTTTCCGTTCCGTTAGTAGATTTTCCGTTTTGAAAGATAACAGAAGGAAAATCTAGAAACGGTAACTTTCCGTTTTGAATGACCTCGGTTTAAAAAAAAATTACCGCTTTGTCTGTGCTGCCATCTGTTGACTACACCGGGAGTATTTAATAATTTGATATACTTTAGGAATGTTTTCGGCTGACCTTGGGGTTCGAACCAGAGATGATAACGTCTCGAGCCAAGTGTTTTACCGCAAGACCAGTGAGCCCTTTCTAGAATAAGAAATTTAAACGACGATACGAGATTTCTTCAAATCGCGGCTTGGAACTAAAACAATCTGAGGTTTAGAAACCTGGTAATTTTGAAATTAATTGGGGGATATTTTGTTATAAGATTATGACCGAAAACTTTATTATTAATAGAGGATTAAAACATGAATTATATATATTCTTAATTTGATTGTTAGATGCAAAATATGAATATTATATTTTGAATTAAATTCGATAAAGTATGTTTGCTTTTTTGAGAAAATAGATTTTTTTCAACTATTATATATATTTTAAATATGTTCGGTTAGAATATATTTTTAGTGAACAAATTTTAAAAAACAAATTGCGAATAATTTCAAAAGAATGATAAAATTATTTGTTATTTTTTTTAATTTCGAAAGCATTATTTTTGTTTTAGGTATAAAAGGTACACTTTGTGTAGTTATCAATACGAAAAAGCTAAAAACAACGTTGAAGCACACAAATCAAAAAACTTCAAAACACATACGGCCGTTTCAAAGATGCATAGATCCCTATCTGCATAGATCCCGATGCTTCATCAGTGTAAGGTGTGGAGAAAAAAATACCCTTACACTGATGAAGGGGATCTATGCATCTTTGAAACGGCCGTATGTGTTTTGAAGTTTTTTGATTTGTGTGCTTCAACGTTGTTTTTAGCTTTTTCGTATTATTTTTGTTTGTTGCTTTTTTGAGTAAAATCGATTTTTTTTTCACTTAACTATTATATATATATATATATTAAGCAGCTATTTGTTTAGAATATATTTTAACTGTGAATATTTTTTTATAACTTTAAAAAATAAATTGCTAATAATTTTAAAACATGGGAAAATTAATTGTTGCTTTTTTAAATTCGAAATAACAATAATAATAATTTAAATTTTTGTTCTTTTAAATAAACTCGAAATTTTAGTTTTTCAGTGCTGCAATATGTCAATTTTTTAAACATTGAAAATAAACATGCAGCATATAACGGAATATCTCCGTTGGTCTCTTTCTTCTCCGCCTGTTCGGTTGTTTTCAGGAAATATGAGGAAATTTTCTATTTTTAACGGAATATGCCCTTTCGTCGTGAAAAGGGACTTTTTCTGTGAAATTCTTGAAAAAAATACCCGTGAATTTCAGATTATTTTTAACAGTGTAAATTGGACGAAAGGTAATCAGTTAAGCTGAAAGTCCACTTAGTATCATCAAAATGAAAAGAAAAAGTCAACAAATAAAAGCACAACCAATATTTGAAGGAGCACCAACATCTTCCATTATTACCTCTCATGAACTTTCTTTTGCTTATCTGTCTGATAAGGAGATCAGTACAATAAAAATGTGGTTGGTGAATTAAAAGAAAAAAATGGCAAACATTCGGAATATAGCAAGATATATGCATATTTTAACAAGAACGATAAAACATGTTTCTACACATGTATGTGTAAGTAAACTCTCTTAAAATTAGAATTGTAAAAGAACGAAACTTATACTACAGTCTTGCATTCTAACATTGAATGGCGTCATTTATACATTCATTCTAATAACAAAATATCTGCCATATGTAATTTATCTGAAATTCACATGAATGATGCTAGAATACGAATATATAAATCGGGCGAAAGGTAATCAATTAAGCTGAAAGTCTTCTTAGTATAATCATAATGAAAACAAAGAATCGACAAACAAAAGTACAACCAATATTTGAAGGTAAACCAACATCTTCCATTATTACCTCTCATGAACTTCCTTTTGCTTATCTGTCTGATAAGGAGATTAGTACATTAAAAATGTGGTTGGTAGATTAAAAACAAAATGGCAAACACTTGAAATAGCAAGATATCTGCATACTTTAAGAAGAACGGTAAAACATGTTTCTACACATGTATGTGTCAGTAAACTCTCTTAAAATTAGAATGGTGAAAAAACGAAACTGATATCTTGCTACAGTGTTGCATTCTAACATAGAATGGCGTCATTTATACATTCATTCTAAAAATAAAATGTCTGCCATATGTAACTTCTCTGAAAGTCACATGAATGATGCTAGAATACGAATATATAAATCAGACGAAAGGTAATCAATTAAGCTGAAAGTACACTTTGTATAATTATAATGAAAACAAAGAATCAACAAACAAAAGTACAACCAATATTTGAAGGTAAACCAACATCTTCCATTATTACTTCTCATGAACTTCCTTTCGCTTATCTGTCTGATAAGGAGATCAGTACATTAAAAATGTAGTTTGTGGATTAAAATAAAAACACTCGAAATAGCAAGATATGTGCATATTTCAACAAGAACGAAAAATCCCACTTCAAGCATAGATTATGAAACACTTTCCAACGCTTCCAGAATTCTTTTAAGAAATTTACCTTTTAAAAAAGGTGAAAGTGGATATCTAAATAAACGATTTGTAAAAAACATAACAAATTTCAAACCCCAATTTCTACCATCAATAGTCGAAAAAATATACGAATTCTTTTGTACAGCCCTGTATATGATCTATAGATTTGTATATATACTACATAGTATGCTAAAATTTAATTCAATCAATGAAACGCATAGCACAGTTAAATTTCGTATTCAGCAATTTCCGTCAATGAGCCGAAATATATTCGATATATTTTGTGCTGCCCTGTACATGATCTATAGAGATTATGCACAGAAAAGTAAAGTGTGAAAATTTTTATTTAAATTTAAAACGCGCACCACAACTGAAAACGCACTTCCAGCAATTATTGTTCTTAGACGGTAGTAGTGCATAAACGAATGTTTTTGTGTGTCACTGTAAATGAACGATGAAAGCTATGCACACTGCTTTCTATAGTAGTTCACCTCAGTGATATATACCAATTTCAATATGTTTGAAATAGTGCAACAATATTAAAATACACCGCAAACGAACTTTTACCATAGACCGTAATGTAACGGAATTCTTTTGAGTTTTCCTGTAAATGCTATAAATGCTACATACTTCATTTTCAATACCAAACATACCATAGTAAACCTCAAAAACATACATCAATTGCATGATAATCCAACTATGTTTATGCGAGTTAGAGCACTGCCCGACGGATAGAATGTAAACAGACAGACAGACAAACTGAATTCTTAAACACTTTTCAACTATGTAAGATATATCATCGCATGCAGCCGGAATACGAAATATTAACCTGCTTGCACTTAAAGCAATATAAACAGTTAAACATTTGTTTTGTTTAATATTCCATAAAGAAGTTAAAACTTAACTTCTTCAATATGTAAAATAATAAAATAATATCAATAAAACATAAATTTATCAGACATGTAATCGAACTACGTACTTAAAACAGAGACATAAACATAAACAAAACGGCTGCGGCAAGTAGCGAAATATTTGGCGCTTACTTCGTCTATTAACGCATGTCATACGGCTAATTTGAAATTAACTCTTTTAACAAGTTTAAAAACTTTATTTGAATACATATTTAAAATTTTTCATATATAATTTTTTTGTGTCGTTATAGGTCAATCTAAAAAAAAATTAAATTCTTTGACTTTTCAGTTTAAAAATTAAAGTATCTTTCAAATATGAATTTTTGAAAAATTCAGTTAAAAAACGAGTTACAGAATATAGGTTTTATGTATATTCCATACTTCGGGAAGCCTAAGTTGGAAAACCTAGTGCATGTAAAAGTACACTCTATTCCAAGTAAAATGTTATGTAAACGAAACTAACATGCTCTGTCGTGTATTTATTTTTTAAGTCTGGCATTCTAACACTGAGTTGAAAATGGTGTCATTCATACTTCAATTTTTATCATGCGTAATTTTTCTGAAAGGTTTTTTTATACAAAAAAGTCACATAAATGATGTTTGAGAATGAATCTAAAAATCGTACGAAATATAATCTTCTTTACTGAAAGGCCACTTACTATAATCAAAATCAAAAAAAAAAAAAAAAGTCAATATACAATCGTACAACCAATATTCTGAAAAAAAAAATGTTCCATTTTTTATTAACTCTCATAAATCTTCCCGTGCTTATTTTTCGTATCTTAAATTTTGTATCTTGAAATGTATATTACTTAAATATGTACATTTTTAAAAATAGAATTGAATAACGAGAACCTGAACCTACTTATAATTTAAGTATAGTAGTATGATAAACAAGTGCATGAAACGGTCAATATAAGTAACCCCGCGTAAGATTACGACAGATACTATTCTAGATAAACCATAAATATAATACCATAATTTTTTTCCTTTTATATTTCAAAATACATTATTTTCAATTTGGAAATGTTAAAAAATCAACATTACCAAAAACAATTGGACATTCCAGTTACGGTAGATATCTCAATTGACATATATATTTTATTTAGGTTTTAGTTAATTGATAACTTTTTAATTATTGGGTTTCCCGGAAAATTCCTTCCGTTTGGGAAAATTAATTTGTACCCGGAAATTCTGTCCGTTAATTGTATTAAACATTAGCTATCGGAATTAATGTCTAATAATTAAATGGTTGAATTTTCCGGTACGAAATAATTTTCTCAAGCAGAGCGAATTTTTCGGGCAACCCAATACATACTAGGCTTCAAGGAACAAGGGGTAAAAAGTTTTAATAAAATGTGTGATTTCCTATGTGTGATTACATTTCTTGTAATTACATCACAGAATGTTTACATAATTTTTATTGTAACAACAAAGTTGCGTGGTCTTCTATAAAACTGCTAAAATTCCGAATCATGGGAAAAGCGACTGTCAATTCCAAACAAAATAATTTGCCCAATCTGAAGATTTTATTTCCGTGCAAGTAGAAGGATGAAATACATGTCTTAAAAAATTATAAAGTATTCTCCAAACTTAAGCCCACTTTGACGCATAAATGAGGTCTGCCAACATTTGTAGGTAAAAAAGTAACAATTACAGAAAAATGTACTGGAATTTTATGCACCAGAATTGACAAAAATTTTAATGTAAAATTTAGCATGATTTACGGTGAATAAGCCATATTTTTAAAGTTACTGAAATTCAATTACATATTTTTTTTAAATGTAATTAGATTAGATATGTGAACGCGGGAACCAAAGAACACAAGTAATCTGTTGCAGTGTGAGAGAAACGAATACAATTTATTTAAAACATCGTGCATGGTTTCCAACATATGCTTAAATTTGTTATATAACGTAAAACTAATAGTGACATTAAATATATATATAAACTAGTAAATCTGGAGATCGGGAGCCTCAACGTAGGCTCTGCAAGTCTTTCTTTATTATTCACACTTTCCATAATATTTAATATTGTGCAATCAGCAATTTAATTGTTTTAATTTCTATGCACGTATATTTATACGCATAAAAGATTTCTCAAAGCTCAGAAATTTTAAATGTGTCACATTAAATATGGTATTATGCAACGATATTCTCTACTTATTCTTGTAATTTTGGAAGAATGAAAATTGCACTTTTTAATTTTCTATACTCAATTTCCAGTAACTGTGCTATTTCAGGATTCGATTATATGGATGGATTTGTTTTACAAGTCTAATTTCTTTAGACTAATCATTTCTTTGTACGAGATATTTTATTCTATTTTTTAAAGAATACTATATTTTCCACAATTACAAAAGTCCATATCTGTTGCAGAAATTGAATAAATTCTCATAAAAAAAAATTCAATGGAATACTAAAAATCTCCCAAAAATAAGCTATTTTACTAAACAAAATATTGCGGCAAAATAGTTAAAATTTACTGGAATTTCATTATTTTGTTACGCTTAGAAATACAGTTGCTAGGCAACTAATAAACTAAAGAGATATTTTTTTTTTTTTAATGTGAAAATAAAAAGTTTCATATTTCTCGAACAGATACAAAAAAATTTCCCAATAATTTAAACAATTATTTTATAAATTTTAATAAATGTGCCCACAAATTTCCAAAGCTATTGGATATATTTAAGACTTACATATCGAAAATTTAGCATCCATAAGTTTACGTTTAAATCATTATTCAAATGTGTCGTTTTCATTCTAGTTAACAATAAAATTTGAAAATTGCCTTCTTTCCAATAGGAAAGTATTATGACATAAAAGGAAATGTTCTATATTTTTCGAACGAATGAAACTATACAGCTAAATCAGGGTACCTCACCAACGTACCTACCAAAATTCAACCTAATCGGACACTTTTTGCGGCAGTTATCGCGGAACAGACAAACAAACAAACAGACAAACATAAATCAAAAACTCAACAGTGAGCCTCAACTGACGTTTCGGCAATAAAACATTGTTGCATTCAAAAAATTTGATACATTTTAAATAGTTTTGTTACTTGTTTGACACACTTTATATACTTTATTTCTAATCTGTTTTGCTAAAAAAACACAAATTAAAAAGAAGGTATACCATAACACAAAAATATAAATACAACTATATATTTGAAATGGGGATAATTGCAGTTATTAATTATAATAACTATCATTAAGTCGTCGCTGTAATAAAAAGAAAAGAGTAATTAGTACATAAAAGCGTTAAATTTACTCTCATTTTTGCTTATGAACTGTTTTGATAATACCATAACTAAGATAAATATAATTCTTTCCTCTATCCAACATATTTCATCGCTTTTGTGTTTTTTTCTGCAAGAACTTATGATTATTTATTAATGAAAAAGTTTTTCTATAAGGGAGATATTATATTTACTACAGAAATAATCTTCTCTAATGAATCCCATTAAATTACTAACGAAATAGTTTATAAATAAATGCTTCTTCTTTAATAGAAAAAAAACTTTGGAACCTTGTCAATTAAGATATAAATGAAATACACAAAAAGTATGCTGAATATTCCTATATTACGATAATAAAAATCTTGTGAAGTGTATTTAACTGCTTCATACGTGAGTTCTTTTTAAATAGATTTAGTTATTTTTAAATTATTAATCTAAACAAATGATGTTACATTTTTAAAAGCCTTATAAAAAAAAACATTTCGAAACGACACATATATAAGGTTTAAAAGCTCTAAAAATTTTTCCAAAGTTTTTAAACAAAATTTTGTGACAATTTAAACTTTGGCATATTATCGAAAGTAGGAAAAAATAATAATCTAACTACATATGCAAGAAGAAATGTCTCTGCTATAATATATTGATGTATTTCACAAGTTTTATTTCACTTCAAATGAGGTTTATATATGATACAGGTTTAAAAATAAATTATGCATATTACGCGGGGACTGTTTTTTAGTACAGGCCCATACTCTGATGTTTCTACGCATGAGAGATTTAATGATTAATGCATCTAACTACAACTAATGTAAATTATTTAACTTTCTGTAACTCATTTATTATCCTGAAAAAAAAACTTCATATTTTACACGTGAAGTATGGTTATACTTCATTTTTAAGGTAAATGGCGTAATGTTATTTCTAAATTTAAAAACAAATTGGTGCATCATATTTCAATATTGACGTTTATAGAGCAATGTGTATTCAGTACATACTAAAAAATCTTAAGAATGATAAAAAAATATTAACTGAAAAGCATTTAATTACCTTAATAATTTTACACAGAATATGTAAAGGGGTATAAAATATATGAAAGCATGTTAATAATTATCACGATTATTTCTAGAAGTATAACTTATAGTAAAACTAGCCAACCCGCCCGGCGTTGTTCGGGCCCGAGATAATAACAATCTGTTTTATACGAAAATGACTGAAATCTATAAGGTTATCGAAATCAATTCAAATGATGTACACCCCATCGTAATCGGACTCATAGGAAAGCGCACCTTGGCGGTAGAAAATGCAACTAAAATATTTAAGGCAATAGATATCGTGTCGAATAAGTCAAACCCCGTCGTAATTGGGCCCATATAACCAGAGATACTACAGTAGTTCCACCTTCCAACGCTAGGGTTCGCAATCTGTTCTGGAAGAGGTCTTTTAAGAACACTCGACCCAAACAAATTTCTTAGTAGAATTGAAATTCAACCACAGGTAAACATTGCCAAAATAGCGGATATAGCAAAAGTGGGTTACGTAAACAATCGGTTTCGAAAGGGTGAATATAGATATTTTTTTAAACCCAACAATGGGTTTTGAAGAAAATGAACGTGTCTATGCTATGGAGTCTGCTGTTTGTGCGTATTCGCATTTCCCGAATCGAAGACGACTTTTATACATGGGCCGTACAACAAAAATCGCGTAAGTGAGTTTTGAAAATGTTTTTTTTTTTTTTTTTGGAGTGTTAAAATAAAAATTTTTCGAAATGAATACCAGATTTTAAAAAACAAAGATACTTATATTAGGCGCGGTACTGTTTGTTTTTTGTACCTTGTGTATAAACTCCGATTAAAATTTTTTAAAACAGGAGAATTCGTTAAAAATGCGAAATTGACTTACTGTAAAAAAAACATTTTCGAAAGGGTTAACGTAATTTTTTTAACTAAAGATTTTAGTCTGAACCCGATAGAACTTAGATGTCCTTAAGTAAGTTTGTTTTTTGTTTGGTTATTTTTGAGAGTCGATACCAATTTTATATATCGCAGAAAATCGGAATTTGCAAAAGTGAGTCCTGCGTGCGAATTTTTTTGAAGGGTTAATATTCGAATCTTTTAAAAACAAATGCAGATGTCCAAAAGGAAATAAATGTAGATATTGTCTGGTATTTTTAATTTTTTGTAACTTGCTCTGAACCATCGTTGAATTTTTTTAAAAAATCACCAAAATCGCAAAAATCCTAAAACAACGTACAGAAATATATTTTTTCGAAGGGTTAACTTTCATATTTTTTCAAACCAAAGGTGGTCTTGAAAAGAAAAAAGTCAGTTCTTTAATTTGGTGACCTTCGTTTTTTCGTATTTTTTGTAGTCTACAAGATCCCGTGGATGCAAGAATACGTGAGAAAATAAAAGAACATGAATTCGATGCTTCTTGACTATTTTTTGAAAGTGTTATGGTGCTATCACACGTACTCTCATATCATAGTCAATATCAGATATTTCATCCGAAACACGTTTTTCAAGAGGAAAAAGCTCGAAATCGTCCCGTTTGATAGATTGCCTCTCGAAATATCTTCAAGATCTAACTGACAGTAGTTTCTATTCTCTACGATTGATGTCAGCTCGAAATCCACCAATCAGAGCTCTCTAAAAATTTCAAGACGGCTACCGTCAGTGAGTCAACATGTTTGTTCAGCGTGGTCGCAAATATTGAAACCAAAAATACAGAAGAATTAAGGAAAAAGCAATATCTTTAGTAACACAGGGACCAATTATACACGAAAAGAACTTTAAAAATGTGGAGTTATTTTTAAATTAAAGAATTACATATGCGTCGATTGTCTCTTCGGAGTCCGTTATTAAACACTCCCGATAATAACTTTATTTACTAATTTAAAGTCATTTATTGCGATTATTTTATTTCAATTCCTTATATTATTTGCTATATGTTATAATTGTACTGTCGTAGTCACATATTTACTTCTCAAACTGTATTAGTTTATCTACTTTCTGCAGTGTATTTGGCGTTATTTCGTACTTGTTGCCAAATTATGTCGCCAAAGATAAAAATGCAAGCAAACACGCATCAAGGTATTTTATTGCAAAAGCATGCAGCGTTCAGAATCTAAATTTTGTATTGGAGGGGGGGGGGGGACAGAAAATGTTCTTATACTTTTAGAAAAATAAAATTTAATAAATGAAAATTTAATCTAGCAGCTATTTATAGTTAATTATATTTTACCTTCTAATAATTTTCTTTTAAAACAATCTTGATAATCTTTTTTTAAAGATATAAATTATTATACAGACATACATATTAATTCGTAAATCGGTGGAATAGTAAAAATATATTCACCTTTGTCCGTTCATCCAAGGCTGTCTGTTAGATGGTTGGCGACTTTCTCTCTAATGTGGTTTATTAGCAAGAAAATGCGTTTCAGAATCAGCCGAAGTGGCTGAGTGGTCAGAGCGATAGCCCGGAACGCTGTGGACCCAGGTTCGATTCCTGGCTGTGGGTAATTTTTCACTTCATGTTAGGATTATTGTGTATTTAATGTATGTGGGTGAGAATTCCTTTTCAGTCTATTTTTCCTTTTTAATTATTGAATTTCAACCACCCTACAATTTTGTCTAGCCCCTTCTAGCGGTGTATAAATTTTAAAACTTTGCATGTTTTTCAATTTGTTAAGCAAATTGTGCCCTTTTTTTTACTTATTAATAATAAATAACGCGTATACCCCCCCCCCCACTCCAGTTAAAATATTTTTACCCCTTCAAAAAAAAATATATATATCTTCGAAAACAAAAATTAATTGTAACGTAAAACTTTCCTAGCAGAAATAGATTTCTAGAATTTTCAAATATGCGAACTCAAAATTAAAGCTCATTCCGCAAAATAGTTTTTAAGTTATGCTTAAAAAAACACTTGTCTTGTAATCTGTTTTGCGACGATCGAACATTTATTTAACATTAGGAGGTGCAAACATAAAACCTGCGTAATTTCTAAATTACTTTAACGAGTGACTTTCAATTTGATACACGAATGTAAAATTTACCGAAAAATATGATGTCGAAATTAGAGTTTAGTACTAAAAGTTTTAGAATATGTTAAATTGCTATACGTAACTTCCTCCTTCCCCCCAGCAAAATTTATGTACAACATTATTATTAGATGTTATTACTAATCTATTGTTACTTGTAACATTTTTATATAGTGATTTGTGGCAGAGTTAGCAGAGGATATACCCCCCCCCCCCACCCACCTCCAGGACTGTACACAATATGTATAAAAATAAGGATTGTGTTTTTGAAACGAAAAATATCAAAAACTCATTTAAACTTTCAAAAAATGATTAAAATCATCAAAACCAAAGAAGAAAACACTGCAAAAGATTGGGAACTATATCTAAATTCTATTACGTATTTCAATTTTACATTACATTCATTATGTAACAGGAATTACATTTAAAATATGTAAAATATATTAACTAAAAATGTCGTAATAGTGATTTCGGCAAAATAACTAAAACTTAATTTAAAAATCTTTCTTTGCGTTACAGATTTCGGGTTAGCGATAAAGTGCGGTTCCAATACATGGGACAAAAAACTAGTTTTAATATTCTATTTTTTTTTTCTAAATCACTTAATACTAATAGTTGAGAATTCTTAATATTTACAGGTAATGAAAAACATAAAGTGAAGATATGGACTCTATAATTTAAAATTTTTATGTTATATTACCGAGAGTATTGTTTTTATAATCTTGGAATTTGAAGTAAAATGATCACAATAATAATATATATATAGAACAGACACGAAAAGAAACTGCAATGTATAAAATGTTAGTACGCGATAATACTTCCGTTTATCAATCGATCTCTACACTAAATATTAAAACACCTGCTGCAATTACTCGCCAAATGTTACGTCCTCTCCTTACATTAGCAGATAACTTTCAGTAGGGAAAGTAACCCTAGTTGCAGCGTGAAAGTGTAGCTCCAAGAAATCGAGAGGCAATAGCGTATACTTCATATCGTGTGGTATTCCGTGTGATAACAGCTTTAAATGTGCGATTTTTTTTCGAAGCAACTGGATCCTTCGAGACGTAAAGCAACGTTCTTTGAGAATATGAAGACTCTTTTTCCGTATTTCTGGCCGTTCGCCCGTGGCAAATTTAGAAAAATTTAAAAAAGAAACTGACTGACTCTGTGCTTTGTTTCTTCTACTCACGGAAAATGCGGAAAAGGGGCTTCTGAGCATTTGCGCGAGGATTTCAGAAGAATTATTTTTTATTTGTGATCCTTGATGAGTTTTTAATTAATAACTACTCTAATTTTAAAAATATTAAAATTCTGAGACTCAGCTGCACCAGGAGAGGCTTACACAACCTAAATATAAATTTTCAGACTTCTCGGTGCGCTAAATTTTCTTAGTCCTCTAATTTTAAAAATATTAAAATTATGAGACTCAGGTGCACCAGGAGAGGCTTGGACAACCAAAATCTAAATTTTGAGAGTTCTAGGTGCGCTAAATTTTCCTAGTCATCGCCAACAGACAGATTTGCTTTTATTAGCGAAACTTTCTTTTATTAGATAGTGTAGATAATAAATTAAATGATTGAATTGTCAGTGGCTCAAATTGTAGGATGACCAGTAACTTATCATTAAACGAACAAAGACTAATATTTTTATTTTGTGTTAAGAGAGAAAAAAAAATACATAATAGAATGTAAAAATCGTTTGAATGGATAATGGATAATGGATATTTATTTTTTTAGCAATGTGTTTTTGTCACACAATTAAGTGCGAAAAAAATATTCCTAAAGACACTTTAGTAATATTGCATGAAATTCTTTCTACACAATTGTAAACTATTGCGTTTTTTTCTTACCAATATTTCAGTAAATAATATTTAATTTGATCACCAAATTTTACCATTAAACAAAGCTGCCAACTTTTAAGATTTTTTTTTTACAACTAAAATTTAGAAGTAATTTTAGCCTTACTTAATCACTGATCTCGATGATTAAATAAGCGAGAATTTACTAGTACTAAATTTTAGCAGTAAGAAAAAAGCGCAAAAGTTGGCAGCTATATGATTAAATAAGGCGAAGATAATTCGGAATTCGTGGTAAAAAGCATAGATGTTGGCAGTAATGGTTTTATGTTTGAATTCAATTCATATACTGTATTAAATTTAGAACACAATGATTCTTTTGTTTCTAAGGAAATTATCTTTAAAAAGAAAGCTTCTAGTTTTAAAACTATTAACTTCGGACTGCTTTCAATAAAATTTACTGTTTTTCCTCAAGCTTTAAAATAGACATGAAGAGTATTAAAATGGAAAAGTTTCTGAAAATAAAATAAACTAATAACTGTCCATTTTAAATTCTTTAATTATCTCTTATTTTTACAAAACTTGTGTAAAAATGTTTTTATAAATTTTAATAATACAAAGATAAAATGATGTTGATTTTATAATGTTCTAGTGTTTAAATGTGTATAAACACGGTGTCCCCAAAAATTGAGACGCGCTGTAATTTTTAACATGTTGAAGATATGTAGTCATAAGTAATATTTCATCTGTATTTTTCTACGTGAGTGAAAAAGTGTCCACGTCAGGATTTGAACCAGGGACCTTTGGCGTAAGCTGCCAAAGCTTCGCCGACTGAGTTATTCTCCCAAATCTGGCGCACACAATTAGCCCAGAGAATCAATTTGTCTGGGTGCACTGTATACGTGCTTTTGAACGTTTAAGAAGCCGAGACACTTGGCAATACGTACCGGGGTTGCCGGATTAAACATACCCAGTATACTTCTCGGTATGCAGAACATTCGCAAAAGTCGTTTATAAACAAAAACTCTCATATTTTTTTTTATGTAATATATTTTCTTTGATTGCCCAGATTCTGCAGCAAAATGTGTTTTCGGTACTTTCGTAATAGACACATACCAGTGGTCAATTGCGAAAATTTGCACTATTTATAGAAACCTTTGTGATTCTGTTTATTTCAGTTTTACGTGCATAGTTCCATTACATACGTGTTAAAATCGTGATTTATTTATTTGTAAAATTTTATATTTGTTTCATATTACATGAACAAATGCATGCTGAACATTACATTGTTTTAAGTGCAAACGTGTGTGTACTTCGTAATAGTTTTATTACACATGTATTAAAATCGTGATTTATTTATTTATTTATTTATTTATTTGTAAAATTTTGTTTTCGTTTAATATTATACGGAACACATGCATGCTGAACATTACATTGTTTTAAGTGCAAACGTGTGCATATTCCGTAATTGGGTTGCACGTAGATTTAAAAATAACAGTATGCTTTAAAATTATTTTAAAACATAAATAATCAGTAAATTGGGATACAGTATATAAAAAATTGAATTTGAAAATGTATTTTTATATGTTCGACGATGTAAAAATTTAAATTGTGCAAAATTTAGAAGTAAAACTATTGCAGTAGAAGCAAAATTTTTTGGGCAGGTCGTTGTCACCGTCAATATGATGTCAGCGTTACTCACGTACATGCTTTTAATTTATAACATAAATAGATGTGCTAAAACATTTTGCTTTTAAACGTTTCATAGAATATGGAAGTGTAAATACTCCTTTCTTTAAAGTCTTTCAAAAAGCAGAAACTATGTTAAAATTCTTAACTATTAATACTACTTTTATGTGCGTTCGCAATTATATAAATATGTAGAACCTATAGTCGTCGTTTGGTCCGTCCGTGTGTCTGTCCGTCTGTTCGCATATAACAGCGCAAAAATTACCCAACCGAATGGTTTGAAATTTAATATATATCATTTTTGCGGAATTTTGTCGAGTCATTTCAAATTTTTTGAAAATCGAATCAAAACTTAAAAATATATTAATAGCAGTTTTTTTTATTCTATTAAATCCTATCATACGTATAATCTATATAGCAAAAGCGGATGTCATGTGACTGAGGAAAACAAATACGGGCTAACCACATCTTTTTCTATATGCCAGGTGGCCATTTTTATTCAAAACTATTTTTTGAATAAAATTGAGTAAAAGTTACATTTTTAGAAAGATCGTTCAAAAAAATTGTTTGCTTGAGAGATGAGTTACATTAAAAAATGTATAGATTCTAAAATAACTTCAGTGAAAATTAGGTTAACAGCCGAATAACTTAATCCGTTAAAGTAAATAAACAAAATATTCATTCATCGTGAGTCATAGAAATATTAACCATGGAGGTAATCATTCGCAAAGCAAGATCTCCATGGTGAATTTACAGAGCTGTCTGGAGTCGAAAAAAATATAGCATCTGTAAACATTGCATAAAAAAAAGACATCCTCATTTTGTTTATAGCAAACGATATAATTTATTTCACTGAAATAATGATAATTTTTTACATTGTAAAACTAGTCATAGCACGAAACGAACGCACCTCATTTGTCACGTTTAATGTACAATTTCCAACTTTTTTTTAAAGTTTTGTAATTCCGATTAATAATAGTGATGTTTAGTTAAGAACAAAATAAAATTTCTAATATTTTTATTGTTACACGCAAAAGACATACTGAGATCATTTCCTTTAAACGGACTTCCTTTTTCGAAATCCTGATAACGAATAAAAATTTCTTATCGTTGATTTCAAATCCCGAGATTCTTTGAAACTTACTCAACCGTGAAACACCTACGAACAGTTAGAAAATTGAGCAAATGCAACGGAATAAGGAAGATGAGCCTTTTTATTTCCTCTACTGGGATTTCAGATTATGTTTCTGAATCTTTTTCAATGTTACATTTTATCAGCGAATCTCATAGCATCTATAAAAGGCATTGGGAAAAAAATTGTTCAGATTTTTTATTGGAACTATGATAGCTGCATTTCATAAATGTACAATTTTTGTCGATATTACACTATATTTTGTTATATATACACTATATTTTGTTATACACTATGTTTGTATATATTACACTATATTTTGTCTATATAGGGATTTTTATTCATTCTTTAAATGCAATAAAATATACATGTAAAATACATTATGACAATGTTGAGAACACTAATTATTCCGGAAAAAAGTAATCTTCAAAAATCTTTCCTAAGCTTTCTTTGTAGCGGCCATATTAAAATGTCCGCTGGTGTGGTAGAGCACGAGGAAATAAGTACAACTGTTTTAAAACCAAAAACTGGTTTATTAACACAATTAGCAGGGGGTTTGAGCGAGCTCCACGAAATTTTCCTACAAGTTTAAATTAACTAAAGAGTTTTTGCTAACAACTTGCAGCTTTAACAAAACTGAAACAATATAATTGAACCTTAACCTTTTAAATATATAATCACGATCCAATACTCTTATCCTTCAAATTAAATACGCACTGATGCAGGTTCAAATCAGCTTTACAACTGCATAAAACTCCAGTATAAAAATACTAAGGCCGATTATTAACCTTGAGACTCGATGCGAGGTCTCAAGGCTAAATCTCAATCTAAGTCTAAGTCTAAGTCGCAATATTCAACTTCCCAGGCCAAGTCTACTCTAGCTCCCCTGAGCTCTGAACTCAAGTCAAAATTCGCTGCTTATATACTTCAGTGTCGATCGACCAGCTCCAGAAAATTTGCATAATTGAAATTACACGGCGACTCACAATTGCAGGGATTCAGCTGTCCATCGAAAGTTAAAGAAAGATAGAGAGCCTTTATAACTTGTACGCACATAGTCGGTTAATGGACAAAACGATCTCATTCACCCATTGCCTACTCACGTGATGAGAGTAGTCAATACCTTACATCTTTATCTAATAATAATTCTCATCCTTCCACAGATGTTTTATTTTTCAATCCTCTCAAATGATTGACAGCTTCTAAATTTTTATGGTGTAATTACGAATTTCCTTTTTAGGGCTGCGTACTTAAAAAGTAAAAAGGGAATGATCATAAGATCAGTCCTGTGTCTGTCCGTCTGGCTCTCACCACCCTTTTTCACGTAAACTATGGTACGTGGAAAGTGGAAAGTTGGGAAAGTTATAAAGCCTTTATACCCACATATTTTCATATTAGCGATTTCGAAATATGTTTAGGTGAAATTTAGAAAGCTAATTAAGTTACTTGAACCAAAAAAAGTTTTTTTTATGTGTGTATCATGTGGGGTATCGTAAGAAAAATTTAGTAATATCGAACTCAAAAATATATTTCTTTTACTTTTAGGTATTATATTTTCAGAGATATCGTTGAAAATGCACTGCAAAAATATACCTCCGCGCCCCTCTATTTCTTAATCTACTGAAACTAAAATTATAAAAAAAATTAGGGGTAGTAGGAGTTTATTTAAACCTTGCCGGGAAACTATAGCAATTTTTCTAGATAACATATATTTTTGAGATAAACGCATTTTCTGTTACACATAAACTTTACTTTTCGGTGGTCAGCGTGTAAGTTGACGGGCGCTCGAGGTATCTATCCACGCAGAATCCTCCAATGATCTTTGATAATGATTTTCGGAGAAAATTGTCGGTAATTAGCGGAGATATTAAGAAATTTACTTTAAAAAAAACTTTATTTTTATGTATCGTGTAGGGTATCGTTAGAAATATCTTGTAACATCGAACTCAAAAATATGTTTGTTTTAATTTTAGGTATTTTATTTTCAGAGATATCGTCGAAAGTATACTGGAAAAATTCGTCCACCTCCCTCCTATTCCCGAGTCTATTGAAACTAAAATTATGAAAAAATTAGGATTAGTAGAAGTTTATTAATTAATAAATAGTAATTAATACATTTACTGTACGGTACCCTTTGAGCGCCAGTTATACTCATACTTGACCGATTATTTAAGAATATTGTTATGCATTGCACTTTCAATATTTCATCTGCAATAGTCAAGGATTCCTAAACTGTTTTAAAAATTCCCTAATAAGTAAACGATAACTGCTATTGAAGTTATTCTTAAAGAAGATCACTTTTTTGTGTGAAGCCGAGAATTTTTTCACTGCATTTGCTTTTTTAAATTCCAAATATCAACGATAGATGGCACCTTTCTGTCTCAAACTATTAGAACGCCAAAACATGTATGAAAGTCCATTTAGCTCTTACTTTCATCTTGTTTAGCAGTTGAAATGGCATTCAAAATGATTTGTGTTTTAAAATTTAAAGTTTCTTAAAGCAGCATACAGTTTGCGACAATGTAGTGCCATCCATCGATAGTATTTGAAACTAAAACAAGGAAGCGTAGAAGTGAAATTCCTGACTTCACACAGTATTCTCATGCAATTTATTCTTGCATGAGATTGCTGTCACCATTAGCTTGTTATTGAATTTTAAAAATGTAAATTCCATATAAGGATAACTTTCAACTTGATACCGGTTAACATAGATTAGAGTTAGCAATTGTTAGAAAAATTGCCCATATCGGCATCTGATAAATATAATTGATAATTAAGATTAATATGCAATAATTAAAATTTCAGGCCATTCTATAAATCACGAAACCAAATAATTGTAAGTTGTAATTTTACAATTGTAATTTCATTCCCTTACTGTTCCTACTATAGTAAAATCGCACAATTAAGAATATTCTTTGGTTCAAGATATTTTCATGCAAGAATATAGTATGTGCTTTATTTTAAACCCAAAAATTTCGTTACAAATAAATCTAATCGTTTCTAATCGATTCTAATCCATATTATCAATTCGGTAAAGCATTTATAGCGAAAGACATAAATGCAAAATTAATCATCATACATTTACGCGAGAAACACCTATCTTTAAAAGCATAAAAAAAAGGAAATGCAATTTTAAGCAAATTTAATTAGTAAAATATCATTTCCAACATGAAAAAAAAATGTAAGAAGAAAATCATTCAAAAAGATAACTCGCTTCGACCAAAACTCATAAATTATAAAGTGTACAATACTTTGAAAATAAAATATTGCAGGTCAAATAAAAAATATCAGAGAGAATTTCAAATAATAGCAGAACATTGTTTGGCCTAAGATCTACATTTTTGAAAAAAAAAAAAAAATAAATAAAAAATAACTAAAGAAATTCACAAATTCTTGGACTCATAGATATTTCGAAAAATCAAACAGCAGACTTTAATTAACTTAGTTGTAATGTTGGAAACTTTCGTTTGAATATTACTTAAAACTTTGGTCTAATGTCTGATGTCAAAACGCTTGAAAAAATTGCCAACTGGATTTCTGATTTACATTTTCTCATAAATATATGTATTTAACCTAATCAGGTTGTTATTTTTAAACAGAAATCTGATTCACCTGTGATCGCAACCACTTAGAAAAAACTAGTTATGTTTAAATAAATAACCATTTTTTTTCTTGCAATTCATATAAAATTATTTTTTCATTTTTTTGTAAAACCGTTTTCGCGTTTTACTGTTTCTCTCTCCCTGGTTTGCTGAGCCCGTCTCATCTATCGTCTCCATACAACTTACAAATATTTTCTTTGTATCTGTAAAGAGTTATAAAACCTAACACCAACTTTTTCTTACCCCCACTCACATTATATCACAATATATCACATTTCCTTTATTCTTATTTAAATGTAATTTTTTAGAAACAGGATATTATGCATTTTGATGATATGTCAGGCATGGCAAAATAAAGATATTATGCAAGTAAAGAACTTAATATTTTCCCGCCGGTTTATTTTACTTAAACTATTTTCATTTTCGCACTTTACTTTTGTTTCTCGTTTTGTTCAAATCATCTTTATATATTTGACATTTAAATAATCCTTTTTTTTTCATTCTATTAATTAAATTTATTATTTATTTATTTTAATTAATTACTATACTGTTGAGAAAAATTAAACGAACAATTATAGAAAGGTAGTTCATGCTAATTGTATTAAGTGAAGTCCAAACAAAGGTTGTAGGTTTGTAGTTCAGAGCCAACGTTATCACGTAGTCCAATGGAATTCACTTTCATTACTCAAAATACGAAAAAAAATTATTCGTGGAAGGTGGGACATGCCGTTCAGGAAGTATTTCCGAAGGCATGTAGTTCCGAAGCTTGTATTCAGTCATGGGTGCCGATAAGAGCTCAGTTCAAACTTTTTTCAGAGTCCAAGTCCGACGATTAGAAATCCGAGCTCGAAATATTTTATGTCATCAGAGATAATGTCATCCTGATATTGACAGTACAATGTAGGAAATTGTTAATAAAATTTTTAAATTGTTTCAAGATTAATTTTCTTATTTAAAAATATCTTCTTTTTTAGATATAAATATTAATCCTAAATACTTTTTCATGACGATGTTTCGTGATTTTCAGATCCCTGAAAATGTGTTGAAACTATCAAATTTGTTATATGTACTATTGGCAGAAATCTCCGAAAGTCACAATTGTTATTCTTTGACAATTGAACTGTACTACTAAAACGTCAGTTCTGTTTTCCAATAAGTGTAGGAAAGGACTTCAAACCGAATGCCAAGATGAGTAAATGATGGCTTCTTTAGGCTATTAACACTGGCCGTAATTTTGGTACTAAAACTCACCGTGAATTTGTCCGGTATAATAAATTGTCACTTATTTTTTAAAAAATCATACTGCATCTGAAAGCTTACGTGTTTGTATGACAATTACTCAGGATAATAATAATACGCAATCTATAAATCACCATAGCACACCGAAGGTTGGTAAATATTTGGGTTTACGGATAAATATTTATCAATACTTTGGCACTGACAATAGTAAAGAGGTAAAATTAAAAAACAAAGGGTGAGCCAGTAAAACTAACGAAAATTTATTGTAAAAAATATACTCGTATAATAATAATTTCACATGCAAAAAAAAAAGGTGAAAAAATAATTGTTTCTCATCAGAAATACATCTTACATTCTGGTGGTGAATAATTTTATTAATATATATGAACTATGAAAATAGTGTAATTTTACACTGTTCCAAAAAAAAAGGTGAAAAAATAATTGTTTCTCATCAGAAATACATCTTACATTCTGGTGGTGAATAATTTTATTAATATATATGAACTATGAAAATAGTGTAATTTTACACTGTTCCAGAATTGCTTCCTTAAAACGTACTTTCTTTGATTCTCTTTAAGAGTTATCCTCCAATAATTTTATAGTATATAAAAAATTCCCATCTATAACATAATATCCCTGTGTTCTTTCAAACGTTTTAACGATGAAATACTCATAAGCATTTAGAAAATTGATACAACATAATAAAAATGCTAGATGTTCCATTTCATTTTCCCCCTTGTGATTTCAAATGATTTTGCTGAATCTTCTAATATACTACTATTATTCCACACAAAACCCTCAACATAAGCTGTAAATGACATCTGGACGAAATATTTTGCTCTATGTTTTCCCATTTATTGTTGCTTTGCTTTCTATTTAAAAATTTTGCGATAATAATTTTGTTTAACATAACTTATTATTGTTCACAAATTTTTGAACAACGAAAGCTGTATTTATTGCAAACAACAATTAATATTTTTTATACGATATTGCTGCCTATATTTCGAAATAACTTTCTTTTCTGTATTTACAACATTAAATTTCACTAATGGGCTCTTTACCTCGAGCCATTCGTGAATGGTTAGCTTTTCCATCTTCACGTTGCTTTATGCACATAAGGTACATTACCCTAATGTGGTCATAGGAGGCCATAGGAGGCCATAGGAAGCCATGGCTTAAGAGCCTACGTTACTCACGCGAAGCAACGCTCCAGCTAATGTTAAGTCTATGGGAAGGTTATCGCGCGATTTCTCGCTCGTATTTTAATATTTTTAAATGATTCTTTTTGCATAGGATAGCTGAGGTCGATCTCTAACGTTGTTAGTTTTTACTTTTTTTGATTTTGGTTACAGTTTTTTTGTAAGCGGACATTTTCAATTTGGGAACCGGTTCTGAAAATGAAATTACCCTTATATAAAAAAACTGAAACCAAAATCGAAAAATTAAAAACTAACAACGTTAGAGATCGACCTCAGCTATCCTATGCAAAAAAATCATTTAAAAATATTAAAATACGAGCGAGAAATCGCGCGATAACCTTCCCATAGACTTAACATTAGCTGGAGCGTTTGTTCACGTGACTAGCGTAGGCTCTTAAGGATTTTTTTTATTATTTTCACAAACCTGACAACTCTCCGGCTTTTTGGACACCAGTGATTTAGTACAGAAAATGTTGTTTTATTTAATGAGAGCATTTTGCGATTTAACATAACAACAATTTCTCTAAAAAATTACCGGTGTGAAAAAATCCGGAGACTTGGCAACTCTGTTTTCTGTTTGAGTGTGTTTGGTTGAATTTTTGTTTGTAAACTTTTACACTTATCTATATTACATATCAAGTATACTTTTGTTTGTAAAATTAAATTTAGTTACTTTTATAATAATACAATTTGAAAATTATAGCATGTGGCCCACCTTTGGCACATAGTGTTCCAAAGGTAGCCCATGTATTAAAATAATTTTTAAGATATAAAAAGATACTCGGAAAACTATTGTGCTTACTATTATGTGATGATCCTTTCTTTCTTTTGATATCTTTCGAGTTTTTCTTCTTAATCTTCTTATCTTATGACACGATAAGACCTCGGAGCACTGTTTGTGCACGGTAGGTCGCGGATTTTATGAGGATCTTGAGTGACTTCTTTTGAGTGATCTCTGGTATTAACAATAAATGGTAATAAATTTTTCAGATATGTATGTAGAAATCTTGAAAATCACCCTTACTACACTGATTTCTACGTTTGTTTTCTATCATGGCCACCTTGGGAACATGCTATTGTCGCCAATTGCATGACGTAAAAGTATTAATCTGATAAATTTCTTAGAATTGTAGCAAATGTGGTTAAAGAGAAAGAAATAAGCTTTCAGAAAATGTATCATAGCTCAAAGTTCTAAGAATTTAATCACGTGTAAAGTAAAATATCGTCTTACCTGGAAATTAGAACGACTACTCCTCAAAAGTGAAATCACTGCATACAATGTCGGAAGATCAAGCTGATGTCTTTAAATTCAGCCACGTGCACTACAGATACATGATTGACAATGCAGTAGAACCATTTTGTGATAAAAAATTAAATTAATCCCACTTTTGAGGGGTAGGCTACCTTAAAAACACTGGCCACATTTGGTTCACCCACCTTATACTAATTTTTATTTAGTCCGATCAAGGATTTTCAATCTTTACAGTTTATACGGTCTTGTCCGAACACTCTGTTATACTAAATTATACTATTGCCCAATTTCTCGTGTAATCTATACTTTCTAAACAACAGAAATTAGAAATTAAGTCTATATTTATGGACAAGTTACCTTTAAGTACGTTGAGTTTCTTATTTTGGAGTATATCATGCGTTTGTTTATGATACAATTGTACTTTTTACAATGAGTTGGTTCAGTGTCTATAGAACACTAGCCAATATAAGGTAACTCTAGGACAGTTTTTATAGATCGAAATAAAAAATTTTAGAAAGAAACTACAAGAAATATATATGCATATTTAAAATCCTTATACATATACTCATCATATTTTGGGCAAAAAATAATTAAATATTAAGAAAAAAAGTGGGAAACAAAATTGAAATTAAAATGGCATATAGTCATCTGTCCTTCAAGCCGAAGAGAGATGGCCATCCAATACAAGAAAAAGAAAAAATTAAGTTAAAATAGCAAAAAATAGCACATTTCCTATAGTTAATCATGAAAAACATATAGCAATTGGTAAAGTGCCTTAAAAGTCCGTATAGTAAAACAAAATGTAACTTATGTACTGAAAAACATTCAGATACCTAACTCAACAAAAATATTTAACCACTAAATTAAATAAACATTAAAATTTCATTTATTTTCTATAATAAAAAAACACAGCTGCACATTGCAATGAATGAACTCATTTAACAATTTCCTACGAACAAAGCTTATGAAGCGATCTATGATCAAGTTCTGGATATATTTATACTGGTCATCTCTCCTCTATGACCATATATCTTAGAGTTACCCTAGTTGAAAAGCGTTTATAAATTCGGGTTGTCTGGCCGTCTGTCTGTCCATCTGTCTCACTCTCTGCCTTGCCGTACTCTAACTCGCATAAATATATACGGAATGTCGTGAAATTAATAAATGTTATTGGAATTTATCGTGGAATGTTCGGTAATGAAAATGAAATGTGCATCGTTAATAGTTTAATTACAGAGGTATTCAAAAGAATTCTGTTACGTTATTCTCTGCTGTAAAAAATATTTTGTAGTGTATTTTAATCATGTTATACTATTTAAATATTTACCACATTTCAGGTTTGAAAAAAAAAGAACAAAATGAGTTACGTACATGTTTATTGTTTTCTTGGAAAGACAATTTAAAGCAGTTTTACACAACAACACATTAAACATTAAATAAGTTTTACATAAGCCGGTAATTGTAACACAATGAATACATATCAGCCAAGATCCCCGACATTACACCACTTGACTTTTTCTTTCGTGTGTATGTTAAGGTCCGAGTGTACGCAACTCCAGTTCCGGATATCGATGACGTAATACGACGAATAACTGAAGTCATTGAAGGAATATCTGCTGAAATGCTGCAACAAACATAACGTGAAATTGGATATCGGCTGGATTGTTTGCGCGACACAGAAGGAGCTCATGTGGAACCATGATCATTGATATGGATTGATGTGGAATCATTCATAATGCATTAAAATGTTGTTGTGTAAAACGGTTTTAAGTTGTCTTTCCAAGAAAACAATAAACATGTACGTATCTCATCTTGTTCTATATTTTTCAAACATGAAATGCGCTCAATAATTTTGGATCACCTTGTACATCTCTGAGGTGAACTGCAAAATGCTTTCTATAGAATTTAGTGGGCATATTGTTTATACTTCCTTTACAGAGACACTCATAAGAATTCAGTTACATTTATGTTTATGAGCAGTAATTGCTCCAAGTGTGTTTTTATTTGTGGTAAGCATTTTTAAATTTAACCGATTTTTTGCATATTACTTGGTGTGAATAAATTTTATAAATCATATACAAGTTTCCGCAAAAGTATTCAAGAAAATGTCCACTTATTGGGGAAAATTACTAAAGAAGAAATTTGAATTGTGTTATGGAGTTTTCTAACTGAGCTAAGTGTTTGCACACTATATAGTATATATACAAGTCAGCGATACAAATCATTCATATATAGGGCTACAAAAAAGAACTGAGATATTTTTATTACTATGAATGGTAATTTCAGAAAATGGATTTTTCAAATATGTTATGTTTTTCAACTTGTTTACATAGACATCAGCTTTCACCTTATTAAAGGGTGAAGTTTTGATACAATATTCTCAATGAGTTGGAAGCTTTTTTCATTATCTGTGCTAACACATGATTTTTCTTTCTTGTTTTTGAGTAAATTCTGTTTTAGCAATGATATTTCTTGCATTACTGATATAAATAGTTACTTTCTGGTTGAACTAATACAACTGATTTGGCTTCCAATTGAATTAGTTTAACAACTCTATAATATTCTGACTATTTGAACAAGGAATTACATGAAAGGGCAACTAATCAATGTTCCTGTATAATAATGACACAGAATCATAAAGCATATATCTCCAAATGTTAAATTACTGCTTATAGTTAAACTCACCAACTATTCTGAAGTATCATTTCTAGAAAAGTAATGCGCTATTTGACTTTATTGGTAATGATATTAGTTAAAGAGAAAGGGAGAATGATAGGGATGAGGGAATAGATGCTATTTGCGCCTCAGAATATTTAAGATAAAATAAATGCCTTTTGATTTTTAAATTATTTTTTGTAATGGAAACAGTCATTATGTTGGACTGAGAACTAAAATAATTCTATAATAAGGAAATGCTGAAATAACTGACTGAGAAAGAGGTGTGAGAAAAAGACGACAGAAATCAAGAGAAATGACAAGAGAAGTGTTCTTAAAGAGAAGTGGATATAACCATAAAAACACAATCTTTTTTTAAGTAATTGGAAGAACCTACATGGAATTTACATTCTAGCCTGAATCAATATTTATCAGCTTTTGGATAGTGGTTATTGGACTACATCTATTGTAAAACTTACAGTGAAGATGGCAAGTTGAGAAGTATCATTTTTAAGAACAAATGCATAACGTATTTCCGTTCTTCTGAACATGAAAGCGAAATTTTCTGTCAATAAACCATCTATGGCAGGGGTGGCGAATCTATAGCATAATTGCCCGATCACATACGTACGAGTAATATGCTGGCACGCAAAAATTTAAATTTGATAATCATTGTATAATTAAAATTTACCGAATTGTTACAAGAAATAAAATTTTATTGAACGTGTAAAGACTAACACAAATAATGCAATTATTTTTGCATGAATTAACAGCTTAGCGAAATTTCTTTTTTTTCTAATGCTATGCAAGTTTTTCGACAAGTAACTCAAAATTCCTTTCTGTATTATAGCTACTTAAAACTTTCCGGCGCAGACAAAGTCTGTTCGTAAAATGAGAAATTTGTGACTGACATCGGAATTTACAAACGACTTTCTTGGAAAATATGAACTCATTATTTTAAGCTTTCATTATAGTAAAAAAAAATTATTAAAATATTCTTGGTGCCGTATGCAAGTTTGGAATTATAATTAGGCGTGCCCGGCGTGGGACCACTGTGCCGGAAAGGGTTAAATGGATATTTCCAAATCAGAATTTCGTCAAATTTATTGCTATGTAAAAGCTGTCAGATAAATAGCATTTTGATTTTTGTTCTTGGTTCTTTAATGCATGGAAGCGACTGATTCAATTAACCAACTGATTTATATAAGCAGTGAATGTTGCATTATTGTTATGTAAATGCGTGGCACGTTTCAATTTTTATACATAATATTTTTTATTTTTCGGCACGTGCACGTAAGAATTTTCGCCTACCCTGATATACGGAAACAAAATGCCAAAATACAAGGCAATTTTTTAAAAGAATTTTTCGCCTTATTTAAATGCAAAAAAGTATGACAAATCCTGCTATTAAACAAGATGTCTATAAAAAATTCTATAGAAATAGAAAAATTCTATTATAAATTTGTGGTACAAGCTTACGAACCCTGAAATATTGAAAATAAAGGTGTTATTTCAATCGTGTTGAATTTGATTTCTTATAACAATTTTATACTCAAGCCTTGTATTTGCTACTTTAATATATTAAGGCGGATAGCTTCGTCATGCTTTTGCCTATACATTCAAGAGTATTCAAAAATACCAGTCCATAAATGTTTCGTCACATTATGCGTCCCACGACACACATTTAAAAAAACATATTTCTAAAAATACTTTCTTCATAGAACATAAAAGACCTAAATAAATTATGATTTTAGAACATAGTTCTCGGATCTCTGCATTAATATGTCTGTCATTATCAACTGTTGATATATTAGTCTAGAGCGTATATCACAAATATCATCATAATTCTATAATCAAGATATCCTAAGTGTCAAAATTCTCCCAGAAAATTAAATTTTTACTACTGATTTTTTAAAATAAAGATGAAGATTATCACTTGTTGATATATTAGTAAAGGAATTATATCACAACTATCGTCATAACTGTATAACTAAATATAGTAAGAGTCATTCTCACAGAAAATTAAATTTTTAGTCCTGAAGTTTTTTAAAAAGATGAATATTATCTATTGTTGATATATCAGTGTAGGTAAACTATCACAAATATCATCCTAACTCTATAGCGAAATACCGTAAGTATCGTTTTCTCAGAAAATTAAATTTTTAGTACTAAAGTTTTTCTAAAAAGATGAAAATTAACAATATAGAAAATGTCTTTGAGCTTCATATCATTTTAATCATAACGTCTGTGTGTGGCAAACAATTTGAAAAAAGGTTCTTCAGGCAAGTCATGTGTGCGTTTAACGGACATGATGACTACAGATAAGAGTTTTGTTTTATAAATCATTTTAAGGTCATTATAGATGTTAGATAAAGCAAGGTAGTAGGTTAAACGTAAAACGATGTTGCCGAGTTAGGTTTTGTACAATTAATACTCCATGGTATTCTATTTGATTTTATCATTTTATTTTATCTGACCTGCATGTATCTTGAACGCAGAACTGATGGTGTAATCTTTAATTTCGGGATTTTTTCATACTTATTTCAAAAAAATTCAAAAACCTTCACACAGATTACACTTGCAACTTATTTTTTATGTGCCAAAAGACAAACAGGATATTTATAAACTGAATGGTTCATCTGGTGTAATCAAAACGGGAATTAACATTCTATTTATCGACATGAATCAACAGAAAGCACAGAATATAAAACAGAAATAATAGTATGTATACTATGTATACACTGAAGTTATATTCATAGTAGTAGCTGTTTTATAATATGACCACAAACGAAAATATACATTGACTTTTATCGAGTTACCCACGATTTAGAAAAGACATTTATATCGTTAGAAACTCCATAAACTATTACATATTCGAGATTTAAAGAAGCATTTATAAAAACGAAGTTTCCTTTGCTGCCACCGATTCTCGGAAATGTATTCAAGTAGTTATTTTAGTGTATAAAACAGCTTTCTCAACATGGGACATAGGTTTTCGGGATGCTATCAAGTGTCAACTAAACATTTTCATGTTCAACAACATGTTTTACAGACAAACATGATAAATTAACAGAATTAACATGAATCTTAAAATACATATACAAATTCTGTTACGCAGCTGAAAATGTTTAACTGAGAATTGATAGTATCTTACAAAACGATATTCTGATTTCAAAAAAATTAATTAATATACTATAAAAACTACCAGGAAACATAAAAAAAATTAGTGGTAGCAAAAGAAACTGTTTTTATAAATGCTTTATTATATCTCGAAAATATATTGGTTTCTGAGGTTTTGAAAGATAAGGAACGTATTTCGGAAGCTTGGATAAATCGGAATATGTTATTGTACTTTTCGTACATGGTTATATATATTATATTTTCCTAGATTAAGAAACATTTTTCTTTATTTATAATGTAGACAACCCCAAAATCTTTGATTAAATCAAAATGTTTAGATTGATGGAAGAGTTGAGAGACATCATTGTCTATATCACACTGTAAATTATTATCAGCAGCATTATACAAATCTGAATCAAGTGAGTATTCAGATATGCCTTTTAAAGAAAGATCAGAAATTTGTAGACCACACAGTGGGGCTTTTGATGATCTAGTTCAGCGTTTCCCAAACTGGGGTACGTGTACCTCTGGGGAAACATGGCGAGTCTGCTAGGGGTACGTAAAAATAGCATCGGTAATGGTGTAAATCACAAAAATCTATCAACTGAAAACACATAAAGTTGATATTTTTGTATTACGAAGTTAGTTTCGTGTGTAATTCCAATACGTTACACTCAAAATGAATGGAAAAGCCCACTAGACATAATAATTCATTGATAATTCAATGTCACAAGCTCCGCCCACCGATATTCATAATTACGTGAGTACTTATGTATTTACCCTCCTCTTCGCGAAAACTGCTATTGATCAGTATACCATACTACTTTTCCACAACAGTTATCTTATTTTTCCGTTCTAAATAATAATTGCAGAATTCCTTAATTACTTCAGAGATTCTACCTTTACTGCTTTATTTTGAAACGTGTTGAAAAGCAGGTCCTTATTTTCATTTTCGAATAGGCGAGGTTATATCACTAACTTATATTAATAGGAAAGACTCCTTCTTTTCAATGATTATATACTCATTAGTAAATATAATATATAGTAATTAATAATTTTAAAAAAGTATGTTTGCGTTATATGAGTGAGGGGGGTGTTTCTGATAAAAGGGGTTTCTCTGAAATGAATAACTTAAGCAATGGGTATGTGAAAGAAAAAATTTGGGAAGTGCTGATCTAGGTGAACAAAATTAATTTTTCCGATTATTTCGGAATTTAACAAGACCGCGTATACTCTTAGCTGGATGTCTCTTTTGTCGAGAGCCATACGAGTTTTGTCCAAGGTGTCGATTAACTACGACCGTAAAGAAGGCAGTTGGATTAAGGGAGTTTCAACGATTTGACTATTTTCCTATAAGTTCGAAAGCACGTCGTTATTATCCTGTTTTATTTAAAAGCACGAGTTTACTGGACAAATATTACATGATTGTCATCAGATTTAACCTATTGATGTTTGAAAATAAGCACCATCTTGTTTACAAACTTTATTTTGACTTTTAACACAGTATTAAGCATTATTAAGCAATAAGCATTTTTTTTTTTAAATCAGAGTGCCGTTAAAGAATTGGAAACTGGAGAAAACTCCTGTAAAAGTTTGCTAATAATTAAATTATATTAACTTCCAGTGTATGTATGTATGTGTAGTTCAAATCTTGCAAGTCAATTTTAGACCACTTTTAATTATCCGATTAAGCTTAAACTTTGAGTACATGTGTAGTTTCAATAACAATAGTATATCATAATATAAATAAATTACAATATAAATAACAATAATATATGTAATAACAATAATATAAATAATAATAATAATATGAATAATAATTATAATAATATAAATAATAATAATATAAATAATAATAATAATATAAATAATAATAATAATATAAATAACAATAATAATAATATAAATACTAATAATAATATAAATAATAATAATATAAATAATTAAATAAACCAAATATTTATCACTGTTTGAGTATTTGTTTAGTGCTACAACCGAATAACCATCAAAACCTAATTAAACTTCAGCGCAATAATTTTGTCTACCTAGATCGTCAAAACGCCCCACTGTGAAACATGTAATAAAGCAGAGGAAATTCTGTGCACAAAATAATTTATAATTACTAACATCACATGAGCAAAAAAGAAAATCGTAAATGTGGTATTTAGAACCCCCCTCCATACCACTCAAATACCAATTCTGAATGTTTATTTTTACATTTTTACATTATTAAATCCTATACACTAACAAAACAAATTTTGTGCAGATCGCATTGTTTATCCTGATACCAAAATTTCAGGTCAAAGCAGGTGAAATAGTTTTTTTAATGGAATATATAGTACTACACGCATTTCCTTTTGTGGAATAACAAATGTTTTTGTTAAAATTTGTTTTTTTTTCAGTTATTTAGAATACAACATTGTAATTACAATAAATATATTGTAACATGACATAGATATCATACAAGTCAAGTTTGTGCAAAAATTGTACGTGATACATCAATTTTTATGTGATTTTTAAATTCAGCACCAAAAATTACATTGAGAAGAGCAAATTTTATAAAAATGTTTTTTCATTGTGGAGCTCTGGAATTCGAAGTAATATTACTTTCCATTAAAATACTCATACCACAAAAATTTAATAATATATTTATTTATAAAATTGTATTTCTTACATCAATGTGTGATCAATTTTGTCGAGTTCAAATCAAGAAACAAAGCTTGTGTTACAGCTTTGACATGTTCCAGAAGTACAGAAACAGGGCTGTCGAAAGTGGCGCCCGCGGGGGCCATAAGGCCCTTCGTGATAATTCCTGTTACTAGATTCTTTTTTTTTTATATTATTCGCTCGCTTTCTCGGCTTATGCCTATTTATTTTCAAAATTTCATGCTAAACAAAAACAATTTTCAAAAAATAAATAAATAAATAAATACGTTTTTCAAGATGCATATTCGAAGTATATTCTTCTGCTTTTTTTCTTCGTGGAAAGAAAGCAATTGTGAAATTTCTGATTTTCAGATAACAGTAAGGAAACATCTTAAAAGATATTTTTAATTAAAATCATTAATGTTTGTGTGCTTTTTTATTATAAACGTAAAAACGTCTTTAGTTTATTTTTCTGCAAAAAAAAAAAAAAAAAAAAAAAAAAAAAATTATAGACTCTCTTTTAAGAATCAAATGTTAAAATTAATATGTTTTTTTTTTCAGAATTTTTTAACGTTCTGCAGGAGTTTGGCAGCCTTTGTGAGTTGTATGTACATAGTGTAGACATGTGCAGAGTTGCCAAGTTTACGGGTTTTTGCACACCAGTAATTTTTTAGAGAAGATGTTGTTCTTTTAAATCGCAAAATGCTCCGTTAAATAAAACACCATTTTCGGTACTAAATTACTGGTATCCAAAAAGCCGGTGACTTGGCAGGTCTGCATGTGTGTACCGCAACTACTGTAGTAATGAAATAAAACAGGTATACATTTCCAATCATGCCGAATTGCCAGTCGAGTCGAAATTATGTCTTCTTTCAGTGTATGGTAAAAACATAAGTTTAAAGGGATGTCTCCCTATTGGAAATGCAACAAAATTTCAATACGATACGAACACCCGATTTCATCATCATGTTTGGATTCTGTGGTAAATGTTATGTTCGATTCTAAACGCAAAGTCATTTGGCTCAATAGTTGAGGTATTGTGCCGGTATAAAGTTTGGAACCCCTAATGTTAAATTCTGTTTTAATAGTTTCAAACAAACTGCAAATCGAGTAGATTTTAAGCATAACTTAAACACTACTTGGCGTCATCAGCTGCAATTATTAATTCCCATCTTTAAAGTTCTGTATTTCTACTTCTTTTTTTAAAAAAAATAACAGATTACAATTAAAATTTCTTTCGAATATTAATTTTAAACAACATATATTTTGAAATTTACATTAAGAAATTATATTAATTGTAAACCAGGCGTTTGATTTGCTACTTGGCCGAATCAGCTCCAATTTTGAATTCGCATATTTCAAGTTTCTAAATTTCGATTTCTTTTTTTAAAAATAACACATTATAATACACATTTCTTTCGTATATTAATTTTCAATAACACATATTTTTAATTTGATATTAAAAAACAAATATTAATAGTGAACCAGAAGTTTTCCTTTCTTTTTTTAACAAAAATTGTTTTCTAAAAGGTTCCTTGAAGGGCGTTGATTCATTTTTGGATGATTTAATTTTAATACCAAAATATCACATTGGCACCGGAATTTTTGAATGAAAATTTTTGGTTTATTAGGCACGCGAAGAAGAAAAAATAGCTTTTACTTATTTTCAGATACATTTGTTTGTAAAGTCTGGTGGCACTCAATGATTTTCACATTTTACGGAAAAAGTTCTTTACTTCTAAAAGCATTAAAGGTGTGAATCTAAAAGTGTAGCTCTGCCAAGTAGTTTTAGAATTATCTTTATAAAACTACATAAGATATAGAGCTACTTCTTCTTTAGTAAAGACGGGAAGGATCCGCAAACGTAATGTAAATCTCCGCTAGCCAACGAAATAGTTCATTGGATAATCAACTATATAGTACAGGGTGATTTTTTTTTAAGTTGCGAAAGTAAAACACAATAACAAAAGAACCACTGATCCAAATGACCTGAAATTTTACCAGAATGCTCCCAAAGCAATGGGAATTGTTTAGGCATGGTTAAAAAACTTAAAATCGCAGCGACAGATGGCGCTGTAAGGTAGCAGAAACAAAGAATATCGTCTGTGGGAGGAAAACAATGGACGGTACTTTGAGAAACCATCTTCTATAAGCCCTCTGTCGTCATTGGACCTTTTCTTAAATTCTTAAGTGTCATAAATCTCCTAAGAGCAGTTGCTGCGCTGTCATTATTCTGATAATACAGTTTCACTAACAACGCATGGTCCGTCAATGACGCAGTCATTGCGAGAATTTCCGTAGAACAATGAACACGAGGTGTGCGTACTTCACGTTTTTATTCGCAAGTTCGTCTCCCGACTTTACTGCATGCACAGCGCCATCTGTCGGTGCGATTTTAAGTTTTTTTTAACCACGCCTAAAAAATTTCCATTGCTACTGGTGAAATTTTAGGTAATTTGGATCAGTGGTTCTTTTGTTATAGGGTTTTACTTTCACAACTTAAAAAGAATCACCCAGTATTTTCAAGCCTTGAGTAAATTTTCTATGGAATCCATCTTTAAAAATATGGACAATCCACTTTTATATATTTACAAATATGTTATTACGTTTGTAGTTTAATAAAAAATATGCAACGCAACTTGTAATATTTTAAACCGAATTCTGAAAAACTGTCTTTTTAACTAAAAAGAATCTCGCTTTTAGTGTATTTTTATTTTTTTTCCTATTCGAATATAATGTAACTTTACCAGTGTAGAACATGCTTCTTCTTTTGTAAATGTACCGTTCTTAGTTTTAATGACTGCAACCACAACAAATGTTCGATATTTCAATTAGATTTTTCTGTACAGGACGATGTCGCAAAAGTTGCTGCTTTAAAAAATTTTTAGGGCAAAAATAATATTTTTCAGAGCGCTTAAATTGCGCCAGTACTGGACGAAAAATTTCAATAGTGGAAAGTAGTGTGAAAGAGTGGAATCTCTTTAAAAGTAGTGGATACGTGTGAAGTCTTGAAGTAAACGTCAAATAAATGACAAAATGGCAAAAGTAAAACTGAAACACTATTTGGCGGAATCATCTATAATTTTCAACTCGCATATTTAAAGTTTATAAATATTAATTTCTTTTTAAAAATATAACAGATTTCGATTCATATTTCTTTCGAATATTGATTTTAAAGAACACATTTGTGGTTATGAGAATGAATTAATACAATAAGAAAAAATAACAAGCTTTTATCAAAAACTGAAAAAATCTATTTAAAGTATTTGAAAAGTTTAACTTTGTTGCATGCATATTTCAATATTAGTGTTTTTAATAGATGCTTTTATTGCGATGTCAATCATGGCGTTTTTGTTGGAAACTGACTCCAAAGAAACGGTTGCTATGTTTCATTGCTTATCAAATATAAATCGTAGAAAATGTTATCACTGTATATAAACTATTAAAACACTTAGCTGTGAGATATAGTTATACGATATAGTTATAATAGACAAAGAAATTGGAAAATACAGCATAGCAACCGCTCATTTGTAGTCAGTTTCCAAATAAAACAGTGTATTTTTGGCCCGCCAAGAAGTCGTCTGAGGCCCGAAAAGCTTCTGACATTCTACATGTGTTTGTTATGGTTGTTTAAATACACAGATCTATATTAAAGTTTAAGATAACTCGCTTGCATTGGTAACAGCGGGCTTAGCTATGACAAACGTGAGAAATCCTAGTATATAGACAGATATACTTTAATGGGGGATATTCCATCTACGTCATGATGATCACGTGTGCCAGGCGAAGAACTTCTTTAGTAAAGACGGGAAGGATTCTCAAACGTAATGCAAATCCCCGCTAACCAACGAAACTGTTCATGGGATAAATAAATAGTACTCCCTTCTTATCAGTTAGGAGTTCTTTGGGTAAGTTACCGGTGCCACGTGATCTTTTTCAGCCTCGAACCAGGATTTGGGATATCCTTCATTTGTCAATTTTAGCGTTACTTAGAATAGGTTTTGAATGCAAAGATAATCAATCAAAATGCTGGATAGTGAATTAAAATTTTTATATTTTTTAAATTAATGTTCTGAGTTTTGTGTTGAAATAAACATTCAAATTTAAGATTTTCTTCTATTTTACAACACTTCAAAAAATATGATGTAATGTTTTTCTTTACTAAATCCTTAGAAAAACATTGAAAAATTAATAAAAGTATGAAGCTAATTATTCACAGTTTAGAAAAGGAAAAAATTCAAAATTGCAAAATAAAATTAAATAGTAATCTGTAAAGAATTTCCGTTTTTAGTGTAAAGAAAATAAACCTCCCAAAACGCTGCCTAAGAACTTCCATACTGCCTGGGTTTCGAAACTGCCTGGGTTTGGGACATACCGAGTTCACTTTCGCTTGGAGAAAATTAATTGTATTTAATTGATATCATAACTTATTCTAAAAGTAGTTAATACTTTGATAAAAACTGAAAATGAAAGTGTATTCTATTTTGAATATTGTCAAGCATTAAATTTTTAATAATAGGATAATCTATTTAAATTATTAAATATGAATTCACAAAAAGATTTTTCAATTTGAAGACATTTGAAACTTAATTTCACCTATTTATTTCAAATCTGTTTGGATTCTATATTGAGAAAAAAAAAACATGTATAGATGTAAGATTCCCTATTTCCTATAATTATTTAACACTGGACTAATTCCCCAAACGTATATGTTTAAAGGCGTATATTATATGTCGTAGCGCACTTTTGTGCGACATCTTGGCTGTTTTCTTTTTACAAAATAACTGCAGACGCAAAAATCTACCAGACCAGCATGTATAATCAATTTTCAAAACAGCTAAAACCTCAACAAGTTCAACAAAAGTTTGCAGATTCGGTGAGTAAAAAACAGGATGAAGCAATTTTGAGAATGAGTCAATAACATAACAAAAATACTAATATTTATTACCAGGAATCATACAAACACACATATCAACGCCTCTAGCTTCTATAAATTTCTGCTATTATGTCTGGCTACAAATAAATATCACGATTTCAAAATGCTTTACCTTTAGATACAACGAAATTGGTCAAACTTACATGACCTGCTCGAGTCTTCGAAAGTCCTTGATTGCATAAATAATAGTACTCAAGAAGTAATTGTACTCTAGAGATTTGAGAAAACAATACTCAAACGGTGTCACACACGAAGCACACGGCTGGTTATTGAGTCATTTGCACACACTTCACTAAGTTTGAGTTAAATTCGGTTAGACAATGGGCTACTTTAAATTGTCGTTTAACACAATAACTTTAAGGGGACTACACCAAAGTTCTAACTGCCCACAGTCTTGGCATTTAGCATTTATAACCTGTACATCTTAAATCAGGGTTCAAACATTTCAAGGATCTTTTACCAGAATTTTCGTAAAGTAATATTTGGCTTATTTAATGAAAAAAATTCTATATTCAGATATAGCGACCAGTACTCTACGAAATTTCTGGTACTAAAACACTTAAAATCTCCTGAATCTCCTGATGCGTACGAACCCTATTAAATGAAGTCCTTATGGATGACATCGTGTATCTTTAAATAAAAGACAGACTTCAACATTAGCTGACAAAAGCCAATCCAGAGCGTTTGTACTGCTCGTTGACCAGCTGACAATAGCATGTTTCTCCAATGAGGATTGGCAAACAACAGACATTTCTCGTCTACGGAAACGATTTTATGTATCGGTTAACAAATGCGGTACACAATAACACTAGCGTAATTTTCTGCTTGTTGACTTCAAAATACTTATAATGCTTTCATAATAATATTAAAAATCCTTCACCAAACTACGTGTTGTCGTAATCGAATTGATATTGGCTGTTGCGAGCCTACATCAGTCATGCGAAAAAACGCGCAAGCTAATGTTAAGTCTATGGGAAGTTTCTTGCGCGATTTCTCGCTCGTATTTTGATATTTTTAAATGATTTTTTTTTTTTTTTGCATAGGATAGCTGACATCGATCTCTAACTTTGTTAGTTTTTACTTTTTCGATTTTGGTTCCAGTTTTTTTTTATATAAGGGTACTTTTACTTTCAGAACCGGTTCCAACCGGTTCCAAAATTGAAAATGTCCGCTTATAAAAAAAAACTGTAATCAAAATCAAAAAAGTAAAAACTAACAACGTTAGAGATCGACGTCAGCTATCCTATGCAAAAAAAAATCATTTAAAAATATCAAAATCCGAGTGAGAAATCGCGCAAGAACCTTCCCATAAACTTAACATTAGCTTGGGCGTTTCTTCGCGTGACTAGCGTAGGCTGTTATAGCCTTAACTCTTCTTTTCATCTGGATCTTGGCTAATATTTCAAATCCATGTCGACAATTTGTCATTTTGTAATGTGGAATACTATCAAAATGCAATCGCTCATGACACATCTTGTTAAGCTTTTGAAATGGTAGCATCAGCAAAAATTACCCAACTGTTAGTCGTTAAGAAGTAAATTGCAAACGGTGGCTCTAAACCTCTCCATTCGAAGCCAAGGAAACCCCAAAAGACATGCACAAAATTCTGCAAGTGCTTTCTGTTAACAAATACTTTGGACTTTCTGTTCTTAAAAATCAGTACCTGGGTTGGATTTTTTATTTAATCGATTTCAAAACTCAGTTTGAATAATGTAGATTTGAAAAATTAGGTTTGAGGTAAACTTTATACGAATATACTTTTATGTATTTTCTACGTATACATTTATATTATAATAGGTATATGTGTATTGTTTAGTTTGACCCTACTTCTATACCATACTTAATTTATCCCTTCGTGGAAATAATCGATTTTTGCATGCCTGATATAAAGATAATTTTTTATAGACGCTCTGTTTAATATTTCGTAATTCGTCATATTAAAATTTAGTAACGAAACCAGAAAAAATGTTTTGTGTATTTGTTATTAAAAGAAAATACTTCCTTCCAACAAGATTTTTTGGTATATGCATCAAGGTGCAAAGTTGATGTAACAGCTTTGACATGTTGAACAAGTACAGAAAATTCTCAATCAGTGGAGATAGTCAAGTTGGCAATTAATTTAAATAAGTATCTGAATAACCCTGTAGTGAAAGTGAAAAAAAAATTTCGGAACAGATGTGTTACACTCACGCTAAAATGTAAACAAAAGATTGGCGACTGTTTGGTTGGCGCGATTTCCAAGACTGCGCCAAACGAATAACTTTATACAATGGCTAGGTTGCCATTAAAGGAAAAAATCCCCTAAATTTGGCGAGTTTTTTCTTTTTTTTAACCGATTAATTTTTTTTTTTTTTTAGCGTGAGTGTAAAGCATCTAAGCCAAAATTTCTACATTTTCGTGAACTTACAGTTGCATTTTGAGAGAAAGCAAACATCTCAAGAGTGAAGTCCTATCGAAAAACGTTTTCGCACTGCTTCAGGGATGCATTTAAGATAAATTTGTATTCTAATTTGGAACAATGTTTTGGTCTCAAAACTAGAGATTTTCCTATTCGATAAATCATTATTTTTTTTAGGGTTTCGTTCATCTCACGAAACCCTATTACTCCCGCTCCGTTGTCTGTCCATCACAGAGCCATTCTCAGAAAATATATAACTTACAGAGTTGAAACTTTGCGTATATATAGCTGAATAACAGCTATGAAGCTCAAAATATTAAAATTTGAAAAAAAAAAAAACCTATTATTTTAATAAATAGAGATAAACAATCAAAATTCTAACAGCCTTTTCCTATTAAATTTAAACATGTTTCGTTATAGCAGTTGCCAAAAATTAAAAATCCACAATGAAATTCTTTCTACAGTAATTAATTCTCTATTGTACGATTTCCACGTAGCAAATGAAAATCAAATAAAAAGTTTCACCAATTGAAAAAAAAATATATTATTTTTAAATATGAAATAAAATTGATTGACGTCATAGTGGTAATAAAACGAAAAATTTCTAAGATTTCTCAATAATACAAGGAGTATGAGTATGTGTATGTATACAAAGCCGATTAATTTCACGTCATTAGAGAATTAAAAAGAAAATCTGACGTCATATTGGAAGTTTAATGAATTTTTCAAATGTTTGAGAATATTACAAAGCGAGTATCAATATGAGTAATAGAGAATAGTAAATATATGAGTTTGAGAAACATATTGAATCGTGATAAAACCAATTACGGAAATATTCGCATATTTTAACATTTTGAAGGTGTACAACATGTTTAAGTTTGAAATTATTTTTTAAATATCGCAGTTAGTCCGCATGACAGATATTATTATGACAGAATATAATAGCGGGCTGGTTTAGATATTCGAAAAAAACGAAAAAATAGACCGGTAAATTTTTACTTTATAAAAAAACATCACTTTTTTTTTCTTTTTTTTTTTATAATAATTATTTTGTTATACAGATTTTAGACCACTCACATTTGTGTGATTAATATAATTTTCTGATAACCGAATGCTGATTTATTTGAATAGAGAATTTTTTTAATTGTTAACTGCAATCAATAAAATTATGTTTGTTTTGAAGATTTCACTTATGCGACATAGAGAGGAAAACAGAAGATTATAAAAGCTTCATCAACTCAAAGGAATGTGTTGTCGGAATAACGTGACATTTGCACATCATATGTTTCCAACTTCATGTATCTAAGGTCACTATCAGGGTGAGTATCAGTTCTTATATATGTGTACACTATTGGATAATAATAATTTGTGACAGTGACCATGTGTCTATGGTCACTCTCAGGGTGGGTATCGGTCCTTACATTTGTGTACACTATTGGCTAACAGTAATCTTTTTTAATTTTCAGTTACACAAGCGGCGAATACTATTCGGAAATGTATACTGAAAAATTAGGATCGTGACTATATAGCTCTTTCAATTGGGTAAATGCTATTTTGAAACATCCCTGTGTACCTTTAAAAAAATATGATTTTTTTTTTTTGTGAGCAAGTCTGTTGAATAAATAAGTCTTTCAAAGTTTTCTTCTTGTTTTTCTCTTTTGAAAATCTGTCATGAAATAAAATTATAGACTGCTAGTTCAAAGTATGAAGAGGCACTACATGGTTTATATACAAAAGAGATATAATTAGCAGATACTTTTGTGCAGCGCTGCAACGACTCTGTGTAACGTTCATTCGAAGAATTTACTTTATGAAGTTTTATTCTTATTAATCACTGTACATCGCTAGTAATATGAGACGGCGCCGATGAAGCATTAGTAATGTTGACGTCTGTTACCTGTCCACGTTCCACATCACACTTAACTCCAGCTCTGATTTTTGGTTTATTTTACCCGGAAAAACACTAGTATGGTATTAGAAATAATAAGAATTATGAAAATGAAAGTACTTCTATTTCCCTATATGCTTTTCTTTTAAATACGTAGGATAACAAAATTATTCAATTGAAAAGGAGAGCATTTTAAACACGCAATAGAATTCATGTTGAATACAGAATTTATGCAGAAAAATATTAAACGAATCTGAGACTTAAGAAGAAATATTATATGAATATTTCTACCCACTCGAAATTTATCGAGCTTTTTGTTTATATTTTATAGGATTCCATAAAATATTATACTAACCCACAGGTGTATACAATAAAATATGTTATGTTTTATTTCAAAATCATTTGTTCATTTTTTACTAGTTCTATTCGGATTTTATCCTTCAGCAAATTGCAAATGTTAGATATTTAAAGCCGAGGGAAAATACGATCGAAACGAGGATCAAAGACTGTCGAGTTTTAGAAATATCCATACATAAATCAAAGTAATACTGAATATATGTATCTGAGAAATGTATTTATTAGAAGAAGAAAAGTCTGTTTAAGTGTTCTGTTTTTTTTAATCATTATTTTGTAACAGGTAATTTTGAAATTCGAAATTCATCTGATATTTTAAACGTTGCAGAAATTTAAGAATTTTGTTTTGATATAGCAGGAAAATTTACAAAAACTAATCGTGACTTCTTATTTTTTGATGATTTCGGATACTATCTTCAGAAACCATTTCTAGAACAAATCAGAAAATCAGATAACATATGTCTAAGATTTACGGACACTTTCCAAAGCGTAAATGCATAGGTGTCAACCTCTCATTAATATTCCGTAATATGCGAGTTAACTTGACCCAGGTTTAACACGTTTCGTACCAGCAATTTTTTAAAGAAATGAAATTAAATAAATTCCACGTAGAAACCTAAAATTTAATAAATAAAGATTCATCCAATAATTTTTCTGGTTTGAGCGTTGTTGAACTGGGTCAAATTAACCTGCATATTACGGAATATTAATGAGAGGTTGGCACCTATGTAAATGCTTCTTTGTTGCCATTACACTTCTGAAAATATGTTCCTACCAATAACAGAAAACTATACATTTTCCAAATTTTCTGATTGGTCTTCTCTTTAGCGGACGGTGGTCTTGAAATAATAAAAATAAGGATATTAGTGTTTGTGTTAAAATTAAAAACCCTCTAATTGCCCCGCAATTGGGCTAAATTGTAATGTTGTTTTCTCTGTATTGTATTTTAAATGCTAAAAAAAGGTGATTATTCCAAAATTAAATAAAAAAAAACTTAATTATATGTATGAATGTAAACCTTGAAGGTATAAATTATTACTCAATGTATTAAAACTGCATTTGCAGAAAAAAATTATTTAAAAATGCGTATACAGGGTGTTTCATTACCAGACCAAGAAACTTGCAGGAGGTGTAGGGGGAACAGAGAAGACTCGGAATCACATAGCAATGCAGGGTCAAAAATGCCGTAGTTGCGAGTTATGGTTCAAAAGAAGCAGAGAAAAAGAACAGCAACAGCAACACATTAATGGGACAGAAAATATTTTATTGAAAGTTTGTACTACAGAAAGTGTTCGAAATTACGACCAGAAATCGTCATGTAGGTTTGATAGCGGTGCCGTATGGATTCCCTTACGTTCTGGAAGATTCCTGGCGTGTCGCGTATCCTCCCGGCATTTACAGATATTCAAGCGGCCTTCCGTTCAGCGTCACCTATCACAAAACTGCAAATGCCGCTGTCAAGCCTGCCTGATGACTTCTGGTCGAATTGAACACCTTCTCTAGAACAACCTTTCAATAAAATGTCTTCTGAACATAATGTAAGAAACATAAGAAAACATAATGTATTTCAAAAATATTTTCCTTTAAAATAATTTCCACAATCTATACATTTTGAAAATAATCTATGTATGGTAGTTTAATTGCTGTTCCACATTCTCAATACAGCTTGACACATATTACAAATAATAATAACAATAATAATAATAATAATAATATGTATCCATTTTTTATCCCCACGGACAAATTTTTAAAAAAGGACAAAAACAAATGGCACAAAACTGAATTTTAATGTTAATAAATTTTATTGTTAATTTGGGGACCTTCATAGACCAACATTACAAAAAGGATGCACAGATTTCTTGTAGTATGTTTTAATATTCTCATTTGGCGATGTTGAGATTTTTAAAAGGAAATAAAAGGTATGGAATATTTTAAAGATGTATAGATTTTGGAAAATGCATTTTGTAAAAAATGCGTTTAAAATACAATATGATATTATATTTTCAGTACTTATTTTTATAAGAATTATGAAAAAACATTTTATGTATGTCAAGTATATTGCAAAATATGGAAATTTTATAAATTTTAACATTGAATTTTAGCGTGGAAATTTTCAAAATTAACAAAATTTTGTATTAATACTTGTTTTAAATGTCCACCAGCCCCTTTTCCACCAGCCACCAGCATCCAAAGAGATGAAAATATTTGGAAATTACGAAAACTACTCTTTCCGTAAACGTTTCTTGGATATCAGGACACGTTTCTTGGATACTTTGGTCACCGCATGAAATGCCCATCTACGTTATCAATAAAATATGCCTTATTATAAAAAAATGATCAATATTTATTACGTGTTCATAAGTTATCCAGCTTATAGATTTTTATAAAAAGTATACTTTACGGCGTAGAATTCTTACAGGATCATAGACTACGTTTCCCAATTCCACTTTCGCGACTGCACAGTGTGTAGAAAAATGTCACATAACCACAAAGGAAAATATACAATAATGTTTTCCGAATTACCCACGATTCCGACAAGCGTTCTCTATTTTCAGAAACCTCATACACTAATATATTTTTCAGATTTAAAGAAGCATGTATAGAAACAATTTTTCGTTTGCTGACACTGATTTTCGGAAATGCTTCCGAATAGTTTTTAATGTGTCAGAAATGAGCCTTAAGGAAAAATGTATTAAAAGTCTAATAACCGCGAACATGTAACTGGGCTTCAACTTAAGAATGGGATTTCTCATGCTGTTATAACGCCCCCCTCACCCCCACCAACAATCAACAAAATCTCTCCCGAAATCTACGGGGAAAATCCCTAAGTTGCCAGATGCTTAAATAATTTTTTTTTATTAATAATATTTTTTGAAAAACCTTTACCCGTGGCTGTATTTTGATTAAACTTAGAAACTTCATTTTTTAGGGTTTTTCGAAACAATCTGTACGACAAATGATGAAACATTTGGGTATTGCATTATATGACGTTATTTAAGCAATATCAACATCATAGTTTTCATATGGTATAGGTTTTTTTTAGATAAACATTCGCCGAATCATGCATCACAATGATTGTCTTGAATGTTAATTACCTATTTACACCTTTTACCAGATTTTCAACCGCGACATTGTCAGCGTGGATTTTTTGTTAATTCTTATGAAGAATCAAGTTAATCTCTGACTTCAGGTTAGAATTAAGAGTTTCTATTTAAAATAAAATTAAATCCTTTCAAATAGTTAAGCAGCTTCGTCGTAAAAACCATATTATAAGTTTCTCCCATACTAAACGTTCAACTGCCGATTTTTCCCCTCGCTCGGAAGAAAATTAAAGAAAACCTGAATCTAGCTGTTGATAGATGATTCAGTGAGTAAGACAGAATATGTTACGTTATATGTATAGAAGAATCTTTTACGTGAGGATTACGTGAACTCCACGTCCGCTCTCGCGATTATGTTTTTCAATAGTAATAAGATATTTTTCTTGTAAATAGCTCATCAGAAAAATTGTAGAAGTGTTTGTGTTGGGAAGCCAATTAAATTAAAGAGAATATCCTTTAAACTAAAAAACAATTATCACTGAAGATATGTTTTAACTAACATTTCTTTGCATTTCTTTGTCCTTCTGGAGCTAAAATAACCAGGAACTCACTCTGAAACAGGCTACATAAAGCTATCCATGAGAGAAACAGTCCTCTCTCAGGGTGATACCTGGCATGGTTAACGCTTGTCCTTGAGCTTTATTTATAGTCATGGCAAAAAACAACTTGAGTGGAATTTTCACTCTTTTAAAATAGAATGGATATTTAGCGGTATTAATGATATCCTTAGACTAAAAACGATTTATCTTCGAGCACACACTTTGCTCACGGTAGCTTTTTATGGAGAACTTTCATTTGAAGTCTAATTCCATTAAATACGTTGGGTGGATTTAGGTTTCTAAGTAATATTTTCGGTGCTTCACTTTTTAGAAGTAATCTATGTAAAGGGAGACCAGACGGTTTTAGGATGTTAAAAAAAATCTATGGGATACGGCATCACCCAAGTAGACTACTGAATCGAAAGATCGATATTCTTTCTCCTTCAAATGATTTCAGAGGATACAATTGACTGTGGCTGCTTAATCATTTTTCGGAGTTAAGATGGCGTGCTCACACAATCATTTTATGAACTGTTCCTTGTGGCTACTTATATTGGGATAAAAGTTAGCAGTAATTTTCCAAAGTAGTGTAATTACTGTACCCAAATCCGATGGGATGTTGACTTTATCTTCCTATAAATGGTAGTTTCCGTCACCTATTTTAAGTAACAACTCTGCAAAAAACTCAGCAGAATGGTCACCTGTTAAATGGATCCTAATGTTTTTATGAAGAGCAAATTTTTGGACGTGAGAACACAAATATGAAGCCTTGAAACAGGACTTTACCTCGGCCGCTCGTATAACCTTCTGTATAACTAGCAAAGTTTGGCCGAAGCCGCCCATATGAACCATTGTGAATTCATCCCTAACTATTAGCTAACACTCTTTTAAAACATGTGCCATATTACTCTATTTGGAAATTTTGAACGTAGGTGTCTCGACCTGCATAGGATTTAACGGGAATATAAACGCAGAGTGATATGCTTTGCCTCTGTCCAACAACGTAGCAGCAAAGGCCGAGGCAGCAAAACCTAGAACCAGCCAACGAACTTTTTGTACTCTAGCTAATAAACGATTTATAACGAACGTCTTATCAGCATCCCAAGAGCATAAGAAAAATATTGAACCAATACCCCTTTCAATGATTTCAATATTTGCGCATAAACTTGAGATTGTTCGTGTATTGACGAATTTGCCTTAGATTTTACTATACGAGAGTATTTGGACCGTAGATTATCTCATGGAGTAACGCTGTATTTTGTAACAATGTCAAACGTCTTATTGGCTGAAGTAAACCATAGTGCTCTAAACATTGGCCTCCTAAAGCAGTCACTAGACACACCAAAACTTCGTTATATATGTCTTCAATGAGAAGATTAACATTTTGTCGTTGTTCCAACTCTGCTCGACGCCGTATATCCTCTGAATGGTTGTCCTTTTATACCCCAGTGTTGAAACATCTGACAGTTGGAAAAATAGCAACATGACAGAAAAGAGATCCCTTAAACCCTTGAAGGGCACCGATATATAATATATACCACTTTTTAATATATAACTTTGCCACCAGTATTATTAAATAAAAATATTTAATATCATTTTTTGCAGATTGAGAAGTTTAAATTTCATTATTTAAATTTACTGGTGTCAAAACATCGCAAAATTTAGCATTTTTAGACCACGTGCTTGCCCTCCAAGGTGTTAATATAATCGGAGAGATACAGAAGACAGCTTCATACATAGTAAAATCCAAGTGCCTATAATTTTCTAGCAAACGTAAAGCTTTACAAGCGGACTTGAATGTGGAGGGAACGGTATATACCCAGCCTAGAGCTTGATCGTTTTTTACTCCATGACAGTCACTAACATCGCTACCCCGTTTTCTTTGCTCGAATTTATTACTTTTTTCGTCCATAATCTGTGGTAACTTCAATGTACAGAATTGTCTTGACAAAATTATCTGATTTGCATAAGTCAAATAAGGCTAAATTTTGTAGTACTTTGTATGTTGTTAATCCTATTCGCTAAGCTATTTCAGTCATTGGGGTTAAAATAGACACGTTGGGCATTCTCTAAATGAACAGGTAGAGGAAAGACTGTCGAGAACCTCTCGTAGATGGGAAAATACATAATTGCCCACACATTTAGGAATTTCAGGTATGAATTCGGAATTTTTGAATAAAAAGTGATGCCAGAATGGCAATATGGTATCAATATGCTTAGACAGTATTAAAAAACCCTACTTATTTTTAAACATGTTGCAAGCTATCCACACAGACAACTTGCCTTCTAGATAAGTTTGTAATCTTAAATTTAATTTTTCAAGTAGTTGCGTTTTCAAAATGTTACAAAAAATCCTAAAAATAATTTCTGGTATGTTATTTTTTTGTGATATATATATTATATATATATATATATGACCCGTTTTATAAAAAGTGCTAACTGTATAGCTGGATACTTTAATTAATAAAATACAGATATATATTTTTATTTTTATTTTATTTTCTTTAGCTGGGTATTTATCCCGCTAAATTACTACACAGAGTTGCCAAATCTCCGGATTTTTGCTCACCAGTAATATTTTAGAGAAAATGTTGTTCTTTTAAATCTCAAAATGTTCTGATTAATTAAAACAACATTTTCTGTACTAAATTACTGGTATTCAAAAAGCCGGAGACTTTGCAGGTCTGACTACAGTTAGTCGAATTGGAAAATGTATTTATAATCTAATCCTACATAAATTGATATTATAATATTACATTAATATTTTCCTTTTATTAAACCAATGCTGGTTGTATTGGAGCCCTATATTGCATTTATTGGATATACTTCTAATACAATATAGGCGTTGGTTAAATATCGTCTTTAAATTGAAAATATTCGCAATGAATCTTTAACCTTCCGAAATATTGCCTTTAGATTGTAAATATTTAAAATAAAACGTCTATAGTTTAGTAAAACTTTCTTTACAGAGGGAAACTATTTTTAATGAAATGGCAAAATATTTTTTGGCATTATTCGTGCAGTATTGGAAAATGTAAACGCATGAATGTTGAAGCAATATTTCATGTAAATATAGGCATTGTTATTCAAAATATGACAAACGATAATGACCCTATATTGCGCTGCTACTAGAGATACTATATATTCTATTATAATATAGATAGGATGATCTCGTGGTCTCCAAGAGCATTCGATCTTAAACTGCTTAATTTTACCAACAGTAAATATGTAATAACTATGCGTATTAGTTTCAGGCATTTAAACTTTTAGAAAAATATTAACTGTAGCTTCAGTATTTGTTAGGCTTAAGATTCTAAAGCTTATTAAAAAACATCCCATTTCAAAGCACAGGAATATGTCTAGTGTAACATAGCATATATCAATATCACACAAATGTGCCAGATTCCTAGTTCGAGTAAAGTTTAATAGTATTTTTACCTGCTTCAATTTCAAAATATTTAGCGTATCTTTCTTCAAGCTGCATTGTCAAGTGTAATTTTGAAATTGTGTGATCAAGTTAAGAAAAGAGTGCTTTATTCAAGGTATATCTACGGTAATGGGGAAAATATGTGTAATAATACGCATCAAGACATAATTTTTACATAAAAAAAGGTCATAATTAGCCTATTCAGACAAAAATACAGAGCGTCACGTTATAGGCTGAGCTCAAAGTTTTGCCCACAACTTTCACAATAATAGAGATGATTTTATCAGATTTTCATCCAATAAACTTTTCTTTGTACGAAATGTAGTGACATCATAGAAAGCGTTGGAGGCTTATTGTAATTTGATTTTTAAGACCGTATATACTAACAGGTTCATTCCGAATCATGTAATCAGTTTTTTTACAACGACTATTTCCAACACTTTTCGTGATGTCATCATGTTTCACAGAAAGCAAAATTTGTTGAAAATATCTTTTAATTATCTTTAGTTTTGGTAAATTTGCGACCTGAAATCCAAATTTAACTTGGAGTGAGATATCACGTATTTATAATAGAATAAGTGGATTTCCATCCTGTTTTTATTGCAAAATTGTTTATCTTGGCATGTCCTTCATAGTTTGCTCCTTTAGTTTACAAACACCCTGTACAGCTGTATCTACTTTTATACATTTAACCCTTTGGATACTAAAGTCTAAAAACTCAATAGCATTCAAAATACGGCGAGCACACGAACGCTGAAATATGCTCCAACATTATTTCTCCTCCTTTTTACCTAACTACTTGTCAGCAACATAATAAGAAGGAAAAGTGGAACTTTCCAAAGATAACTTGTACAAAATACTCTTCCCACTCGTTGATTCTCATAATCCCCTGCGCTGCTACAATAGTTGGATATTTACGAGTGGTTGGAAATGGAAAACACATTCAGGCGGTCTGCCAGTAGTTTGCTTGGCCGGTCGTCTTGGGCGGTTAAGTATCGAAAAGGGTAAAGTTTCCTTCCCCCAGAGAGTGGTTGAAATAAGAAAAAACCGATACATTCTTTAAATAAAAACCAGCAGCTACAATGTTTTATGTTCATTTACAATTTAATTTTATAAACTGCAAATTTAAGCTTTACTGACAATATTTCCTTTAGACAGACTTTCTTTTTCCAATATTCTGATGCCGTACAAAAATCTCCCATCCCTGATTTAAAACCTCCGGGTTCCTTGAAAATTATTCAACCATGAAATACCTAAAAACACTTACAAAATTGAGCAAATGCAATGGAAAGAGCTGGATGGTTCATTTCTTTTATTCTCCTGCGATTTTAGTTTATTTTACAGAATTCTATAAAATGTTACTTTTATCCCACAAAACTTATAACATGGGGATTACATTGCATTAGGTTGAAATATTTGGCAATATGTTTTTTCGAGGCTTGCTGTGGAATTTTTATTTTGTTTTACCAAAATGTATCGAATTAAACTTCGTTATTTTTTCTTTGTGGCATTTAATCGTACTAACATATATTTCGTTGATAGGAAAAGTTTGTGAGATTTTTCTGAATTTACTATGCTTGCATTTATTTATAAACTTATTTCTCAACTGAGTTCTTTCTGAGAATTTAAATACGAATAAATACTTAAATTAGATAGTTTGGACTAAAAGAGGGATTATTGTACCAAGCGGTATGCATTCTAGCTTTCTATGTACACGAGAAGGTTAGGGCCACATTTCGCTGTTTTGATATCGGAGGGCGAGAATCGGATGATAGTTTGAATATTATGTGCGACAAAATTCTAATTTTACAAACTCCAGTTACGTAGATCGCCATTGATACAGATCAATATCAGTAAACAAAAGAATACAAGGGCGATTCTCCAATAAGGATGTAATTTATGTCCTTAGGGATTATATACTGTATATTGTCGTTTATATAGTTTTTTTAGCATAAAATGTATATTGTAATGCCTTTCTAAAATTTCAAAAGGTTTTTTTCAAGAAAATAACTGTAAATGTTACTCCAATAGCATTTTAAATAATCAAATTGTTACTACTGTTCCTTGTCCTCACCTCATGCACTCATCGTCTGAGGCAATTTTAAATGTAATGACAAACTATTCTTATCTATTTAACCACCCAAAATAAAATATTATACTCTAAAGTACATAATAAGAAATTTTTATTGTAAGTTAAAAATATTTTTACATATATTCTGGTCATAGAAACGCTGCCCCCTAGTTTTTATGTCACTACTGTCCTCTTGTATAAAACTGCTCATGTGAACACCAAAAGGGCAGATAAAATTTGGAGGACAGCTGAGAAAATCACAGGGTTTAATTTTCTGGACTTTAAAAGAAGCTACAAGCTACAAAATGGATAGAAAGATGAGACTATGTTTATTACTTGTCACTACTGTCCCCTTCTTAAATTATCCTTATTATTATTTTTATTTATTTATAATTTCGTCATGATATAAATTACTTTTGCTTAGTTCAAAATGTCATATTTCAGTCTTGCTGAGATTAAAACTACTTTGTGCAGAGGAGCAAATTTCCTATTTTTGTCACTTCTGTCCCCTTTTAATGAAATTACATCTGCTAACTTGGAATAAATTTGAAATTTGTAAATTTCAACTGCGTTACTTAAGCAGTTATTTCACATGTGACAGTGTGAAATAGCTTTAATGGTTTCTTTAAAAATACTATTTTACACAGTCTGAAAAGTGAATTTTCTTACGTATAACTTCGTGTTGTTTTTTTAGGCGATTAATAAGTCCAATTTCATTTATAAGAAAATACTGGTGTAAGACCTTTTTTTTCAACTGAGTTTTTACCGCATCTGTAGCCACCCTTTATAAAATAATGTTCTTAAAGTAAAATACTGTATATTACTAATAAGTACATAATGTATATTACTACTATATTGTATATTACTAATAAGTACATAATGTATATTACTACTATATTGTATATTACTAATAAGTACCTTGTCATACCTTATCTATTTATGGTGCAAAATTGTTTAAAATGTAACTGTTATTTTTCGCTAAATCACAGAGTGACATTAGCCATTTATTGGAGAATCGCCCACAATTTCATTAAAAAAAGAAAGAAAGAACACAGAAATAATAATATCAAATACATGTTTTCGAACTCTGTGTATTTGATCGTAAAAATAGATTTTACTTTTAATCCCTATTCAAACAGACGTTGAAATTTATATTATTGAGTTTTTCGGAAAGTTCCGTCCGTTTGGGAGAACCAATTCGTACCGGAAAATTCTATTTTTACACATTAGATATCGGAATTAATGTTTAATAATTATGTGATAGATTAGTACGAACCAACTTTCACGAACGAAAAGAACTTTCTGAACAACCCAATACATTGGAAGTTTTGAAATTCAACATATTTGTATAGATACAGGGTTCGTACGGATCAGGAAATTTTCTAGGAGTTTCACCAGTATTTTTTGTATAGAAAAAGAAATCTAGGTTAAACATGCGAAACTTCGACTTCTTTTAAGCCGAGATTTTCTGTAATAAAATACTGGTACCAAATAATTTCCTGGTCGCAAAATTCCAGGAGTCGTATGAACCCTCTAGATATGAGTTGATATTTCACTAATTAAAAGGATCCTTGAAGATAAAGAAATACATTTTCTATCCATATTTTAAGAAAACTCTAACAATTCCCTTGTTAATATATATAATAAATTAATTCACCTAACGATAATATAATTCATTAATTATTAAAAAGTGTTACAAAAATCATAAAAACTGTATTAAAAAGTTTTCTTTAATTATCTACATTTTTGTGCGTAACAAAAAGTCTTTATCAAGACAAACGAGACAATCAAGGTTAAAATTAAACAAGTTGGGAATTGTACGTCTATCGTGACAAATGAGGTGAGTTCGTACTATAACCAGTTTTATAAATATTCAGATCTTGGTGCAATAACTCTTGCACACTTATGCAAAAATGTATGAATACAAAATTTATTTTATGTGCAGATTTTCATATTGTAGATATTATTTTTATTTTATGAAATTAAGCTTCAATACACTTTTACAAACAATTATTTACAATTCTGTTACATTAAAACTATACAATGCCCAAATATCCACTACAAGACAATATAAAAAATCATCGTTATTATTTCACTGAAGAAATGAATTACTTCGTCGGTTATTACGATATGAATAATTTAATAAAATTAAACAAGTTGTAAATTGTACGTCAAACGTGACAAATGCGTTCGTACTATAACCAGTTTTATAAAAAAATCAGATGTTTGTGTAATAACTGTTGCACTCTTATGCAAAAATGCATGAATACAAAATTTATTTTATTAAATTAAATTTCAATGCACCTTTACTATCAATTAATTACAATTCTGTTACATTAAAATTATATTATGCGCAAATATCCAATACAAGACAATATAGGAAAATCATCATTATTATTTCACTGAAAAAATGAATTATATCGTCTGTTATTATGATACGATTAATTTCCGTAATAAAATAAGTGCATTTTATATTTGCAACATTTTATCTTTTGTTGACGTTTACTGAAAATTCCAATGGGAAACTTAAGTCAAGCTTTGAAAATTTCAGAACTTCAAATCCATATTTAGATTATTTTTCCATAATAGCTATTTCTCCGGAAACATGTATCCAAAAAAAAACTGTCGGTGGATTATATGATTTTTATAATTAAACAATTTTAGTATGCAAATTCGGTTTTTAAGTTCATTAATACGGAAATAATATTACTCCATCTTAAATTGGACGTAATCACCATGGCAACCTAGAATCATTACCTATCATGGGATATCATGGAATTAATTACGTATGATAGGATTTAATAGAATGAAGAAAACTATTATTAATATTTTTAAGTTTCGATTCGATTTTCATAAAATTTGAAATGACTCAACAAAATTCTGCAACGATTATATATATTAAATTTCAAACCATTCGGTTGGGTAGTTTTTGCACTGTTATATGTGGACAGACGGACGGACCAGACGCCGATTGTAGGTGCTGTGTATTTACATAATTACGAACGAACGCACCTAATAAAATAACGTGAGTAATCTCAGAGAGAAAGTGAAAAGCGTGAATGATGACAATACATGCCATTGCATTATAGTTCATGCAAATGTAGAATATTAGTGTTGTCTTGATAAAGGTTTCGATTCATTCGAAACATTTTGTCAGCTTATTAAAGCTTTTTTTTTTACTGGTTTTGTGATTTTTGTTTAACACCTTTTAATAATTAATGAAGTATAATTCACTTGTTTTTTAGAAATTAAAACAGGACTTTTAAATGAAACGCGAGTAATTGTTATTGTTAACAAATGTGGTAGGGGTAAGTAAAAAAAGTGGTCTGTGAATTTCAAATATACACGGAGTTTCTCACTGATATAAAACAATTAATTTTGCTGGAGATGTTCAACTAACACCTTTTATTTTATATTAAATACTGTAGTGATTTTTTGTTTATTTGTAATGAAAGTTATATATTCAAAATTCATTAGGTCTGCGATGATCTAGAGTTTTTTATTTCACAAAGTAACTTAATTTAGTGGTTATACCAACTATCCGGATTGCTTCAAGATCACAATATTCTGGATAAATGGAGTTTCACCACATTTATCTACGATAAATTATGAGTCTGTTTATCACAGCTGCATGATTAGTTACAAGATCTATGCTCAGAATCTTCTGATAGTCCTAAATTCAAGAACAAACTTTGTTAGCAGCATAAGGTGGTATATTCATTATTAAAAATCGTTTACTCACGTGCCTTCGATAATATGATAGTTTCGGTAATTTATCTAAATATGCCAAAAGCTGAAAGTTATTAATTAAGTTCTTAAAGCACACAATAATCCTTTACTTTAAATAGCTTTGAGGATATTTAGTACAAACACACTCACTACAGGTGTATATATTTATATCTTCGTATATTAATAACTTTGTTTGGGTGTGTTATTTACTCACGTTTTACGTAAAAACTTACAGATTTGCAAACTCTGCACTAAATGTTGAACAACGAATATTATTATTGTTATTTTTTTCAATTTGGTCTTATACTAGATTTAAATTTGTTTACCGGCTGATGTTTGTCTACCAAATCCTTAAGTGTACCGCACAAAAGAACAAATTGTAATACATATTTATAGAAAATTAATTATATATATTTTAGCACAGACTTTGTATAAAAATGCATTTTTGCAACTGTTTCTTTTCGTCTTTTTAACACTAAGTCTTATCTAAGTGCGTTTTTGTCATATTACGTTTCCGTACGCAATTTTCTTTTGTATTCGTGAATGAATTTACAAATGAATAAATACAACCATGAAACTATGTATCACCGATGTATTTGTATGCATCGTACATGTACTTCGAGTTGTAAAATTTGTAATATTGCGTATATTTTCTAGACATAATGTAGCATATTTTATGCAAAAGTAATGCCGGTAGGTGCAGATATTCACGTGAATTTTCGTGGACTCGAATTCACATCAGTGGTTCCGAACGTGTTGACTTCCAAAAATATTAGAATACTTTATTTACTTTTTTTAGCTTAACGCTGTTATATAAAAACACATTATACAATGAACATTTGTTCAGGTACAAGCAAATGAACTTACATACATAAAACTAAAAGTCACTTATTTCCTTCAATAATCTCTTTTCGCAACAATCTGATAGAGTATAAAATTTCCTCATTCGTGAATTAATATCTCTGTCATCCTCAAAATTGATTAAACCATTAAATATATATGAACATTTATAAAATTGAGAAACCATAGTAGAACAAAAAGGATTAATTTATTTTTCTTCGTTGCGATTTCAGATTACTTTGCTAAATCTGCAAAAACTATATTTCCCCTCAAACCGTTTAATACAAGGTTATAAATTACACTAAGGAGAAATATTAGGTTATTCGGAAAATTCTTTCCGTTCGAGAAAACCAATTCGTACCAGAAAATTATGTACGTCAATTATTAGACAAAATAATGTGGAAATAAGTTTTATTAGACATTAGATATCTGAATTAATGTCTAATAATTAAATGATAGAATTTTCCGGTACGAACCATCTTTCTCAAACAGAAAGAACTTTCCGAACAACCCTATAGTAATACGTTTCTTCAAATTGACTGGTGTATTTTTTGTTAATAAATTTTATTACTTTCAATTGCCTAAATACCGAAATCCAAATGATAAAAAATCCCGATCACTGACCGAAATTATTACTGCAATGAATTTAATTTTTGTTGATTAGTATTATGATTTTTATTCATTACTCATTAATACATTCATGTGTAAGAAAAAGAGTTTTGTGTATTGTATGTAATTGAAGTTGCAGTATGAAAGTACGTGGGTTTTCTTGTTATACCCCGCTTGTTATAACCTGTAAGTATATAATATGGATGTAAATATAAAACGGGTGTAAATAAGTATGATGTATACATGAAATCATTTAAGTAAGAGAACGATGGGTATAAAAAGTAGTGGATAACTTCAAATAGAAAGGAATTTAAAACAAACTTCAGATTCTCAAAATAAATAATAATAAATAATCAAATAAATAAATAAACACAAACATTTGGTTAATTATTTTAAAATACGAAAAAATGAAGAAGAATCACATAAAAGATATGCTGATAATGTCGTTGAAAACCTTTTTTACGGTAAATCTTTTAGTGATTACATTTATTTTTCCGAAAATATGCGAATAACAGACGTTTTAACTTGGACATTTTGCTTTTTAAGGCATAACGCAACTTTGATGCCCTTTATTTTTTTAGAATCCATCTCCACTAAATTATTACACACATATGAAAGTAGAAAACTGTATACTTTTTAGGTGATATATTAAAAAAATCCCTGCCGGATCGGCCTACAGGCACAGGTAGATTTCGAAGTTAAGTACTAATTTCACCAACAAAAACTAAATTAAGATTAAAGATAAATGTTTGTTTCAATAAAGGAACCACACACTATAGTTTAAATTCTGATGTTCTTTTTATTGAGACATGCGTGCGTTTAATAATGCAACCCTATATACAACATCCCTGAGGGTTGTGAAAAACTTTTATCGCGGCAATGATACTTTTTTATCGCTTTAGTGGCGGAATAACGGAGATGTGATTTTTTTCTTCTACAACCCCCCCCCCCCCCCCACTTCCCCTTTTTTAAAATTAATATTTTTTTTTGCTGTAAAAGCTGGTGCTATGAAAATCTTGTCAATATAAAAGTTTTAGATAATAGTAAGAGGATTTATAATATATTTAAGCGGGTTTGATATCTTGTGAATTGACGATTTTTTTTCTTCTTAAACCCCTATTTTTTTCGCTCCTTGAGGCCGTTTTTAATAATATCAAATATATGTCATACATAAATTTTTGGCACTTTTCCTAGAAGTAATAATAATAACTTTATACTGATTCGATATGAATCATAATTAAAAAGTTATGGGTTTCTTCCTGTTTTCACAAAAACCATACCCACTTCCACATCCTTGGTCAGATTTTGCCCATTAACGAACTTGACCGATATTTTCTGCTCCTTGATTTTATGTATCAGTTTGGAAGATATTTGTGCAGAATTATGGGAGTCCATAAAAAAGGGATATATATATACATAGATATAGATATAGATATAGATATATAGATATAGATAGAAGGATAGATAGATAGATAAAGTTTTGAACTGTGGATGGTTTTGGATTCTAGGTGCCATGATCGGAGTAGGTCATTAACAATTTTTCCGAAATTCCAACATAGGGAAGAATGTAGTATTTCGTACGAAATCTACATAAAAATGGGGCTGAAGAGCGGAAGCGCTTAAAAAAAGGTTCGAGGGGTCGACAGGATAGCTCATCGTAGACAATATAAAAGAATGAGATAGATAAAATAGTCCAAAAACTAGTGATATGTAACCGTTTAAAAAAAAGTGTGCATTTTTAATGAAATGGCATCAATGCAAAGTACAATGTAATTTCTCAAACAAAAATTTCGATGCTTAAAGCTGCTTAAAGCTTGGCATCACTATTCCGAAAAAAGTCTTTGTTATTATACTAGAAAAACATGCGACCGTTAACTTTAAAACTTACCAAGTTGATTGACGGAAAACTGATGGAGCTATAGTGTCCAACAATTTTGAAAATCTTCTTAAGAAAAACGCGCTGTAAATTTTAAGTACTGTTTTCCTTCAATCACACGTTAGATTTTTATCACTGAGCTCTAACTAGAGAAACTTCGGGCATTATGAAATACTATTTACATTTGGAGCAATACAAAAAAACGATATTTTTTAAAACCCGAAAACCGGATACAATTACAAACTTCAACTATCGGCGAATAGTTTTATAGACAAAAATTATTTTACGAAATTTCATGACTAACAAACAAATAATAATAATAATAATAAACGTAATTTGAGTTTATTGTGAAATAGTCGAGAAATATGGAATAGGGAGTTAAGAAGTGAAGAAAACGAACAACATTTGGCAGGAAAAAAATGTAATGGTATCAAGAGAGCATGATCAAAATATACTGTCTAGGTAGTCAACCAATATACTTCAGTTCATACTTCATATTTGCATAAATATAAGGATAGGCCTTTACGCCACCATAATCACGGAGTATTAGAAGATGCAGGAAATTCAATATAACCGGACACCGCCGGTTCTGAAAAAATTACTCTGTGATTAAAATTATTTCTGTGTGTGAATCGCGAGCTAAAAAACGAGTATTACATCATAAACTGTTAGTATTTCAGTGTACATTATGCATAATTTCCATGTCAAAATATTACTTCTAATAATGAACAAAATATTGAAAAATTATCTCCTGAAACTTTCCAAAGACGAAAAACAAATACTTATTCACACAACGTGCCCTAGCGGCAACCGACGAACTACACGTTCTATGGGACACTATGGAAACGTTCTTAATTAATTTATGATACTGCCGCTTGGTGGCAGTACTTTACCAAACACTATATTACCCATAGAAGAAAGATTATAAGATAGAAGGAAGATGTGGGGTGTTTTCGCGCATGAATTGCTACGGGGGTTATGGGAAGGTGTTCAAACAGAATGCTCGCAACCCTCCCGATGTTGGCGAAAACTTGGCTTTTATCTTGGCAATGACGTTCCTACTAACCGTTGCCTCACATGATGGGTTGCCGTTATTTCCGCTTTTGTCATTCTCATATCGTGTCTTGACTTGTGCCCGTGAAATTCGCTCTTCGTCTTTTATTTTTTTTAATTTCATTCTGTTAATATCATTTTTGTGATTATTCTTTAAATTAATTTAACAAATTATTCGTTAATTAAAGATTTTCATAAGAAAATGTTTCTATGGATAGTTATTTCATAAAGATAAAACTCTTATGATGAGGTTTTAAAATGTAAGCAAATAAATGATTTAAAATCTACAAATTTCAGAAATTTGTTATGCCCTTAATCACAAGGTGTGCATATTTTTAATTTTTAATTAAATGTAATTTTCATCAAACATGTTTTAACGAAATGTGAGTATAATGTGTCAGAAACCTGTTCAAATTTTTTTCATATGGTATCTCATTTATCGTTTTCCGTTTTTTATTTGCTTAGAAAAAGGGATGTTGACAACAGAAATAATAAATATGATACATTTTATTAGTATTTCCTAATTTCATAAAATGAAACGATTACTCTAAATCCTTTTAACTAAAAAAAAAAAAAAATATTTTACCCTACTGTTTAATTATTCAATTCTTTATAAAGAATAAATTACTTTTTTTTTCAACAAAATCATCAGAAGAAAAGGGATTTTAGTTAAATTTAAATAAGGGTTTGGTTTTAAATTTTAAAATCAGGTGAATACAATCAATTCTTAGTTGATATTACGAAGGTGAAGGGGGGGGGGGTAAATGTATGTGTTTATTTTATAAGTAGCCAGCGACTGATTTACAAATTTGGGGGCCCTGGGCACAGATGCTTTAATAATTTTGTGATATTTAATGATGTTTCTTCTCAATTTTTAAGCAGTAACAGTTTTTATAACATCCTCATAATCTTAAGTGTTCTTTCTCGCTGACGATTTTTCAAAATTCGCCAATTTTAAATATCCAATGGTAAAATGTATTTTTATGTATTGAAATGAAAATGAGATATTTAAAAAAATTTCTCCCATAGGATTAACATTAGCGAGCAGGCGTTTTTGCGTGAGCGATGTAGCCCTTAAAAGATATTTTTACATGAAAAAAAAACTTTCCATATTAATTTTGTTTTTTAATAGTTTAAAACTGCAGATTTTGACTAATAATTTAAAAATCTTCCGTAGCATTTGCGGGCCCCGTAAAATCGGGGGCCCTGGGACCATGCCCCGAATCCCCTGCCATAAATCAGGCACTGAAAGTAGTTGCATTACGTAAGAAAGCGTAATAAAGTTTTAAAATATATCGAATTTAAACTTATTCTTGAACAAAGTTCTTTTTTTATGAGTTATTTAAAGAAATTAGACCGGAGTTCTTTATTGTCATAAAATAAAGATATCAAATATCGGAAAATGGAAAATATCGAATTAAATATTAGTTATAAAAGCAACCAATTATTGTTTTTTAAGTATTATTTTATTGGTACTTAGGAAAAACATGCCCCCCCCCCTTTCACCCCATAACAAAAAGAAAATATACGTAACTTTAAAAACAAAGCTTTAAATAAGTTGCATTATGTTTACACTCCTTAGATAACATATCCTTCGTATAACAGACTTAGCAAAAATCAAAACAAACCTGTCAAACGTTTAAATAAATAAGAAAATATCGAGTGAAAAAGGTTCCAAAACAGCGATAAGTACGCTATACTATTTCCCGGCTTATTCCTCGCCTTTGAAATAGTTTCGAAAAATTTCGTAAATAAAGAAAATCCTTGGAAAACGGCGAAAGAGGAAGATGGGCGAAAACAACCCACATCTTCCTTCTTCTTATTCCTTCTTCCCGACTGTTCCACAATGCACAAAGTTTCTCTATCTATTTTGTTATATTGATTACAGCGGTATATCCATGAATACAATTCCAATCAATTTCGGAAGTAAAATTATTCCAAAACACCGATTTCCTCCCATATGGATCTTTTACAATTATATTTGTTTAAATATGACGAAGATGCTACAATTCTTACTGATTTATATTTTTTATTTAAATAACTGCATATTTTATTTGATTTAATCAAAAATATCTAATTATATCATACATTAAAAATAAAATCTTATGTAAGCTAAACAAGAAACATGGAATTTTTTTAAAGTTTTGCTCGTAGTAATGTGAAAAATGAGTATGTGTAAAAATAACAAGTGGATAAGTGTGATCAAAGATCGCACAAAGGGTTTCGTTTAATATTCCTTTCAATACACATTATCCTTTCTTTAATAAATCCAAATACATTTCATTTAGCAACAAAAAAAGACGTTTTTCATAAAGTAAAAATGTACCGGTCTATTTTTTCATTTTTTCGAATATCTAAACCAGCCCGCTATTATACTCTATCATAATAATATCTGTCATCTGGACTAAATGCGATATTTAAAAAAAATAATTTCGAAATTAAACATGTTATACACCTTCAAAATGTCAAAATATGCGAATATTTCCATTATCGGTTTTATCATGATTCAATACGTTCCTCAAACTCATATATATACTATTCTGTATTACTCATATTGATACTCGCTTTGTATTATTCTCAAACATTTGAGAAATCCGTTAAACTTCCGATAGGACGTCAGATTACTTTTCTTTTTAATTTTCTAATGACGTGATATTAATCTGCTTTCTGTACCAGCACATACTCATACCCCTTGTATTATTGAGGAATCTCTGAAAATTTCCATTTTATTACCAATATGCGTCAGTCATTTTTATTTCAAATTAATCTTTTTGTCAATGGGTGAAACTTCATATTTCTGACCAGCAACCTTAAGCACCATGACGACTATACATTTTTTAAAGCAAAATCCTATCTCCTTCACAATGTAGCTTTTCGTCGTCGTCAAAAATCTGATGCCTACATCAGATTAGCTATGCATTCTAAAATTAGAGTTCGGTATGCTGATGTGATAATGATAGTGGTAACGATTTGTGCAATCTCTTTCACTTTTATCTCTGACTTCTCACTTTGAAATATTGGATAATAACAATTCTTAAATCTTCGAATAGGAAAACAAATGTACTATTAAATAAAATGCGTATGAAAAATATAGCTTAATTTGGTGGCATATTGTGATTTTTTTTAAATGATTTTCAAGCGTGAATTTTTATAAAAAATCATCTTAAGAAAATTTAACTACATCTTTAGAGCAAATGTTTATTAACATGAACAAAAAAAGAAATGTCTGTGTTTCTCTTAAATTATCAATTCTTTTCATTTTTATTTTAAAATGCTCTCTCAAGACCATCGCGTGTAAAAATATAATTAGCAGAAATTAGACTTGTACTGCATATTATGTTTCTTCACGAATGGAAATTGATCTACTACATACTATTTTCCGAAATTAATGACATTGTATTTTAGATCGCTTACTACGTAGTCATTTACTGGATAATTTTAGGCTTTGTTGTGGCCATATGTAAGTTATTGCATAATGCATAATTTTCGAACTAATGGACAAATTTGTATTTTTTATGTCTGAAATCACGTTTCAATCTAAAGTATTCTCCCGAAAATTCAGAAACCAATCTTGAGTGTTATATGCAATTTTTGAAAACAATTGAAACAATTCTTTCATAATATATGTAATTTTGTTTAAGCTTCAAAGAGTAAAATATTTTTTGAATTAATGTAAGGCTCGTTAACCCTTTCCGGCACAGAAAAATTCTGTTCGTAAAATGAGAAATTACTGACTGACACCGGAATTTACAAACGACTTTTTTATTAAATAAGAATTCCTTATTTTAAGCTTTCATTGCAGAAACAAAAATTTTATTAAAATTTTCTTGGTGCCGAATGCAAGTTTGGAATTAAAATTATGTGTGCCCGGAGTGGGATCACTGTGCGGTAAAGGGTTAAACGAATCTACTACGATGATTTTTGATTAGAGATAGTGATAGCACAGATAGAAGATTGTACTCTGTCTTACACCATCAGGGTTCGTACTGAATCCTGGGATTTTTAGGGTAATTGCCAGTATTTTCTTATCGAAAATTATGTAATCCTGCGATTACATAAGCGAGTTTTTCTGCAAAATAATTCTGGTTATTTCGCTGAAAATGTCCAGGAGTCCATACGAACCCTGTACATTTATAATTTTCTGTTACTTGTAAATATAAATTACAGCAATTTAAAAAAAATCAAGCATATGAGGAAATTTCTGCATATATTTTAATATGTTATACAATGTAGATATCATAATTATACATACATACTTATAAAACACAAAATAATAATAATAATAATAATAATAATAATAATAGTAAGAATGTTTAGGATATTTTACTATGTTAAGGAAGCTGAGTCTGTGAATCTGTGAAAATTACTAAATTAATAATATTACAAACTAAATTAATACTATTAATTTATAGAACAAATTCACAACTATCAAATATTGACATAGCTGTGAGAACTTTCTGAAGAATGCCTATAATTAATTCCTCTTTAGAAAGACATAGTTGAAGATAGTTAAAAGTCGTTTAATGTATATTGTGTCTGACCAAAGTTTGAACAAGGAAATCGGATATATTAGAGGTCTATATAATTTAAATATTTTATAAAATAATTTGTAGATAAGAAATGTGGGCATTAACAACATTTAAATGTAGCTTAAACTAATGTACAAAATTTATTTGTTTTATACAAAATCTGAAATCACATATTACCAGAAAAGTGTTAATTGTAAGTTCATAACTTTAAATTTTAAAATAAACTTATTGAAAGCAGATATCTGTAAACGAATTCTAATAAATTCACTTTTTCACTACAAAATATGTAGTTCCCTGCTATTAGCTGTTATTGAGTTTCTTAAGAAACATAAATGATAATTTTCTGTTTTCACATTTTTTAGCATCATTTGCCCTCAGCCTGCTAAAGATAATACATCCTAACTCAATTACTTTCATTTTGAAGATACAAGAATTTAAAAGTGGAAAAGTCGCGAGTTTAATCATTTTTTCTTCCTAAAATGGTGCCAGAAATGTGAAAAATAAATTTATATTTATATATAACATTTGTCTAGATTTGTTTTCTAAATAAAGAAAGTTTCTTTGTTACAAATATGTTATCGATGCAATTTAAAAATGTCAAAAACGTACCTCTTTGAAGGAAACATGCTTGTTAAATTAAAATAATTTTGCAAATATTATTTGATAATATATATATATATATATATATATATATATATATATATATATATATAAATGTCCTGATCATAGTTGATTTACTAAAGGAACTGAATCAGTTAATGCCTTCCAATCTTAAACTGTTTGTTTGGTTGTTTAAGTCCGGTCAACGTTTTGCACACGAGGTCTAAACAAAACGTGATCTCCGTTTACAATGGAATCCGCACACTATCCATGCCTTATTGGGATTCGAACCAGTAGCCAGCGACATAACCATAGACAAGCAGGCGGGATGTAACTTTTGGATGCATATAAATGCATCTATAAATATAATTTTTTATTAAATAGACAATTTAATTTATGTAAAATATATAAAAGTATGTAAAATACATTTTTATTCTTGTAAAATATAAGAAATTTATTCAGCGTTAAGTTGCATTCAAATAGTGCTTGTACAGATGAAGATAAAATTGGCAAACAAGTGCCCAGCTATAGTAAACCGATAAGCGCAATTTAGACGCTCTAATAGACGTAATTGGGAAGGTAACCTGCCTTGAACACTGTGTAATATAGGGAAGTAACGTGAATTATAAAAGTGCAAGTGATGTCGTACATGAAAACATAAGCTTATTAGTAGCCCAGAAATGTTATTATTTGTTTAAATAATCAATCACCAGTTTCAATATGTCACACTAATCACACGTAGAAGTGTTTCATTATAAGGCAGATGCATATTTACTAATAAAACAAAAACATATAAGTAAAGTTTAATATATTTTAATAAGAAAATCGGCATTAATACACATGCATTTCTGCTGATAGGGGACACATTGATCAAGTTTCACTTGATTTTCTTCAATTTACTTGCATGTATTAATTATCAGTAAATATGCATCTGTCTTGCAATAGCACACTTTTAGAAGCGACTAATGACGTATTTCGGCTGGTGATTTACTATCGAAAACGTAACGTTTCAGCGCTTGTAATAAAGTTAATTTTACACATAAATCGTAATTTCATACTACAACAAAGACACTTTGCACTTCTGTAATTGACGTTTCTTTGCTACTTCACACGGTTTTCGAGATAGGAAAGATAACTTCCAAGTCTCGCCAATAGGAGCATTGCAGACATTCTTATATGATAGTGTATAATCGTTTAACAATAAAAACACATTTGCTCTACAATTCTAGCTTTATCTATAAGAGCCATTTTAATGTGCAGACGTTTGATTTTGCAACCTGTATAAGAAAGGATGAAAATATCCGAAACTATAAATTAGGCAATTAATTGAAAGATTAGTATTTTCGGTAGTGTGTTTTTGCTGAAAAATTAATATAAAGAATTTGGATTCAAATAGTATTAAAGCCAGACATATCTCAAGCCAAGGTAAGGACCATGAGATATGACGGAAATGACTTGAAAATCGCTGTAGAAGATATCAAGAAATGCTTATCAGTATATGCTGAATTTTTTTAGATGTATGCCTAATACATTTACGTTAATAAACCTCCAAGCTGTCTTATTTATTTCTTAACATATCTAACTTTATCTATAGATAGTTATCTTAATTACAGTTAGCACATGAAACATGTACATTTATTTGTTACTACACATTATACCTGCCCAGGGGTTATTTGTGTATATATTATTTATTTATTTATTTTTATGTAATAAAAGGGACAATAAAAGTAACCTCTGGACTATTTCATTCTAGAAGATCATATAGGTTAAATAAAATTTAATTTAATTTTAAAAAGAGAGAGAGAGAGAAATTATGTCTTTTGTAGTTGGTGTAAGATTTTAAATTTACGAAAAACAAATTTAAAGATTTTAATGTTACTTGCAATTTTTATGACCAAATTAATCCGATAGGGGATATAAAACCATAACTTTTTCCATTTGTCTGATTCTTACTTTAAAAAACATATTTTATTTAGATTTCTATTCATAAAGAATGCATTAAAATAAATTTTCATAGCAGATAAAACGTTATCTCGAAGCAACACTTTAAAGGAAATTAGTGAACAAGTTGTGTGAAATAAATAAATTATAAAAAAGTTTAAAATACAAATGTAATTCAATAAAATTTATGAAATATTCTAGTGCCTAACAATGGAGTAAATACTTCAAAACACGCGCAATTTGATCTTCAAAATTTTTAAAAATGCACTTTAAAGGGACGGATGACTATGAAAAATAACTTTCATTTTTTACGTTATTCAATAACAAACTCTTTGAAGAAGTATACGGTACCACGAATTCAATAAGTATTGAACAATAATTGAGATTTTAAGTTATTTAAAACTATTCGTTCGTTTTGAATTTTTAAAATATGTCATGCGTTAATTTTTTTTAATTTTCTTCATTTCATCGTTTTATTAAAAAAGACTTTATTTATAAAATTATGCATCCTTTTTTAAAAATCTGACAGACACTCATTTAAAACAAATAATAAAAAAACCCGGTACGAAACTGATTTACCATTAAAAAATCACCTCTTAGCATACTTTTTGAGGAGTTTAATAAACCGATATTACATAACGGTTTCAGAGATTTGGCGTAGTTCGCAAGAAGATTTTCAGATATATTGAAATATATTGATAATTTTGAACAAAAATTAAAAAGTAAGAAACATTTTACAAATATATAGTCAGCGAAAAATTTGTTTTGACAATAATGCATCTGAAGTACATTGCTGTACATTATTTTCATTATTTATCTTTAAGAATTATGAAAACGCACTTTCTACCAAGTATATGACAATATGTGTTTCACATTTTAACAATTTAATGGCACAAAAACAAATTTCGCATTTTAACTCAATTTTTTGCTCAATTCAAAGATTCTCGTCCGTTGAAGGTTCCTTCATATTAATGAAGAAATCATGAAAGTCTCATTCATATAAAATAATATAACATAAAGTATTTGTTTATAATCTCAAGGAAAAACCACTTCAAATTATGTTTTGCTATCAATTTTTTCATCTCAGTTAAAAAAATTCAAAACCACATTGTTAAAAATGAATAATATTCAGCATTTGTTTATAAGCGAAACAAATAAACACTACTGTCTCGTGTGTGTAGCAGAATGAATAGAATACGCGTATGATTTAATGTAAATAGATCATGGTGGGAACATGCAACATACGCATACAGACACTCTTACACATTTACAAGTTTCATATTTTCAAATTTATTATAGCTGTTTAAGGTTTTTAACATACCATATACAACATATTATAAAGTTTAAAACACTCTGAGCCATATTTTTCAGCCAAGAATAAAATCAATAATATATTTTATAGCCGGAAATGAAAATGCAAATGTACAGCAGACATCACATATAAAATATCTCCTGATCATTCAGAAATAACTTTATTTGGATTTTAAGAAAATATTTTTTTTCTTGGAATTTAATAAATCAATAGAGTTTTAAAGCCAACTAAAGTTTTGAAATGCTTTGAAATTTAAATTTTATTTAAACTGAAGGCGAACACCTATGGAGGAAAAACCTATGGACCTCTATGTATCATAATGTATGAAGCTATGGATGGGCCTGCGGGCGAAAACCAATGGACACTCTCTGGGTTGTTGTCGAGTGGAACAAAAATGGCAGTAGAACCAGGTGTCGTAAGCCACTTATTTAGTCAAACATACAGGGTGATACTCTTTAATCGAACTCTGGTTTCCGTTAGAAATCCGTTAAGTATATTTTAATGAAACTTTGGTACTTCTCTATTATCCCGTCGACCACTTTTCATGAACAAAAAACTATCGCCAAATAAACGGGAGAACGTTGCCATTGGAATATCAAAATAAATAAATAAATCTCTATCTCTATAAAAGAGTAAGTGTCTGTCTGCCTGCCTGCCCGCGGATTTCTCCGTAATTATAACACCTAGGACTCAGAACTTTTTGTCATGTGTAGATGTTGTCACCGGATAGTATACCTCGCGGCCGGATTTTTAAATTTTAATTTAGATTTTTAAAAAAAAATTAAAACGTGTATATGGAATTTTGGGTTCGAGGCTATTTCAAGCTCCTCCCATGAAATAGCCTCGGCAACGAAGCAGCCAGCCAATGAGAGCAGTGTAACGACCGAAGAAATCTATGGCCTAGCCTGACTCGTGAGTTGCTGGCCTAGAGTTGTCCAGTTTTTGTCCATGGTTTTGTCGCCTAGCTTCGGAGGTTGACTGCCGTGTAAGCCGTGTAATCGAATCGAAAGGACAGTTTTCGATATGCAAAGAGACTGCAAGATATGTTAGTTGGCAGGTCAAAAAGTAGTGAACCGAGCTAAGCTAAGAGAGATGCAGAGAGAGTTGAACAGACGATGGTGAGCGGAAAATGATGTGTGCGCGTGAACAGTATATGATGGTTGTGTACGCTAGGGTTTGATGGCAGAGTGTAATGTTTTTTAATTGTTCATCTTATTTTAACTTGTGTATCCACGATGCCTAATAAAAAGTGCGGGATGTTAATCATCACCTTGGATCACTGGAGTTCGTTAAGTCATTACAGTATGGCTCGTTCCACCCGACATCAATAGAGCTTACTGATTTTAGTTCGGATTTTCACCACAGGGGGCGCTTTCGTATCTTTGGTTCTATGGGCTGGATCATGACGGAGTATGCCTCATTCGACTCGATATCGATAACCTTAATGAATTCAGTTATGTTCGTATAGAACATATTGTGCCCCCTGGCGGTGGAAGGTGTAACTAAAGGATTTTGCAGCTAACTCGGTTGTATGGGTCACATCACGACACGGTTTGGCTCATTCGACACAACATCAATAGAGCTTACCTATTTTAGTTCTGAATTTCACCACCAAGGGGTGCTTTCCTATCTCTGTTTCTATGGGCTGGATCACAATGGGGTATGGCTCTTTCCACTTGACATCGATAGAGCTGACTGATTTTAGTTCGGATTTTCACCACAAGGGGTGCTTTCCTATATCTGGTTCTATAGGCTGGATCACGACGGGGTATGGCTAATTCGACTCTAAATAGATAGAGCTTTTCGATTTTCACCACCAGGGGTGTTTTTCTATCTCTGGTTCTATGGGCTGGATTATGAAGGGGTATGGCTCTTTCGACTCGACTTACGGTAATATATGGGAGTGTATATGGTACGCCCAGTGTTTGCTGTCTAAGGTAGTGGGGCCCCCAACATTAGATTTGTTTAAAAATAAAAAAATGTTCAACACTGATTTCAGGTACATTTAAGGTTGTTGGCACGGGCAACGCCGGGCGGGTAAGCTAGTAAACTATACCAATTTAAGGACACAATTGGTATTTTAATTAATGAAATAACTAATAAATCAGTAAAACATAATGAAAAATACACGCAAATGTCGAATTAAAAACCACTTGATGACATAACAAACACGTATAATGCTTCTGACATCAAGTGAATGGGACTGAATTTTTGGCGTTTAATCGTACTGATTGGTTATGAAAAGTGGTCGACGGGATAGTAGAGAAGTACCGAAACTTTTAATAGGCACGCTTTTCTTTACACTAAATGGGATAGCAACAGTACCAGAAGTTTCCATTATACGTGGAAGCAGTATGAACACAAAACTCCATATTTTGCATTGCACTTAACAGTTCATACGGCATTAATTTGTTTTTCTAACACCTTTCGGAATGTTAAAACATTTCACGCAAAGCAAAAATAAGTATTTTCATATTTCTTCTGAAAGTTATTAACGGAAACCCGAGTCACCGAACAGTCCGTCATTGATACACGCTGATGCACGTGCAGAGCTGCCACTGGCGATTACATTTTAATTCCATTATGCACTTCTTTTTCAAAACAAAAATCTTTCACATGCACTTTGACAAAAACAGAAACAAAAAGAGTTAATTTTTTCGATGGGATTCCGAGTTTTTAACAACTCCACTACTTGTATATAAGTAATTGTGTATCACATCTTAAAAGAGCCATAAAAAAGTATAAAAGTAGCAGAAACGCACTGTAAAATGAAACAAAAAGCAGAGGATTTGTACAACTTCATCAGCCAATGAGCGAAAAGTAAGCCAACCAATCCACTTTAGCTTACGTAAAGCAAATCGTAAAGCAGTCAATCAAATTTATCTTGCAGTTTAAGAGTTACTCCACTTGAGATGAGTTGGAAAAAAGTAGCAAGCTGAGGAGTAAAGCATTAAAATAGAATAATTTCATAGAACGTTTCATGACGTTATGCTTAGCTTGAAATGCATTTTAACATTGATAAAACTAAAGAGAAAAATTTATATGATTGTGTCAACATGACGTAATTTTAACTGATTTTTCCATTCTTAATTATAAAGATTAGAATTGGAGCCTTTATTGATTGCTTCATCTTGATTGCATGTTACCAATTACTTTTTTTTTAAATTATAGGTTAGAAGATTTTATTTTTTAATATAAAATATTCCCAAAAGTAAAGGATTTCAGGAAAATTAAAATTATTAAAAATAGTGTTATGGTAAAAAAAAAAGAAAAACTTGAAATAATGATTGTATTTTTAGCTAGAATAAACGATGTAAGGCTAATCTTTTACAGGAATTATTATGGTATGTTTATTATGAGTTCATTTAACAGCTCCTTATTAGCGGCAAAGTCATATTTCTTTCACTATGAATTTCTCTTTCAATGTCAAAAAATGGTAGTCTACTTTTGGACGCCAGCGAAAACACAGTGACAATTTTTAGAAATGTATAACGGTTATGACAACAAACGGCGCTATCGCTTTAGCTTTCATCGCACTTACATCAATTATAAATACTACAAATTTCTATTTTTTACTACATTTTAAAATTTCAATTGTTACATCATCAATTAGAAAAAAATTAGTATTTGACTAAAATTTATTTGAAACCTGCCGCTTAATTTAACGACTTTTTAAATAATTTTCAAGCATGAAATATTTTTTAATTCTATCTTAACAATGACCATCAGTTTGCTTCAATAATGTAAAATAGGCTCTGGGAAAGTTGCCACAATTGAAAATAGATTTCTCTAACCGTCATAAAAAGTGAATAATAATAATAATAATAATAAACCCTGATAAATCATAAGATCAGATTATCCATAAGATAGAGCATTTTGGCGCTAAACTAAAATCTGTCAAAAAAAGAAAAAAAAACTATTTTGAGTTTGTTTAACATAAAATTGATATGTTGAATTTGCTGATGTATATGTTTCATCAGAATATGCTAGGAATTGTATTTTCTTTAAAGATCCATTGGGTATTTAACTGTACAAGAGGAAAAAGATCCCTGACTGTGATGGAAAAGGGATAATCATCCTGATTATGTAAAGGGACGGAAGAAACTATACAAATAAATTACACTTTAAAACATTAAAAATCTCCCTCATCTGAAGATTGATTTATTATTGTAAAAAAATTCTTCATCAATACATAAAAATTGACTACCTTAAAACAATGGATGCGCTTTAGAAGATATGGATTTGAAATGAACAATGATTCAATGATTAAAGAGGACATTTTGAAATTTTTAATTTAAACATTTTAAAACTTTTGTTAACGTCGAATTTCGACGGGGCTTTTGGGCAGATGCAATGCACATGCTCATAGGAGCTCATTCGGTTACATTGTCACAGGGGGGGAGGGAGAGATGTGTGCTTTATTTACTATGTTCTTTTATTTACTGAATATGAGATGAACGTAGGAACATGCTATTTGTATGATACTTCATAGGTCCATGAAATTTTCTTTCTTGCTGTGGGGAATATGGCGGTAATGTCAAACTGATTTGCATTACACGGTTGTTTACGGATTGTTTGTTTGGAGTTTGCATTGGAAATAGTACTGTATTTCACTGGGGGAAAAACTTTTAAAATAAAATATTTGAAAGACTGTTTCATTCGCACTCTTCTTAAATAATAAAGAAGCTTATTTTACTGATATTGTTATAGTATTTTTTTCAGTCAAGTTTTGACGGGTTCCATCTAGTTTATTATTATGATGGAGATTGTTAATACAGAAAACTTTATTTAACAGATTATTTTTTATATTTGCAGGAATTGAAGAGGGGCAAGGGTCTAATTACATTTAAGCTTCAAGGTGTATTTCTAGAAAGCAGTTACCAGAATTTCCGAATAATAGTCTAAGCCAAATTTCAAATTAAGTTCCTAGCTTAATCAAATGAATCAATCTTTAAAGATGTGTTGTGATCCTCCTAATTAGTTATTTGCTGAAGGCCACTTAAACACCCCCCCCCTCCCGACCCGTCCTTCAAGATTTTTTCTCTAACTCTGCTCCGTTTCCATATCTCAGCAACTATCTTTCCGATTTCAACGCAAGTGATTTCAAACATTATAATTAATTTAATAGTCACCCTTTATAACATTAAACTAAATTTATGAGTAGCGGTTACCACTATTTACGAATAACAGTTTAAGCCAAATTTGTAATTAAATTCAAAGCTTAAGGAAACGAACGAGTTTTGAAAGATGCATAGTGGTCCTCCTAATTAGTCATTTGCTGACGGACACTTGAACATCCCCTCCCCCCCCCCCTTCCGGGACCTCCTTCAAGGTTTTTTCTCTAACTATGCTCCGTTTCCATATCTCAGCAACTATCTTTCCGATTTCAACGCAAGTGGTTCCAAACATTATAATTAACTTAATAGTCACTCTTTATAACATTAAACTAAATTTATGAGTATCGGTTACCACTATTTCCGAATAATAGTTTAAGCCAAATTTGTAGTAACGTTCCTAGCTTAAACAAACGAACGAATTTTGAAAGATGCATAGTGGTCCTTCTAATTAGTCATTTACCGAAGGACACTTGAACAACTCCTCCACCCCGGCCCTCGCTTCAAGGTTTTTTTCTCTAACTATGCTCCGTTTCCATATCACAGCAACTATCTTTCCGATTTCAACACAAGTGATTTCAAACATTATAATTAATTTAATAGTCACCCTTTATAACATTAAACTAAATTTATGTGTTGCGGTTACCACTATTTACGAATAATAGTTTAAGCCAAATTTGTAATTAAGTTCAAAGCTAAAGCAAGTTCAATGCTTAAGCAAACGAACGAATTTTGAAAGATGCATAGTGGACCTCCTAATTAGTCATTTGCTGAAGGACACTTGAACAAGCCCTCCCTTCAAGGATTTTTTCTCTAACTATGCTCCGTTTCCATATCTCAGCAACTATCTTTCCGATTTCAACACAAGTGATTCCAAACATTAAAATTATCTTAAATGTCACTCTTTATAACATTAAACTAAATTTATGAGTAGCGGTTACCACTATTTACGAATAATAGTTTAAGCCAAATTTGTAGTTAAGTTCAAAGCTTAAGCAAACGAACGAGTTTTGAAAGATGCATAGTGGTCCTCCTAATTAGTCATTTGCTGAAGGGCACTTGAACATCCCCTCCACCCCGGGACCTCCTGCAAGGTTTTTTCTCTAACTACGCTCCGTTTTCTTTTTTTCTCTAACTATGCTCCGTTTCCATATCTCAGCAATTATTTTTCCGATTTCAACGCAAGTGATTCCAAACATACATTATAATTAACTTAATTGTCACTCTTTATAACATTAAACTAAATTTATGAGTAGTGGTTACCACTATTTCCAAATAATTGGGTAAGCCAAATTTGTAATTAAGTTCCTAGCTTAAGCAAACGAACGAATTTCGAAAGATGCATAGTGCTCCTCTTAATTAGTCATTTGCTGAAGGATACTTGAACAACCCTCCCCCCCCCCCCCGGCCCCTCCTTCAAGGTTTTTCTCTAACTATGCCCCGTTTCTATATATCAGCAACTATCTTTCCGATTTCAACGCAAGTGATTCCAAACATTATATTTAACTTAATAGTCACCCTTTATAACATTAAATTAAATTTATGAGTAGCGGTTACCACTATTTACAAATAAGAGTTTAAGCCAAATTTGTAATTAAATTCCAAACTTAACAAAACGAACGAATTTTTATGCATGCATAGTGGGCTTCCTAATTAGTCATTTTCTGAAGGACACTCGAACATCCCCTCCCCTCGGCACCTCACTCAAGGTTATTTCCTCTAACTGTGCCTTATTGCAATAACTGGGCTAATAATGTAGCTCAATTTTGTAGTGCGCCTACTATACAGTAACGTAGGCAGCGGGGACCTGTCTCAGAAGTTCGTTCTGAAAGAGGTTTGTTTAGAACAGAATACTCCCCTGGCGGTGGTAGCGGGAAATAAAAGATTTCCTAGAGCACTACGAGCATGCCGGGTATACGGTTCCGAAGCCATCGTAGACTGTGGCCAGAGTTCCGTTTTTAAAGAGATTTAAGTTTATTACAAGGGCTCAGGCAACGACGGGTGGGTCAGCTAGTTTCATATAAAAAATCCTCCAGACCAGAGATTATGAAATTTGTTTTCATATATATTAAAAATAAATAATTTAATACATTCATAATTTTTCCTCATTTCTAATAGACAGTATAAATGATGTTTGAATCTTTTAGTTACTGAACTTAATTGGACTTATACCATTATTAAACTTATGCCATATATATACTTAGTCTGTGTACTATCGGTATATCTTATTTATACCGGTGTTATTTATACCGGGTGGCGATAATTAAAGTGCATGTGTTTGAAGGGTCTGCAAGTTAAATTATTTGGCATATTTTAAACAGATTTGTATTTATAGGTACTGTTTTGAGCATGTGGAAACATTCTAAAATACAAGTTCTAAAATAAAAAGTAATTTAAAGATTTTACAACATAAGGCGTAGCATATCATTCAAAAAATGTAGAAAATTGCCTACCAGCTCCATTTTAAAACTTTTTTATCGCACATTTCACATGATCCCAGCTTGAGGCCTTTGTCATAAAGAGCTTTATGAGCCTTGAAATTTTAGCAAGAAAAAAAAAAGGAAAAAATAAAAAACGCACTCTATTAAAAAATTATTTTTATCAAATTGTACTAATTGAAGTAATATATATCGTCGTCTGAAAATATGTAGATTTAAATGAATTATTTTTGTTAATATTTGCTAATAAAACATCTGTAACATTTAAGCTCCATTTATAAGTATAAATTCAAACTAATAATTTTATTGCATAACTCGTTTCCGTATACTCTAATTAGTATAAACACCGAAGTTTTTAAAAGTATTCCAAATAGCTTAATTTGTAGAGCCCTTCAAACCTGTACACTTTAATTATGGTCACGCTGTATATTACATATACAGGGTTCGTACGCCTCCTGGAATTTTGCGACCAGGAAATTCTTCGGTACCAGTATTTTCTTACAGAAAATCTCCCTTAAAAGAAGGCGAACTTTTGCGATTTATATCTAGATTTCTTTTTCTATATAGAAAATATTGGTGAAACGCCTGGGAAATTCCCTGATCCGTACGAAACCTGTATATATATATATATGTGTATGTATGTATGTATGTTGTAATCTTTTAAAAATAAATAAACACCGGAAGAGCACAGAATCTGTAAAACTTATAGGTTGACGACAGCACGTACTTCATCTTGGTCTGATTCTGACTCTGCATGTACAGGGTGTCCCACGAGGTACGCAGCGTCTAATATGTACAGATTCAGATAGAGCACATCAATATGAGTATTTTGAATGGTAACATGTGGGGTCCCCGAATATAGCGTGATAGTGTAAGTAAGATGTGAAGCTTGTCATATGAAAAACACAAGAAATGAGGAAAAAACCAAGTGAAAACCAATGTTTATTGAGAAATTTTGGATATATTCAGGGACCCCACATGTTCCATTCAAAGTCTCATATTGACGTGCTCTATCCGAATCTGCACATATTAGACGCTGCGTACCTTGTGGGACACCCTGTATCTGCGTACGAACAGGGTTGCAGGAAATCTGTTGCTTGCTTTTTCAATTGCAACTGTTTCGTTATTAGAAATTACTATCTCTCACTGCTGCCATTCGTACAAATCGTATTTTTGTTACCTTCATTTACAGTGGACTCTCGACAATTCAAAATCGGAGGGACAACGAAAAAATCCTGAATTATCCGAAATTCGAATTATTGAAAGTGGTTAGAGAAAACAAAATTACAGGGAGAAGCATTTTATGAGATATCTTTTCCATATAAAATATTTTTTTTTTTTGCTGTTTATACAAATACAAAATATCGTTATTACTAATAGCAGAAATTAAAATAGCCATTCTCTAAACTTAATTATTTTTTTTACCAATTACACAAAAGAAATACCGTTACATGAAAAATATTTATCCAGGGTCGTTTGCTTCGGCTTAGTGTTTTTAGCCTTAATTCCTAGCTTTTCTACTTGCAACAAACAGTGAAGTCTGTTTTCTGAAGATGGTTTAATTTGTATGGACTTGCGTAAACATTAAATAGACTGTGTTACGGACTGTTCTGCTGCACGTGAGAACGTTTCATTGCTCAATATGTCTTCGGGATCCTAATCTTCGTTACACGTTGCTTTCACGATATCTGAATTGCTAAAGTTTCCACAAACTGCTAAGTTATTATCAACAGTCAATAATCACGTAATCTGCAAAAGATACATTTTTACAATCAAATGTGTTGCAAATTTCTAGAAAACCTGCGTTTTTACATTGAAAATTCTCACATGCTTTTTCAGAGTATTATATCTGCTTTTGTGTAAATCCAGCGTGTTTAAAACATCCTGCTATTGTTGACTCTTTAGCAGCATCCCAAGCAGTATAGATATTGTAGCGATCCAATCTCACATGTACAGTTTAAAGCGAGTTACTAGCTGAAAGTAACTGGCTTGGCCTTTTGCTTGACGCTAACGCTCTCGCTTCCTGTTCATGAAATCCTTAGTTCGACTCACGCCGGCGGCAGCAATCTCTTCAAGATCAGTCAGAACAGTAATTTGATAGTTTCACCTACAATCAACTGCAAACAGCATTTGCCCCTCCTGTCACTTATACTGGTCCTTCCTACTTAAACTTTCGTATTTCCCGTGCATGCTCAGTCTACGTAACTAATGGACAGACTGCGATACTTTTACGAAATTCACCGAGCAAAGTTGAGACAATGGATCCAAGTTCCGTACATCTGCTAACAATGCAGAACTGTTGCCGCAGATATGCTAATAATGCAGCCTTACTGGAAGCATAGAAAGAACTGGATTCTTAGAAATCAGACAATTGAAATCGGCTGTTGTGTACTTGAAATTAAAAGGAAAAAAGAACTGCATGTGATAGAAAGTAAAATAAAAAGAGGAAAGAATCTACAAATTAATTCAAATTATCTGAAAGCATAGAAATTGAGTTCGAATAAACAAATGTAATTTTACATTATTTCCTTATAAGATTTTTCGAGGCTTTCCCAGTCGTTCGGATTAACCGAATATTCGAACTGACAGAGTTTGAACTAATGCGAGTCCACTGTATTTGTTATTGAGTTTTTTTTTAAGTTGTAACTTTTGATGTACCGAGTTCATAACACAATAAGAACATTTTACACGAATCTTAGTCATATTATTTAGACAAGAAAAATCGATGACACATTTTATGGTTTCAAATGATAATGCGACGTGATCATGCGATTGTGCACATGTATAAAAGGCGTCTCGTAGGAAAATATCTGCTATTTGTACAGAAAACAGTTTTATTCAGATTTAGAGAATCTACATTTTTCTAGCAGCATAAATTTTAATAAATCAATAAATGTAAATATTGCACAAAGTAGTGAAATTCGATTGGGTTTTTAAGGTAAATAACATTTAAATTTGAATTTAATATATTTTTACAAAAACCAATATTATATTACAAAAATTCTGTTTTGATTTGAAGATTTGTCGTTTAAACTATTACTCGGTCTAAGTAAATCTTATGTATGTATTATCCAGTTTTATATCAGGAAATAAAGAAGCAGAAATAAGATAATGCGTGTAACTTCCAGGCAGGTTTTGTACTTTATGTTATTTTGTCGACTTAACCCTTTCAGGCGCAGAGTAATTATGTTCGTAAAATGGTGAAATGATTCATTAACACCAGAATTTTCAAACTAATTTCTTATAAAATAAATACATGCTTTGTTTGTGTTTATTATAAAAGAAATATTTTATTAAAATATTCTGGGTGTCATTTGGCATTTTATAATTAAAATTAAGTGGTCACATTTGTGACCAATACCCTTGAAAGTGTTAAAAGTAATTTCCGATGCGCTTAAAATATTAATAAGAGTTTTTTTTTAAAGAATTCCGGTGTCAGTTTTCAACTGTTTCAATGAAATTGATCTACCTGTAGTAACAAGTAAGGATTTTTTTTTAAATAAAAAGTAAATAGATAAATGCGCGAATGAAGCTGTTATTAATATGTGTTTATAACTTCAGGTATATCACAAGACAAAATAATAGTTCGCGACAGTATTTAATTAGCCAAGGAATAAATCAACTGCGCAATGTTATATAAATACATAAAGAATTAAACAATATCCTAAAACATTTTTACCAGTATAAATTTGTTTTATTTAATATAAGTAATTAATGACAAAAGCACAATTAAACTGTTCTAGAACACGCAATGTGTCCCAAAAATGACTGATGGATTTTGAAAGTCAATAATAAAACGGAACTCAATAGAAATGTATCGTTTGCGGCCTTATGTTTTGAAAACCACACTGTAAAAAAAAATGGGTCGATCTACTAAAAAAAGATTAGTTTTTTCTAACTGATCTTTGGAAATTACTAAAAATTTTTTAGTATATTTGTATTCCACAGATTTTTTTACTAACCGGTACAAAAAATCGGAATCATTGCTAGCTGTTTTTTAGTAATGTTGCTAGCTGTTTTCTAGAATACAAAAACTTTTTTAGTCTTTTAGTACCGATTTTTAGTACCGGTTACTAAAAACATCTGTGGAATACAAATATACTAAAAAAATTTTAGTAATTTGAGAATTTGTTTTACAGTGCAGGTAATTTTATACCATCAATTTGAAAATTTAGTTAACATTTTTGCAAAAAGATGGCGCTACAGGTATGCGAATCCGTCACATCTTCATTCGGTACTTTGGTACGCAATCTGTTAGTGAGTGCTTTTGACAGAGAATACACTATTGAAAATGGTTTATTCATTGCTACAGCGAATATTTCTTGTTTTAAAGTATAACCGAATAGTACACAGACTAGTAAACGAGGCGCAGTTTTCAAAAGAAATTTAATGTCCAAAACGGACCACCAGACAATAACATAAAGGCTGCGTTCGAAAAATGTTAACGGACGAGGAACGCCAATGATGATCGTACTGGAAATGTCGACTAGCCACGCGTTTCAGTTACAGAGTCGAATGCTAAAGCCGTACAGCAAGTCATCGTACAGTGGCCCCGGACTTCCGTTCAACGTGTTGCAGCTCGCGCTGGACTCCAAATAATAATCAAGCACCGTATCATGCGCCACGGTCTTCACATGTTCCCGTACAAGATCCAGACTCGCGAAATCCTGAGTGAATATGCCATTCATGCACGCTGGAATTTCGCGAACTCTATGCTGCAGCTTTTGGATGAGGATGAAATCGATACTGGAAAGATATAGTTCTCTGACAAAGCATATTTTCACCTCGATGGCTTTGTCAACGAGCAGAACTGGAGTATTTGAGGAACCGAAAATCCCCGTGTTGCCGTACCGTAATCCCTGCATCCCCCAAAACTAATGGTCTGGGAAGAGATTTTCTCCAAATGTATAATTGGCCCATTTTTTAGAGCAAACGATGATTGCTGCACAATATCTTGAAATACTGGATGAATTTTCCTTGATTCATAAGGATTTGGAGGACCCTTCGAACGCCTCTTGTTTCATGCAAGGTGGTGCACATCGAACGCCTGCAATATTTGATTTCCTGAGCGAGTATTTCAATGATCGTGTAATTGCCTTGCATTACGACACGCATACAGGAAGTGGTATGGCATGGCCTCCTTATTCTCCAGATTTGACGCCTTGTGACTTTTTTCTTTGGGGGGGGGGAGGACCTGGAAGACCTTTTATATCGCCAAACTCCACAAATAATTTCGGAACTGAAACAACACATCTCTATGCTAGTGAGACAATTCCAACTGACATGTTTGCACGAGTGTTTGGATATTTTTGTGTCAGACTTCGCCACGTTGTTGCTACAATTGGTGGTTATTTTGCAAACATCGTTGTTTAATTTTTTGTAACAGTCCTTGCAACATTTTAAAACCGGTTTCTATTTTTCATATTTTGTAGCGCCACCTTTTGGCGAAAATGTTAACTAAATTTGCAAATTGGTGGGATACAATTCCCTAGTTTTCCAAACATAAGACCGCAAACGATACATTTCTATCGCGTCCTTTTTTTTTTATTATTGACATTCAAAATCTTTCAGTCATTTTTGGGGGACACTGTATAAAACACACACACATGTATGCACATATGCAAATTTATGAATTTTTAATCTATCGAAACTCTTTAATATGATTCACGTAAAATAAATAATCCAATCAGAAAGCATTAATCCTATCTTAAAAGTATTCCTTAAGAAAAACAAAATCGATAATACATTTTATGCTTGATAACGATCATGCAAATTTAAAGAAGACGTCGCATATGAAAATATTTCCTGTTCATTCAGAAAGCAGATTTATTTAGAATTTGAGAATATATATTATCTGGTACAGCAAATTTAATAAATCAATAAATTTGAATGCTGCATTTTTAAAATTAAACTTTATAACTTCAGACGAAAATCAATATTATGTCAAACAAATTCTATTCCGATTTCAATCACTTAAGTTATTACTTGAATAAATGAAAACTTGAAACGTGTTGTGCTGTTTTATGGTTGAAAAAAAAATCAAACATTTTTGCATAACATTAGTTCAAATACTATAATGATAAACTTAATAAAGCCTAATGATAATTTTTAATTTAAATTCTGAATATATTACGAAGACATAGAGAAATAAATAATATTCTTAAGTGTTTTCGCATTTGGAATAGAATAATTGAAATGTGTGTCGTATTTAACTTTGAAAATTCATGACAAATTCATAGTTGAAATATAGTATACTATGCAATATTGACACAAACATTTCACCCCAACAAATTATTTCTTACTTTAAAAAAATAAATACGACTCATATATAATACCCAAGCTAATAATAAAGTTTTATTCCATTGAGCGTCTAAGGGCTTTATAAAATTTTCATGAAAATGATGATAAAACCCAAGTTAAATGTTCTTTCGTGGTTATGTGCTAAAATATCTTTCATATCTCTTCATCTCATATATTTCATGAAATATATAATTCTGATAAAAATAATTTTGCCTACAGCTACTTTAAATTTTTTCGAGTTACTGAAAAATATGGGACAGGCTTTAGCCTCAGGTGGCTTTATCCTCTTCAGACAAGAAGCTAAAAGAATAATACAACACTCATTCATTTGTTTTTGTACGAACAAAATGACACAATAGATGATAGATTATAGCTTTTTTCTGAAATTGATACTTTAGGGGACTGGTAATTTAAGTTCTCAAATTACTAAATCCCCTAACATATCAATTTAACTATCAATAACCTAAATTAACACAATAAAAAATTAAGGGAGGTAATACACAAGATTGTTGGTCATTGAATAAAAATTATTTGTTTTTTAATAAAACTTAATAAATAAAAGAGAAAACCAATATTATACTATAAAAAGTATGTTATGACTTCCAGCATTGGCATTTAAATTATTACTTGAATAAACGCAAACTTGCTTTATATTGGAGAAATAATCAGCGGACAAGGCATAATATTCATTTCAAATCACTGTACGCAAATATGTTAAACATTGCGTGAAACTAATTGAGGACTAACGATAATGGCTAATTATCATATCTAGATGACACAATGAAATGCTTAATATTATATGAATACAATATTCTCAATTCTGGTTAACTGGGACACATACGTTTTTTCACCCTTTGTTCGGATTAAAGCGGCTAACCAAATTACCAAAAATAAAATATATATATATATATTACACTTTCTTGGCATTTTGTTCCAATCACACAGCTGCTTCAATTAAACGGTGTCCCACAAAAACGGAATCAACTGTATATCATCATTTGCAATAGAATAGGAAAAAAGTGTGTAATATATAAATTCATGAAAAATAACAATTGAAATATCATATATAATATGCAACAAGCACACACAGAGGAACTGATTCTTAATGTGTCAAAACTATGTTTCATGTCAAATACATAATCGACAGGAAATTATTAAAAGGTTCTGGAAAAAAAGAATTTGGAAGGGTAAAATCGATTTTGCAGTTTATGGTCGGAAATGATAATGCAAATATATTGAGAGACGTCTCATATGAAAACGTCTTCTGTTCATTTAGAAAACAGCTTTATTTAAATCTGGAGAGAAGCTCTATTTTCCTGGTAGCATAAATTTAATAAATCAATAAATTTATATGCTGAAATGCGACAGGTTTGAAAGATAACTTTTTAAACTAAACTTTAAAACTCTTCAGAAAACACAGTATTTTCTCGAAGAATTACACTTATAAATATAAATTATACTTAAATATAAATTATACTTACAATTTCTATTTAAACTATTAATTTATTTTTAAGCAAGATTTCAATAGATTGTTCTTTGTACACCGAAAAAAGGAGTATGAGAAGGTACTTTGCATAATGTCACATTTCTTCTATTTTACGTCAATATCGTCATTAGGAATATTTTTTAAATTCTCTGTAAAAGCTAAAAATTCTAAATTTATTTTTTAACATCACTGAATAATATTTACTGATTTGTTTAGAATTTTTTTTTTTTTTTTTTTTTTTTTTTACAGTAAAAATACACAACTTCATGTAAAAAAATTTGCATACCAATAATACCCGAATACTACAAGATAACGAATACAGGGTATTTATTTAATGTGTCGATAAATTGCAGGAGGTGATAATACTCATTTAGACAAACAATATTTGCGTAACAGTTACAATTTACTTATTAAGTCAGAACAACTATGATAAAGATCATATATATATTTTAATTTTATTCTAAATTTAAGTTTCCCTAATGTTTCCCAAAGGTAAATTTATATCTTTACTTAAATGCTTTCTATTATAACTTAAAAATAATATTTATCCCATGTAAAATGCTATTGCATCATTTTATAAGATACGTTGAAGATTTCATTCTTTAATTTTTATTCCCTGTCTTTCTTTAACCCCAAAAAGTAATTTCACTTCTTGCATTAAAATGCACCAGCAGTTATATTTAATATGTACGTTGGATATTTTGACCCTTTCTTTTAACTGCGTTCTCTTGTTAGGAAAATTTAATGAATACCACAGACGTTTTTCCGCATTCATGTGCTGTGTGCTGCCTTGTGATTGCTCTCCCATTGTTACGTTAACCATATCTAGACAAGGCTCACGAAAAAGAAAGGCTACCGCGGTGCTTTACGCGTACCCTTTTTTACAGACCGTGGGAGTCACGTGATGCTCGAATCCACCAATGTAGGCGTACGAAAAGAGCATCACGTCACACTAGCTGTCTGTAAAAAAAGATAAGTGGAATGAACCGCAGTAGCCTGTCTTTTTCGTTAGCTTCGATATCTAGGTTACTTAACGTAGCTGTTTTCTCCCTTTACGCCATTTCACCTATGCCCGTAAGCTACATTTTTGCCCTCGCCCCTTCATAATGTCAAGCATTTCTTTTTAATGTCTGATACTTTTAAATCTTACACTGATAGCGGAGTTTACAAATTCGAAACATGTGTCTGCTGTCTACATTACAATTAGTTTATGATTTTTAGCATGTTGCCTAATTGTATTGTACTCAAATATTACTTCTAGGTTGGGGTGCTTATATGTAGCTGTTTTTGCATCAATATTAATAAAGTAAAGTTCGTCATTTTAGTGTAACTATTTCAAATGTAAACATACACTTTATGTTGTAATGGTGTTTCATAGTTAATATTTACAATTTAAAGAAAATAATTTCTCTATCAGTGAAAATTGAAAATATTCGCAACTAATAATTTAAAAAATTCACATAATATCAATGATTCAATGAAAGTATTCAGATGAATACGATATTGGAGTGAGTATATTAGACCCCAATATAAACATTAAAACCAATATTGATTTGATACTAGTGCCTAAGGCAATTTAGGAAAATAAAACAAGTGTTATCTTACAAATAATATAATAATATAACTAGTTAACTTTAAAGTAAAGTGTAATTATTGCTTAAAGTGATAAAAACATAACACAAAACGCTTTAAAATACCTTTTAATATAGATTACATATGTTTCCTTCGCTCTAACGGCGACATAGTTTGTCGTACCTTACAGCACATAATTTTGATCTAAAGATCTCGCCGTTAGAGCGAAGGAAACATATGTCATCTATATTAAAAGGTATTTTTAAACCTTTTGTGTTCTGTTTTTATCACTTTAAGCAATAATTGCACTTTAATTTAAAGTGTTATCTTTATAAGATGCGTCGTAGATATTTGCCACAAAAAAAAGGCGAGAAGAAAAAAGGAAAAAAAGGATGAACAACAAAATTAACTATTCAACATACATTTAAAATATCAAAAACATGTTGAGACTAAAGTTATTCTGCATATGTTTATCTCGTTAGATAAAGCTCTTTCCACAATCATTTGTAAAAGTTTAAAAAATTTATTAGAATTCCTAGACAAAAATTTAAAAAGTACTTTTTTATAATACCATTTGGATAACCTAAATATAAAATTAAAAGAGAAAGACTACATCTTCAAAGTTTGAAAAGTTAGAAAAACTTCACCTCCTTCGTAATTTGATCTGCCTTTCCTGAAATGAAATGAATTTTAGTTGTGTCCTTTTGTTCTTTGCGAAAGAATTAGAAAAATTCCATTTCAAAATATACATTACGATCCTCTGTGATATCCATTTTTTTAAAAGTAAAATACGTTAATTGAAAACTATAGTAAAGTTATTTTTTTCCGTTGTGGTTTGCGCCATTTTCGTTTATTTCGAAATAAGAGGGGCTGGAAAGCTTTATTCAGAATTTTCTAAAGGGCATTTCTGTAAGCCATTAAAAATTTAAATGATAAAAATGTGAAATTTATACAGACATTTGTTGCATCTCTGTTTAATGTTCTTAGTGATAATTTTTTTTTAATGTGTAGACAGAAACTGTTGCAAAACAATTTGTCTTGTAATTCTAAAGTCATGCCCGTTTAGACAGAATTGCTTTAGTGGAAAAATCATTCCTGTAACGGATTAAAAATCTAAAAATAAAAGAATATTAATGATTAGATATTTCAGATAGCAGAAAATTTTAATCCTCAGAAACCGAAGCATAATTTTAATTTCATAACATTTACAAAAATAGCTATTTTAACATAAATGGCTTTTAATATGATGAATAACAAAATTTAAAACTTTTTTTTAGCTGTAAGTATATCGACTATTAAGGGATTTGCAACAATAATAAGGAACACCCTGTATATCAGAAGCGGTAATTTCTCATAAAATTAGGTCTCTTTGGAAAATCATTCATCAAATAAATTCTTTCATCACAGTATTTCGTTTTTTCCTCTCCTTTCCTCAATCATTGCTTTTCTCTGTTATGCCACTGTATATCAATTACACCCGCATTTATAAGGTGACAAGTGAGAAGACAGTGATGAATGAACAAATAACGTCATTTTCAGACGGAAACACCGGCAAAAAGAAATTCCTTTAAGATAAAGAATTAATCAACATTTACTGAGAAAAGAACATTGAGTAAAATTGTGGCTGTCTAAGTCATGGATATTTATAGTAAAAACATGGAATTAAGATATTGCAAACATTCTTAAAGCGTAAAAGCTCACGGGAACACATTTGTCTTTAACAGTAATATGGGTTTCGTTAACATTAACCGTTTCCACGAAGCCCGATTTCACTCTGCTTATTTTATATCGAAAAGCGTCATATACATTTTATCTAGACATATATCGGTGCATTTGGATTATGCTATAATTTACTAATTGTTGTTCGTTGTATCATTACCTATATTAAACTAAATAAAAATAATAATACATTTGGTTGGTAGTTACGTCATTTTGCGTCAATTTTTATCTGTGCTATGCTTGCGTTTTCCAAGATAAAACAAGACAAACTGTATCGCGCCGCATGAACATTGTCGAGAAAATAAGATGATTTGTAATTTTCGATAAGGTTTTTGACATTCATTTGAGGACTCAAATGAATAAATAGACTATAGGCCTGTCTTCATTATCAGATATGAAACTAAACATCTTTTTTTTTTTCTTTTCTGTTAATCAGGTTTACCAGTGGATTTTTTATTTCATGCCAAGCTTCTAATAAAAACAAAAATAAACCATGTATCCGAAAATTTGCAAGTTATTGGTATTGAAAATTTTGATATTGAAACAAACTTTAATATAAAACCAGATTCCATAAATTTGTATTTGTTCATTCAGCATTGCTTATACAACCAATGTCACAGTAAAATAAAACATAAAAATAATATATACCGTTATAAATAAATATGCTAATATTTTCTTCATCGTCTTTAAATTTTAAGTCCACCTATGTTGACCTCTGTTTTTTTTTTTCCTCACAGAAAAAAAAGCATTTCATTTTTTAACCGACTTCCAACGAAGAAGATTCTACAGTTCGTCCTATTATTATAACTATTTAAAATGTAAAAATACAATTTATATAATGATGGCGTTTCACAGTTAATATTTCCAATTTAAAGAAAATAATTTCTCTAATAGTGAAAATTGAAAATATATTCAACTACTAATTTTAAACATTCAAATAATATCAGTGATTCATTATAAGTAATTCAGATCAATACGATATTGGAGTGCATATGAAAATATTATAACCAATATTGATTTGATACTAGTGCCTAAGGCAATTTAGGAAAAGAAAATAAGTGGTACTTTTATAAAATGCGTCGTAGATATTTGCTACAAAAAAAGGAGATTTTAAGAAAAAAGGATGAACAAGAAAATTATCTAATCAACATATATTTTAAATATCAAAAACATGTTGAGACTAAAGTTATTTTGCATATGTTTATCTCGTTAGTATTTTTTTAAACGTTTCGTGTTATGTTTTTATCACTTTAAGCAATAATTACACTTTAATTTAATGTGTTATCTTTATAAAATGCGTCATAGATATTTGCTACAAAAAAAGCAGTTTTTAAGAAAAAAGGATGAACAAGAAAATTATCTATTCAACATATATTTAAAATATCTAAAACATGTTGAGACTAAAGTTATTTTGCATATATTTATCTCGTTAGATAAAACTCTTTCTACAATCCTTTGTAAAAGTTAAAAAATTTTATTAGAAATCCTAGACAAAAATTAAAACAGCACTTTTTTATATTTCAATTTGGTTAACCTAAATATAAAATTACAAGAGAAAGACTACATCTTAAAAGTTTGAAAAGTTAGAAAAACTTCACCTTCTTCTAAATTTGATCAGCCTTTCCTCAAATGAAATGAATTTTAGTTGTGTTCTTTTGTTCTTTGCGAAAGAATTAGAAAAATTCCATTTCAAAATATATTATGATCCTTTGAGGTACCCATTTTTTTTTAAGTAAACTACGTTAATTGAAAACTATAGTATACTTTTTCTGTCGTGGTTTGCGACATTTTCATTTATTTCGAATTAAGAGGGGCTGGAAAGCTTTATTCAGAATTTTCTAAAAGGCATTTCTGTAAGCTATTAAAAATTTAAATGATAAAAATGTGAAATTCATACAGACATTTGTTGCATCTCTGTTTAATGTTCTTAGTAATATTTTTTTTTTATTGTAATATGTAGACAGAAACTGTTGCAAAACAATTTGTCTTGTACTTCTAAAGTCATGCCCGTTTAGACAGAACTAAGATAAATTGAAATGCTTTAGTGGAAAAATCATTCCTGTAACGGATTAAAATCTAAAAATAAAATAATATTAATGATTAAATGTTTAAGATAGCAGAAAATTTTAATCCTCAGAAACCAAAGCAAAATTTTAATTTCATAACATTTTCAAAAATAACTATTTTAACGTTAATGATTATGTATATGATGAATAAGAAAATTTAAAACTTTTTTTTAGTTGTAAATATATCGACAGTTAAGGGATTTGAAACATCAGTAAGGACACCCTGTATATCAGCACCGGTTATTTCACACAAAATTCTGGTCTTTTTAACTTTAGGAAAGTCATTCATGAAATAAATTCTTTCACCACAGTATTTCGATTTTTTTTCCTTTCCTTCCTTCGATCATTGTTTTTCGCTGTTATGCCACAGTATGTCAATTACACCCGCATTTATATGGTGGCAAGTGAGAAGACAGTGATGAATGAACATATAACATCATTTTAAGACGGAAACACCGGTGAAAAAGAAAAAAAAAATCCTTTAAGATAAAGAGTTAATCAAGCTTTTACTTAGAAAAGAACACTGGGTAAAATTAGGGCTGTCTAAGTCGTGCATATTTATCGTAAAAACATGGAATTAAGATATTGCAAACTTTCCTTAACGCGTAAAAGCTTACGGGAACATATTTGTCTTTAACAGTAATATGTGTTTCGTTAACATTAACCGTTTCCACGCAGCGCGATTTCACTCTGCTTATTTATATCGAGAAGCGTCAGGTACATTTTATCTAGGCATATATCGGTGCATTTAGATTATGCTATAATTTACTCATTTTTATTCGTCGTATCATTACCTTTATTAATCAAAATAAAAATAATAATACATTTGGTTTGTAGTTACGTCATTTTGTGTCAATTTTTATCTGTGCTATGCTTGCGTTTTTCAAGATAAAACAAGACAAACTGTACCGCGCCGCATGAACATTGTCGAGAAAATAAGATGATTTGTAATTTTCGACAAAGTTTTTGACATTCATTTGAGTCCCAGTGGGTATTATTCAGTGGGACTCAAATGCATAAATAGACTAGGCAGTTACCTGTCTTCATTATCAGATATCCAACGAAATATCTTTTTTTTTTTTTTTTTTTTTTTTGTAATCAGGTTTACCCGTGGATTTTTTATTTCATGCCAAGCTTTTAATAAAAACAAAAATAAATCATGTATCCGAAAATTTGCAAGTTATTGGTATTGTATATATTGATATTAAAACAAAATTAAATATACAACCAGATTCGATAAATTTGTATTTGTTCATTCAGCATTGCTTATACAACCAATATCACAGTAAAATAAAACATAAAAATAATATCTAACTTTATAAATAGATATGCTAATATTTTCTTCATCGTCTTTAAATTTCAAGTCCACCTATGTTGACCTCTGTTTTTTTCCTCACAAAAACTAAAGCATTTCATTTTTTAACCGACTTCCGACGAAGATGATTATACAGTTCGTCCTATTATTATCACTATTTAAAATGTAAAAATACAATTTATATAATGATGGCGTTTCACAGTTAATATTTCCAATTTAAAGAAAATAATTTCTCTAATAGTGAAAATTGAAAATATATTCAACTACTAATTTTAAACATTCAAATAATATCAGTGATTCATTGAAAGTAATTCAGATGAATACGATATTGGAGTGCATATAAAAACATTATAACCAATATTGATTTGATACTAGTGCCTAAGGCAATTTACAACAAGTGTTACTTTTATAAAATGCGTCGTAGATATTTGCTACTAAAAAAAAAGGAGATTGTAAGAAAAAAGGATGAACAAGAAAATTATCTATTCAACACATACTGTTTGTCGATCACAAGAATAGCTCTCGCCAAGAAGTCTGTGCCTGTCTGTTGCCGTGGAAACAAGAATCGCTCCATTTTCGACAGGGGAAGCCAGAAGATAGGCATTCACATTGGTTTACTAAGCGCCTTGAGGGTGTGTTGGCGATGTTTTTATTATTATTACTTTTTTTTGTAATTATTTTAATCGATTCATCGAGTAAAAGAAAACTATTTCACATATTATTTATATGATAATATTAAAATTTTACAAATAAAAATAAAATATGAATCAATATGAATTAATCATGAAATTAATTACAGTAAAAATTAAATTAAATTAACTTAAATAATTGTTTCAAAATTAATATTTTCATAGCCATTAATAATTATCAATGATTTTAAATTATTAATACAATGACCGAACTTCAGTGATTATTATAAATTTCAGCATGTATTTTCAAACAATTTGCAAGGACGGGGAAATTTTTTTATCATTAAAAATATAAAAAATAATAATACGTTCTAAACTTTTAGAATTTTATTCAAGCATGTGAAAGTCCTCTAAATCACTCTCAGAAGTCTCGGTTTCTTCTGAATCAGAATCGCCGGTATTAATGTTAAATGACAGTTCGTCCAATAAATCCTCTAACAGTCCGTCTTTTTCCCAGTAATTATTTTCAACGTGTTCCACATGTTTGCAATGCGCTGCCCATTCTGCCGAAGTAACCTCAGTGATAGCTGTTTGAAGTAGAGATTTTAGATTGTCCAAACTTGAATCACCAGTAACATTTCGTTCTTTTACTTTTCTTTTCACAGAGGACCAAACAAATTCTATTGCGTTTAGATCGCAATGATAAGGGGGGAATCGTAGAACTTCATGTCCTTCTTTTTCTATTAAATTATCAATTTTAAAGATGTTTTTCTTTGGACGATTACTGTCTATGAGACAGAACAGTTTCGCTTTCCGCATTTGTATGTCGTAGTATATTTTGTTGTTTTTTAGCCAGTCTATCGTAACTTTTTTTGTAGAATATTTTGTAGGATTGCGGTTTTCAACAGTCGTATGATACGGACCATTATCCATACATACGTGCTTGCGATTTCAAGACCTCACCCTTCCTAAACTGAAAGGGCATCGTTTCAGTTTAACAAATTAGCAAAATTATTTAAACAAATGGGAACAAATAATTTAAAAAGCAAAATCAAAATTAAATAAAAAATAAGATAACGCGTGTAACTGCTGATCTGAGAAGAATGACGTGGGGTAACCTTTTACTCCGCCAATTCTTCACACGCGTATTCCCCATTTGAAATGGATAGGTCTTGTTACTATAGCGACCGCCACTAACCAGACTTCTTGGCGGGAGCTATTCTTGTGGTCGACAAACAGTATTTTAAATATCAAAAACATGTTGACACTAAAGTTATTTTGCATATGTTTATCTCGTTAGTATTTTTTTAAACGTTTCGTGTTATGTTTTTATCACTTTAAGCAATAATTACACTTTAATTTAAAGTGTTATCTTTATAAAATGCGTCGTAGATATTTGCTACTAAAATAAGGAAATTTTAAGAAAAAAGGATGAACAAGAAAATTATCTATTCAACATATATTTTAAATATAAAAAACATGTTGACACTAAAGTTAATTTGCATATGTTTATCTCGTTAGTATATTTTTAAACGTTTCGTGTTATGTTTTTATGACTTTAAGCAATAATTACACTTTAATTTAAAGTGTTATCTCTAGTGTTAGATATTTGCTACAAAAATGAGTTTTTAAGAAAAAAGGATGAACAAGAAAATTATCTATTCAACTTATCTTTAAAATATCAAAATCATGTTGAGACTAAAGTTATTTTGCATATGTTTATCTCGTTAGATAAAACTCTTTCCACAATCCTTTGTAAAAGTTGAAAAATTTTATTAGAATTCCTAGACAAACATTAAAAAAGTACTTTTTTATATTGCCATTAGGTTAACCTAAATATAAAATTAAAAGAGAAAGACTACATCTTCAAAGTTTGAAAAGTTAGAAAAACTTCACCTCCTCCGTAATTTGATCTGCCTTTCCTGAAATGAAATTAATTTTAGTTGTGTTCTTTCGTTCTTTGCGAAAGAATTAGAAAAATTCCATTTCAAAATATATTACGATCCTATGTGATATCCCATTTTTTAAAGTAAACTACGTTAATTGAAAACTATAGTAAAGTTATTTTTTCCGTCGTAGTTTTGCGACATTTTCGTTTATTTCGAATCAAGAGGGGCTGGAAATCTTTATTCGGAATTTTCTAAAGGACTTTCTGTAAGCTATTAAAAATTTAAATGAATAAGGCTTCAAATGATAAAAATATGAAACTCATACAGACATTTGTTGCATCTCTGTTTAATGTTCTTAGTGATAGTCTTTTTTGTAATATGTAGACAGAAACTGTTGCAAAACAATTTGTCTTGTACTTCTAAAGTCATGCCCGTTTAGACAGAACTAAAATAAATGGAAATGCTTTAGTATAAAAAACATTACCGTAACGGATTAAAAATCTAAAAATAAAAGAATATAAATGATTAAATATTTAAGCTGGCAGAAGACGGTAACCCTCAGAAACCGTTTCAAAAGATAGCGCTTGAAGCCGCTGGGGTACGTCAACAGCTTTTGACCTCCAAGACCAACTCTTACCACACTTTGAGGTATTAAATTTGTTTATTTTTCCTTCTAAATTTGTCCGGTTTCAATTTTCAGAATTTTTTTCCATCTCTTCCTGGCTTCCGCAAGTGTCTCGGCATAAGGGACGTATCAAAGGACCATCACGCAAAACGCCGCCCTACGTGAATTCTGCGTGGGAAAAGTCATGCCCGTTTGGACAGAACTAAGATAAATTGAAATGCTTTAGTGTAAAAAACATTCCTTTAACGGATTAAAAATCTAACAATAAAAGAATATAAGCGATTAAATATTTAATCTCACATAAGACAGTAATTCTTAAAAACCGTATAAAATTTAAATTACATAATATTTACGGAAATAACAATTTTAACGTAAATGGCCTTAGTATGATGAATAACAAAATTGAAAACATTTTTTCATTTGTAAATACATAGACATTTAAGAGATTTGAAATAATAATAAGGCACCCCCTGTATATCAGCGGCGCTTATTTCACGCAAAATTCTGGTCTCTTAGGAAAATCATTCATGAAATAAAGTCTTTTATCGCAGTATTTCTTTTTTTTCCCTTTCCTTTCCTCGATCATTGCTTTCCTCTGTTATGCCGCAGTATGTCAATTACACCCGCATTTATATGGTGACAAGTGAGAAGACAGTGATGAATGAACAAATAACGTCATTTTAAGACGGAAAAGCCGGTGAAACAGAAAAAAAATCCTGTAAGATAAAGAGTTAATCAAGCATTTACTGAGAAAAGAACATTGAGTAAAATTGGTGCTGTCTAAGTCATGGATATTTATAGTAAAAACATGGAATTAGGATTTTGTAAACTTTCTTAAAACATAAAATCTTATAGGAACATATGTTTCTTTAAAAATAATATATGTTTCGTTAACTGTAACAGTTCCCATGCAGCGCGATAAAACTGTTCTAATTTTATATCGAAAAGCGCAATCTATACGTTTTATCTAGCTGTGTAAATATCGATACATTTAAATTATGCTATACTTTACTATTTTTTTTATCGTAGCATTATTACCTTTTATTAATTAAAATCAAATAAATAATATATTTGGTTTGTAGTTACGTCATTTTATATATTTTCATTCGTGATATGTTTAGCGTTTTTCGAAATAAAAGAAGACAAGCGCTGTCGCGCCGCTTGGAATTTTTCACAAAATAAGATAAGGACGATCACGCCGATTTGTAATTTTTTTCAAACTTTTTCAAATATTCATAGGGGTCTCAAATGAAGAAATAATGAAACTGTCTTCTTCATGTTATCCAGTTACCAGTCTTCATAGTCAAGCATGCGACTATTTTTTTTTTAGGAAATTGGATTTACCCTTGGATTTTTTTACCCGTGGACTAGACGGGCGAACACCATCTGGTTGCCACATATACACTAAGGTAAAATTCAATCTCTTGAAGTTTTTTTTTAATCATTTGTTGAATTTTTGAAATTATCTCTTTATATCTGAATGTGGTCTCTTTAAAGCAACATCAATAAATATCTTACCGATGCTGCTAAAAAAAAAAAAAAAAAAAAAAAAAAACACAGTATAATATGATGAAAGATGATACATAAGTAAACAATAGTAAGTGTAAAACGCAGAACACATTTGATAACCCAATGCCAGCAATTACCGTCAATATTCGGAAAAGTATACAAATTATTTTGTGCACGTCTGCATAGTATGTGTAGATTTATGTATATACTACATAGTATTTTAATATTTACATCAGTTAGGAAACGCACACACTCTAAAAACGACATTTTGAAAACTTAACAAAATATACTCAAATGTGAGTATGTCGCATAGTCAAAATGGCTCCGAATAAAAATGACTCAAGTTTGAAACATGTATACAGTCATTTCTGAAAACATGCCCACAATCAAGAATAAAACATCATGTGCTCATATTTGAGTATGTCCATGTTTCAAAAATGAGTAGGAACTGACTTCTATATTGCTCATTTATGAGTATTTCTATGTTTCAAAGATGAGTTTGGACAGACCCTAATCATTTTTGAGTATGTCCATGTTTCAATACTCTGAGTATTTCTGGTATTTCAGAATCGAAAGCGTTGGGTCGTTCTATTTGAAACAAAAAGTTTCCTAACAAAATGAAAACATCGATTTACTCAGATTTGAAAGTGTCAGTTTTTTTTCAGTTGAGCATAGTTGAAAATTCACCTACAGAAAATTCCTACAATAAACGGAAATGTACTCGAGATCTTTTGTGCGGCCCTGTATAGGTTCTATAGAATTTATATGCAGCAAGTAATATTCAAAAAATTAATTAAATTTTAAAACGCGTACCAGAACTAAACACGCACTTCCAGCAAATATTATTCAATTATTATTGATATAGACAGTACAGTAACCGAATTCTTTTGTGTGTCCTTGTATATCAATGATATATACGTTATTCTATAATAGGAATCTTGTTGTGCACCTAAGCGATATATATCAATTTTAATATGCTTGAAATAGTGTAACAATATTAAACTACACCTCAAAGAATTTTTCTCCATGGACTATAATGTAACGGAATTGTTTTGAATGTCCCTGTAAATGAACTATAAATGCTATACACTTAATTTTCAATACCGAACAAGCCATAGTAAACTCCAATCACATATATCAATTGTATGGCAATTAGAGTAATTAAAGCACGAACAGGCGGCAGGCACGCAAACCGTATTCATAAAAAAATGTAAGCTATGTTGGAGCACTGAAAAAAATGACGCTTCCAAATCTGAGTAAATCGATGTTTTCATTTTGCTATGAAACATTTTGTTTCAAATAGGACGAAACAATGCTTTCAATTCTGAAATACCAGAAATACGCAGAATATTGAAACATGGACATACTCAAAACTGAGCACATAGAGGTCAGTTCATACTCATTTTTGAAACGTGAACATACTCAAAATGGATTAGAATCAGTTCAAACTCAATTTTGAAACCTGGACACACTAAAAAATGAGCACATAGAAGTCAGTTCATACACATTTTTTAAACATGAACATACTCAAATATGATATTTTATTCTTGAGTGTGTGCATGTTTTCAGAAATGAGTATATACATGTTTCAAACCTGAGTAGTTTTGATTCGGAGCCATTTTGACTATGCGACATACTCAGATTTGAGTATTTTTTGCTCAGTTTTGAAAATGACGTTTTTAGAGTGAAACTGTTAAAAAGATACTTTGTAAAATACTTTTAAACTTACTTATTAAAAGATACTTTTTAAAAATAAAACTTTGTAATTTCAAAGTTTCTCAAATCATTAATTTTTTGCGTGAATCTAGATCTAGAGAATTAATAATTAAATTGAGATTTCAGATATTTCTATTTCAGAGTTAATTTTCGGCACCCTATGAACTATTTGCCGCTTTTAGTGTCCTTATATGTGTTTAAAAAGAACGAATGGACTTTCACAGCATTAGTTTAGTTTCAGATCAGAACAGGTTACACTCTTTTTTTCAAATATTTTCAAACTCACAAACTATTACATTTAACATTGAAAGCCTTTCTCCACAAGATCTCATTTTTTAATATCTCCATAACCGTTTATCATTTATAAATAAATTATGGTTATGGAAAACCATTTGCATCCCGATTCGACTTGTGATATATACACGGAATCATATAACAATACAGTTAGATGAATGTATAACTTAACCATTTATTTTCATTTATTGCTGGCACTAAAATACGATATATATTTACGATACTTTCCTGAGTCTTATAGTATAAAATAAGCATGATAAAACAGGCAGTATGCAGACACTTGTATGATAAGTATAAAATATACTTTTTTCCTGCAGCTGTACTTACTTAAAATTGATATATTGTAAAAACATATCACCCCCCCCCCACGAAAAAAAAGTATAATTTTAACACATTATTAAAAATTTTTGCATAATATTTTCCTTCATATTTTGTTAGGATAGTTGAATAGTATGAATCTTTTCAGTGAACAATATTCCAATATTAAAAGGCTAATCTTAAAATATTAAATACAGTCATCTCTCACTTATGCGCCTCTCAGTTATACGCGTTTCTCAGTTATACGCGAATTTTGTAAGGTCCCGCCACGAGAAATAGGAAAATAATGCTATAGATCTTTCACTTATAAGCGCCACTTTGAATTGTCTCTCTCAGTTATACGCGGAAATAACAGCGCAATTCACATTTTTTTTTAAATTGATAAATACTTTTCTGCACCCTTCAAGGTCAAAAGACCTTTCCGAAAAACGGGGTGGAGAGGGTGGAGAGGATGTTACATACACCCCCCCCCCTCCCCTCAGTTCTAATGGTTCCTTTCCTTTCTTTCTGTTTTAATTTTACAAATTCACCTGCGTGTTACATTTCGTCCTTGCGGTAGCATCTAGAGCAGGGGTTCTCAAACTTTTAGACCAACGTACCACTAAATCGAAGTTCATATTTCCACGTACCACCAGGTAACAAACGTAAAGCTAATATAGCAAAACCTGTCTAAAACGAAATATCTTTTCTATTTCCGTCATAGTAGGTGTTATTGCATTTAAAAATGAATAATTACATTGCTAAATTGACTGCTTTATAATAACATTCAAGTAAAAAGTAGTATCATCATTAAATTTTAATAATACATACAATATCAAAATACAGTATTTTGGTATAGTAAAAAAGTCACAATACTTAATGACACATTGGTGCACACTGATTCATATACTGTTGTAGTAGGCTAATGAAAAAGTTGGGCTTGTTTCATCAAGCACAACCAAAAACTTCCTCATTTCTGGCTCAATATTAGAAAATTTTAGTCATAAGTCAGATTCGATGTTTAGTTTACTATTCCGGTATTTGTTTTTCAGGTAACAAAAGGGGGGAAAGCACATTCAGCATACTCACGGATATATGTTGTGCTAGACACAAACAGACTTTGACGATATTAGACGGTACTCTGATATTCTCGTCAGCGAAAATTCTGTGACATCCATCCTTTTGAATGCGGATTCTAGTAATTCATCACAGGAGAGGAGAGCTGAATAAGTTCACTCCTTTCCTCTCTCGTGAGATACAATGGCAGGGTGTCTAAATAAGAAACAAATTTCCAGAGCCCGATTAAGGTCATGTGGAGCCCAATGCTCAGTACCTTTTTGTAGTCAGTCTTAAACCAAGATAATAGCCATAAATTTTTTGGGGGAGTATTCGGTGGTTATCGTTAGATATTATGATGTGGTTACCAAGTTAATTGAAATATTTTTTGGTTTTGGGAGAAATAATTGCAAAAAGCTGCATTTTTAATAAACTTTTTGCAAACAATTTTATTTATTTTGGGGCCCCCATCAGTGATGGTCCGTAAGGCATGGTCTAGTCCGCCTCAGCATTAATCAGGCCCTGCGAATTTCTTATCCAAAGCTTAGTTAGCGCATTTAACATAGGCTCAATACAACCATATTAATAATCTCCATACCTTTAAATGTGACAATAATGTCGCTCAGTAGGCGAACATTTGCAAGTTTAGTCATACATTTAGCATTTTACATAGGCATACATTTAGCATACATTTACATAGGCATACATTTAGCATATTACATATCACGCATTTTACATAGGCTCAATACAACCATATTAATAATCTTCATACCTTTAAATGTGACAATAATGTCGCTCAGTAGGCGAACACTTGCAAGTTTAATCATACATTTATGAATATACCACCTCAATACATATGTACAATGCTTTACATCAAATCCGCAATGCATACGACCACAGTTTTTGTTTGATTTAAATAATCTTACTCTCTTGACCACTTTAAATAACCTTACTCTCTTAAAAACTGATTTCCATGAAATAGGAGGAAACTATAACACTTTTTGTACAAGAGAAGAAAAATATTTCAATGAACACAATGAATAATTTTATGAATTATGTTTGAAATAAGACTTTTATTTTAACACCTTCTAGAAGCTCTTCTAGTACAAAGAGAACAATGGGTTATAAATTACACTTGGAATGTTATTTTGTTTTAACTCCTCCTACCCACACAAGCTCCTCCTACTTCCAAGCATTCAGACTTTACCTTTAGATAATTCAATTTATAAAGCATGTTTAAAAACAGTTTTTCCACTACTTAAAAATACTTCATTCATTCATTAATTTTACAATTTGGTCTTTATTAAAAAATTCAATTTTTATCTGTATAAATCTAATAATTGTATTTTTAATTCTGGAAAACTGATTGTATCATAAGCGTTGTGTGCGAATTTCAGCAAGCCTACAATAACAAACATTTTTGTAACCAAAAAAAATAATAATAAAATAAAAATAGAAATAAATAGAAAAAGGCGTTTACAGATCCTAAATCACGTTCGAAAGTTTTTTGAAAATTTCCAAGTTAATAAAGACAAGCCGTTTTCGATTTCATAATAATATGCTGCATTTTGTATTTTATTCCATGTACCAGTATCAGACTTCTGCGTACCAGTAGCCACAGCTTCACGTACCAGTACTGGTACGCGTACCATAGTTTGAGAACCCCTGATCTAGAGTCTTTTTTTTTTCTTCTTTTCTTTTTTTTTCAATAAAAATGAGCAAAAGAAAGTTTCCAATTTCGTTCAAAATGGAAATTATAAAAACAGCGGAAACTGATCCTAGACTGTCAAAAATAAGTTTAGCTCGAAAATTCAATTTGCTAGAATCAACACTCAGAGGGATTTTAACCCTTTGGGGACGAGCGACATGCATACGCGCATAAAGTGCTTAGAATCCTCGATTATTCGCACCAGTTATTTTTTATTGTAAACTTTGCCTTATGCAATCCTAGCATTTCTGCGATTCAATTAGGCGAAAATTTCTGTTTTGAAAAACCGGTGGTAAAAGATTAAAAATTCTGTAAAGGACGCTCGTCGCGAAGTGGTTAAAGAACAAGGACTCGATCAAAAAAATGAATAATGAATATTCTACACAAGCAAAGAAACGATCAAGAATTCAGAATGGAAAATTTGAGATTTTAGAAAACACTTTAATTCAGTGGTTCAGAGAAGTGAGAGCTTCTAATTTACCCATTAGTGGTGAGTTATTTAAAGAAAAAGCCATGAGCCTCTATAGAAGGACTTCTAATGCAATAGTGATAACATCGTGTCGAGACTTCGGCACTAAATGGCAGCTACACAGTTACGCGCACTGTTCTGCGCAGCTGGCCAGAATCCGTGCTGCAGCAGCGCCCATGGCTGTCACCACGGAGGAAGGTAGATGGAGGGGAAAGTAACGTTGAAATTTTACAATACAGTTTTTCTCCTTATAGATGGCGCCACGGTAAACTGAAGGCTATCCTAACCTGCTTCTGCAATGCTTTTCAATGCGAAAAGCATTCATTTTTTAAATGTTTTTGATTGAAAATTTGAACTTTAAAAAAGTCAAACAAGTAGAAATTTCATTAAAGTTGTCTTCACATCATGCATATATTTTAATAGATATTTGGCGTTCCGATTGTTTTTTATAACTCTTTAAATAAGAGTTCATCCTGACAGAAGCATCTGAATAGTCATTTAAAAATAAATATCACGGATATTGTACTGCGAAGAAATACGGAATGGACGTATAATTTTTAGAGATTAAAAGTATTATTCAAATAAAAACAGCTTCAGATTACAGCCAACACATAGCACTCTATAAGACAATTTAAATGGCCATGTCAATTAGCCACAGACATTAGCATTCATTAAGTATAACATTTTAAAAACATGTACACTAAGATCGATATACTAGAATAAAAATTTCTTAGTTTAAAAATGATTACATGCATATAACTTTAAATTAAAGTATAATAAAAAGCACTCACCTTTGGAGCTATAAACATACTTAAAAAAAAAAATTCTTCGATTTTTCTTTTGTTTATCTCATCATAGCCCGATCTACATCCCGGAATAAAACATTTATATCCCATCTTAAATTTATGACATATAATTGCTATAATTAAAAATAATCCAGTAAAATACTTTCGGAATTTAACATGTAATCTAATGACATTCTGTTTAAAGGCAGCCGCCAAATTTTACAGCGCCCTCTTTCGTTAAAAAAATATGACTTGCATTTTCGATATCCTCGCCTATTCTAGTTTCCCCTCCAGGTTCTTTCTCCGTGGCTGTCACTGTCAGTGTCAAATGGTGAAGCAGACGAATTAGTGACGTATGCAGGATCCGTCTTATCACATGCGCCAGCTATTTGAGGTTTTTTTCGAGGAACGATTTCCTTCTTGGAAAGGCTATTTCGTTAGAAGTCCTGGTATAGAGGTTCATGGAAAAGGCACTCACTTTGTCATCCAAAATGGGAATCGAAAATTTTTCGTCTTCTTCGAGATGGTTAGAAAAACTTAAAAAAAGACACGGTTTAACAAATCATTGTCTGAGTGGTGAAGCACAGCCGTTTCAGATTCAACTGCTAATGAATGGATCGCAGACCTTCCAAATTTAATTCAGAACTTTGATCTTAAGAACATTCTTAACTGTGATGAAACAGGTTTATTTTATCGTCTTTTACCAAACAAAACGATGAGGGATTAAGGGAGAAACATGCCATGGTGTCAAACACAGCAAAGAATGACTGACTGTGCTTTTATGTTGCAATGGGGACGGATCAGAAAAGTTACCGCCAATAGTGATTGGTAAATCCAAGAATCCACAGTGTTTAAAAAATGGTCAAGAAATTGCCATGTTCTTATGCAAGTAGCACCAAAGCCTGGATGACATCGAACATTTTTTTAGACCTTTTGAAAGAATTCGATATGAAGATGGCTAAAAAATAGAAAAGTTCTGCTATTTATGGATCAATGTCCCACCCATCCTTCAGATCTCCCATTGCTGACACATACACGAATTATATTTTTCCATGCTAACTGTACTAGCAGACTCCAGCCCTTAGATCTCGGTATAATAGGGTCAGTTAAAGCGCAATATAGGAAAAATTTGGTGCAAATAATGTTTATATCACTAGAGCAGAAAAAGGAATTTAAGAAAATTTGGATTCTGGATGCCATGCATATGTTGGTTTCCTTTTGGAATAACGTAACAGCCGCAACAATTTCTAACTGCTTTAGGAAAGCGGGTATTTTTCATTCAAATGATGTTGAAGTTATTCCATTACAGGAAAAGGAAAACAGCAACAATGATTTTAACATAGACGAAGAAGAATGGAATAGAATAAGCCAAGATTCTCTTTCTTTTCAAGATTTCGTCAGTGTTGATGAAAAATTAACATCAACGGCAGTAAGAGATATTGAAACTGTTTTTGATGATGTGACAGCTGAAAAAGAAGGAGAAGATGATGGTAATGATGAAACTGATACTGTAATTATCCCATCTTATGCTGCTACTTTAGGAGCCCTGGACACTTTGAGATGTTACCTACAAAATGCTGATGTAGCATCAAATACAATGACGCACTTTAATGCATTAGAAAAGGTCGTTGTACAAACACGGCCTAAGCAAAAACAAACTACCATTAGTGACTTCTTAAAAAAGGACTAATTGGCATTTTTTTATGTAAGTACATCATCTTCTATGTCAAATGAAATTTTACTTTATTGTATTTTTTTAAACTAAATTTTATAGTGAAAGTGTAAGAATTTTTTTTTAGTACACTAGGCTAATATTACACCCCTTTTATTTTATAAAATGTCATTAATCATAATTCTTATATTTCAATATGTTTTTCTTTCGAATAATGTATATAATGTATATAAAGAATTACTGCATACGACATCCACTCAGTTATGAGCGGCTCTCAGTTATGCGCGATTTTAAATCAGTCCCTTCAAACGCGTATAAGTGAGAGGTGACTGTATTTTGATTATATTTACGATGTTTTCCTGAGCCTTATAGTATTAAATAATTTTGATAAAATAGACAGCATGCGGGATCTTGTATGATAAGTACAAAATATATTTTTCACTGCAAATATACTTGCTTAATTTTGAAATATTGTAAAAGTAAATTTATCCCAAAACAAGTTTAATTTTAAAACAAATCTAAAAATTCTTGCCCAGTGAATTACTACCGGCGTTTAAGATAGAGAAAAGGTACGAATCTTCTCAATAAACATATATTTAGTATAAAATATTAAATCTTTTGATTATATTTACGATAATTTCTGAGCCTTATGGTATTAAATAAGTATGATAAAACAGACAGCAAGTGTAATCTTGTATGATAAGTCCAAAATATATTTTTCACTGCAAATATACTTGCTTAAATTTCAAATATTGTAAAAGTAAATTTCACCCGAAACAAGTTTCATTTTAAAACAAAACTAAAAATTCTTGACCGGTGAATTACTACCCGCTTTATAGATAGAGGAAAGGTATGAATATTTTTAATAAACATATATTTAGATATTAAAAGATCTAGAGAAGAAAAAATTAGAGAATAAAGAGCGTATAAAATGTTAAATATTTTGGGTGTATATTCGTAAGTAAAACGTATGATAAAATCTGCATGATGTGGAAACTTGTATTTTAACCCAAAAGCATTTTGTCACTGATATAAAAAAGCGTGATACCTTAAATTTAAAATATTATACAAGAATATTTGCCATAAATAATGAAAATTATACCACAATATTAAACATATTCTTGTGTAATGTTTCATTAAATGAGGAAATGAGATCGGTATTAACTTTTCTAATAAACAAACATTCTCATTTATAACGAATTAGCGAGTGAAATGTTAAATCTTTTGGGGATTTCGTATCGCCTGAACGTGAGAAAGGTGAACGATATTAGTAACTTACATTCAACAGAAATTAAACTTTTTCTATATTTATTTATTGCAAGTAAAATATATTTGTAGATTTTCAAATGATTAAAAGATTAAACAAGAACGAAAAATGATGCATCAAGCATAGATTATGTAACACTTTCCAACGCTGCCAAAATAATTTTACAAATAATTACCGTTTAATAGGCTGAAAGATAACATTTAAGTAAACAATTTGGAAAACGCATAACATATTTAAAAACGTAATTCCAGGAATTTCCAACATATATTGCCAACGTATACAATATTCGGAAAAATATCCGAATACTTTTATTCAGCCCTGTATATGATCTATAGATCTGTATATATACTACATAGGATGCTAAATTTTAGTTTAGTTAGGAAACGCGTAGCACAGTTTAAAATTCTCCTTCTGGAATTTCTTTCCATAAACGGAAATGTTTTTGCGAACTTTTGTGCTGCCCTGTATATGAAATCCAGAATTTATACACACCAAGTAATTGACAAAAAGTGTGTTAAATTTAAAATCGCGTTCAGTAACTTAAAACGCACTTTCTGGAATTAATGTTAACACACAGTAGAGAATTCTTTTGTGTGTCCCTGTAAATGAACGATTACTGCTATACACACAATATTCTGTACTAAGCCTTTTGTAATGCACCTCAGTGATATATATAAATTTCAATGCGTTTAAAATAGTGAAACATTTAATTAAATCGCAAACGATTTTTCTCCATAGACGTAATGTAACGGAATCCTTTTGACTGTCCCTGTAAAGTAACTATAAGTGCTATGCACACCCTATTCCATATTAAACTTCTTGTGATGCACCTTAGTGATATATATCAATTACAATGTATTTGAAATTGTGTAACATCATTAAAATAAACCGCAAATGATTTTTCCCTTTAGACTGTAATGTAATGGAATTCTTTTGAGTGTCCCTGTAAAAAAATTATAAACGTTACACACTTCAGTTGAAATAGGGAACATGCCATAGATAACGAAAATAACATTTAAAAATTGCAGCGCAGAGCATATTTTCGGGAGTTAGAGCACGGACAGACGGCCAGACAAACAGAAATCATAAACACTTTTCAACTAGGTTGGAAAGTGTTAAAAATACAGTTCTCGTATAAGAGAAGTATTTCAAATAATGTTGATATATAGTAATCCATAGTTTAATTCATATATTCTTACTTTTAAGAAGTGAAAAGAAAATGAGAAAAATTAAAGTTTAAATTTTTTTGCATACATTTGGGGGTTTCATTTCATGTTTATATAAATTTAAAGAAGATTATTTCATCTAAGTTTTCTTTTTTCTTTTTAAATATGGAAGAAGACAATTAGAAAACATTTATGAATTGACATTTATCAAATGAGCGTTTGAATATTTATTATGTTATAGAAAAACCATTAAAATAAACTTTCTTAGGAAAGTTTATTTTTTATTTTATTGTTATAGAAAGTTTATATAGTTTAGAAACAAACTTTTTACTCTATAAACTATTTTTTGAATATATATAATGCACATAATATATATTATATTAAAAAAATAAATGTTTTTAAAACTCTATACAGTACATTAATTAAAAACAAATCTCCATACAACATTCCTGCACATAACGTTTTATTGAAATTCCTGCTAGTTCAGTTCTCAAATATTGAAACTTTTAATTTTTCGGTTTCTCTTTACGAAAGAATAATATTAAAATGGAAAATATTTGCATTTAGTGCAAATAGTACTTTTTGAAATATTATAAAAAGTATTGCAAACAAATTGTAATACATAATATATCAAAAATAATTTTTAAATTTTTGACAATCAGTACGAGGTACATTCAAGCAAATCTCTGCACAACCCTATTTATTGCACATTAGTTTTATGTTGAAATTTGCTCTAGTTTAGCTCTAAAATATTAAATATTCTAGATGTTTTTTTTGTTTTTGTTTTTTACAAAAGGGAAAACATTTTAATATAGTGCGATTGCAATCCTATTTATTTTTCTTTTTTTAAGTATGAGAAAAGGTGAGTATAAACAAAAATGTCTTCAAATTTATAGCATATCTTTCATTAATTCTAATTTTAAGTACCACAATATAAAAAACAAAAATTAGAAAAATATTAAGAAAATATTACTTTAAAATATTACAGGTGTACATTATTCATGAATGTAAATGTTTTACATAGTCTTATTGAGCATTACTTTTATGTTGCTATGCTTGCAAGTTCAGTTTTAAAATATTGAATCTCTTATAATATCTATTTCTTACAAACACATACGTTATGAATATGTTATTAGTATTTATATAAATTTAAATTCTTATCATTTTATTTATTTTTGTTGCAAGTATTTTTAATATGAAAAATAAGTTAAAAATAACACATTTTCGTTTTTTTATTATTTACAATTATATACTGATAAAATATAAAAATTAATTTATTTTAAAAGTCACTAAAAATTATTATTTTAAATATTTTTATATCTTTACACAGTACTGTTAAAAAAATCTTTATTTTGCTTTACTTTATGTTGAAATTCATGCTAGTTCAGTTTTAAAAATTGAAGCTCTTACTATATCTCATTCACCAAAAACAAAATGCGAAATCAATTTTTGACGTTTATATAAATTTAAATTTGAATTATTGTATCTTTAACGAATATATTTTAATTTTAAAAGAAATTAAAATAAATAAGTCCTTAAAATATATTGTCTTTATTTATAATACATTACATTTAAATATTTCATTATTTTTATGGCATCGAATATAAAGACTTTTTTTTTAAGTTTTATTTTTTAATATTTTTCACGTGTTAATTTTTGCATAGTGTTTTGTACACAAGATAGTCAAGTAAATCTATCCATAGTATCTTTGTATATTATTTTTCTACTTGATTGTCCTAGTTCAGTTTTAAAATGTATTTATGTTGTTAATATGCCTGTTTGTACTTACAATTAAATGATATTGCAGTGAAAAGTTTCGAATTTGAAATATTCAAGGAAACATAATACATTCAAATTTTTTGACCACTTATTCCTTAAAAAAGGAACTTTTTTTTCTACATCTGAACAAAATACTTTCAAGTAAATCTCTATATAGCCCCTTTGTATATACTTGTTTCTCCAAATTTGAGCGAGTTCAGCTATAAATTATTTAATCTCTTTTTTTTTCTTTTTTTTTTATGAAATTTAATATTAAAGAGGAAATGTTACCATCTAGAATTGACTTTCATGATATTCGCGGAATTGTAATACAGTCAGATAATTATGTGACTTTTACCATTTATATTTATTTATTTCTGACGTATTTCTGACATGCTTGTAGATTATTTCCTGATCTGATAGTGTTAAACAAGTAAGCTAAAACTCAAAAGATGTGAAATATTATATTTAACGCGCAAAAAGAATTCATTTATTGCAACTACTGTATATTAACTATCGCGGGTTCAATTATTAGTTGTTTTTTTTCTCTTTTGTGAAAAAGAACCTTTTAGTTAAAAAAATAAACTAAAACTCAAAATTCTAAAGGCAAAAATTACGATTGACTGAAATATAACTAACATGTTAGAAGTTATTTTTGTAATATTAATATGACAACTGGTTACATAGGAATGTTAAAAGACATTCGGTAAATGTTGTAAGCTTCTAACTAAAACAATATTAAACAGTCATTTGCAGTATGTTTTTTTTTTAATCATAAATTATTCACTTGGTCAAGTAGTCCTATGTTTTAATTTAAGGAGTGAAACATATGTTTTGAAATACATGTTTCCGTAACGGTGTAGAAAGCTTCAATATATATATATATTTTTATTAATGTTTTCTGAAACATAAAATAAGTTATAATAGTAAATGTAAAGACATTATTAAAACGTCTCACTTTAAAGGGTTAAGTTTAAAATACTTGTGAAGTTGTATAGTATCTCATAAAATGCTATACTTTTAGCACAGTATTAAAAGTGGGAAAAGCAATTGTTTTAAGAGGTCTCAGGAATTTTATTTTTGCAATGAAGGTACAGTTTAACATCATGTCGCATTTAATTTCATTTCAGATTTCCTATAATACACAAATGTATAAAATATTTACCACTGACAGCTTAATATCTGTTATATGTATCAGAAATATTTCAATATTTTACAGTTGTCATTTTACTTTTTTTTCATGTTTACTTTTGATAAAAATTTAAAAGTGTTTTTTGATTTGCATCCATTGCGAGCAAAACTGTATCAGAATTGTTGGTTCTAGAGTCCCAATTAATGCGTCCAATTTTGGATCATAGTTGTATTGGGTATTTGAAATTAGGATTTTTTTTTTTTTTTTTTTTTTTTTTTTTTTTTTTTTTTTTTTTTTTTTTTCAGCGATAAGGGAATTTCTTCAAACTTAAATTTAAACTTTAAATAAAAAAATTATTAAAATTTAAAAATTATTATTTATTATTTATTAAAAATTACTTTATTAATTTTTTTAAATTATAAAACTTTAAATTTAAATTTATAAAGTTATAAAATGTAATTTTTTAATTTCTTAAAACATAACGTTCAAGGTACATAAGTTTACATGATTATCAATATTATTTGGGACTCTAGAACCAATAGCAATCAAAAAATCATGATGCAAAATAATTTTTTTAATCAAAATTAAACATTTCAAAAATAGTAAAATATCAGTAATAGAATATTATAATAATTATAGTGTATAGTAAATATATAAGTGTGTGACTAGTAAAAGTTTTATGCATTTGTGTTTTATATTGAATCAGAAATAAAAGTAAATGTAACATGATGCTAAATTGCACCTTCAGTGCAAAAGTAAAACTCCTGAGACCCCTTAAGGATTTAATGTAGGTATAAAGTTTCCTTTTACACTGATGCTTTAGAAGTCAAGTATTATGTGGATCAATTATATAGTTATTGACTTTTATTTAAGTGTACGTATTTAGTAGTTATTCTCCGATCAGCCATGAAAATTAACAAAAAAATAATAAATAAATAAAAGCTTTTTAAAATGGGAATCATTCAAATGTTAAGAATGTATAAATGATTTATTGTTTTTAAACGTAACAAAAAGTAAAATAAATTTTATAGCAATTAAAAAAGGTTTGGTTTAAATTATTTAAATTACTTTTAGGTCCACAAATTTGTAAATTTATTATTATTATTATTATTATTATTATTATTATTATTAGTATTATTATTATTATTTGTATCTTGAATGAATTAAAAAAGAAAATTTTATAAATAATTTAATTTTTAAGCTTTATAAATATTTTACCTATATATATATATATTTTTTTTTTTGTTTAAAATATTTTAAGGAAGTGATTATAAGACAAATAAAAAAGACTATGGACTAGATTTTTGAACTTTTTAGAAATGCAAATCACTTTACCTTTAGAATATGAATGTGATTTATTTTTGTTATTACACACTTATTATACAGCTATTCAAAATTCATTCCATTAATCACAAAATAGCAGATATTTATACTTATAAAAAGAAATAAAATCATTCTTATTCTAAAAAAAAATCATTATAAAGAGCACATTTATGTCAAATTATATTTAAATTATTACAAAATAATATCATTCTTACCTAGAAGAATATTGTAACTTTACTATTGAAAAATAAATGCAACTTGACAGAGAGTTTATCCTCTATAACTCTCCTCCAACACAACCATTTGGACTATTATTCTCTTTCTTTTTCTGTGATGTAATTGTCGTTAAACGATACTGTTCTGATTTGCAATGGTCTTGTTCGTCTTCCACAAATCCACATCTTGTCCTGTAAAGACGTCTCAATGCTCCTTTAATTTCTGGCATGCGAACGACGTAAATAATGGGATCCACAAAATTCTTCATCACTATCATTGAATTAATGAATATACCCACTGAAATACGAACCCACACTGTAAGTTGTGGAAATGGTATAGGACATTCCAAGCATGTTAAAATGAAATACAACACAGCTGGCATCCATCCCAGAAGGTATGTTCCGAGAATGAGCAATGTGGTTATAATAGCTTTGACACTCTTGTGCAGCTGACGGCCTGAGGGAAGTTGTAGCATCCCCCTTTGGTGTCGCCTGACTACCACAAACATATGGGAATACATGACGGACATACATATCAGAGGTAGAAAGAAAAGCATAGAGAATATTGCTCTGAAAGGGATTCTAATGAGAAAATCGTACTTCGAGCAGTATGGTGACTGGAAACCATCTTCAGGGACCAAAGAAAAATATGCGAAGAACAAAATATTTGGTAAGAGCCATATAGTACCTATCACCCAGAATACAGTTCGTTTTGTTACTGTCGCTGCATAATGAAGCGGTCTCAATATACCAATGTAGTGGTTTATAGCAAGAGCAAGTAGATGGAGTACAGCCACAACGACACCAGCAAGTCTAAAGGCCTCAAGAATCAATCCGTAACAGTCATTATAAATCCCCAAGTTTATACCATACACGATGGGAAATAGGGTGTTGAAGACGAACCCTAATCCTAAAACAACTGAGGCATACGCGTCAGCCACTGCGAGAGATAAACTGAGGTAGAGAGTAGGAGACAAACTCTTTCTTATCCATCTTACACTAAACACAATAATTATGTTGAAAAAAAGCGAAATAACACATGCCGTCAACCACATAGGAAGTACAATTTTGTAAATCTGTCTCACGGATTCGTCGTATATATGAGCTGGTGGTTTAGTTGAAGAATTACCCGAAATGACAGTTCCATTAAATAAATACTCCTCACCTTGTGTAAAAGATATTTTTGTGTTATTGGTCAAAAAACTGTCACAAACTGATAGAGATTTTTGAATTCTAACGCAGTCCATCCAATCATGATATTCCGTCGGAAATGAGGACTCTTGAAACCGTGAGGCAGCGTGCCTTAACCGGCGATCGAGACTCCACAATTTACCCCTCATCTCTGAATGAGCCTCGGGGAACGAATGGAGAGAGTTTGTGGTCCGTCTTTCGTTCGATTCAAGAGCAGGCTGCCCCCTAGATGCGCCGGGATTGTGATATCGGATCTGTGAAGTTACGGAAAAGATTGTTTCTGCGGCGAACGAAATAAAGCAAGTGGAAAGTTATCACTTTCGAGAGAGAAACTTCTTTTTACAAGTACTTGAAAGGAACAATTTTTTATTTTGCGGCGAAAAACATATTTTATGTTATAAAACTATAAAATGAATATACAGATTTTCTTAATTTTTCATCGTGTGAAAATATCCGGAAATGTTTTGATAATTAAAATTAATTTTTAATTACATGGTATTTGTAAATAAAATTTTGTAACCAGAAAAATTTAAATGTTTTAAATGTATAGAATAAAACAGTAATTTAAACGACCCGTGCTAGCGATACAAAAAATTAATGTTCTTAATACATAATAATACACATAAAATTGCGCTGAATGAATTAGGTTATTGACGAGATGAAGATTATTTTAATACTACGTCAAAATAATATTATTCTGAACTATACTTCATATTTCTCATAATTACTTGTAAGAAAAAGTAATACAATCACAAATCACAGATGTATTAGTACTGTTGTCAATCTGAATAATAAATTAAAGTATGATGGACGCATTCGGAACACCTTCATATGTTTTCTTATTTCCAGATTGCAGTGATAATTTTTCATGAATAAAACTAAATGTTTAGCTATTAATATTATGGATTTCATAATTTAAAACTATTAAAATTTCAATAATTATTAAAAATTCAAATAATTTACATGTGTTTTTTTTTAATTAAAAGTAAATGTAATTGCGATATCACTGTAATAATAGTTATCAATAGATATTAAATCTATATAAACAGATAAAAACCAGAAAGCTATAATACGGGATAAAATCTATTTCAACGACGCGGTAAAATTATGCAAATATTGCTTCAAAATATAGTGAGTAGTTTTCACGATTACTTTAAAGAATAAATTTACACTATAATATAGTAAATATTTTTAATATGATGAAACTTTTTAAGAAGAAGATTTTTAATGAGAGGAATAAGGCAAGTGCGCGCGATACACATCTGTATGTTTCATCCGTCTTAGATTGCATAGATGTATCTTTTATAACAAAATGAGCAGAATAATTATTTATATTTTTAATTCAAAATTTAAAAGTTTTTAACTTCGGCATTTTGTTGATTTAAAAACAATAAAAAAATATTGTAATTTCTTAACACTGATATATTTTTTTTTACTTAAATACACACATGAACACTCTTTGATTACCCCAGCAATACTGTTAAAAACTGTAAAAAAAAAAAAAAAAAAAAAATTGAATTTAACAAAAGCAATCGAGTTGCTAGTACTATTTCTCTACTTTTACGCAATTTGTTCAAAATAGAATTTTTTTTTTTAATAGAATGACTATTACCTGTCAAAAGTACATAATGATATGGATTTCTGTTTCCTAAATCCATAATCTGACAAATTTACATAATCACTATTACAGAAAAATACGGAAAAATCTGATAGCAGCCTGATTGTCAGTAAAATGTCAATATTTTTATGGATTTCATTTTACAATGCATAATGAAATAAAAATCATGAACCTGAAGTTTTATATTTATGTCATAATGAACAGAGGAAAGTATATTCAACTCGGTAAATTATATCCAATTGTTGGAGTATCATAGCTGAAATTTTTTCCAACAGACCGAAAATATGCCGGGACCAGGACTCGAACCTGGGTACTTTGTCTTGCCGTGCCAACGATCTGAGCTATCCTAACGATATCCTGCCTGGCATATTTCACTCTAATTTATTGGACAAGGCTGCGAACTTCAGCGCTAATTTCATTCATCTGAGCTATAAATTTAGCATTTTACATGATGAATCTGAAATAGCAAGGAAACTCTTATATTTTATATTTAGTTAGTTTTGTTTTTGAGATAAAAAATATATGTTTTAAAATCATCATCTCATTTCTTGGAAAACCTGAAAAAAATATGTTTTTAAAACTGTCCAACATAGTTGAAAAGTGTTTATGACTTCGGTTTGTCTGTCCATCTGTCTCTGCTGTAATCTCGTAAATATACTCGAATTGCCCTGTAATTTTTGTATATTATTGACGTTAATATAGCACGATCAGTATTGAAAATGAAGTCTGTAGCATTTATAGTTTTTTACAGGGATTTGCAGTAAATGGTATTCCATCAAATATCCGTGCTATTGACAGTCAAAAGTATTCCGTTACGTTACGGTCAATGTGTAAAAATCGTTTATAATGAATTTTAAAGATGTTACATAATTTGAAACATACTGAAATTGATATTTATTTATGAGGTGCACTAAAACAGGCGTTCTCTAAAATATGGGCTGCAAAGCTTTTTTGTATTCATTTACAGGGCCACACAAAAGAATTCCGTTACATAATGGTCTACGAGGAAAAACAGTTTGCAGAGTATTATGTAACATTTTTTCAAATATAATGAAACTGATATACATTACGGAGGATTACTACAAGATACTTGCTGTGGAATATGATGTGTATAGCATTTATGGTACATTTACAGGAACACACAAAATATTTTGGTTACAGTGCTGTATCCGAAGTGCTCTCTATTAGCGATAGTTGATAAAAATGTGTTTTCATTTATGTTATTCGTGTTTAAGTTTAATTAAATTTTTGCTTTCAACGTTGTGTGTAAAAATGCTATATATCATATAGGCTATACAAAAGAATACGTAAGCATTACGGCAAATGAGCGTGAATTGTTTAAAGGGGGTTTTTAATTGAGTTATTCATTTTTACGCTAAACTGTATTTAGTATATTAAGAGATGTTTGTAGAATATAAATAAAATCATATACAGGGCCACGCGAAGAACTGGATACAAAGCTGTCGATGGATGATAATTTTTGGAAGTGTGATTTCACTAATTATAAGCGTGTTTTAACCTGAATTAAATTTCAGCTTAATATATGGCGTGTATAAATATCTGTAGTTTATATACAAGGCTGTACATAAGAATTCAAGTATGTTTCTGTCTATTGGTAGAAATGGTGAACTTTCAAGCTATTATGCGTTTTCTTACTAAATTAAATTTTAGCACACTACGTAGAATATATGCAAATATATTGATCAAATACAAGGTGGACAAAATAATTAGAATACTTTTATACCTATGAGCGGTATTTGTTGAAATTGTTTACAAATGTGTTATGCTTATTCTAAATTGTTTACTCAGGTATTTTATTTGTTTTATTAAACAGGGAATTCTGGAACAGTATTCTGGAAAAGTTGAAAAGTGTTTCATGATCAATGCTTGATGCATGATTTTTCTTTTTTGTTATTAATATATTGCTTTGTTTTTCACATTAGTATGTAAAATTGTATACGCTGCAACGCAGGGATGTTAGATTGTGCATTTCACATTAAGAAATATCTCATCTGGGTGTCACTTGGAATATAGAAAAAAAAAGTAGAAAGGTCGATTTCTGTCTTTCTCTGTACGACCGCCAGGCTGAAAATACTAAATGAATTTTAGTACTTGAATGACATTTAGTATTACGTATAAGAAGTAAACTTATTTGTGAAACGTGGTTTATAATTCAAGAATATACACTTAAAAAAATCTGAAAGTGTGTTCACATTTTATGCAAATAAAATTTTGCTAAAATGAAATTAATACTATTTTTTTCATTATATATGTAATACATTTTCATATTCATATAACGAATTACTTATTTATTTATTTATGTTAAAGTGAGGAAACTGTAAACAGAATTGATTTTATTCCCAGTTTTGTTTTTTAAATAGTATTAAATACTGCATAAAAATAATCAGCCAGAACAAATTTACGTCCTTTGGACGCAAAGTTAGTAATTTGTTCTTTATAAATAAAAACACATGTTTAATTCTAATTATAACATCAACTTCGCTTAAAGTACTTTTCAGTAAATTCAGAAATTACGGGTTATATATGACGATCAATTAAAAAAAATTATAATCCTAGATCGAATGAATTTTTATTTCTTTGACAGCTTAATCTAATAAGAGTAGAATGAAAAGTGAGTGAAAATAATGTTACCTGGACGCATTCATAATAGAATAATATAATGAAACCTCCTCTCTCTTAAAAATTATGTCATCTTCAGTGGCGAAAACATTTTGGCTTTATCTTTAATGACATTCAGACCGTTGGATACAAATTGAAATATTTTTACAACAACTTGGGTAAGAGTATATTATTTACTCCCAGATTTTTATTTCATATGCAGAGGAAAAAACAACTACAGATAAAAATTCCAAGTTTATTTTTTTCCCCTTAGGAAATGAATAAATAATTATATTTATATGGTGTTTCTATTCAAAAGAAACTGAAAATTTTAACTATAATAGTTTAAAACTTTTCGTTAGTGAACTTCCCGATTCATCGCGCCAATGTTATACCTATGGGCGTAGGATGCATTCGTATATTTAAAATGTCTCCTCGAGAAATTAATATTTTTAACTTCTGTTTTCTTTGAACTTTTCTTAAAGGATGTCTCTTTTTTTATTAGTTATACAAATATTTCTAAAATATGTTCTTAATTTATGATTTAACGTGTTAAAATCTTAGCGAAAACTGAATAAGAGTTTAACACTTCACATAAAATTAAGTATATTTTTAAGAAAAAAACTGACAACTAAGAAAAAAGGAAGTATCTTTTAAGAAGTGTACACAGAAAACAGAAGTTAAAAATATTAATTTACTGAGGAGATATTTTAAATATACGAATGCATCCTACGCCCATGCGTTTAACATTAGCGAGATGAATCGAGACGTTCACTGATGAACAACTTTTAACACCATGACGACTATACTGTAATTTGTAGTGATAAATAATGATAAAATAAATTATAAGACAATAAATAGCATAACTATAATGTTTTGTTTTTCATTATATAAGTTACATATTATTTGAGTTTTTATTAAAAAAATACTTTTGTAAAATTAAACTTTTTGCAATTTAAAACAGTACGCATTACATTTTTCCTTTGAAGAAAAGAAATGTATTTCTTCAGTTGATTGTCATGTGTTACAGAGATTTCAACACGTTTCAAAGAACATTTCAAAACATTTGCATTCCTCAGAGATTTCTAAAGAAAGGTAGTTTGAAACTTGGTTGTTTTCGGAAAGAAAAATTAAAATTTTCTTGCTGCAGTGAAAGAGATGTTTCAATCTGCCTACACTCAGAAAAAGGAATTGATTAAAACTACAAAACATTTTTGTTGAGTACATTTTGGTTATTTTAGCAAAATTCAAGCAAAATTGAACCATTTTACTTTAATTAACAAAACATTTTTTGCTGGCGATACAAAATTTTTTTTGGAATTGCAAAAAAAAAAAATTGTTTTCAACAAAAAAATTTTTTTTGTTGATTCAAACAAAATTTCCATTGACCTATATTTAAACAATTTTTTTGTTTAAATATAGGTCAATAAAAATTTTGTTTAAATCAACATTTTTTTTTTTTTTTTTTTTGCAATTCCAAAAAGAAAAATTTGTATCGTCAGCAAAAATATTTTGTTAATTGAAGTAAAATGGTTCAATTTTACATTGAATTTTGCTAAAACAACCAAAATGTACTCAGAAACATGTTTTGTAGTTTTAATCAATTTATTTTTCTGAGTGTAATTTGGTTTTTCTTTCGACATTTGTTTCACTTGATGTGGAAACTACAAGATGATTGTAGATATTCTTCTCATTTATATGATGTAGAAAAAAAATCGGTATTTTGAGAAGTATTCTATGAAAAATAAAAGTTTCTCATTATATCATTAATTCTTGGCCTAAAATACTCTGAGAATTGAGGTCTTCGTTTTGAAAAACAAGCGCATTTAGCGAATTCGAACTTCTTTATTCTCCATACAATGAGTAAAGAACATAACTAAATTTTCGAAGAATAAAGAAGACAACTACAGCAATTAATTATCTGCTGTCTGGATCAGGTGATTACTACCATATATTTGTTAATCTGATAAGGAATTAAAAGAAACAGAATCTGCAGACAGAAACGTGATTTTTTTTCCAGAATGTGATTTCCTTTCTCAAGTTAACTACTCTCTGCTCTCTTCATCAGGCGATGAAGAGAGCAAATAGTTAATTACTCTCTAGCAAATAGTTAATTGCTGGCAGAAGAGAGCAAATAGTTAATTGCTCTCGAAAGTGTAGTTGTGTTTTTACACATTTTATGGGGGGGGGGGAATAAGTTTCTCTTGTCAGGTTAACTACTCTCTTCTTTCTTCATCAGGCGATGAAGACATCAAATAAAAAATTGCTCGCGAAACTGTAGTTGTATTTTTTAAAACATTTTATGGAGAAAAAATAAGTTCTATTTCTATATATCTTTCATTTCTAGGTAATACTATCATTTCTGACTCGTATATATTTTTAAAATATTTTTTTGGTTTTATATAACGTCGTTAGTGTACAACTTCTTTTTATGAATTCATTCATGATGCGACATTGAACAACACGAAATATAAATAAAATGATATATAGAACATAACTCACCCAAGACTTCGACGCATTCGTTCTAATGTAGTTCAATCACTTTGAAATGCGTATTTTGTTATTTTTCAAACTTTTCCGACCAAATTATACGAATTGTAAATACACATTTATTAAACTATTTTTGATGAAATCTATTATGCGTAAAATGGGATATTACGAACCTATTTTGATACTTTTCGATTAGTTTATGTTTAAGAGCATATGTTTATTTATATATGAACATATCATGAACTATTTTATGATACAATTATATTTTTAAAAAAGACAAGTTGTTTGGCATTTTCTTATTAAAACTTTGAGATAATATTTCACTTTATGTCTTTAAAGGAATTTATATCATTAAGGTGTTTTTTCTCTCTTGAGTTGATCTACTTTTATTTATTTTCATGTCAATAACTTCTTTAAAAAAGACTGTTGTTGGCACAAAAATCTCACTGTAAAAATCTCACTGTAAATAAATCTCACTGTAAAAAATCCAACATTTTCAAAGAAAAAACAATAAAAGAACTATGTTATTTCGAAAACTTTAATGTGTGATACAAAGTAGTTTAATGCGTTTGACTGGATCTAATATTCTATAAAAATTAGTGATAATGCTATTCCCAAAAGTCTTTTTTTCTGCTTTTAGTGTAATCGATATATCGGTTTTCTTTTGCTGTTCTTTTTAGAAAATGACTTCTCCCACTAGATAATAAGAAGGTGAAAAAACTTGTTTATGTAAGCACCTTCTTATCGTTTTGCTATTTACATTCATCTTAAAATTATAAAATTTTAGTTTTTATCTGAGAAAAAAATATTTTAAGGATCTTAATATCGCTATCCATAAATCTATATTCAATACTTGGAAATTTTTCCATAGAAAATTTCACACGCCTTGCATTCATATTATTATTATTTTTTTAATTTACTTGCTACATTTGCTGCAATTTTTTTTTTAATTGGCGTAAAGCCAACATAGTGAAAAAGTACCCAAGCCGGGCTCGAACCCGGTTCATCAGTATAGCGCACTGACTTTCTACCAACTGAACGACTTGGGAACAATACTCAGCCTGACACTTTCTCACTATAACATGTTGGCAAGGCTATAAACGCAGCACACGATGAAATATTTTCCGTGAGCCACCAACCCTGAGGCAAACACGAAACCAAAGAAAATCCAGCATCGATAGTTGAACATATAACTTGCCAACATGTTATAGTGAGAAAGTGCCATGCTGAGTATCGTTCCCAAGTGGATCAGTTGGTAGAACGTCAGTGCGCTTTACTGCTGACCCTGGTTCGAGTCCCGAATTGGGTACTTTTTCACTATGTTGGTTTTACGCCTTTTGAGCAATTAAAAAAATGAATATCTCTATCAATTTTAGAAATTTCAAAACACGTATTTAATTAATGAGATAGCCTCTCTCTAATGACATAGTAATCTCTCAAAAGAACATACTTTTTTTTTTTTTTTTTTGAAAATGCTGCATTTTTTTACAGTGAGATTTATTTTTTACGGACTTTTATGTAATCAATAGTCTTTTTTGTGACACTATTAAGAGAAAACTAAATAAAAGTGGATCAACACAAAGAGAAAAACTTCCTTTAAGGAGTTTTGTCTAATATTAATGTATATTTTTAAAATTTTTATTTGTAACGATTTTATTGGTTATGTAATTAAGAGTTAGAAAGAAATCCATAAAAAATCAAATCTGTTGCGCTTTCTGTTAATTTAAGGGTGCAAAATACGAGCGATTGTTAAATGTAAAGAAAAACTTAAGGCACTGTAAAAGTATTTCTGAAGCACGCAACGCATTATGCATGATTTACCTTTTTTTTTCTTTTGTAAGAGCTTTTTAAAAAATTTCCTTTTCATTCTACCTCTGCGAAAGCAGAAAATTGAGTATTTCTTTTCATTTCATATAGCTGTATCACTACTTTTTGGTGTCTAAAGAATGAAGATTAAAATTTCGGAACACTCTTTCTCCATTTTTATAATGCATCTAAATTGCTTTCCTTGAAAAAAAAAATAAATTTTGTGCTTATATAAAATTTGCTAAATATCTTTTAGTTTCTCAAAATATGCATGAATAAAAATATAGATGTTAAATACATGATTATAAGTACTTTTAAGGAATTTATGATTATAATAGTAAATTTTTTTTTAAATGCAATGATTTGTGTTACATTTCTGTGAAAACAACTTGTTTGTTTCAAATGAATATCAAAATTAGATCTGTGTATTCGATCTTTATTCTTGAAGTTTTAATTTTTTTCTGTGCGTATGAAACACCTCTTAGAAAACATAAAAAATAGTGATAAATTTAAAGACATATATATTTACGAGCGAAAATTGAACGCTTTTTTTGTAATCCTTTAAATAATAAAGCATTATTTAAAGGCTCTAAAGACTTATTTATATCGTGTAAAACTGTAAATACTAACATTCCAATAAATTTTTAAGAGTTATTACGTCTTTGTATTGAAGATTATATTAGTTACAAATAATAGTTCTGGATAAAGTAGTTTGAGATCCGATTAAACTAAAAAATGTTGTAAACGAGTTTTATAGGTTATTCAGTAATCATTTTAATCTCAATACATAAAATTTTTCCATCGTTCTTATATGAAAAATTTCAAAACATCAGATGAAAAACTAACACCATTTAATCTTTAATTAAATGCTAATAAAAATGCTTCAAAATTGTAATTAAATTAAAAAACTCTTTTTTTAATGTAAAGTTTTAAAGAAGACAAACTATACACATGCAATACACTCTCAGAAAAAACTGTAAATTTATGAGCGTTTGTCCTTCAATTTTCACGGGCAACAGTCTTATTTGATGAAAAACGGTCTGATCCACTAAATAAGCGGGTTTATCCCTTATATACTTAGAAAATTAAGAGCAATCCACACATTCTTACAGTTCTAGCCCATATATTAGCAAAAATAAGGTACGACCCCATACATTGACCTTCGCTAGGGTGTAACCCTTCATTTTACTCGTGTTTCGAAAATTTTAACCCACCAAAAAAGCGATTCTGTGATGATTATATAACGTGCTACGTGCTACAGAGCAGTAAGTAAAGTGTTATTGTGTTTTAAAGTGCATTATATCCTGTGCATTATAATGCTGTATTACTTTGCCCCGTAAAATTACGGGCTGCACAAAAGGATGAGCATGGATTGTTTTTTTTACGGGATATGACTGGAATCTCTGCTGCCGGCCTCTGCCCGTAATTTTCCTGCAATTTTTTTACAGTGTATTAAAGGGGTTATACATGTTTTTCAGCTTCAAAAAATGCGTTTTTTTTATTATCGGATTGTCTGACATTTCATAAATGTTCTCTTAAAATTATTTTGTAAAATTTCGTAGACATATAGCAGATGTAGCGACTTTTGTTAATACAGTGAACGAGTGAGTGGTACTTAATTTGAGCGCGATTTCTATCATAACGTTTTATTAAGTCAGTACCTCATATATTTAGTCAAGGAATGAACTGATTTTTTTTTTATTTATTTAATGAATGCTTAAATATTTTTCTAATCCTTGACCGATTTTATGGGTTTATTTTTAATTCGTTCTTTCCTTACAAACAATTAAAAATCAGATTTGTTATTAGAAAATGGTAGATTAAGCTTGGTATTTCTACGTTTCGTTAAAAATGCATAGTTTCTACAAAAGTCAATGATCGAAGACTAGACAGTTACCGTAACTTCCAAAATTAAGTGCACACTTCGTTTTAAATGATCATTCGTGTTTGGATTGAAAATAAAAGCATTAGATAAAGAAACTAACTCAAACTTTTAAAGATGTTTCCTGATGTTTAATGTTATTTATTTCTCATGAATCAATACAAAAATATGTTATATTAAATATAAATATAAACCTATAAAAGCAACCGTCAAAAACACCATGGGACCATCATATTCATGCCAAAATATTAAATTTTCTTTCATCTCTTGAAACAAATTTAGGCAGAACAGTTTAGACATTAAAGTGTACTCTTTTACAAATTTCTAAACGCTAACCAATATTCCTTTAGACAACTAAGGTTTATTTTTAGCTTTTATGACATTATAGCCAGTACTTCTAATGTCTCTGAGCACACTATTTGCAGAAACAGATTTGCCTAACGTTTCTGCAACAGATTTGCCTAATGTTCTGACATGTAGTAATCCTAAAATGACCCACTAATCGAATTTCGAACTTGTGACCAATCCCAATGATCTTCTCGCACCTTAAAACGGCAGGATACAAAATTCCGTCAAAATCGTTAGAGCCGTTTTTAATGTAAAATTTGCATACACATAGACATATAGACACAGACGCTCGTGACTTAATTCTGTGTATGTTTCCGCGGAGAGATCAAAACTGGCCCGCGCCGATCGGAGCGGCAGATTTTTTACGTTTTCGGAAGCTAAACAAGTATGTGTCTGGTATTTGTATGACCGTAGAATATTCAACTAGCCCAATAACATCTTAATTCAATGAAGTGAAGCAACGTTAGCCCGAGGGCTATAAGCTTTAGACCTTTGGGAATCGTTTCTGTGTTGTTCGTCTTCTAATAAAATTATTTGTCTGGAGATTGGCTGGATTTACTGGAGAAATTCTGTGATCTCATTTCATTGCCTTACTACTTCGCCATACTCGCTAAATTCGACTGCAACTTGCTATATCATTGAAGGACTGCCATCTTTTCATCGAATAGTATTCATCGTAATATCTCAACCTCGTCAAAATGCTACATATATATCTGTGTGTGTGTGTATTTGTGTATAGGTATGAAAAATTAAGGATGTTTGCAAATATGAATATGTTGAATAAAGTATGGAGTATTGATAATAAAAGTAATTTAACAATAAAAAATTGTAATAAAACGTTAAAGATTTATTAACTCTAGCATTTTAATAGCTATCCACTCTAGCATTTAAATAAAATCTGCTAATGAAACATTTTTTTTATCTTAGGCGTTTGAAATGCATTCGAATTTGCTGAAATATGCATTAGACGTATGTCCATAACCAATATACAGCAATGTAGAATCTCGTGTTACAGAAATATTACCTGTTTCAAGACCATAGAAATAAAACACATAATACATCAGCTGGAGTTGCAATGCAAGAAATCTTGAAATCAATAAAATGTCAAACAGTCTCTTTTTGGTTTGAAAATGACAAATTGGAAATGGTTTTCTGGTACTGATTTCTATTATGAAAGGAAAAGTGAATATTTCCTCTCATCATCCATCTTTTTTTCTTATTTTACTGTCTATCAATGTTATGTGACTAAGTGGCATCGAAGGAAATGAAAGATTACTTGTAGATATAGATTTGAAAAAAAAATTATATTTGTTCCAAAAAATAGCTTTAAATATTTTATTTAATAATTTTTTTGATAAAGCAAATTCTGACACCGTTAGTTTTAAACGCAACCATCCTCAATATTCGGCCTGCGGATCGCATACGGCTGGCAGACTTTTTATGCATGGTCCAAGTGACATAAACCTTAAATGATATTTATAAATGTTTGAGATGGACATAAAATATATTTAAGTATGTCACTATTGTTTTATATTAGTTTATGGAAATACAAAATATACCTTGTTATTTATAATTGATTTAAAATTATGTTAAAAGACACTAAATATTATTTGTTTGGTTAAAAGTTCTCTTTATATGTAGTATTGTTTGCGCTACAGCGATGTGCCTAAGTTTTAATCTTGAACACTTATCAAGCATTAGTAAAAATTAATTAAAATTGACTATATATTTTTCGATTAAAAAATAAATGCTTTGAGAAAAATTCTGACTTATTAAAGAATCCTTTCGGATATTTTAATTTCAGAATTTAGTATTTGGATAATTTGAGCATTATCGTATTATTAAGTTTTATACTTAGTATATAGCTAATATGGATTTTATCAGTTTTGCCATATTTCTTTGATTTATTACTTTTATTAAACTAGCAATAATTTTTTTTATATTATTATATGAGTATAGTATGTTGCGGCCCACCTAACTTAGCGAACATATGTTTGCGGCCCATGAGAAGAAAAGTTTGAGTATGGCTGTTTTAGAGCTATAGTTTCAATTGCAATAATATTTAAAATGTTGTTCTTCATCATATGAAAATTCATTTACGTCAGAATAGTCATTTTTATAAAACTTATGAAATTTAAATATTTATACGTTTCTCAGTTCCTATAAAGTATACCAAGAAAAACATCCTACGTGCTCTAAAAAGTAAAAAAATGTTAAAATTCCAGTTTTGTTCGACGCAAACTTACCGAATTATGATACTTAGAATTTTTATCGTCTTCCTGCACTAAAACCGCGTTTGTTCGTTTTTAATGCCAGTGAACGCTGAAAATTAGAAATATTAAAAGTATCATAACTGGATAAATTTTGGCCTTAGAAGAAATAATTTTTTACTGTTTTGCTGGATAGAGCACGGAGAAAGTGCCCCTAAATGTAGAATCTGGGATCCAGGAACCGTATAAAAATTTGAGTTCCGTAACTTATAAAAAAATCAACTATTTTGACGTAGATATAGATAGTCGTATGATGATGAAATTTTGAAAAATTGCATGGTGTTATTGGATATATTCCTAAAACACTAAAAATTTACGAATTGGCTATAGTCATAGTCAATAGCAATAGTGGAGTTAGACTTAGTAGCATTTTCCATGCGAGTGTATAGCAGAACGAGACATATAATATTCCAACATAACAATTCACTTTGTTTATTTTAAAATAGTAAACGTAGGAATTGTGTATAAAAAAACATTTGATTTATGTCCACAGTTTTTAAGTTATTAAATCGAAACATACAGTTGTTTATTTGAGTGATAATTTCTCCAAGTGAACGAAATATTCAGACAAAAAATGTTTGAAAGGTTTGTACTTATTAAAAACTAGCTGAAGTATCCGGCATTGTCCTACATTTTAAGAATGTTTGTGTAGAAAAATGTAATTTAAAATTAAATATGTTGTATAGAGAACTTCAAAATGTTAAAATAAGCCAATATTTCAATAATTGTGTGTTTATCCTGATTTAATACGTTCTTCAAACTCATATGACGTTACAGTGACCTACTGATGTCATATCTAATTGCTTTCTCTATTGCTCATATTGATACTCTCTTTCTATGATTCTCAAACATTTGAAAATGTCCGTTAAAATTCCCGAGGCTAACGAAAAAGACAGGCTACCGCGGTGCATTCCATTATCTTTTTTTACAGACCGCACATGACGTGATACTCTATCATTTAGAATGACGTGATACTCTTTTCGTACACCTACATTGGTGGATTCGAGCATCATGTGACTCCGGCGGTCTGTAAAAAAAGATATGCGTAAAGCACCGCGGTAGCCTTTCTTTTTAGTTAGCCTCGTAAAATTCCAATATGACGTCATATTAATTTTCTTTTTAATTCTTTAATGATGCCATATTAACCAACTTTCTGTACTTACACATACTCATTCATACTCCTTGTATTATTGAGAAATGTTTGAAAATTTCCGTTATATTACCAATAAGACGTCATATTAATCTTTATTTCAACTTGTTGAAACTTTTTATTTCATTTTCATTTTTCACGTGGAAATCTTTCAATAGAAATTTAATTATTGTAGAAAGAATTTTACTGTGGATTTTCAATACCTGGCAACTGCTAAAATGAAAGATGTTTAAATTTAATAGGAAAAGTCTGTTAAAGTTTTCGTTTTTTATTAATTAAAAATTAACTATACATTATTTTGATTCCGGATTACATTAGTTGCCTCGGCCGTGTTTTAACACACCTACAGGTAGCATTTCACAATTCTAGCTTTCAAACTGTTGATTTGTATAGAAGTACAGACAGACAGACAGCTAAATATTCATTTTTATGTATTAGATTGTGCTTTTCTTTTCCTAAGTTATAAAATTGCCGTATATACCTACGTATAACGCGCATTTCTGAAAAAAGAAAATTGATAAAAGCTTACAGATAGACGTTATACACCGGGCATAAAAACGAAAGGTTAAAAATTAAGCATAAGAATTGAGATTTGTATATTAAGAGGGTTGCCACTAACGACTATTTTTATATTTTAGTTTCACCTCTATTTCGAAAACTACAATCTTTGTGGTAGAATTCTCTTGCAGTTTTTGTTGAAATTTATGACAAGGAGTATAATTTGGAATATGAGTACGAACTCTTTCAAATAGAAAAAAAAAAGTAGTCGGCATTGGCAACCCTGAAAACTCTATCAGGGTCAAAGTCTTTACGTTGATAAAATGTTGAAATGATGAATGACACTGGAATTTACGAACAAATTTATTTGGATATAAGTAAAAATAAAAGTTTTTCTTCCCGTACATACTTAAAGCAAAATGTTATTCTAAATTTCTGGTGCCACTGTGGTATTTGGAGATTAACCTTTTAGCTACTGAGTATAATTGTAATATTATTGATTATTATTGAATCATATCTTGTCCAACGTGACTTCAGAGTAAACACTTTACTATAGTAGAGTAATCTGTGTGCATTTTTGTTTTAAATATTAGACTTCGAAGCATATCATTATGAGATCAAAATTGCAAGTATGTTCGAGTATAATTAATAAAACAGGAAAGAAAATGGATGTCCACATATATCTGAATGTTAGGTAGTGATGAGATTAAAATTAAGTGGAATATATAATATCCCACTACACTTCAAGGGGTTAATGAACAAGAGAAGTAAAGTAATTATTGATGAACGATAGTAAGACTCTAAATGCTTTGTTGAGATTTTCAAGCAGATAGGCTTGGCAGATGCGTATGTCTTGACTTCACTTTTACATATTTTATTTGTTTGTTCTAATTATTATACTTTGTCATGCGCTTCATTGTAATTTCGTGCTACATATCCCATGAACGTTCCTTTGCTAAAAAAGGCGGTGCATGTAAAACGGCAAACATACTTAAACATACAAAAATGTAATCTCAAATCGTTGGTACGTAGTCGATATGCTCTGGAGATTTTCTGGGCTTGGCGGAATGTTGAGATTTTGAATGCCTAATATTTCGTTTTTTTGTTTATTTAGATAAGTTCAGAGAAAAATAATTTTACATTATTTTAATATATTTCTTATATGAGGAGGTTTAGAGTGACAGAGGAGTACGTCAAAATTTAGTAACTTGAAAAATAAAGGGTTTTGTTAAACTTGTCGTATTGCCGTTCCATTAAGTGGTCCAACTTGTTTTTCCCTCTAGCAACTTCCTAAGTGGACTATGACTTATTTGACTGTCACAATGGATAGAAATTATTATACGTTCAGAGAAAATATGGTTATCTAGATTTTTCAAATTTTTTACTTACTCCACTGTCATTCTAACCCCCTCATATTATGAATTGTTTAGCACCCTATCAATTGATCATTTCTCATTTCCAGTAAATAAAATTATTATCATTTTAGAAATGAATTAATTTACTTTAAACAAATTCTTAATTAAATTGGTGAATACACATTTGAAATCGCAAATGAAACTAACTATACTAGTTTAAGTTTTACACAAGGTTTTTCTCTTTTTACTACACTGAAAGTGAGCACTAAAAGGACATATGCTATTGATTTACTCGCATTCACTTTAATTGATCGAAAACAAAATAGACTTTGTCACGAAACATTTTCCAATTTTCTACTTAATGGTATTTATGATGCTTCTTAGTGCTGTTTGTGAAGGTAATTAGAAAAACCCTAATATGTTAAAAAGAATAACACAACTTTGTTACATAATTTATTTTTATTTCACTTACTGGTATCGAGAAAATATTTAATCACAACTCAGTGATAACTAAATGGACTGAATAATCGGCACGAGACACTGTACTAGTTCAATAAATATAATTAAAAAATATTTTGCACAGATTTTCGAAATCAATCTTCATTTCATGATATTAAGAAGCGATTAAAAATAAATCATTATTTCTTGAATAATAGCGTGTATACGGTTTAAATCATCTAACTTGTGGAAAGTGTGCTAGACCTGACCATCCTTTTAGCAAACAATTGAAATATATTCTCGTAAATGTTGAAGGATTTCTCATTATCGTTTTTCATTGTACTATTTAAAAATTAGACAATTTTTTTTGTGCATTAGTAATGTATAATTAAACACCTTAACTACATTTTATTGGCAAGTGTCATCGGACACTTTTCATTAAGATATTTTTACAAATTTCTTTTGGAAATATTGAGCCAACTGTATCCTTCATCATGCATGGTTATTTTTGGAAATGTAAGAGAAATATTAACATTCATTCTTCCCACTAAAAAATCATTCATGAGATAACTAATTAAACAACTAATTTACTCAGAAATTTCTTTTGATCCTCCCTGTTTCATAAAATGGTGGAAATAATCTGTAATTACCATAGATTATTTTATTTGTTATGAGCCATGTGTGCAGGCATTTACAGAAAATATGCACATATGTCCACGAAATATATTCTTTTCATTTAAAAATTCTGAATTATTTTCATATCTTTTGCTAATAACAAGAAAAGATTTCAACAACGTTTACAGAAACTAGCCCAAAATTTGACAACGAAGAAATTTATAAAATTATACTGAAATGTAGAAAGATTGCATCGAGCATTTGGTAAGACATATAGTGTTCATTTTATGTAATTCTGCATTTACGGATGCTCCGTATGATTGTGCATTTGCATATTGTGGCTATAGATATGATAATTGCACATAAATACATTAAGATTTACAAAATTCATCAAAAGTTAATATTTCTATTCTGTTTCTTAAAACTGTATTAAAAAAAATTACGTTTTAGTAGATATATCATATATACATGTAATAAAAGGGTTAAAAATTCAATTCCAGCTTAGTTTAATAAAATTGTCTGCATTATCTTTTTAATGTCGAATATGAAAATCCATCTAATAATATTTAATCCAATGTAATTTAAGAAATATCATTCAGAATTTATCACTAATGTTAAAACATATGTTGTGAAATTATGCCACAAGAGATAAGAGCACGCTTCATTAAAAAAGTTCCAATTCAGTTGGTGTGGTTAGCCATATCTCAAACTTTTAAAATACCTTGCACGCTGCACAAGTGTTTTCAATATCCTAAACGTTGACATCAATAGAAATAACTTTTTATGCTAAAATAATTGGAAATGGCATACTTTGTCCAAGGTGTGTGTCAGAAACAGCGCCTTGCTGGGCAAACGGCTGAAAGGCTGTATCTAGAATGCATAGTATCCTTAGGATAGAAACTGGAAAATGTTGCATAATAAATAAAAGCACATGCTGCTTATTTATTTATTTTTTGAAAAATAAATTTAACACTTATACCGGAAAAAATACTTTATAAAATATTTAATAAAAAAATTAACACATAAGTTAATGTGGGCCTGCCATTAGATATATAGAGCATTGATTCGAGCTGCCTAAATGTGCCTTTGAGCCGTTTAGAGAGCAAAATTGTAATAATTCAATACGCAAAATGCAGAATTCTATTGACATCGGAACTCAAGTTTATTATATTGTTAGAAAAAAGAAAAACACGATTCGCATTGCTCCCAAACAGTGGTCGAGCCGTCGCGTCGTTGGACATTGCAGTGAATTTATTTAAAACTATAATAAGGAACAATGCACCACTAAAAAATTAATAATACTAATATAAAAGTCTTTAGAATTGTATGCCAACCAAGTCGGGTTGACAGAACGCAATGTTCATTCAACGATTATTGAGTTTCGAAGGATAATATTAATGAGATGAGCCATGGTAATAGAAATAGGCTATTTAGACGGTACAGATGAAGCAACTGAAGAAATTCGGTTGTTAAATAACGTAAATTATAAATAGGAAAATAGAAAAAATATACGTTCCATCTACATCTCACAGCTTGGAAATCAATCGAAAAAGTGGATTTCTCAATAGCTGCATTAACAATTTCTCCGTACTTTGAAGATTAACAGTCTTATATTTCGAGATGCATCATTAATATTTATTAATCATTTTGTTCCGTATACGATTTAAGGGGATTCCACTATGAAATGTCAAATGTTTTCTCAACGAAGGATGCAGTAAACGAAACCAAAGTTTTCCAAAATAAGTGAACGCATTTTTAGCTTCGAAATTTTTTTTCATCGGTAAAACAATAACAATAATGAAAAAAACTGGTAGTAGACCCCTATTTTAAAACGTGTGTACGCAGTGTATCCGGCTATGCGCGGTAAAGGATTATGCCTTGTAGAGTCATCACAAACACATAAACGGATTGGGTTATGAATGCAAATTACATTTTTGGAGCCTCGAATTTATTTTCATTAAAACTGACACATAGAAAACAAAATAGTGAATATTTGAAAATCGATATACTAATTTCACATTTTTTTCTTCAAAATTAAGGAATTATATAACAATATACAGAAGTTATTTTTAGGGTTATGTTCATTTCACGAACACTCCCGCTCCGTTGTCTGTCCGTCACAGAGCAGTTCTCAGAAACTATATAAGTTACAGGCATGAAAATCTGCGTACTTATAACTAAATACCTAATATGAAGCTCAAAATATTAAAATGTGAAAAAATCATATTATTTTAATATAGAGAGATAGAAAACCCAAAATTCTAACAGCCTTTTCCTATTAAATTTAAACATTTTTCGTTATACAGATGCCAACAATTCAAAATCCACAATAAAATTCTTTCTACAATAATTTATTTTCTATTGAAAGATTTCCACGTGAAAAATTAATGATATGTGAAAAATTGTGATTAATGAAAAATTAATGAAATAATGAAATAAAAAGTTTCACCAGTTAAAAAATTAATATGACGTCATAATGGTAATAAAGCGGAAATTTTCAAAGATTTCTCAATAATACAAGGAGCATGAGTATGCGTATGTACAGAAAGCAGATTAATATCACGTTAATAGAGAATTAAAAAGAAAATTAATTTGACGTCATATTGGAAGTTTAACGGATTTTTCCTTTCAAAGGTTTTTAGAATCATACAAAGCGAGTATCAATATGAGTAATAGAGAATAGTAAATATACGAGTTTGAGGAACGTATTTAATCATGACAAAAACCCGATTATGGAAATATTCGCTTATTTTAACATTTTGAAGGTGCACAACATGTTTCATTTTGAAATTATTATTATTTTTTTTTAAGTATCGCATTTAGTCCACATTACACATATTATTATGACAGAGTATAATAGCGGACTTCGCCTGCTATCGGGCCTGTTCAGATATTCAAAAACACGGAGTTAGTTATAAAGCGAGTTGTATTTGTTTTTAATTATCGGGGGGTGAAACGTTTACCTTAATTAATGCATTTATTTTTCTTTTAATGTTACGTGAGCGACGTCACGGGTAACAGCTAAATATAAAATAACTAATCTTCCGTAATCTGTGGACAAGGTTAGCTCCAAACATGGGCCTTTGCTAGCAACAATATAGTTTAAAATCAATGTAGATCCTTTTAAAGAACTGTCACAAAAAGTCTCACTTTCTAAAATACGCAATTTGGCAGTAGGACCTGGATTACAGAGGATTACGCAATAGGTTTAAATATCTATTTTATATAAAGTATTTTTTTTTAATATCGCATTTAGTCCACATAACAGATATTATTATGACAGAGTAATAATACCGGTAAATTTTTACTTTATAAAAAACACTTTTTTTTTTTTGAAAATGAAATTTATTTGAATTTATTAAAGAAAAGATAAAGTGTTTTGAAAGGAAAAATAAACGAAACCCTTTGTGAGATCTTCGATCACACTTACCCCCTTGTTATAATTTTCCATTAAAAGACTATCTGTCCAACTCGACAAATTTTTTGATGATCGGTTGATCGTGTTTGGAATGCCACGCTTCACCACATGTTGAAAATATGGTTTTGAAAAAAACGCGGGAAGGAAAACAAACTTCTGTCTTTTCAGCTGACGCATGATTCTGTTCAAAGGATTCCCACCTTCATAAATAATTTGAATGATCCAAACTCGTTTTAGGCACATATTCTAAACAGTTTAGGAATGCAAAAAATATCGGAAAAATCGAATTTTCCGACCGAACAAAGTGGAATCTTCCCTTAAATTCCACTAGTTTGAAAAGTATTAAGTCCATTTTAATCATGAACATGTTTCATTTATGATCTTTAAAGTATGTGGAAACAAATTTCAGGAACATGAGAGTTTCCAAATAAAATTATTTGTAAATTGTAAGACATTTTTCTGCCTTCTCCAATGCGATTTGAAATTTACTAATAAACGTATATTTTCTCCTGGCACCAGTAAGTAAAATTAATGTGGAAAGATGCAATAATATAAGGTTTTACAGGAAAATGTGGAACTCTATTTGAAATATGCTACTAGAATAAACACATTTGTGATTTTCGTTGTTTCGTAAAATTTCATTGCTCGCGATATTTTATCCAAATCCACAGTTGCAAAACATGACTTATGATTGAAACTTGATTTCTATGATTATTTTAGGTACAAAAAAACTAACACACTACAATTTCCTCAAAATAATGCACTTTTAGAAAATTTAAGATGAAATATCTTTTCTACCAAGTGGGACGAATTCTAGTAAAATCGCCAAAATCGATGAAATAAAAACTTAGCTGAAACTGACCAACAGGAATGCCCAACCTGAAACTGATAAATGCCTTCTTTAATGGGGTATAGCTGACCTACAATGGAAAGTAAATAGAGGGAATTCTATAAATATTGCATTGATATAAGCTGATAGTCACTTTTCCAATCTAAAACTTTTAATTTTCAAAAGGAAATTTTGCTTTCAAAATATATTTTAAAATATTGTAAAAAATAAATAAATAAATAAATAAATAAGTAGTAGCGCAATGCTGGGAAGTTTTAGGGTCTTTATTCGATGGAAAGTGACCAGTACAATAGTAGATTGCAGGTAAATTTATTCTACAATTGTTATTTTAATTTGCGTAATGCATGGGGCAGATAGTGCAGAGATTCTCGAACATTTCGAAATATACAGTAGAACTTCCCTTTAACGAAGTCCCTATTTAACGAATTTTTCTACTTAACGAAATTTTCTGCAAAACTTTGATTTTGAACACCATTAGCATGTAAATTAATCTCCATATTACGAAAAATATATTCTATATAACGGAATTTATTCCACTTCTGTACATGTACAGAATTCAAACTAAAAGGTTGCTGTTGCGATGGATATGCGAATTTATTTCAGCGGATTGTGCGAAAATGAACACATTTAAATAATTTCCATTCAGCTTGATGCTAAATAAAACTATTTTTTTTCACATTAAGAAAACCCTTTATTACTCTTTCTAAATTACTCTTTCACTCTTTCTCACTAAATTACTCTTTCACAACGAGACTCCAGCGCTGACAGTTAAGGGAAGTCAAAATCATCTTTTTACATTCAATGATATGGTCGGGTTCAACGATGTAGAAGATGCAGTAACATAATGGCATTAGAAGAAAAAAATATCAATTAGATTCAGACGTCTGACGTTCCCCTTCTGACCTCTCATTGTCGATAGATAATTCCTTTGTACATCCACAAGAATGTGCTTCAAAATGCAAATCGAACAACATCAAAGTTATTTTTGTTACTGCTAATACAACTTCTAAACTTCAACCATTAGTCTAAGGAATAATAAAAAATCTTGAAGTACATTATCGAAAAATACAGAAAAAAGACAATGTAGTGAAAACATTAGTTTGAGAACCTGTGTATCAGAACTGATGAAAGCTTGAGCCAAAGTTTGGGAATGTGATGTGATTTCATCGACGGTAAACAACTGTTTTGTAAAAGAGGGTTTCATAATTGAAACTGAATCAAATGCTCCTGAATCCACTACCTGTTTGTCATATCTGAAGGAAAAATTTCATGAATTTAAGTTGATTTCTATTTAACGAATTTTCTTCATACCGAAGTTTTTAAGTGTAACGATGAGATTTTGTTAAATGGAAGTTTCACTGTATTTGAAGTTTAATAGTAGCAGCGCTGTAATTCTCGAAACAAGGTATCCATGTCAGAAGAAGTGGGTGTTTTGTACTCACTGTCCTTGAAACGCAACTAACCTAACAATTGAGGCTAGATAAATCAAGTGAATATATGAAGCTATGCAATTTGTAGTTCACGCTAAATCAAATTGCTGACGCATAGCGTGCCGACGACTGCTGCATAGATTGCTGACGCTATCGTTTGCAGTCATGTTTTTTCTTAAGTAAATATGTTTCATATCTGTTTTATAGATTTTGCGACAGGTATTATACGTGGGGTTACGTACATGAAACACAGTGTACATTTTATTTAATACGCATTTTATTTAATATTTTGAAATCGTGCTTTTTTATTATTGTTTTATTATTGTTTACGAAATAAAATTTAGAGATAGCATCTTTTACTGATTTGTTTACAAAAAAATTGGCAAATCAGTTACAGCAACATATATTACAAAATATTCAAGATATTTTTGCTATTTCTCAAGATTTAATATATCATATTTCGAAAGAAAAATATAATTATGCGCACGCTTTTTAGAGTCTCTAGCATGTAAAAAAGTATCTGTTTTTTTAATGCTATTCTCAGTTTTTAGATGCTTCAGAAATTGTATCACATTTTTCTAGTTCTTGGATTTTTTTTCTGACTCCATAACTTTTGTAGTGTATTGAGCAATATTAAAAGGTAGAAGCATTACTGACTCCCTACATAATACGTATCATTTAATTCTCCTTATATGAGAAGCATTGTATAACTAGCTTGAATAAATGTACAAAGTACAAACATATGGAAGAAACAGGGATTTGTAAGCATGTAATGCTAATTTTGATTGTGAAATGTGATTTAAAACCCTTTCACCGTTTGAAGATTTTCCAATATTTCTATAAATATGCTTGTAAATCCCAGAATATATATTTTTTAAATCGCTGTTTGATGCTATAATATCTTTTATAACTCCTCATTATATATACGGTTCAAATAAATAATATAACTCCTCATTCTATATACGGTTCAAAAAAGTATTACGTTCAAAATATTTTTGTCTACAGCCATTTTAACATGATTACATGAAACGGAAAAACACGGGCCTAACATTAAAGGGAAACAGTTTACTTTGATATTAATGCTATAAACGATTTTAAGCACTAAAACAGAAAACATGCGTTGCTCAATTGTTATGAACTCGGGGATTCTTGGAACACAAAGTGAAATTTCTTACATGGAAAACTTAACAATAAATGTTAATAAATGAGCCGTTGAGAATCAGAGTGGACCAACCTCGTAGACCAACCTTTCCAAAATACATACAATTTTTAGTTGAACTCTTTTAGACCAATTCTACAAGTGCCAGAGGAGACCAGCATATGATGGTTAAGTTGGTAGTGCAAGAGTGGACCAAGCCAAGTGATACGATCTTGCTTTGACAACTTTATATCCAAGTTGCGCTGAACCATCTTTTAAACCGGCTCTAGCACTTAGTTCGATATTCAAAAAAATTCATAATACAGTGCAATTTATAATACAAATAATGCTTTGACACTTCAAATTAATTTTTCACAAAAATATTTTATAGTCCACCCTGGTTCTCAACGCCTCAAATCAAAGTTATAAGCTTTTTTTTTTTTTTTTTTTTTTTTTTTTTGTTGCATTGAGAAAATAATGAAACTATGTACCGGAAAATTTGTAGCAGGAAAAATTAATTTTAATCTCTATGTTTTATAAGCATGTATTAAGATAATGCACCTTTGAACAATCGAGCTACCTAACCGTGCATTTAAACAGATTAGATAGGCCAAATTAGTGCAACACAATTTTCATTTTATGAAATTCCTCTATGTCCAGGATATATTTAACGTTTCAACCTTAGTCTTTACTTTCTTCCATCTATACAAGAAAAAATGTATTGGAATCGCGAAATTTTCGACTTCTGTTTTTTGACAGATTTGTATGTTTTAGAAGGTCCTGAACATGTATTGATTGATTTTAGAAAATGTCTGTGCTTGTGTCTGTGTGTCTATCTATCGGTTTATAAGTATGTGACACACATTTTGTTGACTCTATATCTCAATAAATAGTTCACGGAATTTAATCAAACTTCAGATTCAGCTAGACATTATAAATTGTTGCTGATTAGGTTTGGGTGTATATCGCCCGACAAGCCGCCTTTCTTGGTGCCAGTACGTCACGACCACGCTACATGTCCACAAATTGATTTCGGACTGCAGTTTTTGTAAGGTTCACTCAATCTCTCATACATTCGGGGTTGATAAAATGAGTACCAAGCTTGCTTGGGAAATAAAAACTGAAAGTCCCACGTTATGCTGACCACATGAACGGGATATATGCTATTAACACCGGGCCCATGGTCAAGCAAAAATGGATGAACACTATAAGCCATGATCCGTAATTGATTGTACTGGTGCGGATTTACTTTTCTAGTATATCGTTCAACAGGTGGCGCTGCATTTTTGAAGATTTATGAGATATACAACTGCAAACTATATCTGAAGAACTAATGCAGGAAATTAAATCAGACTTCATATTCTATTATAAACTTGAAATAGATAGATGATGATTAGGTTTGGTTGTTTATCACCCAACAGGTAGCGCTTCTGTGCTGTGTTTTATTATTTTTGCGATAACTATATCTCAAGAACTAAAGCCCGGAACGACAGAAATAGATGCTGATTTGATTTGTCTGCATACCGTCCAAAAGGTGGCGCTGCTATGCTTTGTTTTTCCTTATTTCCGTGACAGTTATACTTAAAAAACAAAAGGCGCAGAATTTCATGAAACTGGATATTCTGTAAGACATTTATATAAATATATGCTGATTCAATTTGAGCTTGATCACACAACAGGTCAGGCTGCTATCCTATGCTTGGGAAAAGATTCCTAATCGGTACCACAATCAATTGATGCAATTTTTTGAGTGGGGTTTGCAGTATTTTTATCTCCATTCTTACAACTCTGAAACACCGTTAAGCACATTGTAGTTAGTATCACTCATTTTTATGCTAATCTGTAGGCTGTGGACCTAATTACAGAATTTTATCACTAAGTTTTCTCGCGATGATCTATACCGTATTTTCTATTGTGTAGAAATGCACCATATTTTATATTTGAGTTTTGTAATAAAAATGTATATGTTGATAAAATTTTAATTTTAGTACCTAACAGGGTCCATTATTGTCCTGTTCTTTTAATTCACTTATTGTCTTATATTCGAAGAAATGCACTATGCTTTACATTCCTAATTTCTGATGTTGTAATAAATTAAGATATTAGAATGGTATAGAATAAAGTTTTGCGATGGCCACAGGATACTAGTTTTGTATATTTATAAAGTAGAAAGATATTTCACACTAAAGTCCGCCAAATTGTCCACTGACTGGATTTCGTACAGGAATAATACCAAACAATGATAGGACGTAATATACCATGTAATAAATGTAATTATTCTATTTTTCTAAAACCATTCAATTGTGCCAGCCAATTTTTACACAAAGGCACAATGAAAATCTGCCAATCAGAAAAGTTAATTCTTTCTGGAAAAGCCATTCTTGCGTTTAGACATAGCAATAGAAATAGTGCTATATATTTAGATACATATCAAGTACACCTTGTTCGTAGAAAAAAAAGGAATGTAACTTCAAAAGTATCGTAAAAAATATATTTTAATAACAAGAGTCATTAATGTTTCTTTACGTAGTTTGCAGCTGAAAAATGATACATATTCTGAAACCGAATTCATATGTTTTAATCATACTGTTTCATATATGTTTTAAATTTTCGATTAATAAGAGATCCTTTACAGTTTGTACTCCAGATCAGTTGACAAGTAAAATAAATAAAATACATGAAATAGCAAGATACAACGGATATAAAGAAAGTACTATTAATAAAATAATTACGAGCATGGAGAAGAAAGAGAAGAAAAACTTCAATAAACAAAATTCAAAGTTATCTCTTTACAATATTTTATTGGGTTATTTGAAAAATTGAAATATAAATTTAGCAAATTCAATATATGTCTTATCACAAAACCATCCATAAAATTGAAAAGCGTAGTTTGTAAGAAAACAGACCCATTAGAGCCATATCAACTATCAGGTGTTTATGAAATCATGTTAACCAGAGCAGATGGAACCTTACAACATTATATATGAATGACCACTAGAAAGTTTAAAACAAGATTAAAAGAGCATATGGCAGATATCAAATATGATAGAAGTACTACAGCACTGGCAAGACTACATAGAACCGAGACAATAAAAATGATTTTAAAAATAGTAAAATAATTTATCCATCAAGACTCTATTTCCCATCTATTATCCGTGAATCAATAAAAATCTACATGCGTAACGTAAAAATTTGCAATGAATCCGCCTCATTTTAATTACCTAAAATTTGGCACGAGATACTTTTCAGTTTTAAAAAAGCAATTAAAAAATTTCACGATTACAGTTGGCTAATTCAAGCACCTGCTTTTTTTACATATATGGTCTCGTGATTCATGTTTTCAAGTTTATTTTAAAAAAATTTCGAGAATATTTTTGTTTATCGTTATATATCTTGAAAATGGCGCCGTATGAGCGTTGAAATGTATGTCGATCTTTAAAAGGTTTTTATTAGCCTTTTGTTGTTTCTATTTGTATCACCTAAGAATTTTATCTATATTTTAACTTTAGAGCTTTTCAACAACTATATGAAAATGACATTTTCCCATTAATGTACATACTTACGCTTTAAAAACTTTTTTTTACAGTTATTTATACAGTGATACAATTTAAATATTTCGATTTTTCGGAACATTTTACGAGTATATCCTAAGTGTGATTTTCCATCTAGCAAACATTTTTTAATGCAATTAAAATATTTTTTCCGTTTTATTCTAGCGCTTATTATCTATAATATTTTGCTTTAATGTTTATTTATATGTACTTATAATATTCTTTACTTATACATATATTAGGTCATCAGGAAAGTTCTTTGGTGTTTTGGTATATTTTGAATCCATAAATGTCTAATTCCCACCGGAATTTTGAAAAAACTTTGCTTTTATGATGTACATGAAGGAATTGCTTTTATTTATTTTGAAATAAATTTCTTTGTAAATTCTGGTGACATTCATTTCAACATTTTCTCAACAGAAGTAAACCGCAGAACTTCCTGAATGACCCAATGTATACTTATATTATTTACTAGCGGAGTTTCCCTAGAATCGTTGGTCTTTTTTTTTTCGATACGAATTACGAATCAAATGAATCTGGGGTTAGAAACACCACTGACTTCAGCAAAGTATACCCATGCAGCATACGCTCGCTCCATCGTCGAATCAAACGGACATTTAATTATTGAGATTTTTTTTTTCGACATGGATTAAAGTAAAAATTTGAACATCGTCGTTCACTTAGCTATAGGAACTGACAAGGTATTCTTACAAACTAAATTTAATCAAGGTCGTTGAAAATTTTACAGAAAAGTTCTTTCCGTTTATTTATTTATTTATTTATTTATTTATTTATTATTTTTTTTTTTTTGTTTTGCGAAAAAAACGTTAAGAATCGCTTAAAAATATTTGAAAAAATAAAAAGTAGCAGAGAATAAAATTTATTACATTGTGCTAAACGATGGAAACCGTGTTTCTGTTACGAATGTCAAACAATCGCAGCGAAACGTACGATAACGACAAAAATTCCATAAAATGTTCGCAAAAAATAATGAAACCAGATTCAGTTTACGAATGTTAAAAAGTCGCACACACACAAAATAATCTAAACAATTCTTAAAAAAGTAACGAACATTTCTAAAGTCACTGTACGAATTCCGAATTATCTTTATTGAAACGATAATATTTACTATATTGGGCTAAAGCTAAAAGATTAAAACGGGTCCTATTACTAATGTGGAAAAATTGCCATTAACGCGTGTAAAACGCCAAAATCATATTTAAAAAAAAAACTAATTTACAAATCTAAAAACTTTTTCTAGGTGCATGGTTTCAGCCATACATCTACCTGATTGCTAACTTGTATCATAGCTCATCGCGCAGCTAAGCAGTACAGAGGCGGAGACACAAACATCTACCTTTATTATTATATATTTCAAGCAGATTATTTGATTTTTTACAGAAATACAAGTTTAAACAAGTATTTCCATTTATATGCGAAAATCCATTTTGAGTTGAATATTTCCAGGAAAGTATATCGGTAGGGAAAACTATTTCATTTATTAATGTGTAAATATTTAGTTCATAGAAATTATTATCTCTAAAAATTATCTTCATAGAAATTATTTTAAAAAATACTCGATTTCTTTAATACATTTGTTGATAATTATACCCTTTTTTATCACTTTATACAAAATAAAGTTTATATATAATATCTTTTACGAATTTGTTACAAATATAAAAAGTACAAACGTACTGAAATAAAAAGTATTTGTAAGCAAGTTATGCTAAATTTGATCCTGTAAACTTATTTAAAAAACAATTTAGCTTCATATTAATGCTGTAAATAATTTTTAAAAAAAACATGCATTACTCAAATAGTATGAAACATTTTATGACAATATCTGCATACAATTAAATTCTTACATCTTTTAGTACGTTTTAGTTAAAAAATATTTAGAAATCCATAAATGAAGTTATGGTAAGTGAATAACTAATTTTCGTTATGTTAGTAACCAATGCTAAGATGACAAAAATTAATTAAATTTTAATCTATTATTTATAAATAAATATTCTTTAAAGAAAAAAAACTGTACTACAGTTTGATTTAACTGCCATTAGATTATTTTTAACACAATTATTTCAAATTGGTAAAGCAATCATACAAGTTGTAAATTTCCAACTGGACGAAAAATGTCCGGGCCAGGATTCGAACCTGGGATCGCTCGGCTGAAGCCGCCACGCTCTACCACTGAGCTATCCCGGTCGAATCTGGAGGGCATAATTCATCCAGTTAACCTTATTGATCAAAGCATCTGGTCTGATATTTTAATCAGCTCAACAGAAAAGATCGCAGGTAATGGAACTCCAGTAAACGCTGGATACGCGAATACACTAGATTATTTTTAACACAATTATTTCAAATTGGTAAAGCAATCATACAAATTGTAAATTTCCAACTGGACGAAAAATGTCCGGGCCAGGATTCGAACCTGGGATTGCTCAGCTGAAGCCGTAAATGCTGAATGGCCTTAATGGCCGCTGAATGGCCTTAACTGCCATTGCTGTTCAAGCACCATTGTGATTTCAAAAAGTCTATAAAATTTAAAGCACAAAGTGAAGACAAATATAAATTGATGTCATAATAATTTGATTTAATAGTGCAATATAATGTTAGTACATGTTAAGCATAAAATCTTATAGAATAAAAGATAGTTCTGAAAGTTAATGCTTTCAAAATATATTTTTTCGAATAGTGAATATAATCCTTAGGTACTCGGTTTCCTCTATACATTTCTTATGCTAAATTGGTCTGTTGTTCAAGGATTATTATTATTATTTAAATCCCGGAGATTTTGAGACTGTTGGCGAATCATCATTATGGCTAATCTGTCAATTTAAATTTAAAGGAATCTAAGTAAAAAAAAAAGACCAAGATTTCAAGCAAAGTTTACAGCTAGAACCGGAAATAGTTATGATGTGTCGACTACTCTGATTTATACAGGTAGGCGAAGTATTGATTGGGAATATAGTTTTTCTGTTACATAGTTACCGTATAAAACTTTTGAATAAATTCTATAGGGTACAATATAAAGCATACGTACCCGAAGCTTCATAAGACTCAAATGAAGTAGATTATATGCAGTTACATATGTGCATAAGTAAATGCATATATGTGTATAAAAGATTTAAAAATAATCGTTAATATTGCATATTTTGACTACTTTTCTTAAAACATGCATGCATAATTTATTCTTTAGTACTGATATAAATATCTGTAAAAAATGGTGGAGCTAATTTGTATATAGTGGTCTTTTTAAAGTATTATATTTTTCTGCTTAAATTAAAACCCCGCTTAAAAAGTTTAATTGAGAAATATATGACGAAACACTGTTAAGAATTTGCCTATAGTCTTAAAACTATTTAATGTTGAAAGGCATCTCTTTTTTAAAATATCCAAATTTGAATAAATTGTGTACTCTTATGAAAAATAACTTTAAAAGTGGCCTTTCATTATCTGAAATATTATCAATGTCCCAATCACTGAACGCTAAAAAAAATTATTCTGAAGGGCGCGAAGTGTTGATGTTCGTGTTGTTGCAAGGTACGTGGCCGGCTGAAGGATGGACGGCAGAAAAAAAATCTGAAATACGGAGTAAATTTGTTGCACACGAGAAACTTAAAGTTAAATGTCAATAAATGAAAAGTATATATATATACCGTATTTTTGGGGGTATAGCCCGCACCCAGTGTATAGTCCGCACCCCTAAATCGAGCAGTACAGTAAAAAAGTTCATGTATAAGCCGCGGAGCTGCATCAGTGTATAGCCCGCGGGCTATACACCGTCTACGAACGTATATTTCGACCAGGTTTTGAAATTAGAAGTCATTAGTCATAATTTGCAAGAGAAATTTATCAAATTTTTTCGTGGTGCATAATGCCTACAGCAATTCGGCTAAAAATTAAGAACATCACTACAAAAATTATCAAATACAAAACAATTGATTTTTTTTAATATATATATAACAGGTAGCTTTTTGTAATAAAAAAGTAGGGTATTGAAGTATCTTGAGTAAGTAATTAAACAACAGTAATTCAGAATTACTATTACATATTATTACTTAATAATTTATATTGCTTTTGTTGAGAGCGTGATGTAATATACAACTGAAACCATCAATGACATTTTACCACCTAGAAAATATGTTATTATTATTTTGTCATTTTAAATAATAATTACTATAAATAATATAAACTATTGAATAAAACGGAAAACAGTAATTCGCTCAGAAATATTTATTTTAATCACTGGAATCGGAAAATCCTTGAAAATCGAAAGTTTCCTGTCTGTCATAAACAAACCAATTATGTCACTATTTAAAGACGAGTCATCAGCTTCATCATCATCTTTACAATCAGAAAGATCAGAAACCTCTGAGCTGTGTGGCTAGATTTCAGCATTTTTTATGGGGTAATCCAGCTTTTCTGAATCCTTTGATCACTGTCTTTACCGAGATATTTTTCCATGAATCAGCAATCCATTCACAAACTGTGATATTTTATGATGCTCGTTTCATTCTTCTGCTTTTTGTGCATTCTTTTAATTCCTCGGTCATCCATTTCTTCCACTTTCCTCGAATTTTGCACTTGAATGATCGATTTACGGTTATATCCAGTGGTTGCAAAAATTTAGTCATACCTCCGGGTATAATACCACGAAAACATTTGTTGTTCTTGCACAACTTTTTAATGTCATCAGTGAGATGTGCTTACAATGATTCCTGAAGGAAATGGTCCCTTGGGTACCGTTTTCCTTTTAAAAATTACTAAGGTATTTAATTTTGCGCCATCTTCACAGCTGGTCAATACAATCGTAAAGCACTTCCTTTCATTCCCAGCAGTTGAAATGGATATAGTCTTTTGACCTAAAAATTAATTAATTGAAAAATTTCATAAATTATACTGAACAAATTTCATAAATAAAAGATTAATTGAATGAAAGGAAATATGTATAACGCATTACTTACCGATAGTATTTACGGTCCTACTGGGAGGCATATCAAAAGCCATGGACACTTCGTCCATATTTACGATAATTTCAGGCATAAATTTATGTTCTTTGATAATTTTCTCCACGTAATTTTTTAACATTGCAATCTTCTCTTCCGAATCTTTTTGAAGATCTTAGGATATAGTTGCCGGACTCGAATGGATAATCCTTTCCTTCTCATAAATCTGTTGCACCACGATTAGAGTTGCAAAAATCCGGTTTATTCCCGGGTTTATTTCTAATAGACCCGGTTTATTGCCAGGTTTATTCCCAAAAGGCCTGGTTTGTTCCCAAAAACCCGGTTTATTCCCAAAAAACCCGGTTTATTCCCGGGTTTAAACCGGGTTTTTTCTAGCCTTTGCAACTCTAACCACGATGCATTTTCCTTAAATTCTTCTAAATTTAACTCTACTGCAAAACTTTTGGCTTTCATTCTAATAACGGTCGTTGAAATTGGTTTGTCCTCCGATCTCTCGGAATCAATCCATTTATAAGTTTTAAGTTTATAAGTTTTTCTTCTAAATCAGGCTACTGCGCTCCTTTTCCGCTCCTTGATCTTTTGCACTTCGGCATTTTCTTTCCACCATTGCCGAACACTTTTCTCATCAATGAGTAATTCTTGTGCAACAGCTGTATTGACCGAAATTTCGGCTTTCTGCACCGCTTGCAGTTTATATTCGGCCGTATAACTTGCACGTCTTTTAGGCATCGTACGTGTAAAAATACGAAAAAAATTATCTTCTTAGTAGTGTTAGTCGAGCAGAGTCGGAAATGAGACGAACGATGAGTGTTAATTGTTCAACTTTTGTCCTGACCTGCCTGATTGGTCGCTGAAACCTGTTAGGTCAAAGGTTACATTATTTTGAAGCGGAGGCCAGGTAGCTATTATAGCTCTGTTAGTGCAATCCTTTGCGATAGTTGCAACAATTCTTCCAAACCCAGAAATAAATAATAATAGCATTTAAACAGTAACAAAAACATTACAAACATGGAAAAATTCTTTACATTTCGCGGCATAACGAAAAAAATTACAAATTTTGACGAATTGTGAAATTTTTTGAGGTTTAAAAATTGTAGAAAAATCACACGATTTCCGTTTTTTTTTTAAAGAAAAAAATCTATGTATAACCCGCACCGTGTATAAGCCGCAGCAGCTATTCCAAATGTTTTTTTCTTGTATAACCCGCGGGCTATGCACCCGAAAATACGGTATATATATATATATATATATATATATATACTTCGTTCCTTTGCATTGAGAAAATACTGAAAATGTTACCGGAAAAATTACGAAATAAAACTTAATTTTAAAATTTTAAGTTTAATATGCTTGTACTCTCTTCAAAAAATCGTCAAATCAAGCTACCTAACCACGCATTAAGCAGAGTTAGATATGCCAAATTATTGTAATATTATTTTAATTTAATGACATTGCACTACAATTGTAATGTTGCAACATAATTTTTTGTATAGTTATTAGATAGAAAGAGGCTTCGCATGGACGAAAATAGACCCTGGAGTAGAATTTTTATTGGAATAATACCAAACAAAAATTGCACGCGGAATGTCATTTAATAAAATAAATAATATAATTTTTCTAAATATTTCTTAATTGCGCGAGCCGACTTTCACCAAATGGTTTGTTTTCCGGACAAATGATTTTGATTCTCTAGATAGAAGTACTAGTAATAGACTAGTAGTACTAGCAATGGCACTTGTAATAGAAGAACATCATTGGTGTGCTTAGAAATGGCAATGGAATTAGTGTTACATAATTAAGCACAGAATAAACACGTTTCGTATGTAAAAAAAGAGTATAATTCGCAAATTCAAAATAACGGGAAAAAGAAGATAGTTTAGTTACAGCGCCTAGAATACATAGTGTGGAAAACGGCTACAAAATAATACTAAAAAATTGAATCCGATAAATGTAGAACGATGCTGAAAAGATAACGGGGCGATCGCAGCGACATCTTCTAGCAGTGGCATAGACAGGGTGGATGGTCCAAATGTTTTCTATACCACTAATTTCATAAAAATATTTTTGGCTTATCCAATCAGAGAATTTTCTGCAATATTGAAGGCGAAGAAAACTTTATAATATTACCGGTTTCCAGAGCATTTGGACCCCCCCCCCCCTCTCTCTGGTTACGCCACTGTCTGCTAGCTAGTTTCAACGCAAACATTGTATAAGAATCGAACTGAGAAAACATTTCAGCTGGTGGTAAGTATTTTAAATAATTAAATTATACCCTATTTTCTTAGACTTGGCTAGTGATTTTCATAAGCTTTGAAAATATCAATGACATTGATCATGGCCAAAAAACGTGATACGCATTCTTTTGTGCCTGGTTGCAGTAAACGATTCCAGACAGCAAACTAGAAACTATCGCTTTTTAGCATACCAAAGGATGAATCTCTGCTAGAAGAGTGGAAAAGATTAATTCCCTGATATGATAAAAAACTAACTTCAAAATCAGTTACATCTGAAATATATACTTACACGAAGATTTTATTAACAGAAATTACGTTCATGTTGTCAACAGTGAAACGGTTACTTTTGCTAGAGGTAAATCTATTTTTAAAGCAGATGTCGCAGCGATTGTCTTGTTATTGTATCACATCGTTGAACGTTTATCGGTTACTATTTTTAGCACTTAGTAATGCATTACCAGTTTGGCTTTTTTTAAATTCCGAAATTTCGTATTCATACCAGAAATTCTCTATAATGATCTCTTGGTTACTTAATGGCAGATATTTCGTGGCTTATTAAAATAAAAATTCTTGTTTCAGAATTTCCGGTTTCAATTCAAAAATTTTGAATTAAAAAACACTAAAACTGTTTTCCACATTATGTATTCTAGGTGCTGTAGTTTAGTTACAAGATTCATTGGTGTTTCTTTTTGCAGTTTGTCGCTTAACAACGATACATTTAGAGAAACTTAATTAATACTTGTTAATTATGTTAATTCATATATGTTTTAAACTTTAATATTTTTAATGGAAATAGATACATATATTATTCAGGAACATGTTTGCTCATGGTCTTTACCATATATCCGAAAAAAAAAATAACAATTTAGAATTTTTTGAAATTTGAGAACTGTATGAAAATTACGCATTTCCATTAATGTGCATACTGTTGTACACCTTAAAAACACCTTACTCAGTTATTTGTAACGTGACACAACGTAAAAAGTTTTGATTTTTCTCAACTTTACACAAAATGCAATTTTGCACCTAGCAAATATTTTTAATGCAATTAAAATATTTTCTTCCTTTTTATTCTACTGCTTATTAATTCTAACATTTTGTTTTAATGTTTATTTATACTTATTATATGCTTAATTATTATATACTTAAATTATATATGTATTTACTTATAATATTGAATAGTACAGGTTCGCTATATTTGCTGGTTATATGTATATATATATTTAAACAAACGTCTAATTAAATGAACCTGGAGTTGGAAGACCCACTGTCTTCAGAAACGTGCAATAAATACAACCGTGTTCAATACCTCGTCCCGGACTCGAATAAAACGAATTTACAATTACTGTGATTGTTTATTTAGATTTAGATTAAATTCAATGTTTCAGCATCATCGATTAAAATTAATTCTACTCTTAATCCATTGTGTAAAATAAATATTCCTAAAGGAAAATACTCTGTCGTTTGAATGTGAAGCCTATTCAAATATAATTGTGATTTCAGAAATTTCATTAATTTTAAAGCACAAAATGACAAACAGATTGAGCAGCTAATGAATCGATGTCATAATCCTTTTTAAATATTTCAATACAATTTCCGCAAATCTCGAACATCTTTATATTATTAAAACGCTTTTAGCACAAAAAATAGTTCTAAACGTTAATGCCAATGAAAAACTTTATTCGAAATTGGAATATAATCTTTGGATACTCGGGTACCTCGGTTCATTCCTAGCACTAGTTTCTCGTTCAAGATTTGATTGGTATTAAATCACGGGATTTTCGGGGCTGTTAAACAATTCACATAATGCCGAAATCTGGCTATTTACATTTAAGCTAAATCTGGAAAAAGCTGGGAAATCTGAGCTAAAAAGATCTAAGACATTGAAGCGAAGTTTACAGCTAGAATCTGAAATATTGCTACAGAATGAAACTTTCGAATTCATTCCATGGGGTACAAGATGAAGCATGCGTCCCCGAAGCTTCATGTGAATGTAAATAGGCCAGTTATATACATCGGAATATATACATATGTTAATGCATACAAGTGCATAAAGATTAAAAAAAATATTAATATTGCATATTTTTAAAACATACTTACATAATTTGATCTTTAGTTTTAGTAAGAAATATCTAGAGAAAAAGGGAGGGGACTAATTTGTATTGAGTGAAAATTTTTTCAGTATAATGTTTATTCTCTTTAATGTAAAACCCAGATGAAAATATTTAATTAAAATGCAAATTTTAAAAAAATGTAAGATTTTGTTCTTAATCTTAAACGATGCATTAAGTCATTATACAATGTGTAATAAATATACTTTATTTTAAATTTGGCAAAATTTATGTAGTCTTATTAAAAATAAGGTTAAACGTGGCTTTTCATCGTCTCAAACATTTTCAATATCCCGTATACTGGAAAAACAAAATTTTTATGCAGAAGGCAAAGTATTGGACATACCTGGTTCGAGATATTGGAAGTAACGCTGCAGCTCAGGACTGGTGTCTGAAAGGTTCTGTGTGGAATATAGAGTAAGTTTCTTACACGACAAATTTAAATGTAAGTGAACAGTAATAAAAAGGACATTCTTTTTATCTTTGTAATGACAAAATAGTGAATATACGCACCGGAAAAATTATGACAGAAAATATTTAAATTAAAAAAAAAAAAGTTAAACAAATAATGCTCTATTATTTGTTTTCTAAGGTTCGAGCTATCTAACCGCTTCTTTGATCCGGTTAGAGAGGCGAAGATATTGTAATATAATTTTCATTTCATGTCAATGGACAGTACTTAAGACTTAATTACCGTTGCAACCTACGTAAGATAGTTCTCCGATATACTAAAAAAGCCCAAAGACTAGGCTTTGTATTGGAATAATACCAAATATTGATAGAACGCAATGTGTAATTTAACCCTTTCAGGCATGGTGAGTTAAATTCTGTTCCATTTAATTTTAATCCACAAATGCCACAACGGCACAAGAATTTTGAAATTATTTTTTGCCTTTTATAATGTATGCGGGGGGGGGCGAAGAAAGTTTTTATTTATTTACAAATAAATTTGTTCGTAAGTCTTAGTGTCAATCAATAATTTCAACATTTTAGTAACAGAAGTACTTTGTGCATGAAAGGGTTAATACATGACATAATTCCATTTTTCGATTGTGCCAGCCCCAAATTATTTGTTTATCCAAACAAATAATGTTAATTCTTTGTAGAAGAAAGACATTATTTTGTTTAGAAATGGCAATAGAAATAGTTCTACATAATTAGGAACAAAACGACACATTTTGTACGAAATAAAAAAGAGCATAACTTTCAACATAAAAAATGCTAGGAACAGAAGAAATATTAATTAAAAGATTCATTAAATTCTCTTTTTGCAGTTTCTAGCTTAACAATGATACATTCTGAGAAAGTGAAGATTGTTAACAGTGTTGTTTCATATATGTTTTAAACTTTTTTTTTCAAAGCATTATGTACATACATTATTCACGAACCTTGTTATATTCCATTGGAAATTAATCCTGATAGAATGCATATCCACACACATATATGTTACCAGGTGTAACATTGGGAAGATTTGGAGATGATAAAACGGAACGACGATATGCACATATGGAATGAAGAGCTTGATTTCTGAAGACTTCCAGTGTTTAGATCGTTCAATTGAAAACGGATATGGTTCAAGTGTATTTCTACGAATGGGGATTATTTCGAAAAGGATAACAATAATGTGCCCTAAATTTTGTAAAACAATTTTTTTATGATAAACGTTTCTATATTTATTGTGAAAATATTATACGTGAAAATTTATAACTGTATATATCTCGAGCATATTTATATAATTTCATTGCATCTTTTCTGGATAATTTGCGATTCTATAATGTATATAACCCGGTGAATATTGGTGATAATGAATTCGGTTTTGAGCAATCGAGAATTTTAACTGTGTACATGAAGTTATGAAACACAAGCAAATTATAAACAAAAATTAATTTTAAGAGAAATTTTATTTTAAAAGTCATATCGTTTTGTGCATTTTAAATTGGTATTTTTTAATGCAATGTATTAAATGTTAACATAAGTGTGTGAAATGTTAACATGTCTTCCATAAGTGTTTACCTGTACACAAGTTAAGTGATAATTATTAATTTGAGGAAAAAACATATAATTAAGTTTTGAGAAAAGTGCATTGTGTTTAGAGTATGTACAGTTATGTTTTAATTGAGAAAGAAGTAAGCACTTTCCTTTTTCACACCCATTATAAAAATTGCAGGAAAAAAATAATAAAATAAATAAAAAGATTAAAAATCTGTCATTTTTACTTTTTTGTGTTTGAGTATCTTAAAAATGAGATTGTTTTTTCTTTTTTATTAACAATTTTTGTTAGTTTGTGCAGTTTTTAAGATCCTTCAGATTTTTATTTTATGATCTAAAACTATATTTAATATTAAATCTTAAATTTCAATAAAATGTAGGAGATGTAAGTCATTTATAAGGTAAAGCTAGGAGAGTCTGCACACAATTCAAAAGAATAACAATAAAAAATCTAAATATTAATTTTTTTGCTAAACTATCCATGAATAATTTTTACTTCATTTGTTTTTTATGCATTTTCATTGCTATTTTGTTGTTAAGTTGTAATTTAATAGAACAGTTATAATAAAACCAAGAAAGTTGTTTTGCGCAATCTGTTCTTACAGGGTTGGTGTGATTGCCCACATGGGTAGGAGAGATTGTTACTAATAATAACTACAATTGAATTGTTAACAATAATAATTACACTTAAATGACATTGTTGTAAGGTTTTTGTGAACAAATATTATTATATTGGGAGTGAATATTTCATCCTAATGATTAACGAATCAGAAAAAGGATATCATTTTAAAAACGATTAAAAAATTTTAATTAAAGGGGAAAAAATTAAAGAATCAGAAAAAGCAAGTCCAGATCAGATTGCAAACTAACATTAAGTAACTTGAAAACACGTTTAACTAAAAATTAGTCCATTTTAATTTTTAATTTTTTAATGCAAATTTACCAATAAGCTGCGTAACCTCTCCTAGCATGGAAACTAATGGTAACAATGCGCCATCTCTCCTAAGTAGTAGATGCACAAACTCTCCAATTTCGGTAAGAGAGATTGCGCGGCCTTTTATTGAAACATGGCCGCTACTAAAACGAACCGTGGATGTTCATATTGTTAGTCTAGATTAGTAGCTTATGAGAAATCGTTTAAGTTTAAAATATTTTGTACTACTGACATTGTATAGAAGTTCTGATGAATAGCTATGAAAATTCAAGCACTTACTTTGGGAAAACAAAACAAAATAGCAATGCTTTATCTTAGACGCTCAAAACAATCAACGTGCAATTTCAAGTAGACACTCCACTACTGCTGTTGTACAACTACCTGGAGACACTGCGCGCTCACTCTACTCCTTTCCCCCGAACCTCTATGTGCGAAATCTCCCCGACCACGCCATCTCTCCTGGCTTTACCTTACTAAACAAAACGAAAAATATATAAAACTATTTTATTGCTTTTCTCAAATTTTGTTACTATATTTATGCGCTACACATTTGTTTTTTTCTTATATTTGCTTCCAGTTTTCTAGCTCTATTTGATTGTAAGACATTTTGTGCGCATTCAATAACCATTTTTTTAGCTACAATCCCACATCAGATAGTTATATACTTTTTTCTAGCAGCCTGACAAAAAATCATATATGGATTTTGAAAATATGATTTCTGACAGAAAAGTGGTTTAAAGCAATTCATTAGATTAAATAATGATAAAAATAATTGATAATGCTAATTCCCCAAAAAATTTTCCCACTATAGAAAAATCGATATGTAGGTTTTTTTTTTTTTTTTTTTTTTTTTTTTTTTTTTTTTTTTTTTTAATCAGCTCTTGTCAAGAAATATATCTTCACAAGGATATATGATGAAAGACTTATTGATGCTAATGAACTGTTATCGACTTCTTATAATATGTTTGACCTTATGTTATTAATTATCGAATTAGTACTATAAGGCGATATATTGAAAAAGTTTTATATGTAGAGAAATCAACTTTTAACAAGTAGTTCACTAACTATTTTCGTATTATAGATTATCACTGGTACATTTAAATTTTTTTAGCAAGGAGAGTTATAATCCCTTATTTATTTATTTATTTATTTATTTTTGAAAAAACTATTATTTTGCGGCTTTTTGACAATTAGAAAATTACATATAATTGATAAATTATTTAGAATTTTGTAAGATACATTTCGTCAGTTCAAAAAGAATTAAGTAATAATGCACTGTCCAAGCTAAAAATTAACTGCAGTTTTTCTACAGAAGTAAAGTGTTTTTGAAGTTTTTCTACAGTCAACTGTAGATTTGCTGCAGTGAAATCTTGACTGCAAAAATATTTCAGTTATTTTGTAGCTAATCTGAAGTAATTTTGCAGTGATTTATTTAAAAAAAAACTGTGAGCTATTATCTGCAAAAATACTGTAGTTTATGTGAAATTATTTTACAACCATCAATTAAAAAATAATGAGACTTTACATTTGTAGTAAAACTGCAGTAAATTTGAAATATTTTTACAGTTATTAATTCAGGAGTATATTTTCTGATGTATCTGCAGTATAACTGTAGTTACTGTGAAGTAATTTTACAGAACTTAGTTTATGGAAAGATCGTGTTATATTTTCTGTAGTTTATCTGTAGTTTTAAAAGTGATTTTAAACCTTTTTCAGTTTTTGTTATTGTTGCATGACACACTATTTACTTTATTAATAATAATTAATACTGTTTTCAAGACTTTTATTGTAAGGACCTAATTAGAACATCTGTGAAAGTCCTCCCCTCCCCCCTTCTTTAAGTGAAACAAAACAAATATTCAAATATATCAAACTTAATTATTCAAACAAATATACATTAAAAATCAATCAATGTTTTTTATCGTTAAAATGTTAGAGCTATAACCAGGGACCGACTTACAGATTTCGGGGTCCCTGGTCAGAAACATAATAGCGCCCCCTATAACATTTTAAGTGCAAAACTAATGCATTAAAACCATTTCGTCTATTATACTAATTTACTGATCATACAGTATTATATCATTATCTTACGCATTAATTAAAAAAAATTAAAGTGCTATGAACCATATACATATTATAATTCATATTATAAAATTCAATAAAAACTTCTAATTATATAAAATAATTAAATACATATACTTAAACGTTTTTAAACTTGATCGTACAAAGAAAATCTAACTAGTTAGCAAATTAATTTAACTTATTTTTTAAATTACGTATTCATTTACAAAGCAATAACTAATTTTCTTATTTTATGCAAAAATTATTCATTATTAAAATTAAATTAAAATTACTTTACAAGCTATAACAATATAAACCTGTCTTTTCGCCAAATATATATATATATATATATATATATATATAAATATAACAGAAAAAAAAAACTAATTCGCAAATTAATTCAACTTTTTTTTAAGTACGCATTAATATAAAAAGCAGCAACTATTTTTCTTATTTTATTTAAACGTTATTAATTATTAAGACTAAATTAAAATTATTTCACAAGCTATAAAAATATAAACAAGCACCTTCACAAAAAATGATTAATAACCTTATCAATAGGAACTTCACAAAATTACTATTAATAAAACAGTATCCCACACAAAATTCTCTTAATAAAATACGTCTCTTCAGAAAACCTATTTTTATAATAACATACTATTTTTTAATAATTTTCATTTTCGAAATTAATATTTATTTATTTTTCAATTTAAAAAATATATATCTCCTAAATTAATTCAGTATATAAATAAATAACCGCTAAGATATTTATTCCACGTCTTTAAATAATAAATTAATTTCGAAGTACACACGCACAGAGCATTTATAAAAATTCACTTCAAAATCCCATCGTTCACGCCGTCAAATCACCTAAAAACGAGAAATAATTCTGCTTATTTGACCACCCTCCCCTTATGACCCCATTCAATCAAACCTTTCATAAGACCCAGTTGTTTAGTCGGTAAGATGCTCGACTTCCAACCGTGACACCCTCGGATGGGATCGAATCTCATCTCGGCAAGTGTGAAAAAATGTTCTTTTAAAATATTTACAAAGATATATGATAAGATGTCTCATTGATGGCGCCACAAAAAACAAAAAGAAAAGCGAAATAATTTTTTTGCAAAATTACTGTAGTTTATAAACTGTAGTTATTTTGCAGTTGTATCAACTTAAAAAAAAACTGCAGTGATTTGTGCCAAATCACCACAGTTTTCCAACTGCAGTTTTTTTTTAAGTTTCACAGCAGTTCATTTTTAGCTGGGGTATGTTCTTTATGAAACATATTTGTCCACTTTGCATTTCCATTTTACTTACCCATCATACGTAGTATAGGGTAAGTCTTGTAATCGTTTTGAAAATCGAAAAAAATTTTTTGACGGATTTACACGTTTCAGACACTGGAGATTCCGAAAAACATATTTTTAGAAAAAAAAAAATTTGCCGTCCGTCTGTGTGTCTGTGTGTGTGTCTGTAAACGCTCTATCTCCCGAACAAATTGAAATAGAGACTTGCAATTTGGTATATACTTAGTATGTAATAATGGGAAGAAGTCTATTTCATTTCAATAACCTCGATTAACCGGAACATTTTTTTTCGGACTCTCGAAATATTCGTTCTGATGAAAGGTATATAAACATTTTCGAAATTGTTTATTTTAAGGAGTAAATATAAAAGACAATAAAAAAACATAAATTTTGCATCAAACATGAAGTCGATCGGATAATGAGTTGCCGAGATATTTGTAATCCTATTTTCCACACTCTTCGATTTTTCATGACCCTGTATTTCATCCAAATTTCAAATATATATTTTAATTGGAAATTTGACGCTTAATCAAATGCAATAAACCGCTAGTTAATAGGAGTATTATTTTTGGAGTTATAAGGAAAAACCTCTTTCAAGCAATTCAGTAATCGAACCTTTTTATGACGTCATCAAGCCACGATTTTATTTGAATATCAATGCATTTTATAAGTAGTTTACACATTTTTATTTTAATATTTTACATTATACATATACATGATGGGTAAGTATTACGGTGGCCCCCAACGACTAGTTTGTTTATATTATTAAATTGAAAATAAATCTTAAATTTAAATAAAATATGGAAAAATTAAGTAATTTATTCTAATAATAATAAAAATAATAATATTAAATAAAACTATTTTATATATTTTCTTAAACTTTGTTACTAGTATATTTATGTGTTAAACATCTGTTTTTGTTCTTATATTTGTTTCCAGTTATCTGGTTTTATGTGATTGCATAACATTTTTTGTACTTATTCAATAACCATTTTATTAGCTAAAATCAGTTTCTTCCATCAGAAAGTTATGTACTTTTCCAAGCAGCCTGAACTAGAAAATCAGCTTTCAAAAAATCAAATCTTTATTGTGAAAATGTGATTTCTTGCAGAAAAGTGGTTTAAAATATTTCATTAGATTAAATAATGATAAAAATTAGTCATAATGCTATTCCCAAATATTATTTTTCCTATTAAAACAGGTATTCATTTGTTAATATCTGTATATTTACTATTTATTCTCCATATTACCAATTTACACTTAGACATTATTTAAAAACAGGGTTAAAAGTTCCATTAAAAACGTCCCACATTATCAAAAATGTAAAAAAGTTTCAAATAAAAACTGTCACCATTGCACAAAAGAGCTTTCACTCTGGCTAGAGCATCACCAGTTGTTAACTCTCAAGTTGAGAGTTATTGAGAGTTAACAACTGATGATGCTCTAGCCAGAGTGAAAGCGCTTTTGTTCAATGGTGATAGTTTTCATTTGAAACTTTTTTACATTTTTGATAATGTGGGACGTTTTTAATGGAACTTTTAACCTTGTTTTTAAATAATGTCTGAGTGCAAATTGGTAATATGGAGAATAAATAGTTATTTTTCTTACTTCAGAAAATTCGATTCATTGTATTTTTTAGCAGTTCTCAAGAAATATATCTTCAAATGATATAAAATGAACGAGTTATTGATTTTAGGGAACTGTTATCGAATTCTTATAATATGTTTGAACTTATGTTATTAATTATCGAATTATTACTGCAAGGAAATATATAGAAAAGGTTTTTATACCTACAAAAATTAACTTTTAACAAGTAATTCACTAATGATTTTAGTATTATTGATGATCACTCGTACATTTTAATAATTTGTCAAGCAGATTTATATATTTTTTTATTTGCGGCTTTTTTCAATTTAGGTAATTACGTATATTTAACAAACTATTTAAAATGATATAAGATACATAAAACATCGACAATTGAACAAAATGAAGTAATCATGCGCCGTATGTTCTTTGTGAAGCACTTTTATCAACTTTACATTTGTTTGGTACAATGCACATTTGTTAAGTACATTTGTTTGGTACAATGTACATTTGTTTAATACGTTTGTTTGGCACAATGGTATGTACCACTTTGTTTATATTTTCTACCTTTTAAATATATTTTCCAAAGATTGGTTGCAAACTATGATGTAAACGCGCTTTATTTCAAAGCTATATAAATATCACATTGAATACAGAAATATCTGCGATTACTTTTTTCAATTAAATTAAATTAAATTAAATAGCATTTTTGTACAAAATATCTGTCAATGCATCAACTACACATAATCTGCAACCAGCTCAAAAACTTAGAATGGTAATGCTATTTTGCTTTGAGAAAATTTGGCATTCTAATTATTTAAAGTATATTTTCACCACAAACTTAAATCATCAATAAATAAAAATAATTTATTCCAGATTTTGCAATTAAAAGGCCTAAATAATTTGTCTATTCAGCAATGTCAAATGTATTCGATTGATATTATTTAGTTTTTAAAGTTAAACAGAAAGTTTAACCAGTGGGATTTTTTTTTATATTATTTAACTTTATCTACAATAATAAAAAAAGCGTTTGTGCGTGCATCTGCCTGTCTGTCTACCGGGATTTTCTGAAGAGACCACTGCGCGCAGAAATGCAAGATTTGGCTGGAAGGTACTTGTGTGTCGGAAGTTTTCACCTCGAAGCCAGTTCTCGGAATTTTTTTTTAATTAGCCAAAATTTTAATTAGAAACAATATTGAATATCGCAAAATGGCGAGCTCTCTTCATTCCATCGATTGTGTCTCCGCATCCTCAGACTTTCCTACGATCTTAATGCAGACTGTGTAACAGCCATGTCTCTGTTAGACTCGCCTACTCTTATGATCAGAGTTAGAGTTGCAAAGAACCGGTTTATTCCCAGGTTTATTTCCAATAAACCCGGTTTATTCCCAGGTTTATTCCGAAAAGACCTGGTTTATTCCCAAAAAAGCCGGTTTATTCCCCAAAAAACCCGGTTTATTCCCAGGTTTAAACAGAGTTTATTCTAGCCTTGGCAACTCTAATCAGAGTAGACGATACATCATAACTAAAGCGAAGCATTTGTTTTTTTGCATTTTGAAATCACAGTGTACACGTCCTTTTTAGAGTTACAAAAATTAACACGAAAATTTTCACCGTACCTTCTCGGTTCCAACTGTATCTTTCGTCAAAAAATATTAACATTTACTATTTCAAGGGAGAAAAAAACATTTTTTCTGAAGTTCGATTCGCGTCGATTCAAGTTTTCATTTTTTCAGTCACAGTGTACGCGTCCTTCTTAGAGTTATAAAAATTAACACGAAAAATTTCACCGTACCTTCCCGGTTCCAACTGTATCTTTCGTTAAAAAAAAAAAAAAATATTAATATTTACTATTTCGAAAAAAAAATCTGAACCTCGATTCACGTCAGTTTTCAAGTTTTAAATTTTTTCAATCACAGGGTACGCGTCTTTCTTACAGTTGCAAAAATTAACACGATCATTTTCACCATACATTCCCGGTTCCAACTGCATCTTTCGTTAAACAATATTAACATTTCAAGGGAGGAAATACCAAAATAAAATAATAAATGCCCATTTATTCGGGGTACCTTTACATTTCTAACGGTGTATTTTATTTAAATGTTAATATTTACTATTTAAAAAAATATTTTTTTTACGATGTTCGATTGGTAGTTATATATATATTATGTAGTTAATATATATAAATATATATAAAATATAATAAAGTAAATATCCGTATATTAATAATTATTTTATTCCAAATCTTAATCTAAAATTTAAGATCATTCGTAGCTTTTATCAGTTCCCCAATCTATAAAATTCTGAGACGCGTTCTCATTTCGAATGTTTTTAAAAGCCATTTTCTTTTTATTATTATTATTATTATTATGCTAAATTTTTCGCGCGTTGAGGTAGTTTCACTTCAAAAGTAATCCGCTACCAGGTTCGGAATTCTTTACCCTCTTAGCTCCTCCTTCGCACCTCATTTGCTGGGCTGGAGCTAGCCTCTCACTCATTGGTTTGTACGCTCGTGACGTAAATTACTGTATGTCTCCGCTGATGGAACATAACCAGGTCGCATCGGTCGGAGCACTAGATTTTTGACGTTTTTTGGAGGTCTAAACAAATATGTGTCGGGTATTTTTATGTCCGTAGAATATTCAACTGGCCCAGTAACATCTTAATTCAATGAAGTGAAGCAACGTTAGCCCGAGGGCTATAAGTTTTAGACCTTTGGGAATTGTTTCTGTGTTGTTCGTCTTCTAATAAAATTATTTGTCTGGAGATTGGCTGGATTTATTGGAAAACTTTGGTGGACTCATTTCATTGCCTTCTACTTCGCCATACTCGCTAATATCGACTGCAACTTGCTATATTGTTGAAGGACTGCCATCTTTTCATCGAATATTATTCATCGTAATATCTCAACCTCGTCAAAATGCTACATATATATATATATATATATATATATATATATACAGGGTGATTGTAAAAAAACTATCCAGATATATGAGTCCTTAACTATCACATCGTTCACAGAAACTGACTGAAATTTTGGTTTTAAGTATTTTGAGGTATGCGCTCAAAAATCGTATGAAAAACAACAGTTAAACTCTAACACTTACGGTTACAGTGACAAAATTTTGAAAATTTCAAATGGCAACACCTATTTTTTTATTGGAATGTGATCTTCATAGTGAAAAACCATAAAAAGCGTTGGAACAGTACCTGTAGCACGAAAATCGCCGGCGCTAGACAGACTAAGAAGAAAAGTGAAAACAACGAATAAGGACAGAGAAACAACAGAAAACAAAACATTTTATTGTGTTTCACAAATTTTCCACATCACACACGAAGACACGTTGCATGCGGCAGATGGTGGATAGCACTAAATAATAATAAAATGTTTTACTTTCTGTTGCTTCTCTGTCCTTTATTGGTTGTTTTCACTTTTCTTCTTAGTCTCTCTAGCGCCGGCAATTTTCGTGTTACAGGTACAGTTTCAACGCTTTTTATGGTTTTTCACTATGAAGATCACATTCCAATAAAAAAAAAAAATAGGTGTTGCCATTTGAAATTTTCATTTTTTTTCACTGTAACCGTAACTGTTAGAGTTTAACGGTTGTTTTTCGTACGATTCTTGAGCTCATACCTCAAAATACTTAAAACCAAAATTTCAGTCAGTTTCTGTAAAAGGTGTGATAGGTAAGGACTCATATATCGGGATAGTTTTTTTATAATCACCCTGTATATAACTACACACTTATTTAGTATATTGGTTTTGCTGTGTCGGTATCTTTGATTTTGAAAAAAAATTAATATTTGCTATTTCCAAAAAAATATTTTTCGGAGGTCGCTCCGGTTACGTTATGGTCTTATCTATTTTTTCTCCTGTTTTAAATAACCATTCCTTTTTCCCAATTGAAAATACAAAAAAAAATAATAATAATTATAAAAAATACTAACATGTTTATTGTACTTTTGCGATTCTAACAATATCTTTAGTTTTAAAAAATATTAATACTTATTATTTCAAGAAATTTATTTTACTTGCTTGCGGATTCTTCAGGGAATTTTTTTCTTTCAGCGATATTGAGGATATTGTTTCCAGTTCCCTGAGAATTGTGCTTTCGAACTTTTTTGGAGGAATTTTCGTTTATGCGCATGCCTGGATAAACCTCGAATTTTTCCACACAGGTTGTCAATACTCTGGAAGTCGTTTCAAGGATTCTCTAGAGATTTTCTTTCTCTCAGTACCTTTAAAAATATTGTTTCCCGTGTAAAAGAAAAGCTTTGTATATCATTTCGCATATTAAAAAAGTGTGAGTCTGGTGCACATTTTATATCACTTAGGTTTTGTCAGTAACTTTTTGTCAGAAGTGAATATTTACTATATATGAATGTCAGAAATGAAATTGAAAATCAGTGTAAAATGAGCCACATATTTTTTTTAATATTTTCTTTTAATAATTATAAAATCATATAAATTCGAGGTATATTTTTTAAAACAGTTCTGAACGTACATAGCACTCCTGGCGTGCGCTGTAGAAGGCAATGGCCCTTCTCCAACATTAGATTTGTTTAAAAAAATGTGCTTGTTAAAAAATAAAAACCATTCGTAAAAAGAATAATTTTTGTAAAATCAAAACAGACCAGAGCGTGCATAGCACGCCGAGTATGCGCTACCAAAGACAGTAGCCCCCCAACTCTAGGTTTGTTTAGATAGATTTTCGTTTACATATATAAAATCATACAAGTTCGAGGGTTTTAAAACATATAAAATTATTCAACGTTGCTTTTAGGTATATTTGGGATTATTATCACGGGTCTGGGCAACGTCAGGCGGGTCACCTAGTATCAGAATATTTTCGCAGAAAAACATTAAAATAGATATTATAAAATGAAGATTAAACTTCTCATATCCAATAAATACTTTAACAAAAAAAAATCGCTTTAAATGTTTCAGATATTGTTTACAATGACTGGATTAAATATTAATATAATTAGATACCCATTTGTTGATAGAATTTTGCTATCAAGACGCCTTTGATTTCCATATAAATAAAGATTATCGGTTTTCTATCAAAAAGCAAAAACTTTAAAATCTATTGCATTTAAACAATACTATAATTCTGACTGAACTACATCAAACCATATACTCTTTATATATATTACAAAAACAATAACAAATCCAATTTCTTTATCTTACATTATTTTTTCTCTTTTCCTTTTTATTTGATTTTATCGTGTTTGCAGATCATCGTTGAGTGACTGCAAACTATGATGAGAAACAATAATTATATGAGCTATTTTTGATAAAACTTTTTAATCAGTAATAACTAACTTTATTTTAATTACAAAATAGTTATTAATAAACAACTATCCGTATTCCAATTATTATCTTTAAGACATAGAGTCTGAATCAAACATAAATTTGTTTCTTATATATTTAGTGGTCGGACGAGTGTGGTGACTACATATGTCAGATTAGTTTCAATAAAATTTACAATAAATTACTTTCGACTACATATGTCAGATTAGTTTCAATAATATTTACAATAAATCACTTTCGACTACATATGTCAGATTAGTTTTAATAAAATTTACAATAAATCACTTGTAGTGGTATGATTGTTTTTTACTGCATTAAAGTCGCTTAAAGTGTAACTTGATATAGTCAAAGAATAAATGGCGCAATTTAGTTAAAACTCAGCAAAGACTGTAATATGTAATTTAAAAAATTATAAATATTTATTATTATTGTACAAAAGATCAACTATAATAGCATACAACACACCGAAATCAGATGAAATAATAATGATTATATTCGATACTTTTATTTGATTTCCGAAGATATCAGAGTACATTTCGGAAGAATATTGATGAAAAAAAATTACATAGTAATATACCACTAAGAAATAAAAATATCCAAAGAATTGCGAATATTCTTTTAAATGGTAATCTCATTGATTAAAACAGAAAGACGAAGCGTTAAAAATTAGTCAAGTGTCACTGTACAAACTATACATAAGGTCAATAAACATCAATATTAGATTAGTCGTTTGTAACCACGTCGTGTAAGCACTTACGATACAGTGAGTTGAAATCACTAGAAGTCACTTTTCGTTTGTTTCAAAATTATTTGTTAGGTGCGTTCGTAATTATATAAATACGTAGCACCTATCGTCGTCGTCTGTCCGTACGTCCGCATATAACAACGCAAAGTCTATCCAACCGAATGGTTTGAAATTTAAGCTATATTATCTTTGCAGAATTTTGTCGAGACATTTCAAATTTTATGGAAATCGAATCAAAACTTTAGAAAATATTAATAAAAACATTTATTAAGAAATTTGAATTTTTTTCTATCGGTGCTTTCTTGTTATAGGAGCTTCCGAGGTTGAATCGTCAAGCGACCGAGATACTTATTTTATTACAGAAATGAATCAGCAGACGATATAATTCATTTCGCAGAATTAAAAATCATCAAGATCTGAATATTTATATAACTAGCTATAGTACGAACGCACCTCATTTGTCACGTTTGACGTACAATTTCCAACTTGTTTGTGTTGCTATTTGAATGTGACTGAATATTTAGGCTACTCGTTACATTTCAAACACGAATATTGAAAAAAAAAAAGAAATGGAAAACTCACAAAAAATGAATTGGCCTTAATTAGCATACCTATCTTGTCCTAAATAATAATAATAAATTCTGTGAAGCACAGATCTTGAATTAATAATATTGACCACAGACCCCAGTTCTAGTCTCCTGTATGGAGAAGCATATGTTTCACCTATTGAACATTCAATCGATGACAAGGTACATTTCTTTTCGTAGTAGAAAAACACATTTTTATTTAGTTAAAACGAATAATTTAAAAATTTTTAATCTTCTTTTTCCTAATTAAATGTACATTTTTCACGTGGCATAAGAACAAAATATACTTTGCCATAGAGTATCTGAAGGTTTATTTTCATTGAGATGCGGGGAAAATAATAAAACATTTTTCGCATACTACGCTATGTCGATGAATAAAATAGAAAATATTATAAACAAATAATAAAAATCACATCCAATGGTTGGAGTATCATAGTTGAAATGTTTTCCAGCAGAGCGAAAATATGCCGGGACCAGGACTCGAACCTAGGTACTTTGGTTTGCCGTAGCAACGCTCTTCCTACTGAGCTATCCCGACGATATCCTGGGCTGGCATATTTCACTCTTATTTGTTGGACAAGGCTGCGAACTGCAACGCTAATAACTGCAACTTAATGTTACGAACTGCAGCTTAATGTTACGAACTGCAGCTTAATGTCCAACAAATAAGAGTGAAATATGCCAGCCCAGGATATCGTCGGGATAGCTCAGTAGGGAGAGCGTTGCTACGGCAAACCAAAGTACGCATGTTCGAGTCCTGGTCCCGGCATATTTTCGCTCTGTTGAAAAAAATTTCAACTATGATACTCCAACCATTGGATATAATTTACCTAGATGAATATACTTTCCTCTGTTCATTATAATAAAAATCATTTCGAATGCTGATTGCCTGGAACATATCTAATAGGAAATAAATATCTGTAATAGACAGTTTTAACTAAATACAATTATCGAATACAAAATAATCCTATAGAAATGCTCGTGAATTAAGAAAAAACGACAGATCTTGTGAAATTCTTTCGTAACTAATTCAATAGCAGAATATTGTATTCTATTGTAATTTTAATGTAATTTTTCGTAATGTTTTATTCAGGTCTAATTCAATAGCTAACTAATTCAAAAGCAGGATGTTATTTTCTATTGTAATTTTAATATAATGTTTGGTAATGTTTTATTCATTTTAATTTCACTTCGTAAGCAAAACATGGAGACGCATACAACATCCCCTCGGGGTTTAATATTAACTCAGCAAAACATTTGTACTTATAAACTTGTTCCATTAAAATAATTATTTCTACAACGTTTGCGTTCAGATCATAGTTCTGATAAAGGTATGTAATGATATGATGTCGATGTATAGAGATTTCATACAGTTTCTTTTTATTTTCTGGAAATGTAGCGAGTAAATACTGGAAAAAAAAATCCAAGTAAAATTACGGACAAAGGCCGGCAGCAGAGATTCCAGACAACGTCCGTAAAAAAATATTTAGACCGTAAATCAAAAATCACCCGTAATTTTACATTGCAGCAAATGCATAACCAACCCGTAAAAAAAGTAGTATTGCCCGTAAAATTACACAAATTCTGCCCGTGAAAAAAGAGGCATTGCCCGTAAAATTACACAAATTCTGCCCGTGAAAAAAGGGGCATTGTCCGTAAAATTACACAAATTCTGCCCGTGAAAAAAGGGGCATTGTCCGTAAAATTACACAAATTCTGTCCATGAAAAAAGGGGCATTGTCCGTAAAATTATACAAATTCTGTCCATGAAAAAAGGGAGATTGTCCGTAAAATAATACAAATTCTGCCCGTGAAAAAAAAGGGATTGTCCATAAAATTACCCAGTATTACCCCATTCTATTTTGGATTCGGGGTAAAAAAAAAAAAGAGGCACAAATCATAAATGGGGATTGCCGAGATGCACCTTCTGAAAATCCATAGTAGATTTAACAGGGAACATTGATAATTCACACTATTAAAAGCAAAAAATTTTCACAGGAGCATTTATACAACATTAAAGACGCGAGTATAAAACATCAAATTTTACTGAATGGTGTATACAAATTAAAATTTTTATACATACATTAAAATAAAAAATATCGACGTTTCGACCACCTTCTATGGTCATTCTCAGGAAAAATTTGTTATATTGCTTACAAAGTTTCCAAATGTGAAAAACAATCCGTCCGTTGCCACATTATTATTGCCACCCACAAATTAAAAAAATATTTTTTAAATTTTCCTGAGGATGACCATAGATTAGAAGGTGGTCGAAACATCAATATTTTTAATTTTAATGTATGTATAAAATTTTAAATTTGTATACACCATTCAGTAAAATTTGTGATGTTTTATACTCACATCTTTAATGTTGTAATATTTCATGGCGTAATCATCCAGCATTTATATATTAGGAGTATTTGTATGTTTTCGTAATACTTGAATGAAACATTCATAACTTATGTATAACATTAAACTTGCATATTCAAAACCTAATTTTCCAAGGTTTTAAGGTACACTTAGCTGGCAATTTGTAGTTTTTTTTTTGTTTTTTTTAAATAAAAATTTAATTCTATTAAAGGAGAGAATTCTTACCCATTTCCTATAATAAACTTACTAAAAGTTTCCCTTTTTTTGTGTTGTTGCATTAATAACTTATATTAAAATACTTTAAGATGTGTTCAGTAGTAGTACAGTATTTAATCTACTTAAAACATTTTTAGCTTTCCAAAATTTAGCATGACACACTTTAGCAATGAGGGTGTGGGAGCATTTAAAAAACTGGTCAGATAACAAACTCTCTTGTGTTTAGATAAATGTGTGATAGGTAAAATGAAAATAGAAAAATAGCTACTTCAACATTAAATTACAGGGGTCGATCCAGGTAAAATTTGGGGCCTATTTTGGACCCTTTCGCAAAAATCTATTCACAAAAATGAATTTAATAAAACAGGGACCCTTTACAAAATTTCTTTTAATAAAAATAGCCTTTTTCATAAAAACAAGTCACGAAAAACAAAAATTTTAGCAAAGGGATTTAAAGATTTTGTTATTAAATTCTTGGTTCGAATTTGATTAACTGAATTTCAACTTATTTCGTTACAAAATGTTAGTTTTACAAAAATATAATAAAATTCACAAAAATAACTTTTACTTTTCAGAAAAAGGGCCCCGAGAATAAAAACCTGCATCAACCCCTGAATTAATCAGAAAAATTATCAGTTAGTAGCTGTACTGCTATTGTTCCCTCTCCTCCTCCTAAACCACTTAATAATAAAAAAGAAGCACTTATATTATGTTTTACAAAATTATCATTCAATAAATAAAAAGAAAACATGAATTTTAACAAATTTATTTAATATATTTAAACACAGTATTACAAGTAGTAACAAATTTAAATAAATTAAGAAAAAAATAGAAAAAAATTAATTTTTCCATGCAGATTTGAACAATTTGGCAACAAGCTTCTGCACTTTCGATCTTGTAGATTTTGTGTCTTCCTGAATTAATAGCCAAGCATGCCCTATAAAAAATAAAGAAAAAAGTAAGAATAAATATTACATAAAAGTATAAACAATAAACACAAATTGAGTATAGTAACAATCTCAGTTATCCCAGATGAACAGCATAATGGCACCCGGTGCATGTAAAATCCGTCGTGGGTGTAAAGTCCTCCAAGTTACCTGTGAATTACACCTCTGGGGGTGCGCCTAGTCTGGTGAAGGTCTCGTCACCAGATCAAGGTTCTAAATTACAAGACCAACTTGAGTAGCGATGGCATGACGTATGGATGAGCGATGCAGCGAGGAAATAGTAAATATTCCAGCATCTCACATCCGTCCGGCATGACTTTACTACACTGCGCAGTGCTGAACCGTCTCATACAAAATCAATTAGCAACCGGCCAACTAAGAAAAAGCAATTAAAGCAACAAGACGTACTGAAGCCACATCGGCCTATAGATTTAACAAACACATCTTCGCCAAGCAGAGAGCAGGTGAATCCTCGCCCCGTTGCCAGGTATCAACCTGTTAAGCTAGGCAAAAGTCTGGCAAGTAGGAGCCTGGTCAGTAAAGGTGAAAATAAGCACTCGCCAGTCGCCACTAGTCGATTAAACTTTAAAAACTGGCGATTAAAAATATGGAAAGAACCGGCCAAATTCAGGATTTTCCAACTTTCCATAAAATTCATGATTTTTCTGCACCTGATCGCCAAAATTCATGATTTTTCCACTCCCGATCGTCGAAACTCATGATTTTTCCACGCTAAGTCGCCAAATTTATTGATTTTTTTGCACCTGATCGCCAAAATTCATGATTTTCCCCCGCCCGATCGATGAAATTCAAGATTTTTCGGCATTCGATCGCCGAAATTCATGATTTTTCCCACACCCGATCGCCAAAATTTATAATTTTTCTGCGCCTTAAGAGCCTACACTAGTCACGCGAAGAAACGCTCATGCTAATGTTAAGTCTATGGGAAGGTTATCGCGCGATTTCTCGTTCGCATTTTAATATTTTTAAAAGATTTTTTTGCGTAGGATAGCTGAGGTCGATCTGCTACGTTGTTAGTTTTTATTTTTTTGATTTTGGTTAAAGTTTTTTTATAAGCGGACATTTTAAATTTTGGAACTGGTTGGAACCGGTTCTGAAAATGAAAGTACCCTTATATAAAAAAACTAGAGCCAAAATCGAAAAAGTAAAAACTAACAACGATAGAAATCGACGTCAGCTATCCTACGCAAAAAAAAAATCATTTAAAAATATTAATATGCGAGCGAGAAATCGCGCGATAACCTTCCCATAGACTTAACGTTAGCGCAAGCGTTTCTTCGCGTGACTGGTGTAGGCTCTGAACGCTGAAATTCGTTATTTTGTCACGTCCGATCGACGAGCTTCATGATTTTTTCGCGTCCGATCGATGAACTTCGTGATTTTCCGTACCTGATCGTCAAAATTTATGATTTTTCCACGTCAGATCGACAAAATTCAAGATTTTTCGCATCCGATCGCCGAAATTTATGATTTATCCTTGCCTGATCGCCGAAATGCGTGATTTTTTCGCGTCCGATCGTCGAAATTCAAGATTTTTTTCGCACCCGATTGCCGAAATTCAAGATTTTTTCGCTCCCGATCAATGAGCTTCGTGATTTTTTTCGCGTCTGATCGACGAACTTCATGATTTTCCCGCACCCAATCGCCAAAATTTAAGATTTTTCCGCACCTGATCGCCGGAATTAATGTATTTTCGCATCCAATCGACGAAATTCGTGATTTTTCTGGACCCGATCGCCGAAATTTGTGATTTTTACTTTCCCGGAAGATGGAAATTCATGATTTTTTTTGCTCACGAATGATAGAAATTCATGTTTTTTACGCTCCCGAATGATGGAAATTTGCAATTTTTTCTGGACAAATTGACGAAATACACATTTTCTGAATTTCTGAAAATGTTAGCCACTTTTGGTCCGCTGACTAGAGGTTGTGCATGTGTAATGTATATCATGTTGTGGGTTATTACTTAGTGTATAAACATACCTATTTTATTATTGCCAGATCTTAATTCTAGACAAATATTTTTTTTTAAAAAGGTACTTATGTAGTTAGGTACACAAGTACCTAAGCTTAGTGAGACTTATGTAGTTAGCTACATAAGCATGTTGTATAATATAACTTTGCTGCTAACTTATTTTAAAACAAAATAGATTGGAAATTAGCATTTCAAGTTTATTCAAAGCAATATAAATTAAAATATTTTTATTTAGTACATAAGTTACTTTGCTTAAACTAATTATATATTTTTTAAATTAAATATTCAGTGACATAAATGTACTTACTGGCTACTAAAGAGATTATTTTCACTCGCCACTCACTGGCTACTAAAAAAAAATCAACCTACTGGCCAGTGGCTACTAAGGAAAATTCCTTATTTTCACCTTTACTGGTCAGCAGTCAAAAAAAAAAAAATAAAAATTACAGAAGCTATGTGTCTTAATAGATAATTGTTATGAAGATCCTATTCAAACAGTAATCAAAAAATTAATGAATTAGAATTCATTCCATTTTAATCCAGAATCTAACATACTTTGGTAAAAGCATTGTTACTTTCATATTATTCATGCCAGAAATGAAATTTATATTTCTGGGAAACAATCTCTAAATTATTTTGAATCTGTTGACACATTGCACATTTGATTGAAAAACAAACTATTAAAAATCAATTAGCTCTGAAAAAATGTAGTCATTTTCGGTTGAATTTTTTTTTTCTATGAACAAAGATAATAGACCCTGTATTCTAAACAAGAATAGGAATGTGTTAACTTGTCATTATTCAGCAAGAATTCTTAAAAAAGGTTAAATTAATTTTGCCTCTTATCCCCTCTTTTTGCATATAATTTCCAATATCTTCCAGACTCTCCCCTCGGGTACTTGTACCGGTTGTTTGGAATGATCTCCAAGCTCATGATGCTGTGAGCGATACTGAACTTCTCAGCTGTATACTAGTCGCACTTTGACCTTCTAACTTTAAACTTTATACAAGTTCTTTGTTAAGGAAGGCAAATCATAGTGATAAATAGTTAATATTTTTTATTAGAATTAATTTCAATTATTGTAAAATGATTCATATGTTGTAATGTTACAGTTAGTAATTTATTTTACTGAACCTTTTGTACATAAGTAAAACTTGCACTTAACCAATTATTTCTATGTAAAATATTTTTTAATGAGAAGATTAATTTTGAAGCAATTTTAAAGTGACAAAATTTTTTTAATATAAAACTTTTGGCCCAAAAACAAAAAGCCTGAACATCTATAGTAGACATTAATGTTACTTTATATCAAAGTAAAATGCCTTTATAGCACTTCACAATTTATAATAAAATAATATGCTCAAATAGATATTTTTTCAAAAAGTAATAAAAATTTGCAGAATAAACTTTCACAATTTAGGATATCACAACCAAAATGACATTTTTATAAAATAAGAAGGGTAATAGTACCCATTCAGATGAGCAATAATTACCATAGAATATAGGGTCATATTCCACCCTGAGAGGCAGAAAAGAGTAAAGTCGAAATGTGTCAAGCATGAACTAATCACTGCCTCCAATGTCATTTTGTACTTGCCTATGTAGCATATGTTCTAAGCAAGATGGCCTGGTTGGTAGTGAACTGGCATCCAGTCCAGAATTTATGGGTATAATGATAATCTCGGTGTAGGCATGGATAATCTTGGTGGTTTGGAATCCACTTGAAGCAGTAGGACTGGATGCCACTGCATTACAGACCATGCCATCTTGCATAAGAGATATGCTATGAAAACCTTGACTGAAGCTAATAGCGTCCGTGTTGTGTAGGCAGGTACAAAATGACTTCGGTCGTTTGTAAAATAAACTTGGCCATAGGCGATGACTTCCACATGCTGTCCTAAGCATTTCATATGAAAATTCTTTAACTGAACCGTAACCCGTCATGAACTGACAAAATTAATTCCTTTGTCATGTACCAGGGGTCTGTCCAGACTTTTTTCAAAGGGTCCTGTTTTTGTGAAAAGCTTTTTATATTTGTGAAAAATCTAATCATAATTTTGTGAATTTGAAATGGTCGTTATAATCAGGTACTTGTTTATGCATTTTTAAGAAGATATATGGATATAAAATACATATATTTTCTTTATATATGTAAAAGTGACATGTCAGATTTTACTTTTAAATGATTAATTTGTGAAATCTTTGGTTTAAAGATGGAAAAATTTTGTGAAAAACCTATTTTTAAGACAAATAATTTTGTGAAGGATCCTGTTTTAGGGAAAATAATTTTGTGAAGGGTCCTTTTTTTAAACGAAAAATTTTGTGAAGAGTCATTTAAAGGACCCAATTTTTTTCTAAACAGATCCCTGTGTACCCAACCCAAACAAAAAAGAAATCTATCGAACCGTAACCAGACTGAAACACAACAAAATAATTTCCGTCGTCACACAATCTGACTCAAACCTGAAAATTGAAGTTAACCTGAAACCCGACCTGAACTCGACAAAAACAACCATTGAACTGTAATCGACAAAATTTCTGTTATCATGCAACCAGACCCGAACCTGAAATTTAAGTTAACCTGAAACCGTGAAACCTGATCCAAACCAGACAGAAAAAATCCATCGAACTGTAACATGACAAAATAAATTCCTCCATCTCCTTGTCTGGTTCAGGTTCAATTATTCAACTTAAATAGTTTAGTATTCTAATTAGCTATATTCTATTATAAACAAATGTAAAACCATGTTGAAATATATGCTAATACTCCATTTATTTCAACTGTGATCGTGCAAAGGATTTTTATTGCAAACTGACATACATTGCAGCTTGTTACTTATGGAATATAAATAGTATATATATTTTCGTTATTATTTAATCTTAACCATGCAAAACAGCTAAATTTGTTATTTTTCAGTATTGCATAAAATTATGCTTACATTATAAAATATAATACATTTTTGAACAATGAAATTTTAAACTCAGACTGAATATTTTAGAAATTTTCAAAAAAATGAGTATTCATAAACAAGCTAAGGAGTAAAAATATTTAAATAAATAATTTTTTTCCAAACCACAACAATTCATAAATATGCTTAACTCCAAAAATATAACAAATCAAAGAAAAATATAAAACAACATGCTTTCATTAATCCTATTTTTAAGAAGAAATAATAATAAACAAACATACCACTGGTTAGTGTTGTCCATGCAGACTTCTTTCCAGCATGTAGCTCAATTGACATAAGATTTTTCAAAAATTACTTGCATGGTGTCTCTAAAATAAAGAAATAATGTTGATAATGAAGCATGTATAAATAAACGTGTCAAATTAACATTTTAAAAACCAAGTCTTCAATAGAAATGTTATAAATTTTTATTTATTTATTTGCACTAGGATTTAATTGTGATTTGAAATGAAAATGCCTGACATATCTGAAATTAAGGAAAGTAACAGTAGAAAGAAATTTTATTCTCTTTATAAAAGTAATTTTACATAGATTGAATTTTATAGAACTGAATTTGGAAAAAAGTAATAAATTAATACATAATAATATTTAATAATAATAATGTACCAATTCAGGCTAAAAGTATCAATTTCAATAAAATATATAAAGCAGAATTACAAAAAAATCAGCTTGAAATGTTTAAAAAGTTGTTTTTTACTAATTTTAGTTTTAACCGCCATTAGCTTTTATATTTTGAGGCATTTTAATTTTAAACCACATCAATTATTTAGGTAAAAGATTTTATAATTTAACTAATATACATACATATATATTTATTTAAAATGAAATATATATATATATATATATATATATATATATATATTAGGCATTTTAATCCACTAGATGCTAGAATTTAATAGCACTATTTATCTATAATGAAAACATTAGTATTAAAATAGTGCATGTATAAGAGAAACTCATAGTCAATATAGGGAAAAAAAATTGCTAAATCTTAAAAAGGCATACCAATTTCTTAACATAGTTTTAACTGATGTCTAACATTTGTTTTTTTCTTCTTTAATGTTTTTTATGCAAAAATTCTGGGCAAAATTTAATGATGAAATATTTAAATTTTGAATAAAATTAAGGTACTTTTGTGTGATAGTAGCCCCTATAGTTATAAATACGTCAAGCTCGTGAAGCATTAATGTATAATAGAGGTATAAAAATAAATTGCATTGCATTGAATATTATAATATTTTATATTAATAAGAATATATCACAACATTTCCAAACAAATTCATAACAATTTGTTACAATGTTTCACAAGAATAACAACTTTTTAATATTATCCCTTACATTTATAGGCCATATTTTCAAAATTGCTTTCATAATTTATCAAAAACATTTTTTTCCTGGTATTTTCTCCAGACAAATTCTGTAAGATACAATTCGAGGTGATGGCAAGCAATTCTTTTAATATGTTGTGTATGCAGGGTCCACTTAAGACTTAGAAGTAGGGGAAGCCTGACTTCACACAGGGGGCCGCCCCCGTACCAATCCAGCTTCAACAATTCGAAATTTTACCATCAAAATTTCAAGTAAACAACACTTTTAATACTAAATTAAGACTAACTACCTTTATACATATGAAAAAATATTTATTATATATATAATTATACATAACAGGGGTCGATGCAGGTTTTTTTTTCTTGGGGCCCATTTTGTGAAAAGTAAAGGTTATTTTTGTGAAATTTATTATATTTTTGTGAAAAATAACATTTTACAACGCAAGTTGAAATCCAGTTAATCAAATTCGAACCAAGCATTTATAAATAAAAACTTTTTTAAATCCTTTTGCTGAAGTTTTCCGCTCTGGTGAACTTGTTTGTTTACAAATTACACATTTTAAAACATCACAAAATAATAAATAAATAATAAATAGTAAGTTTTTAGGGAATAGAATTTTGTGAAGGGGTGCATTTTATCAAATTGATTTTTGTGAAGGGACCCATTTTATTAAATAGATTTTTGTGAAGGGGCCCTTAACAGGCTCCAAATTTTTCCTGGATCGACACCTGCATAACAAATTAATTTTGTAAATGAATTTACAAGAAACAGGTGCAAATATTTGAACTTCAAAATATATTTTATGCTTTTTAAATTGCAGGATTTGCCAGTGCTAAGAACAGTGCAGAGACAACAAATATTTGACATAAATTTATGCTTAGCTGCAACACAATTTTGCTTCTATTTTATAAACAGAAATTTGATATCACCTGAAGCTAATTACTTTCCCCTTTATTTAAATAACCTATTCTACATATTTTATATCATTTCTCCACTCTTTATGAATTTTAACAAAATATAATTATACAGATTAAATTTTCTGTTCTTTTTAGCACAATACAGTTTTAAACATTTGAAATTAAAATGTAAAACATAAGAAAAATGAAAAAAGATTGCATTTAATCACTCTTTTTATACCATTTATTATATCAACAGAAAAAAAAAAATGGAGTATAAATGTGTCATTAATAGTCCGAGGGAAAATTTAGTAACTATTTAAGAAAAAAAAATACATTTTTTACCCTTGACTGAAATTTGTTTTCCTAAAAATTAGTTCTGAATGGGGGCCCATTTGTATTTCAATGGGTAAGCTCGGACTTCATGGGCCTATTCGGTAAACAGGCCATGTGTGTATGAACAATTTTTGTTGGATCAACAAAATTGCACATATGGTTAACAGTAAAGGGATTGTAACCTGCCTCCCTTCCCAGCTGTCAGTTTAGATTGTTGATCCATCTTCTAAATGTTCACAATTTTTTTGCATCAGACTACAAGCAATTATTAACATGCAAGTTCAGTGGTCATTTTCACATAGTCGTTTGCTGGAGAAAAGCCCTCGCTTTTGAAAAAATGAGATCGTAAGTATCTTAGTACTCAGTAAATCGAAGATTGTTTCTATATATATATAAAAATAAATGCAGGTGATGAAAAAAAAAATGCAACAAAAAATTTGAAAAACAAACATGTAAAATACGTTCTGGGATATCAAAGAAAATTTAATATGATGATAGCATATATTCAAGCTGCATTTTTAGGACTGCAAACATTTGACGAGATTTTTTCACTGGGCAATTCATTGTTGGGGCCGATTATAACTCAAAAGTACCAATAAATGAAAATGTAATCATGAAATATTTCAATTTGAGTAAACTGCTTAATTTAGTGATACTTTAATTTTTATATACAATCAAAATACTTCTTAATATGATATAAAAATAAAAACTGTATTTTATTTTAGGATTGGTTGGTTATTTGTTACAGCCGATTATCTGCACTAGGCATATAGGCCCTCCATGGGGGTCTGGGTTCTAAGGGATCTTAACTCGTATTTACACAAGGTTCAAAGAAAATCACAGAAAACTCCTAACAGTTAGGTCGACGAGTGTGACGGGGTAATTTACTTTCAGGAATTTTTTAAAAATCTCACCAACTAATGATTTTTTTTATAGCTAACAAGATGAACTTATGATAAACTTTACTACATCATTGCAGATGCAAAATTAATTCATACTACAATGCCTTTACTTAATAGGATTTTTTTTTTTTATAATTGTATATAAAATTTAGAAAGATTTATCCAGCATCTACAGAAAAAAAAGCTTAGTGTATGATGAGATTTTTACAATGTGGCATTTGAAGGAAACATGAAATATAACCAATTAATAAAAAAATATGCAATTTTTAGCCCGAGTACTTGGTATATATACTCAGTTTTCAACATTTCACTTAAACTTTGAGAGACAGCCTGATTCAATAATCATAAACTGTGAGTCAAGAGGTAATGCAAATCAGCTGTGAAAAGCCATGAGTGTGTTATTAACAATCCAACAAAAAGATAAAATTATGTGGATGTATTTATTAGAAAATTGGGTACTTCTCTATTATCCCATCGACCACTTTTCATAACAAAAAACTATCGCCAAACTGTAAGATTAAACGCCAAAAATGCAGTCCCATTTACTTGATGTCAGAAGCATTATACGTGTTTGTTATGTCATCAAGTGGTTTTTAATTCGATATTTGAGTGTATTTTTCATTATGTTTTACCGATTTATGAGTTATTTCATTCATTAAAATAACAATTGTGTCCTTACATTCTTATATTTTATTTATTTTGATATTCCAATGGCAACGTTCTCAAGTTTATTTGGCGTTACAGTTTGGCGATAGTTTTTTGTTATGAAAAGTGGTCGACGGGATAGTAGAGAAGTACTGAAAATTGTCATCACACACATATTAATGGGTGCATAAGCCATGAAAGTAGGGTTAATTGTAATAAAAAATATGAAAAAGTCAATTTTTTTATAAATACAGATTCTTGGAATATTATTTCTCTTTCAACTCAACTAAAACAGTGCATAATTGATTTTATTAACTGGTAAATAAGAAAAGTGATAAAGAAATAAGAAAGTAAACAGTAAAACCAAAAATATTTTTAAAAGTTTTTCTTTGTCGGGAAGGGGGGGGGGGGAGGGAGGGAAATATATATCTGAGAGTAAATTTTTGACTCACTGTTGTAAAATCTGAGTCACAGTTAAATAATTTTCTGAGATTTATGAGTAAAATAAAAATAACTTTAACCCTGAAAATAGTTTCCCCCAGACAGTTATCTATATCAACAATTAACACAAAAAATTTTAAAACTAGTATCATGTCCCCACCCCCCTTAAAATTCAGGCTAAAAAATGTATATAATATAAACAATAAATTTAATTTTCCACTTACCGAAAAATGGGAGTTGTACTGCCAGTCAAGAATTTGTCTCTGTTGCATCCGCTGAAGCACACACACTAAAAAATGATAAATATATTTTATAAACTGATTGCATTATGGATTATAATAGATACAATAATTACTATTTTTAAAAATTCCAACAATTTCTCTGACAGAATTGTGATTTAAGAATTAAAAAAATCTTTAATGAATATGAGACAATAGGTTCTTACTGGAGATGTGTTTGGGCTCTGTTTTCACAGTCTGAGCCTGACTATTTCAAACTCAAGCTCGCCTCAGCCCAAAAAAAATTGTGTCGCCTGAGGCTAGAAGCAGGCAGTAGATAACCAATTGTTGTTAACATTAAAAATTTTTCAAGACTAATTTTCTCATTTAAAAATCTCTTCTTTTCTTACATAGAAATGTATTAATCCTAATTACTGTCTCATGACAATATTTGGAGATTTTCATGTCCCTGAAAATCTGTTTAAAATATGAAATATGTTATTTGTAACCAACCGCTTGCAGAAAGCTGAAAAAGTCACAATTTTTATTCTTCTAAAATATCATAACACAACTATGGCAGAAAGATACCAGTTGTTTTCCCAATAATTCTAGAAAAAGACTTCAAACAGAAAGTGGGGAAATAACAAAGGTATATAAAGCTTCACATTATGTTACTAAAACTACCATGCAAATGCTTCAGAGTCAGTCAGGATATTTTTCTTTATATCCCATAAATAATAATTCAATTTCCTTTCAAACTGATTTTTAAGGATTGTAAAACAGTTTAAGAAACTTAGACTTCACTCTTGTTTCTCAAATAGCAAATATTTTGTTTTGTTTTGTTTTCTTTTCAATTTGTGAATAAATAAAATTTTCCCTTTGAGCCCGAACCTGAAAACTGGTATGAAAATAGAGCCCGAGCTGATGTTGGGCTCAGCCTATCTCATCAAGCAAAATTTCCATTCTATAATTATCTTTTTCTTAAAGTTTAAATATTTCTTCATTATTATTTTGTTTTGTTCTTGTATAGTTGCTTCTTAGGTCTTATTTTAATTTCATTAAAACATCATGAAGCATACAGACAGTAACAATTGCTTGTTTTTCCCATAGTAGCTGTTTGTTTTTGAGATTTTTAGATATATTTTCGGAACAGATGTGTTACACTCACGCTAAAATGTAAACAAAAGATTGGCGACTGTTTGGTTGGCGCGATTTCCAAGACTGCGCCAAACGAATAACTTAATACAATGGCTAGGTTGCCATTAAAGGAAAAAAATCCCCTAAATTTGGCGACTTTTTTCTTTTTTTTAACCGATTAATTTTTTTTTTTTTTAGCGTGAGTGTAAAGCATCTAAGCCATATTTTCTTTTTTACCTTCGCCTAAGATTTTATTACCTACATTTTTCAACGGAGACATTCCCAATTCCTTTGAGGCACAACCCCCCCCCCTCTTTTTTTTTATACTAATAGTTCCCATTGTTGTAATATCCCTACTAGCATCACCCAAGAGACATACTTCTAAAGTTTACAACTTAAACACCATATAATTCCAAAAAAAATTTTTTTTTTCTACTGGCATTAAATTTAAAACAATACATGGCAGAAGTTGCTTTGTGCACTGCTAAATTAATAGATGGCAAGCATAGCCAATTACGAAGTTTGTTTCTGGCTATTTGTTCAAATTATTTTTAAAAACCCTTAGTCATATATCAACATAAACAAACCGTTTTTTCTTTTAAAAACTATTTTTTTACTTTAAAAAACACATTTTTACTTAATAAATATTTTTACTTTCAGAAACAAACAACTAAAGGATTGTTATTATCTTAAAACAACATAAATCCCTTCTGTCATCCTTTAAAATCAAACCGTTTATAATGTAAATACTACGATGACCAACAAGTGGTAAATACACGCTAAACTATCCAAAAATCTAATGAATATAACTTCAAACTAACAATACAAAAAACATACATACACAAAGAAAAAATAGATACGATATATATTTTTTTTTTATGTATGCAAGATTGCATAAAACTTTAACGTCTTCGTAGCTTTATTTACATAATGACGCCATTAACGAAGTCTAGCCAATAACAAATTTGAAGAACACTGTTTTATAAGATACAAATGTTAAAATTTCATAAACGATGTCACAAATTTAATATTTCATTATCATTAAAGTAAAAAGAAAATAGTGTACTTAATTACTGGGGTTTAAATGATGAAATCCTTCGCTTTCATCCGCCATCATAATAATTCTGCTCGAAGGTCGACTCGAAGCCGAAGCGAACGTTCGGCGGGAAGACTGCCGGTATAGCACGGCTTATTCTTTCTTCACTGCGCATGGGTACAGACATTCTGTGCGCATGGGTTTGAGAGCGTTGCGTCTTTCAAAGCATAGATTAAGGATCTTGTCCGTAAAAAAATAGTTTGGTAGCAAACCCCGTAGATAGACGGGCTTTGTCCGTAAGAACAAGTTATATTTCAAAATTATACTTCCATGACGTAAATTTACGGAATTTGACCGTTTAATTTGAAAAACGGACATTTACCGTAAAATTATACGGTTAATGTCCGTGAATTTACATTTTTTTTTACAGTGGCAATTTGTTTACGGCGCTACAAGACGTTGGGAGAAATTTTAAAAACTATAAAGTTAAAACTGGCAAACAAATTTATGTTGAAATAGTTTCTCTACAGATACACAAAAGAAAAAAAAGCACTAAATGCTTTGAAGCGATCAATGCCTTAAGAGTTTTTAAAGATTTTTTTCAACAAAATTATTTAAAATGTTGTGAGCTTGGCGAATCAATGTGTCAAGCGAGATTTGCCAACATTGAAATTAATGTGGTATCAAACATAAATATAACAACTGTCGAGATACCAAGGTTACTTATCGTGGTTCCATTATAAAAATACACTAGTCTCTTGTTATACCGTGTCTAGATATATATTTTTTTTTTCATGTCTTACGAAAATGTAATAATAAATCCTATTTTAAAAACAATTTTTTAGTTACTTTAAGTATAGAATGAGTATAGAATCTTTGAATGTAAGTCGATTGTAATTGTATCTCTAATCGTTATTTTTTAATCATAACTGTAATATGAGTATAAAGTAATTAGTAAGAGAAATATATAAAAGTTAAGGGTTGACATGCTTTCAAAGTTTTGCTAAAGCCCTTAGTTACAATGCGCTTTCGAATATGCATTCCCCTTTCTTTTGGACGAGGTGCTACCAGGGCCTAATTATCGACGGGGCACACTTACACCAGTAAAAAAGAATAGAAATTTTTTCCTTGTTCATGGCAATAATTTGCATGAATAGGGCGTTTTAATAAGACGAAAATTTCTATTAAACTTTACTGGTGGAAGTGTGCCCCGTCGGTAGTCAGTTCCAGGGTGCTACTGTAAATGTATGTATCATGCTCGAAGGCGTAACTAGAAATCTGGTAACCTTCGAAATAATACAGCTATGTGCCCTCTATATGTAAACATGCATGATGGAGTAATGATTAAGTGTTTTTCATTATGCACTGTTAAAAATTACACGTGCGTAATTTATTCCGTTATAACAGCTCCAAATATTTAACTCTATATTTTAGAAAGGATATGTACTCACTTGTGTACTTTGCTTTTATGTAATTTCTTTACTATATGAATTTATTTCTAAAAATGCATTTATGATGAATCACTGCTGAAAACAAATGCAAATAAAAACCAGTTTTAGTCATGCACGGATTCGACACTTCCACCAAAAAATAGAGCTCATCAGTTCTGAAGTGCGTAATTATTATTCCTCGAATCATTCAGATGAAAAATTTGGAATTGCACAGTCGATTAAAAAATGGAAGCAGAAGAATCCATTTTACCGACAAAGAGACCCAAAGAAAATCAAAAACTGAATGTCGATTGCGAATTATGTAGCCTTTGAATGTAAGTTTAGACAAATAAGCAAACGGGCCAGGCCCGTCTTGCGAAATTGTAATACATTGTGAAATTTTCAGAGCGAATATCTAATTCTTCAGTACATTTCACCTTCAGATAGCGTAACTCAAACAATAGTAAGCGGAATGAGCAGCAATTTGGAATTAACATATTTGAAGGTTTTAGAAATCGATTTGTGTTGCGAATAACAATCATTTTCGTCACCAAAATCGCATAAAAGAAGCTCAAAGAATTAGGATCGTTATTTCATTAATATTTATTTTATTTTTTCTTTGCTCAACCTTTTTTCCTTTGGAAATAAAAACCGGCATTCCAAGAAATTTTTTGAAACACTTAACAATGCCTGTGACGTTCCTATTTTGTACTAAACCAAGATATGATAAATTAAAAATATATCTAAAATAATATGTATCAATATTTGTTTTAAGTGTAAGAAATTTGATATTTAGACCATTTATCTAATTTTTTACATAGCTTGGGTCAAATAAGTAAAGATGGAATATTGCTATTGACTTTTCACGCATTTCCTGATATACTAGAATTATACAATTGAGTTACATAGGTGTGTTTTTATCTTATTAAAATATGTTTAAAACTTAAATATAAGTTAATAAGTTAATTTTAGGCATTTTTACGTTAGCCAGCACAGATTGATAAATCATCTAATATTCTTTAGGATTACAGCCAGTTTTAACACAATGGAATTCATAATGCTCCAAATCATGCTAGTCAAAATAGGTCAACTGTCTTTAAAACTGCAACAATGATATAGTATAGTAGATACTAAAAAGAAGAAAATAAAACAGAAATAAAAAATAAAGAGCGTAATGTTTTTTTTTTTTTTTTTTTTTTTTTTTTTTTTTTTTTTGCAAAAGAAATCATCTTTTTTTCATTTAATAGTTTAATATTAATAAAATCATAATTATACGTTTAACAGAAAAAAACAACAAATCCCGACTAGATAGTTAAAATCACGCTTCTGTTTTTCCTGTTTCCATATCAACAAAAGGAACAAGACAAAAATTATAATTGTTTAAATAAATTCCTTGTTCGTGCATTTTACTAAGCTTAAATCAAAGCGGTAATTTTCCCATAATTAGTGTCCACGGCAATTTAACGTGTTGTAGTGTAACAATATAAATTGCAGTCTTGGTGTAAAACGTGATTTTTAAGATAAACGTTTGATGTGTCATAGAAAAGTGTTTAAACAGCTATTTTGACTTTTATGCTTATTAATCTTTCTTTCTTTATATCACGAATGTATTAAAATTCCAAATAATGTGACTTCGATATCTAAATATATATTAATAAAATTAATAATATAAACGATATAATAAAAATTGTCATATAATAATTTCCCCCTTGCCTTTATTTTTTTTTAACCAATTTTTTTTTCGTTTTGAGTCTTTACATTGTAAAACAGTATGCACTACATTTTCTCTCTGAAGTAAAATTTTTTCATTGCTGCATGTTAGAATATTTTTAACACACGCTACAAAACAAAACAAAACAAAACGAAAAAAAAAAAAAAAAAAAAAGGAGAGAGAGAGAGAGAAATTGTTTTTGTAAGATCTGAACAAACCGGTGGTCAAAAAAGTGTGGGTATGATTATAATTTATAACGAACCGCAACGACCAATAAGTTAAAGCGAACCTCAATAACCTCAATAATAGTGGCAAACTGCTTCTAGCTATAGCTTGTTTTCTGGGAAGTGAGTTGGGTGTGGGTGTATGAGTTAATTTAAATGTCATAATCTAAGTATGATATAAGAGAAGATTAGATAGTAAGATAATGTAAATAAAAAAATCTAAACAACTGCTCAATATGCATGCTACGAAATTTTGTTTTTGAACTCTGAAATTTACCGTAACACTTACTCTTACAGACCTCTGTACATAGTGACAATTTTTGAGTTTACCGAAACAAATTTTTATATATCAATTAATTGTGAGTTTTAAGCTCCTAACACATGTAATTATCTTAACATTAATTTCTGAAATGAGTAAAGGTTTTTATTGTAGAAGTCTTTTATATTGCATGCAACTTCGTAAGACGAGGAATCCCGATCAGGGAAAAGAACAAGCATCCCAAATATGGAAAAGGCGCACGAAACATCAGACAAATTACAAACATTTGCCAAATGAAAACATTCCAAATCGGTCACATCTGCATATTTTATTGACAAACCAGTAAGAAAAAGAGAATGTCTTTTACAACAATAATTTTAAAAATATTTATTATGCTTAGCCACTCTGAATGGTAAATAATTCCCTGAATAGTAAATAATTCTATGAATAGTAATCTGATTATCCGATTGTATGAGTTTTCTGAAAAGTTATAGTTTTCAAAGTCAGCTAATAATATTTTTTTTTCTTAGCTTAGCTCTATTTTTATTTCGTTTTATTCTCTTTTATGTTAAGAAAAGTTAAAGAAAAAAAAATATTGAAAACGTAATAGTTTAAAAAAAGGCATTTCTTTGTAAGTCCATACACCATAAAAAAAATCTCTCAAAAGAGTATGTTCTTTTAAAAACTATATTGTGTAACACAAAGGATCTCAATGTATTTCACTATATCTAATAGTGATAAAGATTAGCGGTAATGTTATTCCCAATAGTCCTTTTTTGTGCTTTTAGCGAAATCAATATATCGAATTCCTTTTGCTGTTCTCTTCAGAAACTGACTTCTCACACTAGATCTAAGAAATATGAAAAAACTTGTTGCTGTAAGTAACTTCTTGTTGTTTTGCTATTGTTCATTTTATCTTAAAATTTTAAAAATGGTATATTATTGTAAGAAAACAAATGTTCAGAAATCGCATTATCTCTATCCATTTCAGAAATTTTAAACACTTTTTTTAGGTAGAAATTAGACAAACGGGTGAGAATCACAAATTAAAAAAATATCAAATTCTTTGCAGCTGACGGTAATGAAGGAGAAAAAGTGTACGATATTTAAAACATAAGCTATTGTATTATATAAAACAAAATTAAATATGCCATCCGCAAAATTATTGATAAAATAGTCTTACACCGGAATTTTCTAAGCCCGAAAGTTATAAAATTTTTTATAAGTTAATAATAATGTGTAGGTTTAATATTCAAGCTTAATGCATTATACACATTATATACTTCATTACTATTCATACTTACATACGTCCTTACCAAACTTTTATGCTTACAGGAACTCAGGTTATCTTATTCATCAACTCATACATGCATCTTAGATTTTTTCATTCATCTTACAACATATATACATACTTACTTTAAATACATTCAATAGGCAGAACAACAATTTTTTGATGAGAAGAAAATAATAGTAAATACTAATGAGGCATTTTCCATAATCTGTATCTTATTTCTCACATTCATAATATAACATACCTACATAATTTGATACAACAACTTTCAATACATACAATAGATACAACAACACTTCTTTCACGCGATGAAAAAAACACATGCTAATGAGGCATCTTCCATACTCTGCATCTTCTTTCTACACGTAATAATTTTATTATATTGCTGCAAAATTCAGAAATAATTAATTTTTATATGAGTTAAATAGCATACAAAATTAATCAGTAATACATTTTCCCTCCACAATACAATAATGTTACAGCATTGTTTTATATCTATTATCGGATATATTTTATCATAATTTCAGCGATTGAATGTCAAAATAAAATGTGTAATATAAAACAATACAGAAAAATTACCAATGATTTAATTTGAATTCATTTGAATTTTTTGAATGATTTACTCTTTCTTCTTCGGGCTTAAAAACTCTTCGAGAACAATGTTCTAGTTTTTAATGGCATCACGTCTAAATGTGCATGAAGAAGAAAGATTAAATGTTTGAAACACATTTTGCATTTTCTTCTCATTTTTGAGGAATTAAAAGAAAAATTCCATAGTATTGTATTTGGCGCCAGTTTTTAAAATTTTTGCTTTAGTGTTATTGCGTTTCTCTTTAAATCACGTCTAAATATGCATGTGTCATATCTCAATGAAGATTAGTATTCATTTGTCTGTGTAAACGTCATGTTAATCAGTTGAAACATAGCAGTGAAATATCAGAGAAAATTAAAGAAACGGGTCAGTTTGATAAACAAAACATTGATTATGACAGTTATGAACAGGTTAATGGAAACAAGTTTTCTGGATATTATGTAAATAATAAAGAGAAAATGAATACAGGGAATGCTGAAAAATCTAACCAATCTGAATTTTCACATGCTATTATAACAGGTACAGTTGTGAATAAAGATTGTGATGGTGTTATAGATAAAAATGTAAAAGACAATTCCGTTATAAACAATGATGTGGACTTACAGAAATGAGCAACTGTAAAGACTGATAAAAAGGATAATCAACCAGTTCGAAGAAGTAATAGACAGATTAAACTCGTGTTCCGTTTAAACTACAAGGGGAGGGGTGTCATATCTCAATGAAGATTAGTATTAATTTGTATTCAGAGATGTCGTCACTGAACAGGCTCATGTTGTGAGCTCTTTCCATGCCAGCGAATATACGATACGTCAGTGTAAAAATGGTTGTTCTATGAAGCGGTGGCTTTTACCGCTCTTGAGTATATACTTTATAATAAATATCTATATAGTTAAATATAGTTGTCTCCTTGTAATAGTATAATGAAGTAACATATTAAAGTTAGATTATCATGAATAATACAGTATACATGTAATAGAATATTTGTAAGTTATACATATTAAAGTTATATTAGCATGAAATATAAAACATATATGTAATAGAATATTTGTAAGTTGAAATAAATATTTATATTTTAGAGACCTCTTATACTTTATAAGAGATTGAAATAAATATTTATAGTTATCCTAAAACACATGAGTAGGAGATTTGTCATGTAGAATTAGTATTGAGAATTTATTTTAAAAAGAAAAGATACTTTTAATAACATATTTAACACTCGAATGTGTCGCCTCTTTCTGTAATCCTTTGAATAATAAAGTATTATATAGAAAATCTAAAGGCTTATCTATATCTTGTAAAAACGAAATACAAACATTATATTGCAATTTCAGAAGATATTAAGTCGTTAGACTAGCCATTATAACAGTTACAAATTGTATGGGCTCAAAATAAAGTATTTTAACCTCTGTAAAACTAGTAACTATTCAAAAGGATTTAAAGATAATGCTGTAATCTTTTCGATTGCAATAAATAAAATTTATTTCTTCTTATCTGAGCATTTCTAAAATTTCAATTGAAAAATTGAAAACATTTCACGTTTCACAAATTTAAAATGCATTTTTAAGAAAAGGAAACTTCGAGAGTAATATTTAGAATAAAATAATAATTATTATTATTATCTTCCAGTTATCCCTTTGAAAAAAAAAAAACTTTTGAACTAATAAGATATTATGTGTTAATATTCGATATTAAAGCAATAAAACCTTTATTTTTCAGATTAAAGCATACAATATGTACATTAAATATAAATTTCACACTGGAAATTTAACGTAATATATATATATATATATATATATATATAATTATAATATCTTTCAGTTTCAAAAAACATATCAAGTTCTTGTAACTCTCTAATTAAATCTCCTAAGAGATAATTAGTAATAAAGTGTAGACAGAATACCACATAGTTAATAAATCAACAAATGCAATCATAATTTTACCATAGCATTTGCTTCAATGGTAATTGGCAAAAAATACTGAAAATATGAAGAATATTTAAAAAGAGAGAGAGAAAAAAATTATATAATAAACCATAAAATGTTAATAATTTGAAGTTGATATCAAGTGAATACAAATGGATTTTGAAATGAAATATGAACTAAATATAATGGAAAATTGGATAACAAGAGATTTAAATTAGAATTGGATACGAAAAAACACGTGTAGATATAATCATCAGCCTGGATGTATCCACACGGGTTTTAAAAATAATACAGTATTTCATAAATATACTGGCATTTATCCTAAGATCAGTATATTCATCCAGGTATACTGTATTATTACCAGAAAATAATTGGAAATAGTAAAATTGGAAATAAAAAACTTGTAAAGAATAGATAAAATATCTTACTCACAAAAATTATCAAAAATTCCGTAAACATCACAAGTTGTACATTTATACTATTACGACCACATGGCGCACATCATGAAATATCATAATCTTGATGAGATAGTCAAGTTGAGACAACATATTTTGATAGTAAAGTTGAGAGAACATATTTTGAAATATAACCTTAATTATTACATCTTAACACAAATTGATTTATCTTTTCTTTTACACTTATTTCTGTATTAAAAAAATTAAATATTTAATAATTTTTAATATATATTCAATAAATAAAACTTGAATGTGCAAGGGCAGTTTTTGCATGCTTCAGATACATTTAAAATAAATACAATCACATAATATGAATTAGACATACGTGTCATAATCAGTATAAAAAAAATATTTTTTTTTTTTTACCTGATCAATGCTTCTTGTTCTGCAGAGTTTAACATTATAAAACATAACACATCAGTTCAAACTGCTGTCTAAGTCTAAGAGAACAGGAAATCAATAATGTAACAAACAGTTTGTTTCTTTGGTTTGAAAATGACAAATAGTAAATTCTCTTCTCGTACTACGATCTATTATGAAAAGAGGAGTGAATATTTCCTTACATAATACATCTTTTAATTCTATGTTTTTTTTCTATTCGTTAAAGTTATGCGACTAACAAGGAAGGACTCCAGCGCATACTCAGAAACATTTGTAAAAATTAAAGGATATTCTTCTCGGATAGATATGTTTGTTATGAAATATGTTTCTCAGTACAGATATGTTTAATTTTAAAAAAATGCTGCGGAACCTCGATATAACGTCCGAAAAAAAAAACACTTTTTTGTGTTTTTGGCGATTTATCGCTGGTTGAGGGCATAATGAAATAAAAATACTCTTTTATGATAAATACTCTTTTAATAAAATCTTTTTCTACTTCTGCTACTGAACTAGTTTAAGTAAGTTTAACTTACATAAATACGCTTTTATAACTAAGGTTTTGCTATATACGTTTATATGTACATATAAAGAAAATTAACGATCGTATTCTACAGTTTAGAACAAAATTGATTAAAATGTTTAATTGATTAAATTGTTTAATTGATGTTTCAAACTAAACATTAATGTCCGATTCTGAAGATTGCCAATTTGACTTCGTTATTGTTAGTGTCGAAGACAACAAGAGAAAAGTATTTTTACCATGGAAACAATGACTTATTCTATATTGAAATGTATAATAAGAGCGTTCTTAATCGGGCAGTTACTGTTAAAATACACTTAAAACTTATTCAGCCACTCAAACATTGTAAAATTAAAATAATTTCGGTAACACGCAACTTGTATATAGTATATTATATAAGCTTACAGAAAAAATGTCATTTAATCCTTTATGTTTAAATTCAGTAAGTATTGAGTATTTAAACAATTATTTAACTGGGAGTTTCCAAAATGCATTTAAATCACTTGCATTTGGCGAGGAAAAAGGTGTTGCTCGCCAAATAGCGTCTTTTTCAGCCAATTATTCAAAAGTATTCTATTTTTTTATACATTTTCTACTGGGATTCCGCAGCTAATTTTGACTAATCCTTTATTATGCACATGGGTCATTAGCATTTTTTTCAAAATAATCTGAGTATGCGCTTAAAGGGGACCTTCCTTGTAAGTGGCATGAAAGGAACGGAAAGACTCCATAGAAGATACACGTAAAGATATACATGTGTATCTATTGCATTCTCCTCATAATGTTTAAATTTCACATTTCTCAGATATTGTATACAAGCAAGAATTAATAAATAAGAAATGTCCTTAATTTAAAGTAGGTGGATTGAACTTTGTACCATTATATTAAAATAAATGATTAACGTAAAATAGCACAAATAAAAAAATATATATAATGGTAAACAGCTTTCTCGGAGCGCCTAATGCTGCATTATCAGTGCCAAATTAAAAACATTAAAAACTGATCCAAAAGTTTAAGCCCATGTAAGCCATGATTGTTTTCTCTCCTCCGTACTTAAACTTGTCCAATCTGGCCGAGCGCTCCTATTGGTCTCATACGTCACATAGTTATCCCTGACTTTTCTGTTATTTATAAAAAACACGCTGCCATTCTTTCTTGGTCGCGTTCGGAGACGCAAGCATACCTACATGGCATAAAATTTTAGATCAATTTTTAATCTTTTAAATTTCGCACTGATAATGGAGCTTTAGGGGCCCCGAAATATCTGTTTGCCATTTTATATATTTTTATTTGTGCTATTTTACATTGATCATTTATTTTAAAATGTCCTTAATGGTTTGCAATCCTAATGATAATGATATGATGAGACACAATCAGTTGCACTTAGCAGACACTATGGTCCCTTAAGAACCCCGATATTAACGCGAACATACTCGCAAGTTAATGTTAAATCAATGGCAACGTTCTTTTCAAATTTGTCGTTTGAATTTTAACTATTTTAAATGATGCTTTTTGCATAGGATGCCTGAAGTCGATGTATAACCGGGTATTTTCAAACTTTTTGGATTTTGATTGCCGTTTTTTAATTGGGAACGCCTCCACTTTCAAAATGACAGATTCCCATTGAAGAACCTGGTACTTCCACCATTTATTTTTCCATTTTATCTATTTCTGTAAAAAAAAGGAAAGGAATGGAAAATAATCAAAACAAAACATAAAATTTATAAAACATAAAGCGTACTATTACCGTTAAAAAATTAACACAAGAAACAAAAAAATTGTTTACTAATTTTCTGGCAATACGTTTACAACTTATTTGTAACTGTTATTGTTACACATATTAGGAAGTATTTTCAATTGTGTGTTTTTGCGACTGTACCATGTAAAATATATTTATTTTGCTTACTTACTATACAGTGAAACTTCCATTTAACGAACTCTCATCGTTACACTTAAACACTTCGTTATGAAGAAAATTCGGTAATTAGAAATCAACTTAAATTCATGAAATTTTTCCTTCAGATATGACAAACAGGTATCGGATTCAGAAGCATTTGATTCAGTTTCAATTATGAAGACGCCTTTTGCAAAACAGCTGTGTACGGTCGATGAAATCACGTCACATTCTCAAGCTTTCATCAGCTCTGATACAGAGGTTCTCAAACTAACGTTTTCACTGCATTGTCTTTTCTGTCTTTTGTGTACTTCAAGATTTTTTATTATTCCTTAGACTAATGGCTGAAGTTTAGAAGTTGTATTGGCAGTAATATAAATAACTTTGACGGTAACTGTCTGACTCTAATTGATATTTTTTGCTTCAATGCATCTGACGTCATTGCGTCACTGCAACATCTATATCATTGAATGTAAAAAGGGGATTTTGACTTCCCCCAACTGTCAGCGCTTGAGTCTCGGTGTCGGAGAATAATGATAACAAGTGTTTTACTTAGTGTGAATAAAAATTGTTTTATTTAGCAACAAGCACAACGGAAATTATTTAAATGTGTTCATTTTCTTACAATCCGCTGATATAAATTCGCATATCCATCGCAACAGCACCCTCTTAGTTTGAATTATGAACTAGATGTTATAAACTTCGTTATATAGAATATATTTGTCGTAATATGGAGATTAATTTACATGCTAATGGTGTTTAAAGTCAAAGTTCTGCAGAAAATTTCCTTAAGTAGAAAACTTCGTTAACCCATTCGGGACCTTGGGTGCATATATGCACCCTCAAAAAGAGCATACAGAATTTGTTTTATGCACCAGTAAAAAATAAAAGTAATATTTGCTTTCTCTAATTAGAGCATTTTTAGGATAGTTTAAGTAAAGGTATCTTTTCTAAAAAAAGTGGTGCCTACCGAGTAAAATATGTGTAAAAGACACCGGTCCCGAAAGGGTTAAATAAGAACTTCGTTAAAGGGAAGTTCCAGTGTATTTCTAAGCTTCCAGAAGCTGCAGTCAGGTACTTTATTAGTATTTCTTGAAATTAAACACTTTCTGATATTAAAATGTTTAGATCCATTAAGAACGTAAATCATTATATCAGAGAAATGTACCTGACGCTTTTAGCGTATCTGTAACATAAATTTCTACTATAAAATTGCATAATCAATCTACAAACAATAAACTTTTAGCAAACGATTGAAAATATTGAAATAGTTATTCTTGAAAACGCTATTCTTTAGAAAATATACATTCCTCAATTTCTATACATAAAATAACTGAAAGAAAAACATTTATTTCGTCTATTCTACAGAAAATCAAACTAAAAAGAAATCCGAAGGAAATTGATAAAACCTCTCCCTCCAATTTGTTTGTTAACATAAGCAATATATACGTTACATTGCAGCATCTGGTGAGGAAAGCATACATCATGATTTAGCTATATCGCTAGCTCATGCTACGAACTTTTCACATTAATAAAGCACATTTTCCTTTCTTTTCTGAACAGTCTGTTTTCTTTGAATCTAAATTTTGGATTTATTAAAACATTGATCCAAGAATGGAAGAATAATTTTTACTTTCTTAAATTTATTATTATTATTATTATTATTATTATTATTTGAGAAGCTTTTAAAAACACACTTTTAGCGTAACATTTTTACTTTCTTTTATCTTTAGAAGAAGAAAGTATTGGATTCATGAAAATTTTCGACTTCTGATTTTCGAGGGATTTATATGTTTTAGAAGGTCTTGAACACGATTTGACTGTTTTTAGAAAATATCTGTCTGTGAGTCTGTCTGATGTATATGACAAAAATTTTGTGGGCGCTCTATCTCAAGAACTAATGCACGAAATCTAATAAAACTTTATATTCAGTTAGTCCCTAATATAAATTGGTGCTGATTAGCTTTTGGTGAAAATCGCCCGACAGGTGGCGCTGCTATGCTGCGTTTTTTGCGATTTCCGCAATAGCTCTATCTCAAGAATTAATGCAGTTATTTACATCAAATTTCAGATTACATTAGACCTTGATATAAATAGACGCTGATTACGTTTTGGTGTAGATATCCAAACAGGTGGTGCTGCTATACCACTTTTTCATTATTTTTACGATAGCTATATCTCAAGAACGAATGCACGGAATTTCATCAAACTTCACATTCTGTTAGACCTTGACATAAATAGATGTGGATTACGTTTTGGTGCAAATATCCCAAAAGATGGCGCTACTAAGCTACTTTTTTCATTATTAACACGATAACTATATCTCAAGAACTAATGCAATGATTTTCATCAAACTTCAGATTCAGTTAGACGTTGTCATAAGTTATTGTTGATTAGGTTTTGGTCTAACTCTTTGGTCTAACACTGATATGCTGCATTTTGCAGGATTTACACGATTTTAACAATAGTCTTATCTCAAGAACTAATGCACGGAATTTAATAAAATATTAGATTCAGTTAGACCTTGATATAAATCGGTTGCTAATTCTTTTTAGTGTATGCGAAGCCTGTGTGAGATAGAGAAAAGTTTGGGAATTGGCACATTCGAGTAGTTATTGTAGGAAGTTTTTGAAATAATAAGGTTTAGCTTTTGTTTGGTCTTAATAGTTATTTTAAAATGGCTTATATTATATAATAAGGGATCTTTTTCATGTTTGTATATGTATTTGCGTATATGCATTGCCTTCTATTAGTGAGAAAATTTAATTTTTTGAAATTGAAATGGTAGGATTTTTTTTTTTACTTTATAACCATTTGAAACGAAATATTAATTGATGGAACAGAGATAGAGAAAAGATTTGTTATTAAGAAAAGTATTTTACCACATAATGTATTTTATTGTCTGTCATGAAAATATTATAAAAAACATTTAAGGGGCAGAAAAAATGGGAACGAAAATCACACATATTGCATGAAGCATTCCTACATGGCATGCATTCAATAACATTCAATATGAAATGTTAATGTGTGGTACATAGAACAAAAAAAAAATTGAACCAAGATTTAGGAATAGTGAAATATACGAAAGTTTATATTAACATTATTGTTCATAGCTAATTCTACTAAAAGAATGCATCAGTTTAGAGTTAATGATTCATGCATATTATTTTGTAGCATTGAGTGCAAGCATGTCCAGTAATAAAATAATAAAAAAACTTATAATTTATACCCGTTCAACTTGTTGAGTTACTCCATTTTGTTTTCATTTATTTTTATTGAGAACTTTCATAGATTGTATAACATTAAAATGCCTAACATATCAATGATCGAAAAAACCCTTAATGTTCAATCGTACAAATAAATAAATAAATGAAAAAGCAAAGCAAATTAAGTATAATGATGTTAAATAATTTTGATTAAAAAAAAATGAACTATTCAATTACTTTGCTTCATATAATGTATTGAATCGTGTATTTGTTATTTTCTTTGCTCCACAGTTTTATTTCACTGTGTATCAATTTGCAGATTAATTAAAAATATTTTTCTATCGAATCGATCGATAGTTATATTTCTTTTTCATGAAGATTATCTTTAATATATATATACATATGTCAATTATAATTATTTTTGAGCTAGGATTTTATATAAATATTGATGGTATTTTATTTCTTGTATTTCACCGCTATTTGTATATTCATTAATAAGCAATTTTTATTATGAAAAATTTAAATTATACCGGAATTTGCTAAAAAGTATAGAGGAAAATATCCTTTCTATCTTTAAAATACAACAATATTATAAAACACGTATTTCTTTTAGAACTACAATTTCTAATAAAAAACTAGTTAAATGCATTTGATTAGATCAAACACAAATAAAGATTAGCATTAGTACTACACACGAAAGTCACTTTTTCTGCTTTTAGAGAAATCGATATATCGGTTTTCTTTGCAGGTGCTCTTCTCTAAAATTGACTTTTTACACTGGATCTAAGAAGATGAAAAACTTGTTGATGAAAGTGACCTTTTATCGGCTTTCTATTGTACGTTTGGCATTATGTTATCAATTTTCAATTTATTATTATTAGAAAATATTTTGAAAGTGTTTTATTTTACTAAAACAAAATATACGCAAGTAACATACTAAAAAAATTTAGCGTTATACATAATCGATGAATTTTTTTTATATTTTTGATAAAAAAAAACTCGCCAATTATACGAAATTAGGCAAATTAAGATTACTCAGCAAATTACACAGTCATGAACTTAATTGTTTTTTAATGAAATAGTAAAATACATATCTACTGCGTTATACAGGGTGTTTCACAAAGGACCCCTAACTTTAAAAATCACTAACCCGGAAACGGTGATAGGGAGACAAATGAAACCAGTAGTATGTTTATTAAAAAAATTGTAAGAATCTTATACATAAATCTTAAAATTTAATTAAAAATAGCGCCGACAGATGGCGCTGCGATAAATAAGCGTATCAAAAGTGATTCAAAAGGTGCACCTTTTACACAACAGACTTATCGCAAACGAAGAATGAAATTGTCATCGACTCTCTGCTGTATGTCACCGGTCTGTTTGTTTAAAATGTTTGAAATGTTTGTTTAAAATGTTTTCCCATCTGAGCTTTTTGCGACTTGAAATCGCGTTTGAAAACTTCTCCTTGTGGCAGTAGGACTCCGATTTAATAGGTGGTACTCCAACAGAATAAACACACGTTCCTCCGCGGTATACATCACTTTCCGTAGTATTTTCACTATAAGCTAATAGCGATCAGATTTCAATGGCGAAATCTTCAACGGCTAGTCTTTCTATGCTTCTGAACTCTCTATAGAAGGATTCTTAACGATCTCAGCGCCATCTGTCGGTACTATTTTTAACTAAATTTTGAGATTTATGTATAAGATTCTTACGATTTTTTTATTAAACATACCACTGGTTTCATGCTTCTATCTATCATCGTTTCTGGGTTATTGATTTTTAAAGTTAGGAGTCCTTTGTGAAACACCCTGTAACTGTGCACTGTACACTGTGCGTTATAAATATCGTTCTTTTTTGCAAAAAGAGTTACCAAGTTGCGTACAATACTTAGAATTTTGAAGTAGAATGGCACCAGAAATTTTTGTGTAGTAATTTTTACTAAAATTAAAAGTCTTATAGCGATTTATCACACAATATGAGACATATTTCTGCAAATTTTCTTAAATATTCTATTTAAAAATTGTGGTACAGCTTTACGCACCCTGAGTTAAGCAATTTGCAAGTCAAAGAGCCATAATTGAAGTACAATTCTACATATCACTCGAATTTTAATTTTAGTACTGTTTATGAGAATTAAATTTCGCAAAAATCAAGTTCGTTGCTAATAGTGCGCTCGCTGAAAGATTAATAAAATTAGAAAAAATAATCACACATGTACTTGCAAAATTACTGTCAAATGAAGTCATTGCGGATTGAAAATAACGTACGTACAATAATCACGTACAGTACATTAAAAGCAACGTACGGTGTGCGATTATTTTTGTAAAAAAATAGCTTACGTGATAATTCTTTATTACAGAATAATTATGTGTACTACCTATTAACCCAGACATTAATTTATTTTAAATGCACATCAAAAAGCAGTGCATATGTCTAAAAGCTTCAAAAAACACTTTTAAACTACACTAAATTTAGTCAGTACGTATAAAAGTTTTAAAAATATTTTCACCTCTTGGTTCGAGGCAGCTTCATTAACTGATGTTCTGTTTCTTTCTCGCAAGTCACTCTGTTGAAAAATTCTCAATTTTTCCAATTCCTAATAAAATATGGCGCCATCTATTATCAATCTTTACGTGCATCATATCATTACACGTTTTTGATTTTGCTGTAACTATCTGTATGGCTTCTCTCTTTAATGCGCAGTTTAAATTATTAGAACTTGCTAATTTTTCGACATTATTGAAGTCAATTACGATTGGAGATTTATTATTTAATTTGACAACTGCAGTTGTAGAATCATTTAAGTTTATATAGACCTGCCAAGTCTCCGGCTTTTTGGATACCAGTAATTTAGTACAGAAAATGTTGTTTTATTTAATCGGAACATTTTGCGATTTAAAAGAACAACATTTTCTCTAAAAAATTACTGGTGTGTAAAAATCTGGAGACTTGGCAACTCTGGTTTATATCTCATTTGTGTTCTTTCACTCTGTCTTCATTTTCCCTTTTTGTCATCTATTTTTGAATCAGATTTCCCTCGTTATTATTCAAGTTAATTTTGTCTGTTGATAAATAACTTTCTCTGCGTCTGATCTCATTAATTTGAAAATCGATGGATCTGGGGTGGTGGGAGTACTTATTCCAAGCTGTAGAATATTTAGATTCCAGAATTATTACAGTTGAGATTTAAATCAATAAATAAATAAAAGAATATCTACGTACCTGAATATTTGTCATGCTCAGATTCCATTCCTGAATTTCTTTCTCCCTCCATTGAATAGTATAATCATGAATTAACACATAGGGGGGTGTTGAAGGCTAAATACACGTTGAATTTATTAAGATTCACTTAGATGAAATTCTATGAAATTATATTTCATTGATCGAAACTTAAATTCTAGTTTCTAAGCTCGATTTGAAGACCAGAAGATTTTCCTTAAAAAAGGCCCAGTAGAATTTTCTATGAATAATGCTGTAAATTAAATCGTAATTATTGAAGAATAATTTCACGATAAATTAATACTTGAGAAGTTGATATTTTTTCACATTTTTAATCACAGAATACGACTTTGAATTGAATTAAATTACTACACACTTTGAATTAAGAATCTAAAACAGAATAGAACCTTTACGTTCAGAATTCAACAACATCGAAACAAATAGAATGTTTACATGACTGTCCTGCAGAATCGCAGCTCGCACTAAATACAAAAATCTAATAAAAAAAAAAGAATGAAAGAGAATTAATAACATATCTAACAAATAATAACAGAATATTTAAAGCACAATAATAATAAGGTTGTGGAAATTTAATAAAGTTTTTAGAATGTTTTTTAGTCATTTTATGATGTAATAATCTCAGTTTGTAAAGTCCTTTTAAATAGCTGCCATTTCATAGTGCTGCCATCTATCGTTAAGAATAGTTACTTAAAAATCATACATCCTCCGCCCCCGGCAGGAGAGGGGACACCTTTGATATAGGACGCTTGATGTCACCGTCAACTGTCTTAATCAGGACAACCCGCACAAGATTATCTGTTCCAGGATAAGTCTTTAGAATTCGACCCAATTTCCATTTCATGGGCTGTAAACGTTCGTGAACTATTACCAAATCACCTTCTCGAAGATTTGCACGTGGAGTAGTCCATTTTGGACGTTGTTGAAGATGTTGCAAATATTCGCTGGACCACCTGCCCCAAAATTGATTTTTAGCTTTTTCTATTAAACGCCAGCGAGCATTTAACGAAATTTTAGATTCGATGATTCTGGAATGTCAAGAAGAGGTGCTCCAATTAGAAAATGACCCGGCGTTAAAGCACGAGGATCAGAAGGATCTGAAGACATCGTGGTTAATGGTCTGGAATTTATGCAGCTTTCTATCTGGCAAAGTAAAGTAGTGAGCTCTTCAAAATTGAGTACGCTTGATTTACAAGCTCTCACAAGATGAGTTTTAGTTAGTTTCACAGCTGCTTCCCATAGACCACCAAAGTGCGGTGCATATGGAGGTATGAAATTCCAATTAATTTTTTGGGTGGAGAGAAATTCTTGAAAGTCTTTTTCCCTCAAGTATTTAAAAAGCTGTTTTAATTGATTGGACAGACCAATAAAATTTTTTGCATTATCAGAGAATATATCAGAGGGCAAACCTCTGCGTGCAATGAAGCGTTTGAATGCTGCTAGCAAGGCTTGTACATATAAGTTGGATACCACCTCAAGGTGAACTGCTTTCGTGCACATGCAAACGAAAACTGCGATATAAGATTTTAGTTTTATTTTGGTTCTTGGCATATTTGGTTTTGTCAAAAAAGGACCAGCAAAATCTAAGCCCACCTTGAGGAATGAACGAATTGGAGTTATTCTTTCAACGGGAAGGTTTCCCATCATTTGTTGGCAGGCTTGTGCCTTAAGGCGTTTACAAAGTACACATTTATGGAGCTCTTGTCGGACTGCTGAACGACCATCTACAAACCAGTAGTTCTGGCGAATTGTAGAAAGCACTAACTGTGTACCTGCATGTAAATTTCTTTCGTGGACATCCTTTATTAACAATTTAGTTATAAGACTGTTTTTAGGAAGAAGAATAGGATACTTTCTGTCAAAATTGAATGTTTCATGTTGCGATAAACGACCACCCACTCTTAATATGTCAGCTGAATCTAAGAAGACATTTAACGATAGCAATTTGCTATTGCTTGGCAAGGATTTATTTTCTTTTAAGAATTTAATTTCTGCATGAAATTCATAATTTTGAATTAATCTCACTATAGAAATGGTAGAACTAGATATTTCTTCTGCACTCAGATTTCCGATCTTTCTTGTAGAATTCTGTCTTGCATTATGAATAAATCGCAAACACCATCCTATTACGCGTACTAATCTATTAAAGCTTGAGAATTTTAGAATAAAGTCTGGTAAGACATTTATTTTTGTTATGTTACTGACAGAGTTAGCTTCTTGATCTAATTCAGCGACAGGAATGTATAAGGGGATTGGAATTGGCTCTTTTGACGACAGCCATGGAGGCCCAAGCCACCACATCTTATGATTAAACTGAATTTCACAATCCTTTTTATGGTAGGAATTACTATACCGAGGAATTTCAATAGTTTCTAATAAATTAATTTCTGCCAAAAATTGATTCCAACTAATTAAAATTGAATTTGGAATTTCCTCATCCCATGAGATTTTTTCCTTCCAGAGGTTTTGTAGAATTATTTTTAAACTTATCGTTATGGGGGAGAGAAAACCTAGAGGATCGAATATCGTGGATATTACGGAGAGAAGATCTCTTTTATTTTGCACGGCTTTGAACTCGCTAAACTTTATTTTTAGCGTATCATTAGATGAATCCCAGAATAAGCCCAGAATTTTAACAGCTTCATCTTCTTTGATTACAGTCTGTGAAGAAGCTTTAAGTTCATCTGGTAAATGAGCAAGTATTTCAGGCTCATTTGAAGTCCACTTTCGTAAATTAAAACCTCCGCCTTTCATGACATTAATGAGTTCTGTAATTAACGATTGAGCATTTTCTTTGGAATCTGAACCCGACAACAAATCATCGACGTAGATATTGTCGCGAATAATTTTAGAAGCCTTTTCAAAAGTTTGTTCGTTATCTATTGCTAACTGATTTAAAGTTCTAATTGCCAAAAATGGCGCACAAGCAGTGCCATAGGTTACTGTTAACAACCGATAGGTTTGAATGTTTTCTTTAGGATCGAACCGCCATAAAATACGTTGATAATCTACATGTTTTGGATTGATAAGAATTTGCCTGAACATTTTTTCGATGTCCGCACTAAAGCCTATTGGATGCATTCTGAATTTTAATAATAACTGAAAAATATCCGGTTGTAATTTCGGCCCTATCTCCAAATAATCATTTAACGAGCGACCTTCTGAACCAATTGCGGATGCATCGAATACTACCCGAAGTCGAGTTGTACAACTATCCTCTTTTATTACCCCGTGGTGGGGGAGATAAAAATGATCTGGATTTGAAATTTCTGCGGCGGGAACGAGTTCCATGTGTCCCAAATCAATATACTCTTTCATGAATGACGAATATTGTTCCTTAAGTACGGAATTTCCTTGAAGTTTATTTTCTAAGGAATTGAAACGCTTTAAAGCTTGAGATTTAGAATTTCCGAGAACAGGTTTAGATTTAAATGGAAGATCCACGATATATCTTCCTGATTCCGTGCGTGATACTGTTTTTATATAATTATCTTCTACTAGTGAAACTGGATCATAACTAGGAATTGATTCGAGTTCCCAAAATTTTTGTAATTGAGAATTTATTTGCGTCGTAACATGACAATTAACAGAAGAATTATGATTAGAATGATTCGAATAAATTACTCCAGATAATATCCAACCCAGTTTCGTATTAACAGCACTCGGTGTTCCCTTAGGACCTAGAATGGACTCTCCGATTATTATGTTAGCAAACAAATCTGCACCTATGAGTACATCAATGGAATCGGACACATGGAAATTGGGATCCGCCAGATTTAATCCTTCAATATGAGGCCAATACTTATTAGTAATCAGAAAGTTCGGCAAATTTGTTGTAATCTGATTAACAACTAAAGCATCTAACTGAAAAGTTTCGTTATTAAAATGCGGAGAAAATGTTAAAGAAACTTCCTGAAGAGCTGTCTCTGCGACCAAATTGTTTATTCCTGATATTTTGTGAATTGTAGATCTCAAGGGAAGGCCTAGCTTTCTACAACACGATTTTAAAATCAAACTCTTTTGAGAAGCGCTGTCAATCATAGCCCTACAAGGAATAAATTTTCCTGTTTTGGATTTTACATGTATAATGGCAGTAGCCAGTAATGTTTGGGAATTTTCAGTCAAAGTTTGACTGCTTAAACAATTGGATTCATCCACTTGTGCATTTGAATTACTTCCGCTATTTTGATTTGTAACCCGCTCTTGCGGTCTAAAAGAATTCTGTGATGCAGAATTAGGCTGTTCGTGATGGAGAATTGAATGATGCTTAGCCTTACAATATTTACAAGTAGTGCTAATCAGACATTTAGCAACAAAATGATTAGCTCTTAAACAGTTCGTACATAGTTTTTTTGCTTTTACTAACTGCCATCGTTGATCAAACGTTAAATTTTGAATTTCTGGGCATTTGTAAAGTGCATGCCCTTCATTGCATTTTGGACATAAGGGCTTTAAAGATTTGTTCCCATTGTCCATGACAACTGCATTTGAAAGAGATTTCTTTGGACCTTGTTGAGATTTAAAATCAAATTTATAATTAGGTTTAGTTTCATACTTAATAAATTCAGCATTACAACCTTGCAAACTGCGTGCATGACTTTCTAAAAATGTCACTAACATATCGTATGTTGGAAAAATATCCTTATTTAATGATAATTCCCATTGTTTTCTTAATGAGTCATCGAATTTAGTTTGAACAATATAAACCAAAATTAAATCAACAAATTCGTTAAATTCAAATTTTAGAGATTTCAAATTTCTAATCACTTCATTGCAATTATCGAATAACTCTAGAATTGTTTTCTGCGTGGGCGATTTTAATGGTTTAGCATTAATAAATTTTGACAATAGCGAATATGCTAAATTTCTACGGTTATCATATCTGTTAACTAGCGTTTCCCATGCTTGTTTATAATTCTCACCTGAAATAGAAAATCCTGAAATTAATTTAGCAGGATAATTTTTGACACTCGCAATTAAATACGAAAATTTTAACTGATCGGAAAGAGCTTCATTTTTATGAATCGAAGTCAAAAATGTCTCTTTAAATGTAATCCAGTGACTCATATCACCATAAAATATGGGCAATTGGAATTTAGGTAATTTTATTGAATTTTCCTTAATAGAACTATTCTCATCTGCATCACATCGGGTTTTTTTACTTTCGTTTTTAGCTGCAATAAACTGATCAATTTTCACTGTATCTTCTACAACTAAGTCTTTAGCAGAAGTAAATGAATCGTAAAGAGTTTCAATTGTTTCTTCAGCTATACCAAAATATGATTTTTTTAAATCACTTTCTAAGATACTAAGTTCCGATTTCAATTTCTCCAATAACTGCAAATTATCTTTTTCAATCGCATCTGATACCTGATCCCTATATCTTTTTATTTCTTTTACGGTAAAATTAAATTTGGATTCCGAAGCGATTTCCGCTTTCGTTTTCGTCATTATTATAATTTTGAATAAGATTTAATGGATTAATCACCAGCCGAACTCCGAGATCTCGACGGACCAACAACTTTTATGTAGAATATTTAGATTCCAGAATTATTACAGTTGAGATTTAAATCAATAAATAAATAAAAGAATATCTACGTACCTGAATATTTGTCATGCTCAGATTCCATTCCTGAATTTCTTTCTCCCTCCATTGAATAGTATAATCATGAATTAACACATAGGGGGGTGTTGAAGGCTAAATACACGTTGAATTTATTAAGATTCACTTAGATGAAATTCTATGAAATTATATTTCATTGATCGAAACTTAAATTCTAGTTTCTAAGCTCGATTTGAAGACCAGAAGATTTTCCTTAAAAAAGGCCCAGTAGAATTTTCTATGAATAATGCTGTAAATTAAATCGTAATTATTGAAGAATAATTTCACGATAAATTAATACTTGAGAAGTTGATATTTTTTCACATTTTTAATCACAGAATACGACTTTGAATTGAATTAAATTACTACACACTTTGAATTAAGAATCTAAAACAGAATAGAACCTTTACGTTCAGAATTCAACAACATCGAAACAAATAGAATGTTTACATGACTGTCCTGCAGAATCGCAGCTCGCACTAAATACAAAAATCTAATAAAAAAAAGAATGAAAGAGAATTAATAACATATCTAACAAATAATAACAGAATATTTAAAGCACAATAATAATAAGGTTGTGGAAATTTAATAAAGTTTTTAGAATGTTTTTTAGTCATTTTATGATGTAATAATCTCAGTTTGTAAAGTCCTTTTAAATAGCTGCCATTTCATAGTGCTGCCATCTATCGTTAAGAATAGTTACTTAAAAATCATACACAAGCTTTTTGAATTCTAGATATTACTCAATTTTAATTTCGGTGCCATTTGTGACTATTAAGTTTCGTTAAAAGCAAGTTCACTGTTATATTCGCGACAGTGCGCTCGCTGCAAGATTAATGAAATAGAAAAATAAAATCACATATCATACTTTTAAAAGTTCTGTCAAGTGAATTGAAATGAACCCACATAAACGAATCATGTATCGTATGTTTAAATCAAGTTGGAAATTGTACGTCAAACATGACCTATGAGGTGCGTTCGTACTGTAACTTGTTTTATAAATATTGAGATCGTGGTGCAATAGCTGTTGCACTCTTAGGAAAAAATAAATTAATACAAAATTTATTTTATGTACAGATTTTCATATTACAGATATTTATTTTATTTTATGAAATTAAGTTTCAATGTACTTTTACAAACAATTAATTACAATTGTGTTACATTAAAATTATACTATAGACAAATATCCAATTCAAGACAATGTAAAATAATCATCGTTATTATTTCACTGAAAAAATGAATTATATTGTCTGTTATTATGATATGATTAATTTCCATAATAAAATAAGTATATTTTAAGTTGGCAACATTTTATCTTTTGTTGACATTTACTGAAAATTCCAATGGGAAACATAAGCCCAGTTTTGAAAATTTCAGAACTTGAAATCCATATTAAGACTCTTTTTCCATTTAATATGCATTTCAACATAAACATCTATCCAAAAAACTGTCGGTAGATTATAGGATTGCTATAATTAAACAATTTTAGTCTAAAAATTCGGTTTTTAAATTCAGTAATATGGAAAAAATTTAATTCTATATTAAATAGGACGAAATCACCATGGCAACCTAGAGTCATTACCTATCATAGGATATTATTAAATTAATTAGGTATGATAGTATTTAATAGAATGAAAAAACTTTTATTAATATCTTTTTAAGTTTTGATTCGATTTTCATAAAATTTGAAATGACTCCACAAAATCCTGCAACGATTATGTATATTAAATTTCAAACCATTCGGTTGGGTAGTTTTTGTGCTGTTATATGCAGACAGACGGACGAACCAGACGACGACTAAAGGTGCTACGTATTTATATAATTACGAACGCACCTAAAAAACTTACGGTGTGTAATTATCATTTGCAAAAAATAACTTACATTATTCTTGTTTCTGGTTAAATTGTTTTCATTTTTTGAAAATTTTGATGCGAGTTTTAAAATAAACAAACCTTATTTCATGTATTTAAATTCATATAGCTTCAGTATAGAAATTGTATAATTTTTAAAAACTCCTGTCAACATATAAAAACATTTAGTACCAATATAATCTGCAGCTAGTGTAATATGATAAAATTGCTTTAATTAGAGAAATTTGCATACTAAACTTATTTAAAGAGAAATGTCCCATATTATTAAAATACAATATCATTTGCCCAAGAAACAACTCCAAATATTAAAATAAAATGCGCCAGATGTTGCATTTGAGCTGTATATTTTATATGGCTATTTCAACTATATCAAACGAATTCAATTAAATTTTCAACGTCTCTGTTTAGTTTGTAAGATTAAAAACGATATTTCCGCAGTGCGCAAGTTGTTATAATTTATTGTCCTAAATCAAAATATTTTCGGATGAATACTGTTGAATTAGATATCTAGCAATAAAGAATAACGTTTTAAAATCCAGATAGTAGTGTCTGAAATAATCAGATTACGCAATATTAGACTTGCCGTGAATTACCGCATAGAAAACTGACTGGTACTAATCCATTAATAATAAAGTTTATAAATGAATCCCATACACTTAGGGGGTCGTCTACATAATGAAATTGTACTTTAAATATCTTAATATGAACACATAATTTTGACACGATATTTCATTTCATTAAATTAATATACGGGCACCAAAGGATTATTAGGACAAACTTTAAGGAGAAGTAGGGGACATCATAAGGATTCAGATTTGCATAGCAACCCATGGTTGGGAACGTCATGGGAAAGAAGTATGTCAGGTACAAAAAACGAAGAGACACAAGAATGAGATCATATGAAATAATTTATTGGTCAAAGATATTACATGTGCTGTGGTAGATGATATGTGAAAATGTCACAAAAGGTGTTCAAAGTTTCCCCCATTTCTAGCGATGTATGCATTACACCGTCGGACTATGCATCGGCGGAGTCACTCAAATATACTTGGGTTTTGTTGGATATCCGCAGCAGCACCGACGAGTCTAGCAACCAGATCCATATCGGAATCCACAGGCGTTGCGTACACAGTACTCTGCAGTGCACACCAAAGAAAGAAATCTATGCTGCTTAAATCAGCAGAGCGGGGTGGCCAGGGAACCTGTCCAACACGGTCAATACATCGGTGACCATCAGGGATAAAGAGTCGGTGACTTATATCCCATGATCTGGGCGTTCAGGCCCCACAACAACAACAACAACAACAACATCGGTGATCAAACACTTGATTCAAATGTTCACGAATACATCTGCCATAATGGGGAGGTGCCCCATCATGTTGAAACCACATATGGCGTCTGACATGTTGTAGCATAGTCTCAAGTAAGCTTGCTAGCACCTCTTACAAAAAGATGCGATAATCTGCAGATGTTAGAGGTGCTGGCAAAAAATAAGATCCGACTGAGAGGTCGCCGACCACACCAGACAAAACATTGAGTGAAAAGCGATGTTGGGCAGCATGTGGTCTCACCACATAGGAATTCTCGACAGCCCATAAATGCGGGTTGTGGTGGTTGAACATAACATCTCGTGAAAAGTACGCATCATTTTAAAATAAAACGTAGAATGAGAAATGCGCATCTTGACGACATTGGCCGAGATACTACCATGCAAAACGCACACGCGCAGGATGATCTGTGGGGAATACTCTTTTCAGATGGTATTGGTGTAAGCCTTCACGTTGCAAAACACGATGAACGCTACTTCGAGATTCTCCTTAGGTGGTAGCGACGACTTTTACGCTGATAATCGGACTCCTTCAAACAGTATCCAACACATTTTGCTCCATGAGGGGTGTTCGAGTCACTCGTGGCCGCCCTCACTATGCCTCTTATCTCGTAATGATCCGTATTCACATAAATTGGGAGTTCCGTGCATCTCTCTGTGGGTACCTTTTTCGATACAATTTTTCTGCTGCTCGTGCATTTCCGTGTTCCAATCCGTAAATCAAGTGCATATTGGCCACTTCGGTGTTCGTAAAATGTTGCATATTCCTCTGCGGGCGATGACAGCTCAAATGACTGTGCTAAAGCAGGTCTGTTTTTTTTTAGCGCAGCATTTCGAGTTAAATCTGTAAATATCTTTAATTAATTAATCAAATATGCTATGTATAGTTTCTGGTATGAATTCTGAATTGAAAATTCCCTAACCTGAGAATGCTGGTTTGGTCCAATGCTCTTGTGAGCAACACCACCTAACGACGAACGAAGTCGTTTCCAACCATGGGTTGCTGGGAAATCTAAATCCTTGTGATGTCCCCTACCTTCTCTTAAAGTTTGTCCCAATAATCCTGGGACACCATGTATATATATATATATATATATATATATATATGAATGTATATATATATATATACAATGTGTTTTTCAACGATTAAAAATAAATGTAACATTGGGATTTCTAAACTTAACCGAACCACTTCTCACTCGGTATCCAAAAGTAATATTTACAGAAGAATCCAAATATAATGTCGAAATTAAACGTTAGTATAGAAAATTTTAATGTTTGGTTCAATTTGTATATATAGATAATGTCCTAGTAAAATTTAGGTTTAACGCAAACTTACTGACGCTATTAATAATCGATTTTTTACCAGTGACATTTTTATACGATGATTTGCGCCTGAGTACGTATGGTGGTATACTTTTTCCCTACGACTGTAAAAACAAAAATATATAAAGTTCTCGGAATTTTTCGTGTTGTATCCAGTTAACTTGATAAGATACTAGTGTCAGTAATTATCCATTTATAATAATTAGTTATATTCTCAAATCAGCATGTCTCTGATTTCTGCATAAATCTACAAGTTAAAGCACTTTCTACAAAATAAATATACATTTTATAATCTATTAAGACTTAAAAAATTTAGAATAACTCTGTATAAGTTTTAAACATTTCGTTCACGAATTTTGAAAAAAAAAAAAAACAATCAGAGAAAAAAATCATTGTTTAAATTGGTATAGTTAAGATGCTATTCAGATTATGTGAAAAAAAATATATATTTATGCCATGTATGAGTCTTGAATGTTTAAAACAAATCACTCAAAATAAATTTTATCAAAAATCAAGGTACTTTCGTATTATAGCGGCCCCCATAATTACGATTATGCGAAGGTTGCAGCTATGATTTCGCCATGATCATCGCAAAGCTTATATCAGAGATGCCCAGCTATCACTAATCTTCCGTAATATGCGGATTAATTTAACCCAGTTTAACAACGTTTCGAACCAGAAAATTTATTTGATGAATTTTTATTTACTTAATTTCTTTTATTTCTACGTGAAATATATTTAATTTCATTTCTTAACCCTTTTCGGCACAGACAAATTCTGTTCGTAAAATGAGAAATTACTGACTGACACCGGAATTTACAAACGACTTTTTCAGAAAATAAAAACTTCTTGTTTCAAGCTTTCTTTACAGAAACAAAATTCTATTAAAATATTCTTAGTGTCGTTAGTAAGTTTGGAATTAAAATTAGGTGTGCCCGGAGTGGGACCACTGTGCCGGAAAGGGTTTCTTAAAGGCGAATTGTGTGAAAGGTATCAAACCTGGGTCAAATTAACCCACATAATACGGAAGATTAGTGTGAGCTTGGCACCTCTGTTATATATGTGCATCATATATACGCATATATATATATATACTCCAAAAACTCCTGTATGCGCCATATACGGCATTATATAAACATTATTTACGTCTTATATGCCATATATACATCACACTGTTAAAGATTTACAACAAACTGTCTTGTCATTTGACAAGTTTTTATAGAAAACGGTTACACAACCGTAATTTTATGCTACTCTGACTGTAATATGGGCAATAATATGATCAGAATAGAGTTAAATTACGGTTATATAACCGTTTTCCATGAAAACGGTCAAATGACTGGACAGTTTGCTGCACAATTTTCACAGTGCATATGCGTCTTATACGCATGTCATTTATATACAACACATATGACTATAACCTGACCATATACGTCACGAAACATTCTATACATCACATATTATTACAATGTCATCTATGCTTTATAATTTGGTGATCAATTTTAGTTGCTTGGTGATTTATCATTGGGGGCCGCTATAACACGAAAGTACCAGAATCGATTTTAAAACACTGTCTTCTATCATTTGAATCAAGACCCTCACACGAAATTGAGGTCAGAGAAAGGGTTAAAAAATATATATTGTATATTTTAATTTATAATCTTAAACAGTTGTTACTGTAAATTTCATCAGCTTAAATATTCCTTCATAGACAACTTTCGAGGTTTTATTTTCCTAGTTTAAATCCTACACATTTCACTAAAAGTAAAATAAAAACAACGTAATAAAATTAAACAATGCAAAAGTAACAAAAAAATTATTTTAAAAAAAAGTTTATTTAATATTTATAAGTTCTAATAGTTAATTTGCTATGTATTATTACTATTGAAGCAAACTTTTATTTAAAAGAAATCACATAAAAAAGTATTAAATCCAATTTATTATTTCAGACTATCTTTCCTCTTTTCCTTTTTGTTTAGTTTTATTACATTTCCTCATTTTCGTTGTTAGGAAACTAATTATTATATTTCGAATCGTTTTTGGTAAATCTTATCATTTGATGTAAACAAATTTTATTTTAATAACGAAAGATTTCTGTCTGTATAAACTATTTCATATGAATATTACGTGATCCAATTATCTTTCAGATAGAATTTATGCGAAACATTGTTTGATTTTTAACAATTTCCAACATAGTCGAAAAGTGTTATGAATTCGGTTTGTCTGTCTTCTTGTCTGCCGTCTCTCCGGGCTCTGAATCTCTCTCATAAATATACTTAGAAATCCGTGTAAATTGATATACCGGGTGTCCAAAATGGACTAATTGATTTTAAAATTTCAGAATTTGCAAACGGTGACAGATATTTTTTAAATTCTTGCTGGAGCGTAATTTAAGATGTCAGGAGTTTTTTAGTGCGATTCCTGATTTAGTTCGAATTACCAGCACTAGATGGCGCTGCGAGTGATTATAATGTAATCCAGTCCAAAACTAAAATCATCCAGCATTGAGGCGATGGAAGGAGGTTCAATACATGGTCTCAATCGCTAATACAATCTTGTTCTTAGGGCTCGATTCTGAATAAGATTTTATTGGTGAATGCGACCCATTCCATGTATTGAACCTCCTTCCTTCACATGAATGCTGGATGATTTCTGCCTTAGTCGCGATTGGATGTCTATTGTTTGCAGCGCCATCTAATGCTGATAACTCGAACTAAAATAAGGAATTGCTGTAAAAAAAAAAACTCCTGGCATCATATATTACTCTCCTGCAACAATTTTTTAAATATCTGTATCCGTTTGGAAGTTATTGAATTTTAAAATCGGTCAGTCCATTTTAGGAAACCCGGTATGTTATTGAGGTTCACTATGGCATATTCATTATTGAAAATTGACGGTTTAGAATTTATAGTCCACTTAAAAGAATCGCGTTACATTAAGGTCAATGGGGAAAAATCATGTGTGATGCATTTTAATGATGTTATATTGTTTCAAGCATAATCGAATTCAATAAAACATGTTTTCTATAGAATATGGAGTGCAAAGCATTTATTATTAATTTACAGGGTCACACAAAATAATTTGGTTACAAATCAGTCTATAATTAAAAAATGCTGAAAGTGCGTTTTCAATTTCTCAAAATAATTCCGTTAGATTATGGTGTATGAGGAAAAATAATTTGTGATGCATTTTAATGATATTATATTGTTTCAAGCATAATAGAAATCAGCAAAACATGTTTTCTGCAGAATATGGAGTGCAGTATTTAATATTCATTTACAGGGTCACACAAAACAATTTGGTTACAAATCAGTGTAGGATCGATAAATGCTGGAAGTGCGTTTTCAGTTTCTCAAAAGAACTCCGTTAGATCATGTGTATGAGAAAAATCCTTTGCAGTGTATTGTAATGATGTTACTCCATTTCAAACGTTTTGAAATTGATAAACTTTACTGGTGTGCACTACATAAAGCTTGCTGTAGAATGCGTTGTGCATAGCATTTTACCGATTATTTACAGGGGCGCACAAAATAATTCGGTTACAGTGCTGTCTATGAGCGATAGTTGCTGGGTGGGTGTTTGTTTGTTGTGAATATGACTAATTTGTTGCATATCACTTTTTTGTGTCTAACTTCTACAGATCATATACAGAGTTACACAAAAAAAATTAGAGTACATTCCCGTTTATTGACGGAAATTCCTGAAAGACCTGTTATTATTTCCCTAACTGACCTAAATTTTAGCATACTATGCAGCATAGTATATACAAATCAATAGATAATATACAAGGCTTCACAAAAGAATTTGAGTACTTTTCCGACCATAGACGGTTACTGCTAAATTTGAGTTTTGAAATATGTTATGCGTTTTTTAATTTGTTTTGTATGATTTTTCATCTTATTAAACAGGGCAGTTTGGTTACAGCATTCTGACTATGTTGGGAAGTGTTTCATAATCCATGCTTGACCCATGATTTTTCTTTCTTGTTAAAATTCTGTCTTAACATAATCAAAAGGCAGGAGTTTCTTTTTTAATGTATTTTTAATGGAATCTCTGGTAATGTTTTATTCATTTTAATCTCACTTCGTATAAGCAGAACATTAAAACACATAAAACGTCACTCTCGCCAGGATTTAAATTGTACTAAGATATTGGCTATGTCAAATATTTTGTTTTTAAATTTTACAAAAAACTTACATCATTTTTCAAAATGGACGATATTATGAAATTTAATATCTAAATTTCTTAAATCATATTTATTTAAAATTATCTGATAAAATAAAGTAATTTTTTAAAAAGATATAACACTTTGTATTTTGTTTTGTGTATCATTGCCGCGCCTTTTTCTATGATTCAAATATATTTACATGAAAAAAAAATATTTTAAAGATGTATAACATTTAATTTTATATTTTAAATTTCTGAGAAAGGTAAAGTTAAGCAGTTTTGTGCAACGATTTTCAGTTATATATATTTAAATTGTACTTGTGATTTTTTTTTCCTTGAGATTAAATTTTAACCCATTTATGCCTGGCGTCCCAATTTTGGGACGCTTTAGTAAAATGGGAAAAAGTGCATTTCACACCACTTTTATTTTTATAGAAATTTGGTGTCTTACTTTATCGAGGAGTCCTCCATGAAATAAGACACCAAATTTTTATTTAAAAAAAAATGTGGTATGAAATGCACTTTTCCCCATTTTACTAAAGCATTGACGCAAGGTATAAATGTGTTAAAACTATGATTCTTGTTGTAAAGAGTAGGGAAAAGTAGCGAAAGTGGGGTAAAAACGGGTACCTAATGGTCTTTCTTTGTCGACAAACTTGTAGAAAGTAGGAAAAGACGGAACAGCCCCGCAAAAGTGTTTGGGGACATGTTAGCTATTGAAACACCATACCTTTTGACAGAGGAAAATTCTTCTCTACTTGTGAAAAAGCGTTTGAAACAGCTCCGAATTTTGGTTGTAAGATAAAACCGCTGACGAATCACAGAGTAAGTTTTTACACTTCCAGTTCCAAAAAGTTTCATTGTAATAAATTTTAAATCAAACTTTAAAACATCTATACATTTTTATGGTCAGTAACTTTTTTTCAAGTTTTCAAGCAATTTTTAATGTTTTCATGTAGTGGCTTTCTCAGCTTTTATTTCAAGTATGCTTTACACTCCTAATGTGCCCACTCTTTGCAGACTGAACATTGTATCCATCCTTCACCACCTGTTTATTGAACAAACAATTGAATGTGAAATCATGGATACCAGGTTTCGCCCCAAACGACGACAAAAAATCAACACGGTCGTTCTCCTAGATATCCAGACGTACACTGAGAAAAAATGACACTTTCAAATATGAGTAAATCAATGTTTTCCTTTTGTTATGAAACTTTTTGTTTCAAATATGACTTTCAATTCTGAAATACCAGAAATACACAGAATATGGAAACATGGACCTACTCAAAACTGAGGACATGTCCATGTTCATACTCATTTTTAAAACATGGACATACTCATAAATTATTAGAATCAGTTCAAACTCATTTTTGAAACATGGAAATATAGTCAAAAATGAGCACATAGAAGTCAGTTCATACATATTATTGAAACATGGACATACTCAAAAATGAGCACATAGAAGTCAGTCATACTCATTTTTGAAACATGGACATACTCAAATAGGAGCACATGATGTTTTATTCTTGAGTGTGTGCATGTTTTCAGAAATGAGTATAAACATGTTTCAAACTTGAGTAATTTTGATTCGGAGTCATTTTGACTATGCGACATAGATTTGAATATCCTTTACTCAGTTTTGAAAATGTCGTTTTTAGAGTGTATACGCAATTCTCCTTGGCATAAAAATATCGTGAAAGCTGTAGAAAACAGTGGTTTATTTACCTAAATCGATCCGTCAGAATGAATTTGTTTGAAGAGCAGAAAGGACGACGAAAAATTAAAACTTTTGAGGTGAATTTCTTTCCAACAGCACTGCATGGACACAGAAATTAACTCACTTTAAAAGCCGATGACACACTGGTGCTAGGGGACTCTATGGGATGTTGAGAAAAATGGAAAACATGACTTATTCAAAAAATTTATGTTAATGTTAATTTAGCTATTATAAAATTTATAAATTTATAAAAACGTTTAATGCGTACATTGTCATATGGGATAAAAAATATATAAAAATTATCCAATACCTGACAATTGCACAACCACATTTTTAAAACATCATGTTAAGGAACAATAAGATGGTGTTAATAAAGGAAATAGAGAATGTTATATAGAAATAGACACTGTGCCTCAGATCACTTGTTGATATGTGTGTGATGAAAACATTCAATATATGCAGATTACATATGGGATAGAAATATAAAAAAATATCCAACGCCTAACAATCTCACAACTACATTTCGTGAAACATCATGTTAAGGAACAATAAGTTGGTGTTAATAAGGAAAATAGAGAATGTTGTATAGAAATGCATATTGTGCCTGAGATCACTTGTTGATATGTGTATGATGAAAACATTCAATATATACAGATTACATATAAAATGTAGTTTACAGGAGTAGCAATAAAAACTAAAAAAATACATGTAATGTCAATTAAAATTTTTTATTAGTTAAAAATGTCAAATACAAACACTGAGAAAAATAACACTTTAAAATCTGAGTAAATGGATGTTTTCTGAAGCTTTTTGTTTCAAATATTACGACCCCATGCTTGAAATTCTGAAATACCAGAAATACTCAGAATATTGAAACATGAACATACACAAAACTGCTCACATAGAGGTCAGTTCGTACTCATTTTTGAATCATAGACATACTAAAAAATGATTAGAATTGGTTCAAACTCATTTTTCAGACATGGAAATAATAAAAAAATGAACCCATAGAAGTCAGTTCATACTCATTTTTGAAACATAGACAATAAGATACTCAATATATACTCAAATATGAGCACATGATGTTTTATTCCTGAGTGTGTGTATGTTTTCAGAAATGAGTATATACATGTTTCAAACTTGAGTAATTTCGATTCGGAGCCATTTTGACTATGCGACATACTCAGATTTGAGTATTTTTTGCTCAGTTTTGAAAATGTCGTTTTCAGAGTGAAATAACATATAAATTATAAAGAGAATACATATAAAACACAAAGAATTAAAATAATATATACACAAAGTATGTAAACAAAATTTACGATTCTACCGAAAAGTTGTAGATATATTATTGTGCAGTGTTGACAGTTTTGTATGTGATACATTGCATCATGATTCATGAAAAAACCAATACTTTTTCTTCTTGTTCTTACGTTTAAGCTTATGCCATAACAATCTTTTTTTTCTATTCTTATTATGTGTAATAATGCAATTAATATTCAACAACTAATTTATATTTTGAATTTCATCAATTTAAGAGCAAAGTAATCCATAAAATTAATTTACTAGAATTAACTTTGTGTATTTATTAAATTATGAGCAATAAGCAATAATTAATTTTTTTAATCGAAGGATTAATTAATTTTTTTTTGTAATAAATATTTAAGAAATCAATTTTAATACATCGTGACAATAATTTTATATGCCAAGCAAACGCAAAACTAGCGGCTGTTAGTTTTGTGCATTTCGTCGAACCTTGTCCATTTCTTCCATTTTATGAAATTTCATCCAGCGCAGCGTACCAGGTATTTTATATAAAAATAACAAGAAATAAAAGAAAAAAAGAAAAGAAAATTAAAAGCGTAAAAGAAATCCCTGCCTAGCGTTGGTATTTGTTTGTCTACTATTATTTAATCTTTTATATACTTATTTTTATATATTTTGTTTTTATATCGTTCAACTAATTTCTGAAGTTTTTGTACACGAGAGAACTTGTTATAGAAAATTGTCTAGAAAATGGATTTGGTTGCCTTTAAAACATGCATTGAGATTATAGAAGGGACTTCTATCAAGACTCGGCGATATAATACCAATCCATAATCATACTAGATGCTATGTGAATTGGTTAAACCCTGTAATATCATATTCTACACAAGCAGGTTAAATGACTTAAGTTGGTTAAAATATTTTATCCCTCTGAAAATCCAAGGGCTGCACCATTTTCTGTACCTTAGTCCAACTGTTATAAAGGATAGTGTACTTGCTACAGTCAAAAATTGTCTAAAACGGAGTCCGCTTTAGACGGTTTTATTGTATATAAAAAGTGATACAGATTTTTTACAGATAATAAAAAAAATACAAAGATCGTCTTTTCACTGACAATAAAATAACAATTGCCGGGCAGTCTACAAAGTAGTCTTAAAATTGTTCATATTTTTTTATAAAATCTTATTAATAATAAATTATATTTATAGTACTGTAATTTAATAAACTGTAATTTACTGTAAAATATTGTAATTTAATCAAAATTTATTTTAGACAAGCAGTTTTATATGCAGTAAATGTATTCAAATATATGTTGCAATATTTGCGTATACAGGAATTACATTGTCCCCAGAACAGGTACAGCGGACAATAATAAATAAAAATTGCCGTCTAATAATAAGAATTGCAGTCTTTATAAAATTGTTCATCCAAGAATGGAGAAAAAGCCGTTTAATTAGGAAAGAAATAGAATTACTCTTCTGACTTGCAAAATTATGTTCGGCCCTCTTTAAAAATTCCTGTCTGTTGTATTAATAAAATTCATGTGTAACTAATGTACTGTGTAGCAAATTGCTCGAAATTTAAATACACGTGACAACTCAAAAAATAATACTTTGATATTGCTTTCATCGATTTTTATCATTTGGTTATTTTCACATCTGTCAACTGTAATTGATAATCATTTTCATAATTTTTTTAACATAAAATTGTATAATTGACACCGGAAATAATAAGTAAAATAAATTTATATGTAAAAGAAGATAACTTTTTTAACAATGAAGGCGCATCAATAATACAACAATCCTGTAATCATGCTGTTTTCGTCAACGGCATGAGTAATTAAAAGAACATATTACTACACAGGACTTCGTTAGAAGTTCAAAAAACGCAATTTTAAAACTACTCTGCATGAATTTTTCTTTTGGAAGTTTGTTCTTTATACTGATATTTAAGGTTAGATTCCATTAATTCCATTTCCGGGTTCGTGTAAATTGGGTTACTCGAGCTAATGGTCTCGCGCTAATATTTATTCATTTTAAATATCATTGTTGTCAATATCGCTTACTTTGGCAAGCAATAGACGATGTCTTAAAGAAAGGTTTGACGTGTCCCTAATAACGAAGCTGTGCATGATACATCTATTGTAAAATCTTAAAGTTGAACTGCGTATCAAATACAATATACAAGATTCATGACAATTGGTGAATTTTTAAGAAAGTTAAAAAGTTTATAAAGTTAGAAAAAGACATGAAAACATACACATAGACAAATATATAAATTTTTGATCCCAATCATATTGAAAAGGCACCATCAGTATAAATAGACCTTTCCAATAAAATAAAAGAAAAAAAATGGATCATCCGTACAAAATTTATGCATGCACATACATGGAAAATAAAAACGTGCAAACAAGTTGTATAGCCTATTGTGTGGATAGTCTTTTAATAAAGCGACAGCGATTTTCATATATGTTAGATACGATTGATTTGACTTTATTTAGAAATATCTTCAAAGCATTAAATTTGCTGGATAAACCTTTTTACATTGAAGAATATGAAAAGAATTTCGATTAGTGAATTATTTTTTTTTATATGATGATGAATTTTAAAGTGTGTGATTAAAATCGTTGTGTACTTGTGTCGTTCAAGTTATCCATATTACGTTCAGAGGAATAATTCCTGAGACGTCAGACTTCGGTTCTGACTCTGTGCCATGACCTTACTATGTAACACTGTAAAAAAAATTCCTGAAAAAAAAAAACGGAAGTTGTACTGGCAATCGGGGTGCCAGTACTATATCCGTATTTTAACGGGAAAAAATCCGTAAATTCAAGATAATTTCACGTGATTTCTGAAATATCTGTTTTAAATTCCCTTTTTATAACAGATATCTTCCGTATTTTTAGAAACTTTTATGTCGTTAAAATAAACTTTATAGGACCAAAAAAAAAAAGTTACTTCTCAAGGACAACCTTATAAAGGATAGATACATATCTGCTCCTTTTTTTTCTTTTTTGAGTGAGTTTTCAAGTACATAACCAACCCTTGCCAAGATGAGAATCGTACCCGGAATCTTCCGTTTACTAAACTGGCGGTCTCGACCACTACGCTATAACTGGATACACCGCTTTCTCAAATGTTTTTACTTATTTTAGTCTCTTTTTATGATGCAAAAAATTGAAGGTTCCATGGATTTTTTTCAGAGTTCCGATGTTTTTAATATTTTCTTTTCATATGTTTCAATATTTTGCTTTATTATTTGATGCCTTATAACAGACCAATTTTAACTTATTATGTATTACTCATATATGCATAAAACATTGTATTAGTAGTAATGATTGCTTCTTTTTGCAATAGTATCAACATTTTCTTTTCTCGAACATATATATTTTTTAATTATTTGTCTGGTGATCTATTTATAAATTCCAATAATAACAATAATTATCTTAAGCAGACGTATTTATTACATGCTATTGCAATAAATTTTCGTTATCTCTTATTATTAAAAACTTATGTAAATAAACAATTTTATAAAAAATTAAATTAATATATATGAACTATGCTGGGAACGTTTTTGTGCGGTTCTTTAAAACTGAATAGTTTTAAAAATATTAAAACAAAAAATTGCTTTTTAAGGACAAAATCGAAATTAATGATCGTGAGATAGGTTAGTTTAAATTTGCACTTATTGATTTAATTTGAATTAATTTAGTTTAATTTATACAATTATAAGCTACAGAAATAAATTATAAAGTTTATAAAATTGCAAACTTCATTTTTATAAAAGTAAAGAAAAAATATTAACTATTTTTATAAATTTAAGGAAAAAATTATAAACTTTGTAAAATTATAATATATAAAATAATAAATTTTAGTTTAATTCATCAATTTATAAGCCAAATCAGTTTAGTTTAATACCAATTTACATAGCGATAACTTGCAGATATATTATGTTATGAAACTTTTAAATAAAGCAATATTGCCTCACGTTAGAAAAATTAAAATAAAAATTTCAAAACATTAGTGAAAAGAAATCGTAATTTTGAAGCACTATCAAGAAAAAAAAGTAGATTTAAAAATGTTATTTTTCTGTAACTTAAAAAAAAAATAATTTTTGAAATATTTCATTAAAAATATAAATATTACTATTATTTTCACAAAACATTACCGTCCAGAAATGTCCCCGGTTAGAATGGGCCAGCGTGTCGAGCCAGGTCAGGGCTAGATCCTTGAAGAACTCTAGTAAATACAACAATCTTAATTCGCATTTCAAACAAGGGGATTTCTGTACGGAAACCTCTAAACGTTATTTACGTAATTTGCACTGTTTTGGAAGAAATACGAACGTGTTTGTTTATAACAATAACCAATAGCTGTTTACAATTAAAAAAAATAAACTTATGAATAAAACGTCGATATTTTTTAGAGGCTACTTTTTGTTTTATCATACTTCATTAAAGATTGTTTTCAATCAAGTAAAAGTTGCTTTTGTATAGAACTACACTGTCTCAAAAAAGTTTTACATCTAATATCTTTACAAGAATATTTCCTATGCATATGAACGTTACTATTTTCTATGTTACAAAGAATTTTGTAAGAAACTTACTTTTTTAATTTTAAGAAAACATTTCCCAAACAAAATTATTCCCTACACTTTTCGTGACTTTCTCATGTAACATTTATTTTACATATGCATTTGTTATCTACAAGGTACTACAAGAGAATGCATCATTTTTAAAAATTTCTTACAAATGAAAGTTTTCCGATATCAGAAGTTTTGAACTGAGAGGAATATAAATTATTAAATATTTATAAGTGCATCCGAAATTCTATCCTCAATGCATCAATATCAAGTACTAACGCAATAAATGTAAAATAGAATAAACAGAAATGATAAAATGGAATAATAAGTAATTAATTTGGTCAACACATAGAAGTGTACGAGGGTGAGTCAAAAAGTAATGCCGTAATTGATCTAACTTTTATTGTACTGTTTTGAAAGAAATTTAAAAAAATCCATTAATTTTACGGAAAACTTTCTGCATATTTACGGATTTGAAATCTCCTTTACGGAACTTAATGTCATTTACGGAAATTGTACTGTTGCTTTGGTAAAATGAAATTTTTGCGAAAAATTTTACGGAAAATCTCTTGTATTTTCATGGCCTTTTTTTCTGCAGTGTAAGTTTAAATTGATATTTGAGCTTACATAGATAAATCAGGTAAATTCTGAACCATTTTTAAAGGTAGACCAATAGGAACACCTTAAAGAAAAAAAATCATGCTAGAACCTGAGTACGCTGTTAAAATGACTAGTTCGATGTTGAACTTTTCTATGTTTTAAAGTAATTAGAAACACTAAAATATCCTTCTTATTAACTTTCAAAAAATCTTCGCCAAATTCATTCTTAAAAATTATTTAAAATTTCGCGAAAAATAATTGAGCTATTCAACAACCCATTAATCAGAAATTAATTATTCTATGCACTTTCAATATACTACTCCAGATAATGAAGTAAATCGCCTACACGGTGCATCTAGTTAGAAAGCTAACTAAATGTAAAGAGGTATCAGATTAAAATCCCAACGCAGTCTTATATGTTAGTAGTGTCTCGAATTTCTAGTGTCAGCAGAGGTTCCTCTCGTACTAAACCTTGTTTGAGAATGAAAGCCGTCGAAGCTTTATCATTCATTATTGTTCATAGTCCAATTTTTTACTAGTTTTCGAGTTAACATTTAGTAGAATTTATTTCAACATTTTACGAGTTTATGCTTGAATCTACAAAATTTTATGGTACAACCATATCACCAAGCTTTGGAACTTGTATTACAATCTTATGGTTGCAGTTACCGACACATCGAAACGTATTTCATCTTCGCACCACATTTTTAATAGTGTAGTTTACAATACATATCAAGTTTATTAAATACTAAATTCTGCTTTTAAATCATTAAAAAGTGACATTATTACAAATCTTTGTTTACCTGGTTAGGAGAAAACTCCCTGTTTCATTCATGTGATTATTTCTAACCGAGAGAAGTTAAGTTCCTTTACAGAACATTAATAATATATAGATTCATGTTACTTTGTATAATACAGCAATATAAAAGTCCTTTAAAAAAGGCTTTTCGAAACGTGTTTGTTTATAACAATAACCAATAGCTGTTTACTTTTGTTTAAGAAAAAAAAAACTTATGAATAAAACGTCGATAATTTTAAGGCTACTTCTTGTTTTATCATACTTCATTAAGCATTGTTTTTATTGCTTTTCATTGTTTTCATTGATTTTGTATAGAACTACGCTGTCTCAAAACAGTTTTACTTCTAATATCTTTACAAGAATATTTCCTATGCATATGACCGTTACTACTTTCTATGTTACAAAGAATTTTGTAAGAAACGTACTTTTTTTAATTTTAAGAAAACATTTTTCCAAAGAAAATTATTCCCTACACTTTTCGTGACTTTCTCATGTAACAGTTATTTTCCATATGCATTTCTTATCTGCAAGAGAATGCATAATTTTTTTAAATTTCTTACAAATGAAACTTTTCCAATATATGAAGTTTTGAACTGAATAGGAATATAAATTATTATATACACTGCTCAAAACAATTAAAGGATATTTGAAGTTTTATATAAAATAAAGATATAAACGAAATTTTTTTTGCCGAAAATAGAAGAAGAGAATCACAAATGCAAATTTTTCTGGTTTTCAAACTGTGGAGTATGCAAATTTTGAGTTCGACGTCAAAAACGTCGCTTCAGCGGCAGCGAATGAAATTTGACTTTCAACTGGATAAAAGAGAATGAAGACAAGGATGATCGGCATTCAGTGATTGCTTTGTTTCGATGAGTACGATGTCTCAGCGAAGTCATTTGACAGATTCAGAAGCTTGGAGAATTGTTGGTAGGTTAGAAGGGGGCCAAACTCAAGCCGAAGTAGCGCAAGCCATTGGAGTGTCACAAAGTGTCATTTCCAGGATCTGGAACCGTTTTTTGGAGAGTGGATGTGCAGGCCGAAGAACAGGGCAAGGTCGTAGACGGGCAACAACGCCCAATGAACATCGGTATTTAGCGTTAACAGCTCGGAGACACCGAAACATGAACGCTACTCTTCTCCAACAACACCTTCGCTCGGCTACAGGCACCACGATTTCAACTCAGACTGTCCGAAACCGGCTCCATGCTGTAGGTCTGTATGCTCGCCGACCGATGGTATGTGTTAGATTAACATCAAGGTATCGTCGCGACCGCAGGGAGTGGGCAACCGAGCATGTCAACTGGAGGAGAAATGAATGGAGCAATATTCTGTATTCTGACGAGTCCCGTTTTTCTGTGCATCCGGATAATAGGCGTATTTTCATCTGGAGGGACCGTGGCAGTAGGAATAATCCTGCGTTCGTGCACGAAAGTGTCAGATTTGGCGGTGGAGGAGTGTTGGTGTATGGGGCATCTCCATTGACGGGCGCACTGACCTCTACATCATTCGAGATGGAGCTCTGACTGGTCGCCGATATAGGGATGAGATCCTCAGACCTATTGTAGTCCCTTACGCTGCAGCAATCGGAGATAACTTCATTTTAATGGACGATAACTGCAGGCCACATCGTGCAAACCTGGTGGAGGATTTCCTTTTCGAGGAAGGAATTGTTCGAATGGAATGGCCAGCGTGTTCTCCAGACATGAATACAATCGAGCACGTTTGGGACGCTCTAGGAAGACGAGTTTCTGGCCGCCAACAACCCCCACAAACTCTCCAAGAACTGGAAAGAGCTCTTCTGGAAGAGTGGGGCAGAATACCCCAACTCGTCATTAATAGCCTCATTGAGTCCATGCCTCAAAGGTGTTCAACGTTGCTGGCCGCCCGTGGAAACCATACCCCCCACTGAAAATGATTTTCTTTGAAGAAAACACCTTTTCTTATTCTTTTTTTCTCATATGCACAAATTGTGTTTTTTCCTTTTGTACACAAATGCGCAATAAAATGCATTTTTTTCTGCCAAACATGTGTAATTTATTCTCATATAACCTACTATGTCTGTCGACCATGTATCAATCAGCTAAAAAGTTTCCCAGATACAAAATCCACCTAAAACTGCAATATCCTTTAATTGTTTTGAGCAGTGTATTTGTAACTGCATCTGAAATTCTATCCTCATTGCATCAATATTAAGTATTAACGCAAGAAATGTAAAATATAATAAATAGAAATGATAAAATAGAATAATAAGTAATTAATTTGGTCAAGACATAGATATGTACGAGCGTGAATCAAAAATGTAATGCCTCCATTGATCTAACTTTTATTTGTTTCACAGCTACTGGACTATCTATGATGATATTATACAGGAAACGTTAGTCTACTATATAGTGTTTTCCTTTTCAGATTGACTGATTAGAACCATGAATCTGAATCTAAAAGTAGGAGTCGTTATTGAATTTCTGGCTAAACAAGGTTTTGTACGTAAGGAAAACCATAATCGCTTGAAGAATGTTTATAGGGACGCTGTAATGGACAACAGCAATATGCAGCGTTCAATGTTCAAATTTTGAAACGGTTGGGTTGGGTTGATTATTGATCGCCAATTATCTACACTTAGGATATAGGCCCGGGGGAGTGCCCTACGTGGGAGTCTTTCTAAGGGTAAACCTAACCCGTATTTACGCATGGATAAATCCACGGCTCGAAGAAAACCACGAAAATTCCGAACGATTAGGCCGACGGCCGTGATTGGGATCGAACCCAGCACCTCCCGTCTACCAGCTTCGAGAGTAGAACCTTTCAGCCACTGGTGGAGCAAATTTTGAAACGGAGAAACGGAAATTGCAGATAAACCGTGAAGTGGCCTGCCGACAACGCTAGTGACAGATGCAAATCAAGAACATGCTGATGAATTGATTCGAAGAGACAGACGCGTTACAGTTCAGAATGTTGCTGTGGCATTGCACGGCCCCATAAACAATATTCAAGCGATCACCGATTTCCTTAGGTGCACAGCCTTCTTTTGCCAGAAATTCAATGACGAGTCTTTTTTCAGCTTCAGGTCCATAGTTGTAAGCAGAAAATCTGAAAAGGAAAATACTATATACGTACAGTAAGGTTTCCTGTATAATATCATACATAGTTAGTTCAGTAGCTGTGAAAGAAATAAAAGTTAGATCAATGAAATCATTACTTATTGACTCACCCTCGTATAAATGTATGAATCTTATAGAAAGCATATGCAATTTCAAGCAAATAACAGAAATTTAAATGATCTTTTAAATAAAAACATATTAGAAGTATTTATGCAAAAAAGTGATTAAAGTGATTGATTTTAGTATTCGTTAATTGTATGCTTTTAATTATCATGAATGCTTTACAAATTTGATAAAATCTGGTAACCAGAAAAAACTTCTAGTAGCCATTAAAAATTATTTACACCCTTCCTCCCTCACCTGTCACTGATTTTCAAAAAGCACAAAAAAATTAAGACTTAATAGACAAAAAATAATAACAAGCATAGTTTAGAACTGTCAGTTACTTAGGTCAGATTACTTAATTTAGAAATCTGATATAAACTAAGTTACTACTGAAACTTATCAACATTATATAGGTTATTGAAATTACACAAATTGGCGTAATTCCCACAGAGTTTATCGTTCACAAGTAGGGGAGACCGGGGCAAGATGACTATGTTAACAATTTTTGTTGTTTATTAATTTATTTTGAAGTAATAGTAAAATTAATTTTACATTTACTGATAGAGTATACCTTTGTAGTATTAAATACATTACCATTTAATTTTTCAAATAAAAAAAATAAAGGATAATTTTATTTTTTCATAACATTAACAGATTGTCATGAAATGTCACAGATTGTCATGCCCCAGTACTGGGGCAAGATGACTTTGGCCTTGGGGCAAGATGACAACACTGAAAAAGATTGAACATATTTTATCTTTTGAATATGTTACATGGTTTAACAAATAAGAACTGTGTTTTTACATTTTACAAAGTATCAAACTAAGCATAATGCATTGATTGTAACGTAATTTTGAAGTGCTTAGTTGTGCAGCTAACAATAGTCACAAATAAAAATGCCATTTTCATAATTGGAACATTCTTCATGCCACCACTCTTGGCATTCACAGCACTAGATCCATTCTTCTGTTGGTGGGTCACAATGCCGGAAGTTGACCTTAAACGCTTTTTGAATTTTTTGGGAGGAGGGGGACCAGCGGGGGAGGGGGAGGTCTTGACCCCGTCAAACGGTACTCTCCTTGAACCGATCGGACGCTTGGAAGTGGAGATACGGACCCCGATAGGGTTTTTCTTTCGGGCGGCTAGAGGGGGCTTAGCGGATGGCAAAAATGACTTCCTCTGGTCGCCCCCTTTCGAAAGACACCTCCCCCGATCCCATGCGCCCCTTAGCCCCAGAGGAGATAGAAGCGAAAGGTCGTGCGAACAAACACACAGACAAACAAGCGTTTACAGGATTTCAATAGAATGGACAACATAGTTAGTTTAATAAATTTCGAAACACAGGGCAAGATGACGAGCTCGTCATCTTGCCTAAACATCTTTGCCTAAACAGGCAGTCCCCGGACTGCCTGTTTAAAAACATTCGTTTTCATTGCCATGAAGGAAGGCGATTAATTGACATTTATTCATGGTAATAGGTAGTATTTAAACTAAGTTACTCATAAATATTAATGAGAAACGATACATCTTACTTGTATCTGTAGCAGAGCTTATTTACACATGCATAAAAGTTATAACGTGGCAGCGGAAAACAATCAAAGCTTCACAACTGACACAAAAATGGCGATTTCAGCGTCTCTATAGTATTGTTTAACAAACGACCGATAGGAGAGCCAGTAGTGTCCGGTTGATGCTGCCACCTAGCGGAAAACGGAAAAATTAAGACATTCGTCATCTTGCCCCACTCTTCATCTTGCCCCGGTCTCCCCTACATTACGCTATTTTTTATTTACCTTATTCAATCATTTTATCTAAAACAATTCCAAAATTCCGTATTATCATTAATAATCGACATAGTTAATCGATATTTTTATAATTTAGACATTTTTTTTGTATATTTGCTAGAAATCAAAATCCGGAATAATAATTTTCCCACGGCAATTAATTTTCAATTGAAACTGCCACAAAATCCAAATTTTTAAACGCTTTCATGTTTGACATATACATATATTCAGTTATATACAATTCATAAAATGAAAAAAAATGTAGACAAGGATTACTGCGTAATGTAAACTTTACGTAGTAAAAGTGTCCTAATGTTTTAAATCATGTGCTGATTTTCATTCAGAAAAATTAAGTATTTTATTGCAATTACAAAAGTAGCGCAGAGTTTATCATCCGGAAGTGCATAAGTTTAACGTTATTTTAACGTACAATCTTCTATAATCCTGATTTCACTAACAAGGGGACAGCCAAACATGATGCGCACGGATTTTGATGATTTTAAGTATGTTGTAGGGATCATATACCTACACTCAGAAAAAGAAACTGATTAAAACTACAAAACATATTTTTTGAGTACATTTTGTTGTTTTAGCAAAATTGGAGTAAAATTGAAACATTTTACTGCAATTAACAAAATATTTTTGCTGACGATACAAAAAACTTTTTTTTGGAATTGCAAAAAAAAAAATTTTTCTTGATTCAAGCAAAATTTCTATTGACCCATATTTAAACAAAAATTTTGTTTAAATATAGGTCAATGGAAATTTTGTTTGAATCAACAAAAAAAATTTTTTTTGTTGAAAACCACTTTTTTTTGCAATTCCAAAAAAAAATTTTGTATCGTCAACAAAAATGTTTTGTTAATTGAAGTAAAATGGTTCAATTTTACTCCAATTTTGCTAAAACAACCAAAATGTACTCAACAAAAATGTTTTGTAGTTTTAATCAATTCCTTTTTCTGAGTGTAACTATTCAGGTCAAAGGTTTTCTTCAAATGGGCCTTAGTTTTTAGAAATTTGGGGTAAAATTTCAGTATACGTTTCAAATGCCCATTAGTTTTACGTTAGCGTTGCAAAGGCTAGAAAAAACCCGGTTTAAACCTGGGAATAAACCGGGTTTTTTGGGAGTAAATTGGGTTTTTTGGGAATAAACCAGGTCTTTTGGAAATAAACCTAGGAATAATCAGGGTCTATTGGAATTAAACCGGATTTTTGCAGCTCTATTTGACGTTCTGAAAAAGGTCACCGTGGCGCAGAGCTCTCGCTCGCGTTTCCAGTCACCGAGTAGAGGGTTTTTTCCTATCCTGTGAATTTTCTCTTTTTTAGTTAATTTTATATTTTTGACGTGTTACAAGTTTTACACAGAATTATGAATTCTTCAACTTTGAGCTTTTTGATATTTTCCTAATAAATTACATTTACATTTTCGTATATTTCATGAAAATTTTTATTTTTTTCTGCAATTTTGAAATGAATATTTCTATTGACGAAACTCCTAACTAATTTATGTCTAGATTTGTTTTTAAAGTTTATTATCATTTACCTTTTATATTTTATTAACCATTCTGAAATAATACATTTTTTAACTTTATGAAATTTTACAGGAAACTGCAAAAAAATTTTCATGACGAATCTTCTAAACGAATGTATAATTATGTAATTCCAATACCATATCTACAAAGGAGTAATCAAATATCAAAGCAGTAACGCTTATATGCAAGTTTTAACCAGTTATATAAATTTTTAATGTCGTCTAAATACGTTTAACTGTAAAGTTCAAACTCAACATAATTTTTTACTTGCAGAAATAAAAAATAGATTATATTTCCTTTTTTTAAAATTCTAACAAATAAAAACACTGTGGATGTCATACAGAGAAATTCAACTGGAAATGCAAAAATCGTACGATACATATAAAAAATATTTTCGAAAATAATCGTCTGCAGTGACTTTCACGGTAATAAAAGTTTTTTTTATTAACTTTGTTTATCTTTGTTTGCAGACATTTATAAGGTTTGAAGTAATTTGTTTTTCAACATTTAATGCATTTTTGAGTATATTTATCATAACTCAAATACTTGAAATACATATATTATGTGATTTTGTCCATTTTTCTAATACTGTTAAACCAATTTATGCAAATAAATTGTTTTAACAGTGTTATGCATATATATGTGTATGTATATATATGTATCTGTAGATATGTGTAGATATATGTGCGCGTGTATATATACATGTATATATATTACTGGCGCCCGGCTAACCGAAAAGTACCGGTGTCGGTAACGGTAACGGTAACAGTAACGGTAACAGTGTCGCGAATTCAATGCTTTTTCCCATCTCAAAAAATGCCCAACGCGCCTAAAGAAGTTTTCACTACAAAAATTGTGGATTTTTCAATTTTTTTTTCTTTTTTAAAGAAAACTTTATATTGGGTTGTTCGGAAAATTCGCGCCATTTGGGAAAATTAATTCGTGTTGGAAAATTCTATCGTTTAATTAATAGACATTAATTCCGATATCTAATGTCTAATAATTAACGGCGGGATTTTCCGGTATATAAACGGTTTTCTATAAACATATGAGGGGGTTAGAATGACAGTGAAGTAAGTCAAAAATTAAAAAAATTCTAGATAACCATATTTTCTCTGAACCAACGTATATTAATTTCTATTCAGTGTGACAGTCAAATAAGTCATAGTTTATATAGGGAGTCACTAGAGGGCAAAACAAGTTTGGACCATTTAAAGCAACGACTATACGACAAGTTTCACAAAACACTTCATTTCTCAAATTACTAAAAAATTGGCTTACCCCACTGTCATTCTCACCCCCTTATATGTGCTAACCTTTCACAAATGAACACACATGTTGTGCAAGATCAGTATATATGTGCTACAGCTACATGGGGTTTCTAGTATTTTGTCTTACGGTGATAGTAATTAATAGTATCTTGCTCTGCATACGGCCCTGTACACCTTGCAGCAGCAACAAATTATACAACTTCACCAAGTGATTGAACAGTTGCAATCGAAGTTAGTTGGTTCATCAATCCAATATGTTGTTGATCTCCTAAAAACCTCCGTGATTAAATCTTCACTAAAACATATGTTGCCAAATATGTTCTGTAAAGTTCCAGAAGAATTCTAGACATATTTTTATAGGTATTTGACAAAACGTCTAAAACCGACAGTGTCCGGTGACTTTTGGCCATATAATGTATATTAATACATGACAGAATCCGCCACTTAACCCTTTCCGGCACAGTGGTCCCACCGCGGGCACACCTACTTTTAAGTCAAAATTTGCATGCGGCACCAAGAATATTTTAATAAAATTTTGTTTCTATAATGAAAGCTTAAAATATGGAGTTCATATTTTCTAAAAAAGTCGTTTGTAAATTCTGGTGTCAGTCAGCAACTTCTTAATTTAGGAACAGACTTTGTCTGTGCCGGAAAGGGTTAAAGCCAATTTTAATCAAAGGATAATTTTAAGGAACGATCATTTTTTATTACAGCAGGTCTTTTAAAAAAGGTATATTATATAATTTGCTTATATATATAGAAACAAAGTAAAAAGTATTTTTGGCTACGCGAAAATCAAAGAAATTTCGAATGATAACGCTATGCTTTATTTCATAACGTTAGCGATGTGCACGTTACATTTTAGAATTTTCTAAGGAAAATATATCACATAATTTTTATAAATTTAGAATTATGGTTCAGTTTTCACTAAAGCAAAATAAATTATTTATCTTCAGGTTTAGAGGTGGCAAGGGGAAGGGATGGGTCCGTACCCTGTATCTATTTTTTTTATATAACTTAGTTTTAGATTTTATATTTTAAAGTTTATATATAAAGTTTTTAATAGAATATATACTTTATGTTCTATAGCTTGTACCTGTTTAATTTAATTCAGCGTTCTATGACCAAGTGTAGCAATATGAATGTCGTTATATCAATGCAAAGTTTAAAAAACATAGTGCACGAAATGTTGTTTTATTCTGAAGAATATATTATATTATACTGTGGGAAACTGCCGAATTGATTTGCAGTTTGAAAGAAATCTTATTATCTTCAGCGGTCCTTATAAAGAATAATGCGAAAAAGTATTTTTTCCAAAGACACGTAAACCATAAAATGATCATTTCGAAACAAGATCTATCATAAAGAATATGCTTGTTCATCAGATGATAAAGTTAAGTGCTTCGTTAGTCAAGGCAATTTAGTGTGATATATGTTTTCAATCAAAAAAGATTTACTATAGAGAGATAATGTATAGAAAATATTACCTCGGTTTAAATGTACCAAATGCTGAAATGGAGAAAAATATATTAATATGATTTATCACTTTTATATATGTGTGTTATCAAAATATATATCAGTTTATATCATTCTATATCACATTTAGAAATTTAAGAAGTATGATATAAATCTCATAAAAAATATATTTTGTATTGTAATTAGAGTTTACATTTTAATTATCAACCTCAATTATACTATTTCTTCATTATGTAACAGCATAACTGCTTCAAAACACGCGTTTAAAGGAACATGACACTTTTAAAAACTCGAAATTATTATAATACTAAAACTTTAGAACATTTTACTTACTTTTAAGGGTGTTTTCAAAAAGTATATATATTTACCCACATAACTTTCAGGCACATTAAGATACAATTTTAAATTTAAGATCATGGCACTTGTAGGCGTGACTATTAAATTGATTGTTTTTTTGTGATTGTTAAATGTTTCTTTTATTTTTCGTTATATGAATTACTTTTTGGGTTATATTAATCGATCGTTGTGTGATGCTGAGCTTTATTCATCTACCGCGTCCGGAAATTTGGTTCAAAATGCCATCTTTCACAGCATTTTCTGAAAATTCGACTGTTTTTCTCTAAAATTGGAAAAACTTCTCGATTTCATAGTTTCAGAAAACGAGCATCTATCATACTCATGCGTTTATGAAAAAAATGAAGTTCAGAAATGTGTCAGATATTTGAAAATTTTGATTTCAGAAAAACATTAAGTACCGCTTTTTAGCAAAATATAATATAATATAAAATATATAAACTCTTTGTATAGCATCAACCGTGTATGATCACTCCCAATATTGCGTCAACCGTGATTACATCACTCCCAATATAGCGTCGTTTCGGCCACTGAAGTAGCAACCTAATGTAACACCGATTAGTGCGTCGGTCTGTGTATAACGCAAGAATGCATTCCAGAATTGTACAGCTGTATAGAGTATTGACTGATCAAGGTATAATAAAAAAAAAACTTTATTTTCTTATGTGGTTTATACTTTTAATTTTTTACGTATTTTTCCTTAAAAATTCGAGTCACATTTCATTCTATTTAATTAACTTTATATCCATTAATAAATAATGTTTATTTGGGGACATTTTGCCTAGAATCTATTAAAATATAGGAAAATTATGTTGAAGTTTCAAGTAGCTTGATCGTTAAAAAGAATTTTTTTCAAACGTATGTTTCTTTTATAGATACAATATCTGATAAAAATCAATGCATTGGACTAGAAAAAACACCGATGCAGATTAGTGTTAATACTTTTTCCTTAAAGAATTTTTTCTTTCTTTTAGTGAAATAGATACATATTATTCCTTTTACAGCTCACTGACTTCTTATGTGCCTTCTTATGGTCAAACGCATACGTTTGACCTTATAATATACATTTCCGAATTATTATTACTGGAATATATATAAAAAATATAATACTAATTGTATATTTTCGCTTACAATTTAGTAATTATACCGGACTGTGAAACAATCTTCTTTTTTTCTGCTCTGTTTTAAATGTTTTTTTTTTTTTTTTTTTTTTTTTTTTTTTTTTTTTTTTTTTTTTTTTGCAATACCACTGAGTTACAAAATACCAAGACTTTACCACTAGTATGTAAGTTTTTTAGTAATGAAGGCTTATCATTCAAATATAGTTGATTAAAAAAAAAACTTTATTTTCAAGACAATTTTAGAAAATAAGCTACATGTTTATAAATAAGCTGTATTATACTGAACGGCTTACAAATAAGCTACATTTTACATTTTATTATTATGTTACGTTTGTCATAGCTTCCAAAAAAGAAAAAATACCTTTCTATATAATTAATATAGTACTATAGATATAATATTTCGTATACTACAACATATCATAATTAATATAGTACCTTTTTTTTTTCATCACCATATGTAGTAGTCTGCCATCCCACTTATTGCATAGCGGATAATCTTCTAGGTTTATGTTTTAACTCATATTAAACGAGAGATTTTATTAAATGAAATAGTTATTATAAAATCACCTTAAATCAAAAAGTCCTTACTCAAATGTTTTTTCTGGTTACCATTCACTGATAAATATTTGCAGCAAACTGTCAAATCATTCGACAGTTTTTATAGAAAACAGTTACATAACCGTAATTTAATGCTATTCCGACCATATTATTGCCTATATTATGGTCAGATAACACATATGGTCAGATAAACAAATATGGCTACATAAGATTGTAAAATATCCAGAGATGCTTCTTCATTATAAATATTTTGTGACTTATAATAAAATATTAGTGTGTACAAACATTTTTCACGAGCTCTAAATGATTAAGCAAAATGTATAAATGCTATTAAAACTTTACTGCCAAATGTGAAAATATTTTCAAGAAAGTTTGATAAAAATGCAGACCATATAACACTTTTTGTTTCACCTTGAGGTAAGTTGAGATTGAACAGAACATTTTTTATGGCATAATGACAAACGTATATGACCGCATTGCATTTATAATGTTATTTAGTTATAAAATATATTTGTGACAGAAAATTACCTCTTTAATAAGCTAAAAGAATTCAAAATGACTTGTTTTGTTAAAGCTTTTTTTAGGCTCTCTGTGAGTAGAATTCTATTTTTAAATAATAAGGGATATATGACTTAGAGTTCATGATGGGCGAGCATCGCAAAGCATTTTACAGATGCTTCGGTGGGGCATAGGCAATGAAAAATTGCGAACCACTGACTAATCAATCTTGGAACGCAGACAGAAATCAAGCTACTCTTCAGGAAGGATGGTCATAAGTATTAGTAAGTTGGTAAGGTTGGTACGTTGTCTCCGTTCCGCTGATAATTTGACACATTGCACAGCGCTAAGTTTACACATCGCTGATAGGTTGATATCCTAATAATTTTCATAAATCGACAAGTTTTTGACATTCATGATGCGATATCGCTATAATAGATAGAGCAAATTCACATTTCCCGGCTTTATTAATTATCGTGGTCTAATAAAGTTACAGTCCGTTCAGTAGGTCATTTTAAATTAACTAAGATCACCATGAAGATATCACTAGAATCCATAACTTAAGGATTTCAATCGAGCTATATATTACTAGGATAAAGAAAACAATTTGGATAGTCGCAGGTGGTCAAAGTTTCAGGCTAAGATTGAAACAGACTATTGATTTCCCTTGACTAAGGTTCGATCATTATAACGTTCAAGCCTCTTTATTAACTTCAGGCTAATTCCATGCGTGGATGAAGTGTCGGTCACAGAGATGTAAATAACTACGGTGTTTGACTATCAGTACTGTAGTAAAGGAAAATTTTATTTATTCAATCACATATTGCTACAATTAAACACAGTGAAGAATTTTTTTTTTAAATACCGGTGGACAAGAACAATAAACGTTTGCGGATATGTGACTTGCACTGCATTCAACGCATGGAATTAGCCTTAGATAACATAGTGATAACAGAGCGAGACGTTCCCATCAAAGTATAAAAAATGACGAATTAAAAAGGCAGTTAAAAGTTTCGAACTCATAAATACACATTAAATGTGACGAAGAATTTACAACTAGTTTTAAATTCCTAGATATATTAAAGTTGGCGAATTAGATATTGAGCTCCAAGATAACAAGAATTTTGATTCTAGAGAACATTTAATTATCTGCTAAGATTTTACAGAAATGTAAATTAACAAAAAATCTGATCTCTGAGATCCTGCATCGCGTTGTATCGATGAATGCACGAAAAAGTCTAAAAATCAGTCTCGATTGCTTCCCCAGCCAATCAGCTAACATGACGACACAACGTGACCACATATGGAAGGATGTAACGTGATACTGAACACGTCGCGAAAAAAAAAATAATAAAATAAGAATATTTCAAGTGAAAGGATATTATTACAGGAAAGCTAAGATACCAGGCGATGAAAAGGGGAATTTTGAGATAAATAGTAAATAGTATTTTAATGTGAAAATAAATAATTTAAATAGGAAAAATATGGAAATTTAAAATATAACATATATATGTTATATATATATATATATATATATATATATATATATATATATATGTGTGTGTGTGTGTGTGTGTGTGTGTGTGTGTGTGTGTGTAGCGAGATTTATATTGACTGTTGTAATTTATGTATAAAATATTATACTTAATTTTAGAAAATGAAAACTTTCAAATATGAATTCTACTAAAAGATTAATTCTGTTCAATTTCTAACATCAAACACTTATAACTGTACGTCCAGGTGATATTATTATTGCATTGGCATAAATACTTCAGTTTAATTACTAAAAATTAGCTGATTAGCGACATTATATAATTTCAGCTTTTTTCTTTAAAAAAAAAAGTTTTTTATACAGCAGAGAATATGTCAGAATAATTTGAAATAACACAATATATTTAAAAAAAAGATTTGTGAGGCAAAGACCCTCGTAAAATAGCTAATAAATAATATAATACAAACCACACTTTTACTTCTACGAAAATTTATCTTAGATGAAACAAATTTCTTTTCCTTTATTTGATCATTGAACTGGTTGACATGTTACATTTGTTTGGGGAATTGAAAAGATATATTATACTAGTTTTAAACTGCTATATAAATTGATTGTTTTTTAATTTAATACTGTCTGAGTCAAGCTTGTCCGAATGAAATCTTAAACAAGAAATATATATGCTTTAACGTAATATTGAATTTGAAGTTTTACTTTTTTTCTGTACACAGGTGTTTGTACAGGAAATATTTATAATGCATTGAATTTCGAGAATAAAAGAAAAGTGTTATTATAACCTAACATGATAATGTAGAACTGTAATAAAAATGAACTGTAATAAAAATCCCGTACGTATAGAATTTCAGTCTTTTAATAGAAACTTTTTATTTTGAGTGGAAATCAAAATTTTTCCCGGAATAAACGTAAAATGTCATTTTTATACTTAACTCGTTTTATGTTAAAAACGGAATGTTTCTTCCAAGGTTAACATTCCTTTTCAATTGAGAGAAAACGGAAAAATGCCAGTTAAATTTTTGCAATAATTTGGTTTTGACCTATAATAATGATGTTGGCTGTAACCTGTTTGTGTAGGGGACATCGCATTTATCCTCTAATGGCAAGTACCAAGGTTAAAGTTCAGGTAATGCCAGGCGATATAAAACGGTGTGATAATATGCAATACAAGTACGTGTTACGTGTAATTAGCAATCAGGATATACAGGGGTGAGCACAAACTTTTGCCCTGATTATAAATATTTATTTTACAAAAAAATTTATAATTAGAGAAGTGTTTTTTTCTTATACATGGTAAGTACTATATTTCTTTTAAATGCTAAAAGGATTGTCATGGATTGTCATGCAATTCATATATGCTATTGGGGTTTATTAGAAAACGGATCTAAGAATTACTATACTGGCAGGACTAGCAGGAAATTTAGTTTCAGAAAAAAGGAACATATAGCTGATATTAACTATAATAGAAAAATAACAGCCCTGGCAAGATTATATCAAGAAGAAACCATTCAAATAAATTTCATTGAAAGTAAAATAATTTTTCCCTCCAGTCTATACTATCCATCCGTAATAAGATAAACCATAGACATACTAACACGCAAAAACACAATATGTAACAATGCAGCATCTTTTAACTTACTGAAATTGTGGCTCGAGTTACTCCATGGTTACAGATATGAAAATAAACAACCAAGTGAAAATAAAATGTAACGTGCGTAATTTTTTAAAAAGTACATGAAAAATAAATGATAGCATTTAGAATAATAACTACAAAGACCGTGCAATTATAGAATATTCCCATTTCTTTTGTTTTTTTTCGTGAAATTTCAACGTGTTACTTCTTGGTAGCTCGGCGAATGTTAGCGCCGTATTCCAGTTCTCGCCAAGTGGTTACTAACATATCTTCTGTGAAAATACACACAGCATCTTTTATACTAGCATTCATTCCTTCAATGTCGGCAACTGGTGTGGCAAAAACTCTGCACTTGACAGCCCCAAAACAGAAAATCAAGAGGAGTAATGTCAGGAGGGGGTGGAGACCATAGCATTAGTACATCCCTTCCAATCCACCGGCCCTTCAAGTATGTGGTCTTATGAAAAAAACTTTATAATAGTACTTACAAGGTATCTCAGCAACCATGTGTCCAATTATAAAAGTTTTCGAGAAATAAATATTTATAATCAGGGCAAGAATTTGATCTCACTCTGTATAATTATTATTTAGACTTTTTGTAAAATATTATGCTATTGCTCACATTTTTTTTTTAAACTGAAATTCCCTATTTTGAATAGCTGGAAATGTCCATCTTGGAAACGGCGATTACCAAAACAGAAGTTATGTGATGAAACGGATAATGAACGGCAACTTTGCTGTCAGTACATTTTCCATTTTTTTCTTTTTTTTTTTACTGTATGTACACTGTCCTGTACTGCACTTTAAAAATTCCACATATTATGGATTAATATTTATTTAAACGATCTTCTAAACAGATAAAAATGGGAAAATAAATAACATGCAAATCCAAACATATTCTGATGCAGCGTATTTTTTAACCAAATAAACTTAACTTGATATTAACCCCTTGTGGACGAGCGATATGTATACGTGACGCATAAGATGCTCAGAATCCACGATTATTCCCACTAGTTACTTTTTATTGTCAACTCTGCCTTATTTAATGACAGCATTTCTGCGATTCGATTAGAAGAAAATATCTGTTTTAAAAAAACAGTGGTAAAAGATTAAAAATTCTGTAAAGGACCCTCGTCGCGAAAGGGTTAATTTTATGTTCAACATAAAATGAAAATATCTTTTTTCGGTTGATAGATTTCAATTCAGCTCCATCTTGTAGTTAAACAGATCTTATTATTAATCCTTTGTAATGGTATCTTTAGCGAAATAACGTATATAAGCAATGAGATTTGGCGCAAGATTTTTTTTTTATTTATCTTTAATATTATTCAAATTCAACTAATGGACATTGTAGCTATGGTACCAAAGTTTGGAAATGGGCCCAATTACGAAAGGTTCATCGAATACAGAAAAAAAAGAAAGAAAGACGAAAGTTATTTTTTTTTCTTTTAGAAATTGTTCTCGGCAATACTCTGATACTAGTGTCTTTACACTTTTGCAGCGAACAATTTTTTATTATTGGGATATAATTTAAGAAAATGTAATGTTTGAATTTTTTTGTCTTAAAAAGTCAATAAATTGGCGGCAGCTTTGTAGTAAATTACATTGCAAAGTACAACACTATTTGATGGTGCAAAAATTGAAAGTGATCAATACAATCGAAAACGAAGGCAAAGCTCGTTGCCAGTTTCGTTATGTCTTCAACATACGGTGCTACTTTTTAAAAATGCATTTTCTAATAATAAGTGCATAATACATTTCTTATGACAACGATGTTATCCTTTTTACTTTCTTCTATCTTTACAATAAGAAAGTACTGGATTCAGGAAAAATTTCAACTTCCTGTTTTCGACAGATATATTCGTTTTAGAAGGTCCCGAACACAGTTTGACTGTTTTTAGAAAATGTCTGTCTGTATGTGAAAAACCTTTGTTTGGCGAGCTATCTCAAGAACTAATGCACGGAATTTAATAAAACTATAGATTCAGTTAGTCCCTGATATAAATTGGTGCTGATTAGTTTTTGGTGTAAATCGCCCAACAGGTGGTTGCATTTTTCGCGATTTCCGCAATAGCTCTATCTCAAGAATTAATGCACAAAATTTCATCAAACTTCAGATTCTGTTAGACCTTCACATACATAGATGTGGATTACGTTTTGGTGTAAATATCACAATAGGAGGCGCTGCTATTCTACACTGAGAAAAATGACACTTTCAAATCTGAGTAAAACGATGTTTTCAATTTATTATGAACATTTTTGTTTCAAATATGATGACCCAATGTTTTCAATTCTGAAATACCGGGAATACTCAGAATATTGAAACATGAGCATAATCAAAACTGAGCACAAAGAGGCCAGTTTATACTCACTTTTGAAGCATGGACATTCTCAAAAATGATTACGGTTCAGTTTATACTCATTTTTGAAACATGGATTTAACTTAAAAATGAACACATAGTTCATAGAAGTCAGTTCGCACTCATTTTTGAAACATGGACATGCTCAAATATGAGCACATGATGTTTTATTCTTCAGTGTATGCATGTTTTCAGAAATGAGTATCTACATGTTTCAAACTTGAGTCATTTTGATTCGGAGTCATTTTGAATCATGGCCATACTCAAACATGAGTGCATTATGTTTTATTCTTGAGTGTGTGCATGTTTTCAGAAATGAGTATCTACATGTTTCAAACTTTAGTCATTTTGATTCTGAGTCATTTTGAATCATGGCCATACTCAAACATGAGTGCATTATGTTTTATTCTTGAGTGTGTGCATGTTTTCAGAAATGAGTATCTACATGTTTCAAACTTGAGTCATTTTGATTCGGAGTCATTTTGAATCATGGCCATACTCAAACATGAGTGCATTATGTTTTATTCTTGAGTGTGTGCATGTTTTCAGAAATGAGTATCTACATGTTTCAAACTTGAGTCATTTTAATTCGGAGTCATTTTGACTGTGGGACATACTCAGATTTGAGTATTTTTTGCTCAGTTTTGAAAATATCGTTTTTAGAGTGTACTTTTTTCATGATTTTCACGATAGCTATGTATCAATGCACAGAATTTCATGAAACATTAGATTCAGTTAGACCTTGATATAAATTGTTGCTGAGATTAGTTTTTAGTGTATGCGAAAAGAAAGTTCTGGGATTAGCACTTCCTACTAGTTTGTTATAGGGACTTTGTCATAATTCTGTTTTAAGAAAAAGCAATTTCGCATCAAACATATAACAATTACAAAAGTGAAGCTACTTAGAATTTAGAACATTGATTAGATTTTTTAGATCGACTTAGATTTTTTTGAAAAATAAATTCTAATCTTATATATGCCGTTACAGACATTCCTCATCTTGAATAGCGGGAAAATTCTGAAACGGAAGTTTTTTGATAAAGCGAAGAATAAGTGTTATAAATTTGTAATAAATTGTTGTATGACTTATTTTGATATAGATTAAATAAATTACTTTTCAATGTATACTATAAAAACAAGTTGGAAATTGTACGTCAAACGTAACAAACGAGGTGCGTTCGTACAGTAGCTAGTTATATAAATATTCAGATCTTGATGATTTTTAATTCTGTGAAATGAATTATATCGTCTGTAGATTAATTTCTGTAATAAAATAAGTTTCTCGGTCGCTTGACGATTAAACTTCGGAACCTCCTATAACAAAAAAGCACCGATTTTTTTTTCTAATTTCTTGATAAATATTTTTATTAATATTTTCTAAAGTTTTGATTAAAATTTGAAATGTCTCGACAAAATACTGCAAAGATAATATATCTGAAATTTCAAAAAAATCGGTTGGGTAGTTTTTGCGTTGTTATATGCGGACGGACGGACAGACGGACAGACAGACAGACGGACGGACAGACGGACGGACCAGACGACGACAATAGGTGCTACGTATTTATATAATTACGAACGCACCTAAAAAGGAAATTCACGTTTTATTTTACCGTAAATTGAGCAGTAAGTTTACGGTAAATTCCACTTTTTGAAGCTAAACACTCAAATCCCGTTAATTTCTGACATTTTCGATCGAAGCTCGTTTATACAAAGACAAAGACCGTTTATCTAAGGCCCGTTTTTTTTATAGGTCTTTGCCTGGAATCTCTGATGCAGCAATTTTTTACAGCATGTGTATTAAATAGTGTAAATATAAAACAAAATGTTTGTGTATTTGATACATTGATAGTTATTTCATGATGCTATAACAATCTAATGAGGTTTTTAAAATATAAATAAAGGTTGCCAGAAAATGCTTTTGAAAATTTTGATCCCCCCCCCCCCATCCTCCCACCAAATGCAATGGTTTTATCTATCGCACCAAGGCCTCTATAGTTCTTGAAGATTGTTCTTCAATGCAAAGTTTGTCTTTGAAGATTGAAACTTGAATATTCGTGTTCTAAATAAACTTATGTTTTAGGTTATTTCCCTTTTTGAAACGTATAATACCTTTACTTGGATATACGTGTTGTTCCTTTTTACAAAGTAGAAAATAAATAAATAAATAAAAAGAAAAATGCCCAGTTAAACTGGTGGCATTGCGCTCACAGGCTATTCACACTGATTGTATATTATACACACACAACATACTCATTTATCTAAATTAAGGACGGGTTACCCCCCCCCGTTTCCGCCCTTTATACTTAACCAATGAAACCAACGAACCTCCAAATCTAATAAGGGAAGCGCCTTGTCAAAGAATAAACCTGTATACCAAATTTGAAACAAATATGATAATTCCGCATGAAAAACCCATTTAACTAAATTAAAGGGGTGGAATTAACTCACCCATTTCCCTCCTTTATACTTAACCAATGAACCCCCAAAACTAATCACAGACGCACCTTAACAGAATGAACCTATATACAAAATTTGAAGCAAATGTAATAATTCTGCATGAAAAACCCATTTATAAAAATTAATCAGGGGATTCTGACCTCCCCCCTTTTTACATAACCAATGAACCCCAAAAACTAATCAGAGAAGCGCCTTACCAGAATAAACCTATATATAAAATTTGAAGCAAATCGATATTTCTATCAAGAGTTATCGCTTTACGTACATACATACGTACATACAAACATACGTACATACAGAACCTGCGGGTACATTAGCTCAGGCTTTGATAGCCTGTGAGCTAAAAAGTTGTCACTTTTATCTATGCATAAAAATTTTAAAAAAGCAAAATTTAACCTTAATTTTGAGTCCGTGTCTTCTACTAATCGACACCAATACTTTTGTCTGTGCTTGAAAAATTAAAATAATTTTTAGGTGTTGTACCTGCGTTACACGCGAATGACATTTCTTTGCATTATATTAAGAGAGATAAGCATGTAGTGAATCAAATATTCTATAATTAAACACTCTGATCTCAGAAGAGAAGCATATTCCTGCTTGCTTAAAAAATCACGGCAATTACTCTTAATCAGCGGCATGATGTCACCTTTAAAAAGTAAATTAAAATGAGTGATAACGTGCTTAAAAACTTCGGAAGCAAAATATATTTATATGAAAATACTTTTTATTTAATTGAAAAAAACTGTTTATTTGTTGGAAAATAATTCTTAATTCTACGTTCTACATACGTACATGGTTTCCAGATTTGGCTGATATTGGTCAAGTTTTTACTCAAAATATCCATCATAATTTCCGAATAGTAATTCTTGCTTTACTTCATGACGCACATCCCGTGATTAAATAAAATACGAAATTAACTATTTATACTTTCTGCTTGCTATTTTGAATAAAAAAGTCAGCATTCTGGCAACACTGCATAGCGACCATGGTTGTCTCTATTTTCTTCCGTAGATAATTTTTTGGGGCTTGTTTTAAATGGGAAAAGCTATTAAACGATAAAAATATTTCCCTAGAAACATAAAATTTCATTTTTAAAAAATTAACAAAATCCTTATATTTTTAAGTCATTTTACGTCTATAATAAGACTGAAAATATATATTCATTCTTATAGGTACTTATAAGAAAGAAAGGAAAACAACAACTTTTATTCTCCCATATAAAGCTCATTCAATTAACTTTCTTAATATGTAATTTTGATATTTACTTATTTATATATCTGGAGAGTGAATTCATATTTGGAAATAAAGAAAGAGTTATAAATAAGTTTCTCAAAATTAATTAGCAAACAAAGTAAAATAAAACTATTATTATTTCACTACTTCTAAACAATTTTAGGTAGATTTCATAAGAAATACACCCTATTGTTTCTACCCTATATTGGAATTTCTGAAAACATTTTGCAGATCTACGCCGATTATGAGTCCTAATGCTCAAAACCACCCCCAGTTCAAAACTTTATCTATCTATCTATCTCTCTATCCGTCCATCCATCTATCTATCTATATATATATATCACATTTTTATGGGCGCGATGACTTCCATAATTCTGCAGAAATCTTCTACAAACTGATACATAAAATCAAGTGGAAGAAAATAACGGTTAAGTTCGTTAATACGCAAAATCGGACCAGGGAGGGGGGTGGGGTGGAAATGGGTGGCTTTTTGGGAAACCAGAAAAAAAAACTATAACTTCTTAATCATGATACATATCGAATCCGTTTAAAGTTATTATTATTTCAGAGGAATAGGGCCAATAATTTCTGTATGACAGATTTTTGATATCATTAAAAATGGTTCAAGGGTGGGGAATAGGGGTTTAAGAAGAAAAAAAACCATAACTTCGTCAATTCACAGGATTTCAAATCCGTTTAAATCTATTATAAATCTGCTTAATATTATCTACAACTTTTATATTTACAAGTTTTTTATAGGACCAACTCTTTCAGCAAAAAAAAAAAATAAAAATAAAAATAAAAAATCCCTACCTGCCCGCCTTCAGGAACAGGTAGATTTCAAAGTGGACGGTCGCAACTGCCACATCATGGCAAAAGGTCCTTTTTCTACAATTCCCAATAAACAGGTGCACCACGGTCTGCGTCTTCGAAATCTCCCTGTGCCTGTAGTCCAATCCGTCGGATTTTTTTTTTATTTTTTTTTTTTTTTTTGTATCATGAATTATTTAAAATCAAAAATCTAACTAAAATTTCATTTTTATATGAAGACAAATTCCATTTAAATTTCAATTATATACATTTATATAATTTTCTACTGGAAATGCGTTATAAATTCAAATTAAACTCTAAAACTCACTCTATAAACTAAGGAATATCATGATATCAAAGTATGACAAAAGTGCAATCTGAATGTTACGTTCCGACACCGACAGTTAAAAAGATAATCATAAACCCAGAAAAATATATTGGAGTCATATGCGTTTTGGTTTAATATTGTCAACTTTAATTCAGAATTTGAGCAACAATAAATCATGCAGTTTAAGAAATATATTTGGTAATCGTACCAGAAAATAATTAAAAATTAAATACTTATTTAATTACTACATACACAAATCGACGTCTTTTAAATATTTTCGTAACAATCATGTAATCAAGCCGCTGTGAAACACGACTTGAAAAAAAATTAAAGGATAATGGTAGAAAGAAAGTAACCTGTTTAAATGACATAAATTATGAGATCGACAGTTGCACCATTTACCATTCCCCCATAACCAAGCTAAATACTTATCGTAAAATACCAACATGAAACTGGAAGTTATTATCTGATGTATATCTTACCAACCAAATATATTTACTTTTGACTTTTTTTTTAATATATTTACTCTATTTTTGCACAATAAAGGAAGTAGTTCCTTAATGTTTATTTATAATAAATATTCTTTACGACATCACTGCTTAGTTACACCAAGCACTTCTACTATTCCAACTCACACATTCCACACGAATCGCGCCTAGCCTGCATGTATGTATACGTATTAGCCTATAAGAGTCATTTAAAGGGAGAGTGGTACACTTCACATCTGTAAAAAGCATCTCTATGAGTAAGGCCAACGTCATATCCACAGTGGCAACGATTTAAGAAATCCGTTTCGTTTTTATTGCGGTTTTTGAACTTCTAAACATTGCACAATTTTAATTTGTCATCCTCGAATAGGGGAAAAAAATGGTCATTTCAAATGCAATTTGTTTTAAAACTATTTCTCAATTTCCCGATTTTTTTATATATATTTTTTAAAAATGCGTACTACCAAATTACGCAAGATTAACGCTTTTGTACTTAACCCCTAGAAGGGCAGTGGGATATAACACATCCTACTTAATTTTAATTCCAAAATGCCTCATTGAGACCAGGATTTTGAAATAAAATTTTCCTTATATAATGCACATGGATAAAAGCTTTTACTTAGTATTTTCAACTAATTTTTTTTGTAAATCCTTGTATCAATCAACCATTTTAACATTTTAGCAACATAAGCACTTATCCCCTGAAAGGGTTAAAACAATATACATCATCGGGCATTTGTTTGTTTTCGGATAGTTATCAAACTAAAGTGCCAAATGAAATTTCAACTTCAGAAACAAAAACTATTTAAATAATATCAATAACAGTAATAATAATAATAATAATAATAATAATAATAATAATAATAATAATAATAACAATCTAATGTATTAAAGCAAGAAGCAAAAGTCTTAATTTTTCAGCGCAAATGCGATGTTATTGCGCATGCCTCAACATTTTTTGAAGGGTGAATAAAGCAGGAAATAGAATTAAGAAGAATCAAGAGCGCTGGGAAAAAATAGCCCTCCCATTGGCCTACATTGCTCCCAGTCCTACCGCTAGGAAAAACTCCTTCTAAATTTTTCTTAATTCTATTCTTATTTTCCCTTCCTGGTATGAGCATTCATTCTTCCACCTACTTGTTTGAGAGAGGGGTGAAAAAAGGGATTTCATGATTGCAAGGGGAAGTGGGGGATTGAAAAGGGAGGGAGGCCCTTTCACTTTCTTTGAAGACAGGAATGGAAAGGGGAATGGGAGGGGGAGTTCCTCTTCTATAAAATTTGAAAAAGGATCCTTTTCCCACGAAGAAAAACTATTTATTTTACAACCCGAAAACAATAATTCTGGTGCAATTTTTACACGGTCTGTAAAACCTTTATATTTATAACAGTTAAAAATTTCAAAGGGTTTGGACGACAAAAGCTTTTTTTTTTTTTTTTTTTTTTTAAATTTTTAATATTTTCTTATGAGCACTTTTATCACTAATTATCAGTATTTTTTTTTTTTTTTTTGGGATTCATTTCAGGTTTTATCACGGGCCAGAGCAACGCCGGACGGGTCAACTAGTAATAATATAAAATAAAATTATAATAAATACTAGCGTAAAAGATTAAAAAAAAATAGATGCATTAATAAAACAAGAATTTAGAGATATGTAATTCAAATAGGCGCTTAATCAGTGAAATATTTAGAGTCACAAAGGTCGATATAAATAGTGATATGAGGTGGTTAGAATGACAGTGGAGTAACTCAAAAATTTTTTTAATCGAGAAAACCATATTTTTACTGAACGTATATTAATTTCTGTTCAATGTGTCAAATTCAGTCAAATAAGTCATACAGAGTGTCTCATTTATTTTGCAATCCAAAAAAAAGAACAATGTACAAACATTACTTTTTATTTTACAGAAGTGCTTAAACGACTGCAAAAGGTGTTGGAAGTGACTGCCGTCTTCATCTTTACATATCTGGGCCCGTTTGAGGAGCTTTCGAGATACATTCTGTAATGTGTTTGGTGTGATAGCGTTTATCTCTTCCGCAATGTGGTCGCTTTTGAGGATGACCAAAATCGATAATTGCGTGCATTAATGTAGCCTGTTCTATGAAACCAGGCTTCGTCAATAAAGAACACCCGATCTAAAACACCAATGCCGTGTTTTCGAACAAAAGTTTTTAACCAACGACAAAAGTTGTGAGGATGCGCTGAATAAGGTGCCTTCAATTCCTGCACCAATGTGGCGGCGATAAGCGTGCACTTTCAATTTGTTTGTCTATAAAACTAATTTTCTTACTGACATGGCCGGTTTCTCCTTGATTTTCGTTTCGATTTCTTTCATTTTGTGGTCAGTTACGACAAACGACAGACGGTTCTTTCTTTTCGGTTCCACAGTCCATTCTGTTTGAAAACGGTCCACGATTCGCTTAATTGTGCTTTTATTCGGCACCAGCTAGTCTGGAAACTTGTTTTCATATAGTTCCTTGACTGTTTTGTACGAAGATGTTCGAAAATAATGTTCAATAATAAACGAGCGTTTTTCTGCACATAGCACCATGACGCAAAACTACCTTTCACTTCGTTCTCCTTAGCATTGAAGTGACTAGTGCGGTTTTCTAGCGTGTTGGTAGTATTGCTCGCATACCCTTCCACAACGTTACCTGCGCTAACGGAGTGCGCGTGCACTCGTGTTATTCATTTGTTTCGTGTTTACGCGGGTTGAAAAATAAATGGGACACTCTGTAGTTCACTTAGGGAGTCGGTAGAGGTCAAAACAAGTTGGACCACTCTATGCAACGGCAATACAAGTTTCATAAAACCCACCATTTTTCAAATCACTAAATTTTGACTCACTCCACTGTCATTCTAACCCCTTCATATGTTTCACGATTGACCGCTGGAATGCGGCTAATACGAAAGTACTAAAAATACAATTTGGGTAATGTGACAAAATACACTAAATGTAAAAAAAATATATTGTTTTTTTTTATTTAATAACGATTTTCATCTGCGTTTTGTACACCGGATGGTGTGTCGGTAATCTTAAACTCGGATAGCATGGGTTGGATTGCCTGGTTTTCTTAAATACTCGAAAACAAGGATTTTTTTAACGCGTTATAAGGATTTCGTACGGGGTGAAATAAATTTGGAGGCTGTTTATACTTATATTTAGTGGAGTTATTGCTGATAGCAATATTTCGATGTATTGATCGATATTCTAAATATACTTAATGCACTTAAGGCTGTTGGTCAATAAGGTCTCAGATTAGCCTCGCTAGTATTAAGCCTCTAAGCAGGGAATTCATGCTTATTTTTTTTAATTTCATCATGATAATAATATTTTTTGTTTCTTTTTTCTATGTTCTCTTATTAAAGAATATCTCTCGTTTTTTTAGTTGTCAAAATATTTCAAAATTTTATAATATATCTAATATATAATAAAATTTATCTGAAGTGTTGAAATCTTAATCACTGCTCGTCAGAAAAATATTATTGCTTGCATAAAATATTAAATTAAACATATATTTTAGAAATATTTGGAAAACTAAAAAAAAAAGAGATGTCCTTTAAGAAGAGAACACAGAAAATGAAGTTAGGAATTTTAATTTACTAATGAGATATTTTACAAATAAGAATGCATTCCACCCCTATAAGTTTAACAATAGCGTGGGGGGGGGGGGGAATCTGAGAGCTGACTGGTCAACAGCCTTAAGAATTTCATCGCTCTACTTAAACGCCTCATATTACTATTATGAACTATCATTGTTTTAATTGTAACGATCCACAATAATTTGAAGTAAATTTAAAATTATAAATATTTTCGTCATAAAGAAAAAAAACAGAATTAAAGAAAAAATTGTCACAGAGAAAAACACAAACAGTCATTCGATTGGGATTTGTGTCTTTTTAAACTTATGTTGAATATAAGGGCTTATTTCAACTGCAGTATTGCTATGTAATATTCCTATGTATTCAATTCTAATATTATGCGGAAGTGCCAAGCTACCTCTAATCTTCCGTAATATGTTCGTTAATTCGACCCAGGTTAAATACGTTTTGCAACAGAATTTTTTTAAAGAAATGAACTTAAATAAGTTCCACGTAGAAACCTGAAATTAAAATAAATAAAGATTCAATAAATATAATTTCAGGTTCGAAACATTCTTAAACTGAGTCAAATTAATCTATATATTACGGAAGATTACTGCAGCTTGGAACTTCTATATTATGTTATAATATTTCTATTACATTTGCAACAACCTTTGAAAATTTCCATACGAACAACCAATTTTGACATAATATTTGACTTCTTTCGGAAATTTTACCTTCGGATACCAAACGGGATGTCATTCGGTGAAGTAGTTAGGAATTATGCAGATATAAAGTTTAGAACTACTAATGTTAAATTAGTTTTTAACCCTAGAAAGATAGTGTCCATTATTTTGGCGCACATTTCTCATTGAAACAACATTAAACCCCTTGCCTGTGACGCACGAAATCAGTTCGGGCAATGCAAATGTGCCAATTTGGGTATGCCCGACCTGAGTTCGTGCGAGAGAAATATCTGTGTTTCAATTCCGTGAAGCCCGAACTCAGTTCTTCCCTTGCTTAACAATGCTTGAAAAAAATGCAAAGAAACTTTTAACGTGCGAAAAATTTATATACCTGCCTGTCAAACAGAATGGGGATTGAATGAAATTTGTGACGAACTGCAAAATTACAAAAATCTGAGAAATAGCGCCAAACTGCCGAACTTTTCGCGGGAAAGTATCGCCATCTATTGGGAAAATTGGAAAATTACATATTATGCATTGGACGAAGTGAGTTCCAGCTTCACGGAATTGAAACACCGATTTTTCTGTTGCCCGAAACAAGTTCGGACATTCAAAAATCGGTGCATTTGCGTTACCCGAATTCAGTTCGGGCGTCACAAGCAAGAGGTTGAGAAGAAAAAAATCCATTTTTGGCACGTTTTTCTCAAATATATTCCGCAGGGAAGGGGCTAAGGTTCGGAGAAAACCAGTGTGCTAAGGTTAATAGTTGCAAAAGAAATTCAAATGCGGGTAGCGATTTAAGCATAACTCCAAAAGCTACTCGACGGAATGAGCAGTAATTTTGTATTCGCATATTTAAAGAACCTCAATATGGATTTCTGTTGAAAATATTAGTTTTAATTCCATGTCTTATATATTATGTAAATATTTTTTTATTATTTTTAAACAGCATTCCTATTTGGAAAGAAGACACAATCGCCTGTCGCAGCTCTTGGTATAAATTATATGATGTTTCTTTTTCTTTTGACCGACTGTTTGAATGGGATGGAAGTTGAATAGGAAAATGTTCAATAATAATGATAATAAATCTTAATAATAAAAACTAAACCTGCGGTGTTACAATCCACTATCATGATATACAGTGACCAGCCCAGTTATCTTGATCATGGACCCAGAGTTGCTGTATAGCATATGTCCTGGCCAGGTGGTCTGCAAAACGAGGAACTCTCATGCTCGCATTCACCATCTACCTAAACCTAGAAAACTCGGACGAACGCACAAATGAAATTCCCGATTAACCTAATTGGACCTGATCGCGGCCGATGTCGAATCAGATTAATGATGAATGCCATTTGAGCGTTCGACCCAAGTTTTCTAGGCTCAGGTTGATGGCAAATACGAGCATTATTGTTTGGTTCGCAAGTAAGCTTGGCACTCGTTTTATCAACCTCGAAGAGATGAAAGGTCGAATGAACCTTTTCCATACGACAGTCCTCAATCAAACTGTGGATCTGTACAGCGGTATCGCTATGTGCTGATTACTAAGTGGTAATAATAAGTGTTAATAATATTGTAAATATCGTTTAAAATTGTAAAAAAGTAAATTTGTAAATGCTGATAAATATTGAAGCTCCTTAGATTATTATATGCTTAATGTAATGGGAATTCTACTATGTTAGAGATATAATTGTTATCTTGATGGGAATTCCTTTCCTAAATAATTTCTCAAGTAAAGATCAACATTAAACTGAAACATCAATTAAACAGTAATCACCACTTAAACAACCTGGAACTCGTAAATTAAGATTTACATCGGAGAGAAGAAAGACGACTGCACATCAACAGCGTAGACTGTTTTACAGAGCGGATTTTTTCCTCTTAATGCTTTTTATGTAATCACTAGCACAATGAACTTTATAAGAGACTAAAAAACTCTTCAATTTTATATCTCATGATGTGAATATAGGCTGTAAAATAAGCCCTTAAGCCTATAAAAGAAATGACATCTATAATTTTATATCTATGCTAACTTAATCCTTAATTAAACCTTAATAAAATTTATCATCTAGCAAATTTAATCAATATTAAAATTATATTTCATAGATAGAAATGCTTCAACTTATTTAAAAAAAATTCTGTTGATTTAATAAATTAATACAGCTACATTACGTTGGATACACCGCATATAATCATTTGGGAAATGCTACCACTTTCTGCTTTACCAATGCACTCTACTAGGCACCTGGAGAAAACAACGTAAGCGAATGTACCTTACCTTATTATTTTTACTGTATTTACAACAGTTTTAAACGAACAATTTGATAAGAAACATTTAAATAAAAACCGGTAAAAAACGTAACCGAGTTTGTTATTTTGTCACAGTTTTAGAAGGGTATTAAAATTGTCTAATTGTCGAAAATCCATTTTTAATTTTTAATTATTTCACATTCTAGTACTTTTTTAATATTAGAAAAAATACGATTAAAGCATGATCAATTAAAGCAGGTCGATGATTGATTAAAGCCTGTCAATGAGTGATTAAAGCCTACCACTGATTGATTAAAACACACCAATGAGTGATTAAAGCATGTCAATGGGTGACTAAAGCGTGCCATTTTCTACGGAATGCGACGTAATGCAATACGAAAGTAATAGCTACTATAACAAAGAGCATAGAAATACATTCCATTTTAAAATCTGTAAAGTTATCTTCTTTAGAGTCAACAGCATATAAATACATTCCATTGCCAATTCTGGCGTTATGTTTATATGACAGGAGATAAATTCACGGCCATTCCAGTGTTAAACTAATTTTGCATTAATATCTCAAAACTACCGTTTTAAGAAATTATAACTGGTAGCTACCTTTTTTTTTCAATCATTGGTGAAAATGGCAGAAGATTTATAGTAAAATAATGACTCCAATCGTATTAACAGAGATGCTAAGCTCTCACTAATTCTTCATTATATGTGGGTTAATTTAACCCAGGTTTAATACGTTTCGCACCAGAAATTTTTTTATGAAAAGAAATTAAATATAGAAATCTGAAATTAAGTAAATAAAGAATCATCAAATAATTTTTCTGCTTCGAAACGTTGTTAAACTGGGTCAAAGTAATCCACATATTACGGAAGGCTAGTGAAAGTTTGGCACCTCTGGTATTAATGGTTCTCAATCTTTTTACTTTACCGCTAGAGTAGGTGTTATTTTCCTTTGTTAAAAACATTTTTGCTAAACGTTACAAGACTATCCGGTAGTGGAATATTCCTCAGTTTAATTATATTTGTAAGTTTTAGTTGAATTGGTAACATTTAAAATACAAATCATAAGTGACGATTTAAAATGTTGAATAAAATTTGGGATTTTATTTGAGACTAGCTAACCCGCCCGGCGTTGCACGGGCCAAAAATATTAATAATCTGTTCTATACGAAACTTAAAACAAACCCCGTCGTAATCGGGTCCATAGAACCAGATATACTCCTATAGTTCCACCTTCCACCGCCAGGGGGCGCAGTCTGTTCTGGAAGAGAGAACACTCGACCCAACCAAATTTTCTAGTAGAATTGAAATTTAACCACGGGTAAACATTGCCAAAATAGCGGAAATCGCGAAAGTGGGTTACGTAATCGATCGGTTTCTAATGGATTAATGTAAATATTTTTAAAAACCCAATCGTGCGTTTTGAAGAAAATGAACGTGTCTATGATCTGGAGTCTACTGTTTGTCCGTACTCCCATTTCCTGAGTCGATGCTGATTTTTAAACCTGGACCGAAAAACGAAAATCGCGTGAATGAGTTTTGGAAAATATTTCTTTTCGGAGGGTTAAAAATAAAATTTTTCAAAACGAATACCAGATTTTAAAAAACAAAGGGATATAGAATTGTCGCGGTATTTTTAGTTTTTCGTCTCTTGTTTATAAACGTCGATTCGTATTTTTAAAGATAGGAGAAATAGTTAAAAAGTGAAATTGACTTACGGTAAAAAACGTCTTCGAAAGCATGCATTTTTTTTAAATTAAAGATTTCTGCTTGAACCGGATAGAAAACAGATTTGTTTATGTGTGTTTGCTTTTTGTTTGGTTATTTTAGAGAGCCGATGCCAGATTTTATATATCACAGAAAATCGGAATTCGCAAAAGGGAGTCCTGCGCGCGAATTTTTTTCGAAGGGTTAATATTCGTATTTTTCTAAAACAAATACAGATATCAAAAAAGGAATAAATGTAGATATTGTCTGGTATTTTTAATTTTTTGTACCTTTCTCTGAACCGCCAATGCGAATTTTTAAAAATTGCCAAAATCGCAAATACTGCAAAACAGCATACAGAAAATATACTTTTTCGAAGGGTTAATTTTCATATTTTTTAGAACTAATAGTGACTTTGAAAAGGACAAACTTAGATCTTTCATTTGGTGACCGTTGTTTTTCCGTATCTCTTGTACTCCGGTGGATGCAAGGTTCGGAAAACAGGAGAAAATAAAAAACATGAATTCGATGCTTTTTGATTTTTTTTTTAAAAGGTTAAATGTAAAATTTTTTTTAACCAAGCAGATCGTTCGAGACGTAAAGGTATGTTCTTTCAGAATACGTAGACGGTTTTTCCGTATTTTGAGCCGTTCGCCCATGGCGAATTTAGAAAAACTTAAAAAGAAATGGAATGATCCACGCTTTGTTTCATCTTTTAACAGAGGAACGAATAAATGCCTTCTGGGCATGAGCGAACTCTTTCGAAAAAGTGATTTTTTATTTGCGATCTTTGATCAGTTTTTAGTTAATAACTACTCTAATTTTCAAAATATTAAAAATCTGAGGTTCAGGTGCACCAGGAGAGGGTTTGGACTATCTAAATCTAAATTTGCAAGCTTCTAGGTGGTCTAGATTTTGCTAGCCATCGTCAACAGACACACACACAGAGCGAAACTTTCTTTTATTAGTATAGATAACACAGACCTGCAAAAAAATACTTTTTTAAAATTGCATTAATTTTGATAACTAATTTTTATGTTTTTTTTATTGCTGATTTCGAAAATGAAATCCATTTTTTTCTATCACGTAAGGATTTTTCACAAAATGATTGCATAATTTTAAAGAAAGAGGTGAAATCACGAAATTTTGACATTTCATTTAAATTTCATTTATTTAAAAATCCGTATAAATTAAATTTATATCTAAGTTAAAGTAATAGTTACTTATATGTAGAAGGTTACAGGTCCTTAGAGTAACGTTTTTTCTTTCCATCAAAAGTTTTTTTGTCACTTTTCCTCTTGTGAACTTTGCAAGGATTGTAGCATCCAGCAGTAGTCGGCTATCATGCTGACATTCCATTTGCCTTGATATCGCCTCTCCATTTCCTTTATATCCTGGTGAAATCTTTCACCTTGTTCCTCACTAACTGCAGCTAAATTTTCTGGAAAATAGTCAAGGTGTGAATCGAGAAAATGAACTTTTAAGCTCATATTACACCCTAAAATCTTGAAATTTGTTATCATCTCTTCTACAATAGATTTGTAGTTTGGGTCCTTTTTGTTGCCAAGAAAACTAGTAATAACTAGTTTGAAAGATTTCCAGGCTTTTCTTTCGTTTGTTTTCATTTTATTCTCAAAATTTTCATCTTTCATCATTTTCCTTATGTCTGGTCCTACAAACACACCTTCCTTCAGTTTTGCTTCGGATAAACCCGGGAACTGCTCACAAAGGTATTTGAAACATTCACCTTCTTTCGGTAAAGCCTTGACAAATTGTTTCATAAGACCTAATTTTATATGAAGCGGTGGAAGTAACACTTTTTTTGGATCCACAAGATTTTTCCTTTGAATATTTTTGACTCCAGGATCTAATGTCTTCCTGATTGGCCATTCTTTCTTAATGTAATGTTGCTTTCTGTCTCGACTGTCCCATTCACAAAGAAAGCAGGGAAATTTTGTGTACCCTTTCTGCTGACCAAGCAACATAGAAATCACCTTCAGATCACCGCAAACTGTCCATTTGTGATCTGAATACGACAGTTTATTTAGGATGAAATCAAGATTTTCATAGCACTCTTTCAAATGAACTGAATGCCCAACAGGTACAGAAGCATAATCATTTCCGTTATGCAATAGTACTGCTTTCAAACTTCTTTTTGATGAATCGATAAAAAGTCTCCATTCGTCAGGTTCATATTGGACTTTGAAACTTGCTATGAGGCCTGGAATATTGTTACAATAAATAAGTTCCCCTTCTTTAGAAAAGAACGGAATGAAATCTTTTTCTCGGTTGCGAAACCAAGAAAATGACGTACCAGGAGCTAGCAAATTTTTTTCTTTTAATCTGGAACCTAAAACTTCTGCCGAATCCTTAGGAAGATTTAAATCCCTGACTAAATCATTTAACTCAGATTGCATGAAAAGTTTAGGTTCATCGCTAATAGAGTCATATACCTCATCAACATCATCATCACTTTCACATTCGGGTACAGTATCTGAATAATCAAAAATATTTTCCACAGTTTCTGGAGGAGAAGGAACCGGAATACCAGGTCCATGAGAAACAGGACGTATGGCAGACGGAATGTCAGGATAAGATATTTCCTTTTTGTTCTTTAAATTGAAACCTTTCACATTACAAATACAAAAATAGCAATCATCACTATGATTTTTAGGTTCTCTCCAAACCATTGGTATACCAAACCGAAAAGATTGCTTTTTACCTTGAAACCATTGCCTTAATTCTTCTACACAAATACGACAAACTTTATGTGGAGCCCAAGGCTTGTCTTGATCACCCAATTTCATGCCAAAATAAGCAAAATACACTTTTTTTACAAAATCAGAAATGCTTCTTTGTTGTTTTTTCACTGTATAGTTACCACAAATATAGCAGAAACAATTCGGTGAATTAGCACATCCTCTGGAAGCCATGTTCTCTAATGCAGCCAAAACTAGAAGTTAAAATTACTACTATAACTTCTAACTCACAGCTCAGAATAAAAACACATGTGTACAGCAAAGAGTAAACAAAGACACTGATTCAGGAGTAGAGATAAGGTCAGTGAAAAGGGGTGTGAAGAAGGGGTGGCGTACAGACACCTGCAAGCAGAAAAGATCCGATTTAAAGTGGATTCCTCTGTCTTGAATATTGTATTTAATAGGCAGTTTACCGATTAAGAGAAATATTCTGTATTGAAATAGTTTCTTCTTTCTTTTTTATTAGTTTAATTTACCAATTTACTATATTAAGTCCAAAAATTTATTTGACAAACTCATATAACTAATAATTTTTTGGTCTGAAATATACTAATTTCATAAAATAATAGATTGTGATTTGTGATGAAACTGTACGTGATGGAATTTTTTCATTATTTTTCTAGTAATCAGCATCCAAATAACTATAAAAAATACCACTTACTATACCGGCAATTTTTTCATCGCAGGCTTGTGTAATCACAGTTTTTTGTAATTACATACTTTTTTTTAATAATTCATATTTTCATACTTTTTTGTAATTGTTTCTTAAACTTTTATTTCAGAAGGTACTTTTTGCATGAAATTTCATGAGACAGAAAAATAAATCTTGATAGTTAAAAAGAAAAATACTCTGATTATAGAAAGGATGCGAAGAAAAATTTCAAAATGTTGGTGGAATTAATACATTCAAAATCTGCTTTGTCTGAAGATTTTATTGACGCATCAGCCAAGGAAAATATATTATGTAAAACATGAATTCTAAAACCATTTATTTAAATTAGACCTATTTTGCGTTTATATTAAATCTACCATGAAGTTTTTTTTATTATTATTACTAATTTTTACAGCCAGAACATTAAAGATGCTATGCCATCATTACATCTGAAATTATAAAAACATTTTATTAATTTCAATAAGTCACTGTGTTTGAAATGTTTATTAATTTAATATAGGTTGAAACCCTGAGTAACTGTCACTTTAAGGATTCTTTATTGTTCAAATAACTATTACAAAATTTTAAACCTATTTTACACTTATCCTTGTTTTTGAGAGCATAGTAGAGATATATTAAAAAATTATTGTTGGGAAAATTTTGAGACATTATACATTTTATTTTTTAAAATGTGTTTTATTCGAAAATATAGTCAAGAACTCCAGTAACTTACACCATAAATATTTTGAAACACCACGGACACTAAGTGAACAAGTGACTGACACTTTATTTTAAAACATTAAAATGATTGTATAAAAAACTTTATTCTTTGTTATAAAAACAAAATACATTATCATTTATTATAAAATGTGGGATTTAGTAAACTGTACTACATTATTAGTAATGCAGTGTATATAGTAAAAGTATATAGCAATAATATTTAGTAGTGCATTATTATTGATGCAGATATCCAATAACTGACATTTATTAACCAGTAACTGGCATCTCGTGTCAGACACTGGTAAAACAACTTAAATTTTAATGGTGTTTACTGCAAGATAAATTTAATTTATTATTATGTATTTTTAAACACTTCTAATAATAGATTTCAACTTTCTTTAATATAATCAATAATTAACACCTCTGTCAGAGACTGGTGAAATGAAATTCTAGGAACCAATAACTGACACCCCACATTAAGCTGAATTAAATAACTATAAACCCTAAATCATGACCCTAATATATCATATGCATCTTGCATCTTTAAACTAGTACATCTTTAAACAAGTATAACTTTAAGAAAAATGTTTAGGTAGGTTGCATAACAAATAGATTAGAAAAACACTTCTTTAATTTTAGAAATAAGATGGTTGCTTCAAAATGGCACTTTTTGTATTCTCAAAAGTTTCTTCCTCATTGTATATGTTCTTGGCCCTCTAGTGGTGAATAAATTCCCTTCAAAATAAAAATGTTTCATTTACCACTAGATGTCATTACTTTGCAGAATTGTACAACAAAATGCGTATTTGAGTTAGATTTTTTCTCAAGTATCAGTTACTGGTTAGATGTCAATAACTGGGGGTTTCACCCTATGTATTTATATTAAAATTCGCACCTTACCTAATATACTTCAAAATTTATTTCTGCGTCTAAAATTAAACTTAGAAGTATTTTGTTCGTTCCTTTTATTGACACCCTAAGACAATTTAAATGCATATTACAATAAAATTTTCATGAAAATGTTATTATGTTCAGACATCCTTTGACATTATATTTTATTACATTCTCTAACTCATACATATTTACGCGTTCATAAAATTGACGGAACTGTGTTTTACTTGAATTTCCTTTTATTTTATTTTGTCAGGGTAAAATGTCTTTCTGTATTTGTTTTGTAAATGGAATTCATTTTCGTCTTCCGGTTCTCAAATGTTGACATAAAACCACGATTTACTTCATATTTTTGGACGTTTTTCATAAGAGCGTATTTATGAGACGATATAAAAACTGACTATTGAATAAGTAACATTAAGATAAAATAGTACTTTTTTTAAATTTTGATGATTTTTTTTATTTTTTATTTAAGAGTCTAGTTCCTGTATTGCAAATTACTACTGTACTTCTTATTTAAAATATTTTTCTTATGTAAATTATTTTATAAATTTGTCTTTCCATTGTCCAAATTTTTCTCATCTTTCAAAGTAGTTCTTTATAGTTCCCCTTAATAATTTATACTACACTTACTTTAAATAAACCATGTATTCTATGATTTATCACAATATACTAATTACTACCATTGACCTTTGTAATAAAGTTATTCATGTATCTATAGAAAAGTAATTCCAACTGAAGAGAGGAAATTTCCCGAGCTATTTTTATATCTTTTAAGGTAGCAGAAGAACCATTTACTAAACTTTTCTATAAGAAAAAGTCTTAGAGCACAAACGAAATGTCCGATGATACTAATTAACGGCATATCATGAATCAAAAATTGTTTCTAACAGTACCCCACTATAAAACTGTAACTAACATAATTACTTATGTTTTTCTTTATTTTCTTCTTTCATTATTCTAGTTATTGAATATGTAAAATTTATTCTAAATATTCTTATTTTAATAAAAAATAAGAAAATTCTTTACCAACATAGTTTTTATTTTTCTAAATGTAAGCAAGATTTCAGTGTTTTTTTCTACTTTCAAGTATTGGACTTTACATCAACTCTAAATATTACAAAAAAGGCTTTTTCAACATGAAGATTTGAAACTAGTTTCTCAACTGAGATTGAAAGAGTTTTAAACCTTTTTTATTACTTAGTGTTCAAAAGAAATAAAACGCATGATGCATTGAAATTTTCCGTTGAATGGGATGCAATGCATTCTTGTAAATTCAAAGCAAACAAAAGTTACAGTTCCATCTACAAACTCGGGAAAAGTCATCGCTCTTGCTTTTATGAAAATTTTTGCATTTTTCAAAAGACATTGAATGAGTTGGTTTACATTTAAAGCTTTTTTATTACTTTGTGTTCAAAAGAAACAAAACGCATGCTTCATTGAAATCTTCCAGTGAATGTGATGCAATGCATTCTTCTAAATTTAACGTAAACAAAAGTTAGAGTTCCATATAAAATCTCGGAAAAAGCCATTGCTCTTGCTTTTATGAAACTTTTTGCATACATTTTCCTTTGCAGAAAATTTTCAAAAATATTTTCTCGTAGCCATCTAAAAGTTACATGCAAGTATTTCTCAATTTTGTATATTTTGGTTCACTGTATATCTATAAGTAAAAAAAAAATTATAAACCAAAAAATTTCAAATTTTACGAAAATTAAAACAGTGGTTAAAACAGTGGTGGCAGCATTCGAATCATTTTAAATATCTTTCAGTTAATTTTTACGTGATTTTCTAAATAATATAATATATAAATTAAACTATACATTATTTTTTTTTTTTTAAATGCTTTGAAATGCAAATGTAATTAACTTATAAAAAAAAGTGCAAAAACTTCTAAATGTCAGAAAAGCAAGTGTATAAAGAAATAGTTCTCAAGAGGGGAATTTTATGTTCCCCATCATCTGATCTGAGTAGTTGATTATTTACAGGGTTTCCACTGACGACTATTCCTTTTTATTATTTTGTCTAATAGTATATCGAATCAATTATAATCTATCTCGAATATTAGTGGACATAAATCAGAGAGATTAGTGATTAAAAATAGCGATAGATTAAATAATAAAAATTAGCTGCCAGTTTCAACCTGTAGTTGGAGCAATAACGATTTTTCACACAAGTAATAAATGTAATCAGATGTTGCAGAATGTGAATGCATCTTTAAGATCTATAATGTATGCCATTCACTATTTTCTTGTAGATTTCAAAACTTTATTGACTGGTTTTATTCATAATTTTCTACGTTATTTTCGTGAAACTGTCAGAATGCTCATAAATGCTTGTATATAGAGAATATTTATTTTTTAAGATTCCAAATTATTCCCAACATTCTAACTATTAAAATTGTATCAAAATAAACTTTTTTTTCTTTCCTTTTTTTATGCTGTATTGTAAACTTATAAAGCCCTCTCTTAAATAGGATCATTTTTTCATAGCAGTTTTATCATCCTTTTTTTTTTGGCTTAACATCCTCTTGTAGGGAGATGATGTAATATGTTAGGCTTTCCCTGATCTTGATGACGAATAGGAAGCAGGTCGTGAAAGCACAGGTGAGATGTCGTTAGGTGACACGAAGTTTTGAGTATGTTGTTCTGTGGTAGCAGGTTTCAAACCATTAGCAGAAAAAAGAACGTAATAAGGCACTCCAGTAGAAATTGATGAAGCCTGAAGAAGTACACCATATGAAGTATCATTAGAATCATTTCTGTTTAAAGACTCCTCAGTATTATTACTTGGCATGAAATCAATATCCTTGAAAATTGTCTGTTACAAGGGAATAGTCCAGTCTTCTTAAAGGCATTGATTCAACTCAACATTGTTGCAGTTCTAATGTATGCCTTCCCAAACCATTCACCAACCTGATTGTTTGTCACGTCCGCAACATAATTCTTTAGTAAAATATAAGTTAAATTGTTCACATTTAAGGCACATTACTGTGGTTCAAAATGTGCCAGTATAAACTTTAACGTCTTGTGGTTAGCACATTCTAATGCTGCAGTGCTTTTCTTCAATATTTTAAATGCTGGAACTAGAGTATTTTACATATGCTATTTACGTAAAGTCCCCAAGAAAATAAGAGGGATTACATTTCGATACCTTTTTTGGTTAGCATGAGATTTTTTTTCATACCAAATTAAATTAGATTATATCGTATGATATAGAGTAACTTGGGGTGAGATGCCGTGTTGGACAAGATGCCGTGTCACAAGGTTTTCTTATGCGCAGACGCTGTAGGGAAACACCACTTAGTCGTGTGGAAGAGGCTTCAACTGATACTTTAATTTCAGTTTGCGTTGTCTTATTTAAGTTTTAAATAGAGCTTTGCTATTGCTATTTCATCTTAACACCTTTGGGAAGTGTCCAACATTTACGCTCATTCTTTATGTAGTTCCTATGTAGTTGGCTATCTTACCCCAAGATTTGGGTAAGAAACCGAAATGTAAGCATTTTCACAAGCAAAATTTTTTATGCTTTCTGTGACATTTGTAAAATTAAATACATTTTTAAATCATACATAAATATATCAACTTTAACAAGAAATTAATGAATAACAAACGAAAACAACAGGCGTTTTTATTTTTAAAAAAAATAAAAAACTACGGCCTTTTCACCCAATTTACCCTACATTAACAAGAAAACAACATTAAAGAAATATTATTCGAATTGAAATATTTTGATTCATATTAGAAATATTGTCACGAATACGTCAAAATTTTAATAAAATTGCATCAAAACAGAAATATTTTATTTCATTATAAATATTTCGAATTCCTGGTCAATATTTTTGTAATATTTACATTTTGCTACGTTTAATATTAACGCTTTGTTGACCGGAATTTTAACATGAAATCACTTTTTTATAATGTTGTTTCTTTACCACTATATATATTTAAATTAATCTTTGTTTATTTAGTCGCAGGAATCTGTGATTAAATAAGGCGAAGTTTATTTTTGAAAATTTCTGATAACAAAAAACAAAGCTATGAAAATAGTATATATTTGTCATCGGTCACCACCACTGTGTTCATAAAGGTCTAATATTGCTGTAAAAGTAACATTTTACTGTATATTTTCCCCATTGAAAACCAATATTTATTCTGATTTTTTATTTCTTAGAATGTAATTCCGATATTTTCTATAGTGATGTGATATTAAGCCCCAATGTCCAATACAATAACTATTGACTTTTTGCTTGGAATACATTCATGCAATATTATCTAATTATTTTAATCGATTTTGATTGTTGATATCGAATGTTGATATAGAAATAGACATGTAGTAATTTAGCTTGCTGAAAGTCCATAGAGAAATAAAGAAAGTATAAAATCGAAAAAATATATATTCGTATCTTAAAATATTGAAAGATTTACACATAGAATTATTTCTGTTCATAATAGTGTCCATATTCCAATTACAAAAAAGTTTAAAAACCTTAAACCAGAAAAAAATATCTTAAAACAATAATTAATAAATTAAAAAGAAAATCGTTTGTACCTATCGTCGCAGCAATATCCATAAACATGTCGAGAATACAAGTTGTCTCTACGGATAGCTTGCAACATCTTTATATTATTATGTAAAATGCTTAATTTATTTATTTAGTTATTATTTTAATTTTATTAAAATTTTATTGACATTTCTTTAAAGTTGTAGACTCTATTGACTTTTGTGTGGCTTTCAAGGCTATTAAAGTGAAAGTGGTGCAAATACCAATTTCTCAATTATTCAAACACGAAGATTTTACTAGAAATCTTCTAATGTAATTGTAATGCAGTAGAATATCTTCTAGTGCTGTCTACAAATAGTTTAGTGAAAATAGGACTTATACCAGTGGTACGCACTAAAATTACTGTTACAGCTACAATTCAGTAGAGATGTGAGCTCGAGGGTCCCACTTATGTTTTTGCAGTCATAGTTGGTATATTATAATACAAACTACTTTCATATTCTAATTATGAACGCGTAAATAGATTTGAAACACATTTAACAATTTAATATTACCTGCATTGCTTGGTGGATACGGTCAATTGTTTAATAGGGGAGGAAGATGAGACAAAAAGTTATAGACCAGATTTGCAATATTCTACTCTAGTATTGCAATTATTAATTAGTAAAAAAAATATAGAAACCTTATGTTTATTTTTATTGTATTATATTGTTAAGAAATTGCGAGATAATTACAATGTTGTAAACTCACACTTTTTCCTCCGTGGTTAATCTTGACTAGAGACACCTCTCACCGCAACCCGAACTGTTTGATTTAATAGAAAAATTAGAACTGGATAGAACGATAAGAAAATAAGATGTCTCGTATTGTCCGGGAAAATGAGAGCAATATAATAGATTACTGAACATTTTTTAAACTTTTGTTAGAAATGAATTTAGTATAGAACTCGAAGACTACGATTAAAATTAACTTCTTGTAAATATTTAACGTGTGCATTTGTGTTTGAATTCTTCATGTGTATATTCCGTAATACAACTTTGTTATTCATCTTAGAACCGCCTTTTTAATGTCTTCATTAGTCATTAATTTTGATAAATTAACAAGAATATCCATTTTTAAAGAAAGTGACTCGATTAGAAATAAATGTAAGATTTATTAGAATATATATATTGTCTAAATGTAGTATTATGGAATCCTGATAGACATTTCAAAACATTTGTATCTCTATATATTTTTCTTTATGTGCCTAAATTTCACGCCGCTTTAAATAAATTCGAAAACCGCATATATTGTAATTTTTATTAATAGGTTGGTACCCTCTGGAATAGTTTGATACCCTGAAGATCCCCATCCACATATACGTAGTGCCAATTTTCATAAATAGTGTCTGACATCAACTGGGACATTTACACTGCTGTCGAAAAATTGAGGGGCAGAGATAAGGCGCTTTCGCTTTTTACACGGTTTGTCGAATATATACTAAAATTCTTGAGGAATTGTTCTTGAAATTCAAGGTTGTAAGGGACATGCTTGACTTCAAGAACAATAGAAACAGTATACTGCAATTAAAATAAATTATATATTTAATAATTGATGAGATGTGGCCATTTGTATGAATTATTTTAACTGCGCATGCGCGAACTATACCAAAGATTTGTTTTCATGATTTTGGCAGTCAATTCTATAGAGTAACGCATATAAAAAGGCCAGTTAAATATTGTGAAAACTTAGAACCATGCCAGCAATACATTGAGCGAATTGAGAAATTCGGAGGGAAATCCCATACAATCCATTGTGCTTTATATCCACAAATTTCAAGAACAATTTGTCAAGAATTTCAGTAGATATACGACAAACCGTGTAAAAACGAAAGCGTCCGGTCACTGCCCCTTGTGTTTTGGACAGCTGTATATTAAGATATTTAATTACCTATCTAGTATGTACTGGCGGATATTTTTATGTTAAATCTGATGCCTTGGATGTTTTCAGATGTCCTGTTTAATAAACTAAATCACATGCTTATAATTCTCTTTTAGTATTTAAAAAAGATTTTAAAAACACTTTAAACATGTACTCTTTGTGTTCAATAATTTGAAAAACTCATTGAAATGTGAAAAAATTAAAAACAGAAGGTCTAAAATTCCGTAATATTCGTTTTAAATTTCTTACTCATATTTATTCATGATCATTTATGACATTACATGATCAAAATCCCATCTTTTTGGGAAAAGGCAAAGCGAAAATTTATTTCCAAAAACGATTGTTTTGCTCTTTTGACATTGTCGCTTGTTCCTTTTTAGCATTACCTGCATCATTTCCATATGAGAGTTAAACAGACCAATACTTCCATGTAAAATTTTTTCAGACACACTACGACTAACCTAGGAAAAAGTTGATTCGATTCGCACCCCTTGATCCCCTTGCCAATGCCATAAACACAAGCAATCAAGCATTAGAATCGTGGATGTAGGTTGCTTTTGTTATACATGTTTATCTATTGCAAGTTATTTGGTAATTCTAGAAACTATGTTTAAAATCCATTCTATCTAGAGTAATGATTAGATTTTTAACTTCGTGTTTTAAATATTTTTAAAATTTCATCATCTAAATACGCTACAGTGCAGGTATTAGATACTACTAATACACGTTTGCAAAAATTGCTGCAAGTTAAAAACCATTCAATAAAATCTTTTTTCATATGAATCTGTCGCTTTCGTTTCTGTGAATTCCCAATAACTGTTCAATTTAGAGTAAATTTATGACCATAATCTATTTAAATCCAGTGTTATCAGAAACCTAACTTCTGTAACTATATGTGAAGAAAGCAGTGCACAATTTTCTGCAATACACTAAAATGCAATTGCTCAATTTTATTACTTATTTTGAATTTTGTGTACGGTACTCTGAATAAGACGAAAATAATTTAAAGATTTAAACTACAATGCATAAGAATCATATTCAAATTCAGTTTAATTCATATCCTCAACGTTGTTTCGAGTTTATAACGCTAAGTGACTTGGAATATTTAAATAGAAATATCTCATTCTTTCATGAGATCGGGGTCACGGATAAGGAAAGGACTTCTAAGAAGGTTTTAAATATATTTATTAGCAAGCCTTTTAACCCTTTCTGTTCAAAGTATGTAATTGATAAACATATCACCTTCAAAGAATATGTTATCAGGTTCTATAATTTTTCATTATTCAATGTGCGTTTATATTTCAGTGTACGTTCAGGGAACTGAAATAAGTGTTAGTCGTCGATTTGACGAAGGTGATTACGTTGGAAAGATCTCGTCATGGAGTGCACAAAACTCAATGGAACTAACTACCCGTCGGAAATAAGACGCTTTCGGGATATCCGATAATTTACATCACATAATTTGTTTATTTTTGCTGGTATTTATGAGAAAAGAATGAAAAAGAAGCACGTTACAAGTCTTTGATCATGTAGAATAATTGGTAGGATGTCTATAATATCAGAAACTAATTCCTGGTCAGTTCCTATACGATGAAAAGAATCCATAGGCAACTAACAGTAGTTTTTGAATCAGTGGTCAAAAGAAAGAGACATAGAGCTCATGAAAGAGAAATTGGGAAGAAATGTAGAGCTCATATTATTGCCTCCCAATACAAGTACCTGTAGCCACTTGATGTCCAAATTTAATTTCGAAACATAAGTCACATAATTAAATTATCAAGAAGCCATTTATCAGGAAAATTACAAATTTAACGACATAACAACTTTTAGCATAAATACAGTGTAATAAATAAATAAACACATTGTGTGACAAATTGTCGGATATCACGAAAACGGCTTATTTCCAACGGGTAGTTCCATTGAGTTTTTTACTCCCCAAGACGAGATCTTTCGAAGGTACCACTCTCGTCAAAATCGACAACTAACACTTCTTGCAGTTTCCTAGTAAGAGTTTTTATAAGCAAAAACAAAGAAAAATGTATTTGTAACAGTGGATGATAAAAGAGCCTTTTTAATTTGTGTTTGAGGTGTTTAGAATTACGTCATATATTAAATGCTTAGCTTTTCTTTTTTGGAAATACATGAATATTTTCAAAGGATTTAGAGCTGTTTGTCGTTTTATTTTTAATTGCTTAAAATTAAAAAAAAATATTAGTATTTCAATAGTATGTTTATCATGCATTAGTAGATGCTAATGTTTGATGTCATTTAAAAAATAAATTTATAAAAAACATAGTTTTATGCTTTAAAAATCATCGGAATATAATGTAAAACTGAGGAGTACAGGGATATCACTAGTAAAATTTTCAGCCACCACCATTTCAAAGCAACAGCCTCGTTGGTAAATTTTTACAAAATGTGCAAGGGAAATGTACCACGAAGATTATTGTTTGAAAACAGGGTATTGAAAATAATCACAGGAGGAATCTCTACATTCCTATATTATTCTTCCAGCAAAATATATTTTTGTATGTCTAAACGAAAATATATAATATAATATTTATAGAAAATTACGTGGGTGTAATGAGTTTCATTGCTTTACGGATATATGTAATAAATCTTAAAAGAAAATTGTAAATATGAGTTTAAAAATCAATCTACCTTAAAAAAATTTATAGTATTATATTTTAGTATAATTACAAAAAGCTATTTAGTGCGTGAATGTGTTCGTTTTCTGTTAGTTTTTCAACATTTAATATTAGTTTTATATTAGCTTATTTACTATATCTAATTTACTAGATATACAAAAATGATATTTATAAAGTCTAAAAATTGCTGTTTTCAACATTCCATATAGGGCATTTCATTCAAAAAGTTAAGATATTTAATTTAAAACATACGAGAGTTGCCAAATCTCCGGTTTTTGCGCACCAGTAATTTTTTAGCGAAAATGTTATTTTTTTAAACTGCAAAATGCTCCGATTAAATAAAACAACATTTTCTGTGATTACTGGTATCCAAAAAGCCGGAGACTTGGCAGGTCTGCATATGAGATATTACCTGTGTAGCCATTTTTATTGCGGTAAGGGGTGAGATGTTGGGAAATCCTACCACAAGCAATATGATCAGAAATGGCTATTGTGCAGAATTACACATAACCACAAAAATACTTAATATATATATTTTTTTCTATTATTCACTTCATATTTCAATAAAGCAGAATTTTTTTCAGTAATTTTTGTTAAAAGAATAAAAAAACAATTTCAAAAAGCTATTTAGTGCGTAACTGTGTTAGTTTTTTTGTTTTTCGACATTTAACATCAGTTTTGTATTAGATTATTTACTATATCTAATTTACTATATCTGCAGAAATTAGATTTTAAAATTCTAAACATTGCCGTTTTCAACTGAAACATGATATATAAATGTCGGAAATCTTTGTAAATTTCCAATATTATTTTCGTTTAGAATTTATAAAAATGTTTTTTTTTTTCAAAAATCACGTTGTTAAATTTGATTGAAAAATGTATTAGGCCCATTTATTTATACATGTCATATCAAAAGATTTAAAAATATATTAAATAATTTTCAAGTGATAGTATATAGAAAAAAATTGTTCCAATTAGGTATAAACAGGCAAGTTACAGACAGGACGCAAAAATTAGGAAATAATACCCTCTGGTTTAAACACATTTTATTACGTGAAGATTATATTGTTCGTAATGGTTCAACATTTTTACGTAACACAAGTTACATGTGTTTCATTTCTGTACGGATACATTAAAAAAATCTTAAAAGAAAATTGTAATGAGTTTTAAAATATTTCTACCGGAAAAAAATATATAGTATTATATTTAACATGTATTTAAAGTAATCTTAGTTGGCTTGATCGTTTGGTTAGTACGTATTCAAGATTTCCTTACTGTCTTGTTATGGAGGCGGTTGGAGCGAATTCAAATTAAAATAAATTAAATGCATGGCTTTTAGGTGGATGCAGGTTAAGGTGGAGTGAAATAGGCCCAAAAATTTTTTTTTTAATTTTAATATTTCCTGACTCAACAAATGGTGCGGTTTGACAAAAAAGACACTACAAAAAAATCCCAACGCCATCACTCATCATCTTCAGGTTCCACACAGGGGGTCAAAAAAGGGAATGTTAATTCAAAATATTAAAAAAATTAATTTCTTTTATTTAATTTTAATGTTTAAAATAGTTTTATTTTCTGCCTTAAAAACAGTTCTAATTATTAAAAAGAAATAGGAAAACATTTTTTTTAATCAGTCTTCAATTTTGGATTCCACATGAGGGCAAAAAAAATCAACTTTGGTGTCCAACTTTGGAAGTTTCTTTCGTGACTTGATTCCACTGCGAATGTATCCATCCCTGGCTTCTGCTCCGCATGTTACCAATGATGCTTACATTACCAGCCGTACCTAGCTTTCTACTGCTACAGAATGGCAAGGGAGCTTCTCTATTTCAAATTGTGAACCGTTTTGATGATACTTGCTATGGCTTCGTCACTGAGTTTCATGGTAGCTGGTGGTTCCAAAGGTTTCTCCCAGTGAATGATCTCAAACTATTCCTCTGCTTCGAAATTTAAATTTGGAAGATCAAACTGGCATATCTTTCCCTTCCAGTCACTTTTTCTTGCTTTCAGTATTCTTCTGAAGCCCAGTTCTCGAATATGGGATCGTTCACATAACAGCATTCCCAACTGAACGTTTTCAGAAAGAGCAAAATAAGTGTTTCTCTGAATAACTCCGTAAACGATTGACTTAAAATCTACTGGGAAGAATCGGCTCCTTTATCATTCTGTGCAGGTGACGTGCTCCATGAGTAGCTCCTGGGATTTTCTTTATTTCAAACCAGTAGGGCAAATAAACTTTCATGACGTATTCTACTAGGAGCTTAAATTGTTCTGTTGGTTCGGCCGTCGACACATATAGGCGCAGAATTCTGTTGGCTATACTGAGCAATCTTGAATCAGACATAAGAAACTTCCGGGACTTCTATTTTCTAAATCTGGAAGGCACTCCCCCGAGGATAATGCCCTAGAAAAATCGAAGAGATATTTTTGGTCTGCACTGAGATCTTTTTTATCAATTTCAGGCAGAGCAACTGGAATAAAAACAAAACTTTTCACAGTAAGGTTTTCGCACGTCTCCCGAAATGTTCCTAATGTTCCAGAAAACTGGCGTGGTCCACATGTCTTTCCGTCAGCCTTCTAGAAAAGGAGGCGAAGAGGTAGTTCATTAGTATGCAATAAATATACAAGCCAGTGCAATTTTTGGCCAACAAAGATTTCAAGCCGTTTAACTGTACCATTTTTCTTCCCAACATTGACTTTCGTTTCATCACAGACAACGGCAAGTTCCGAAAGTGTAATCCCTTTCTGTGTAGCGAATTTGATTATGTTTCTTATAATTTCCGCACTAGAGCCTGAATCCAGAGTCACATATCCTATATAAACATAACCAGGTTATGACAACAAAACAATATTCTCTTCCACAGGTATAGTCGTATATAAAGAACTTCCCTTCTTTATAGTTTTGTCCATTCTGCCATCAAAGTAACTTTTCATTACAATTTCTAATAAGACGAATAACTTCTTAATGAATTACCACAGGCAAGGAGGCTTTCTTCCAAATTATTTCAATGTCACAAGAAACAATTTCGCTGACATTTTTTATTGAAGGATCTTTCTTGTTCTCTTGCTTTCACAATATATAATTTTTTATTCGTAGGAAATGCTTCATTAAATCAGCATACGTGGGTAACACAGTCTCTTTCAGTTGTAGTGGAGTCCCGAAAACACTACAAAAAGTTTCACTTCTTGTTGAGGTCATGTTTAAATTAAAATTCCGTATTGTCCTGTCCAAAAATAAAACAAAAATAAACAAATTAGAGGTTGAAAGAAAGACAAGCATCAAACAAAGACAACAGTCTCAAAAACGAATTATTCCACACAATAAAAGTGACGTGCCAGCTTAGGTCATGATAAAATAATTATCAGATTAGAATACGTGCTTCCATCTATTAGATTTTCGAGTATAAATTTGCTATTTATGTACGAAATGCCCTTTCTAGCACTGACATCTGACAATAACGTTTTATAAAGCAATTTATTAATGAAAATGTAATTATTTAATATTAATTTACAAATTAATTAATTACTAAATAAGTTTATTATTATTTTTTTGATAAAAAGGCATTAAAAACAGAAGAAAAAAAAAAAGCTATACAAATATTCACTTGATGTGTGGAACCTGAAGATGACAACATTTTGAGCTGAAATTTGGAGACAAGTTGTTCTAGACAGATTTACACCATATAAGGACTTAGGCAATATGAATTTTAAAAAGGTTTTTTCGCTCCACCCTAAAGCGGGTGAAATCTGTGTAAAGAATCATGCTGATTTTTAAATTTTAAATTGTAGATATCTTTAATATGTTTCAGTACTTAACTGTCGAAATATATCTTAAAATTTCGAGAGCATCGGGAGACTTAAGGTTGCCAGATATTATACGTTATTATGCGTATATACGATATTATACGTTTAAACCATTCCATTACGACGATTCCTTCCGCTTTGAACTATCATATCATTTGTCTTAAATGAGTCTTTATTTATACTTATCTGAAATAATCCATTATATATACTTATCTTAAATAATACATTATATATACTTATCTTAAATAATACATTATATATACTTATCTTAAACAATTGAAAAAACTCATACTAAAGACATTTGCACCATAATTGTAGAGTATTTCCCTCAGATGATAACATGAACTTAGATTGTCTTTCATTTATTGTCATGCTGTCACCCAAACTTAATATTATTTCCATTTTAATACTTAAAAGTATTTCCATTCTAAAATTTTAAACTTAGTATATTTTTATCTTTAAGTTTTGATGTTCCAATTATTTTATTATCTTACTTTAAGTTAACATACAAACATTTCTTTTCGTAGGGATTCCATTATGGTGCTATCACACGTACTTTCATATCATAGTCAATATCAGATATTTCATCCGAAACACGTTTTTCAAAAGGAAAACGCTCGAAATCGTCCCGTTTGATAGATTGCCTCTCGTAATTTCTTAAAGATCTAACTTACAGTAGTTTGTATCCTCTACGGTAGGTATCAGCTCGAAATCCACCAATCAGAGCTCTCTAAAAATTCCAAGATGGCCACCGTCAGTAAGTCAATATCTTATGTTTAGCGTGGTCGCAAATATTGAAACCAAAAATACAGAAGAATTAAGAAAAAATCAAATCTTTAGTAACACACGGACCAATTATTCACGAAAAGAATTTTAAAAATGTGCAGTTATTTTGAAATTAAAGAATTACATATGCGTCGATTGTCTCTTCGGAGTTCGTTATTTACATTCCCGATAAGAATTTTATTTACTAATTTAAAGTTATTTATTGCGATTATTTTATTTCAATTCCTTATATTATTTGCTATATGTTATAATTGTACTGTCGTAGTCACTTATTTACTTCTTAAACTGTACTAGCTTAACTACTTTCTACAGCTATATTTGGCGTTATTTCGTACTTGTTGCCAAATTATATCGCCAAAGATATAAAGGCAAGCAAACACCCATCAAGGTATTTTATTGCAATACAAATTATTACCTCCTTTTACCATGCAGCGTTCAGAATCTAAATTATGTAGTGGATGGGAGAGGGGGGGGGGGGCAGAAAATTTTCTTATACTTTTAGAAAAATAAAATTTAATAAATGAAAATTTAATCTAGCAGCTATTTATAGTTAATTATATTTTACCTTTTAATAATTTTCTTTTAAAACAATCTTGATAATCATTTTTTTAAAGATATACGACTATTATACAGACATACATATTTATTCGTAAATCGGTGGAATAGTAAAAATCTAATCACAGTTGTTCGGTCAACCAAGGCTGTCTGTTAGATGGTTGGCGACTTTCTCCCCAACATGGTTCATTAGTGAGAAATTGCAAGCTCAGAATATATCTCTCTTTCTCTCAGCCGGAGTGGCTCAGTGGTTATAACGATAGCCCGGAACGCTGTGGACCCAGGTTCGATTACCGGCTCTGGCTAATTTTTCACTTCATGTTGGATTATTGTGTATTTAATGTATGTGGGTGAGAATGTCCTTTTCAGTCTATTTTTCCTTTTTAAATATTGAATTTCAACCACCCTACAATTTTGTCTTCCCCATCTTAGCGGTGTAAAAATTATAAACCTTTATATGTTTTTCAATTTGTTAAGCAAATTGTGTCTTTTTTTACTTTGTATTAATAATAAATAACGCATATAACCCCCCTCCTCCAATTAAAATATTTTGTTTCCCTTCAAAAAAAAAAAAATTATATATTTTTGAAAACAAAAATGAAATGTAACGTAAAACTTTCCTAACAGAAATATATTTCTATAATTTTCAAATATTCAAACCCAAAATTAAAGCTCATTCGGCCAAATAGTTTTTAAGTTATGCTAAAAGCACTTGTCTTGTAATCTGTTTTGCAACGATCGAACATTTATTTAACATTAGGAGGTACAAACATAAAACCTCCGTAATTTCTAAACTACTTTAACGAGTGACTTTCAGTTTGATACACGAAGGTAAAATTTACCGAAAATTATGATGTCGAAATTAGGGTTTAGTAATAAAAGTTTTAGAATATGTTACAATTGCTATACGTAACTTCATCCTTCGCCCCAGTAAAATTTATGTACAGCATTATTATTAGATGTTATTACTAATCTATTGTTACTTGTGGCATTTTTATACAGTGATTTGCGGCAGAGTTAGTAGAGGGTATAACTGCCCCCCCCCCCGAGGACTGTACACAATATGTATAAAAATAAGGATTGTGTTTTTGAAACGAAAAATATCAAAAACTCATTTAAACTTTCGATAAATGATTAAAATCATCAAAACCAAGGAAGAAAAAACTGCAAAAGAGTGCAACTATATCTAAATTCTATTACGTATTTCATTTTTATATTACATTCAATATGTAACATGAATTACATTTAAAATATGTAAAATATATTAACTAAAAATGTCATAATAGTGATTTTGGCAAAATAACTAAAACTTAATTTAAAATCTTTCTTTGCGTTACAGATTTCGGCTTAGCGATAAAGTGCGGTTCCAATACATGTGACAAAAAGCTAGTTTTAATATACTATTTTTTCTAAATCACTTAATACTAATAGTTGAAAATTCTTAATATTTACAGGTAATGAAAGACGTAAAGTGAAGATATGGACTCTATAATTTAGAATTTTAATGTTATATTAAGGAGAGTATTGTTTTTATAATCTTGGAATTTTAAGTAAAATGATCACAATATTATATATATATAGAACTGACACGGGAAGAAACTGCAATATATAAAATGTTAGTACGCGATAATGCTTCCTGTGTATCAATCGAACTCTACAATAAATATTAAAACACCTGCTACAATTACTCGCCAAATGTTACGCCCTTTCCTTACATTAGCAGATAACTTTCAGTAGGGAAAATAACCCTAGTTGCAGCGTGAAAATGTAGCTTCAAGCAAGCGAGAGGCAATAGCGTATGCTTCATATCTTATGGTCGTCCGTGTGATAACAGCTTTAGTAAAACGTTCATGATGATTAATGAATTTTAGAATATTTTGATATGTTTCGTTTGCTATAAATAACATTGATTCACAATGGGAATTATGACAGCAAAAATTAAGTTAAACCGTGTTGATAGAATAAGTTAATACAAACATTTTTGGAAAATAATAATACATATTAATAAATTAGTCGGATGTGCCAATCCCAAAACTTTCTTCTATCTCAGTCATGTTAATACTTCAAAATTCGCTATCACATCACCAATAAAATCAATATTTTTCGTCATTCTGTTGTACGTCAGCTTCTTACGAATCGTCGGGTTACCGGGATGCGATCAACTGATGTATACTAAACTACAAAAAGTCCTTCTGGCATGTACCGACAGGAACAGATAGCCTCCCTATTCCTTGTTTTTACGATTTTAGCTAATTTTATTGGAAAACACGAAGCTAAAATGCGTGGAACCCAATTAATGAAGATTCATTCCCAGTTCTCGTCAACATTGAATTTCAATGAGAATACCACCAAATTAGTCCTCTACAGTCAAGTTGGCTTCATTTATGGCAACCTAGTTTTGCCGCCAAATTTGGCGATATTTCGCCAACTGTCGCCAAGCTTGGCAAGAATTCGACGGTGGCGAATATAAATACAGTGACCTCTCACTTATACGACTTTCAGGGGACCATAGGAAAAAGTCGTATAACTGAGAGAGTCATATAAGTGAGAGACATATTCTTATTATACAAGTTCCAAACTTTATATACATTAATTATTTTACCTATATTAAAAACAAAAAGTATTGAGTATTAAGGACATATTTTAACAAAATTTATAAAACATATTAAAGAATAAAACGTAAGATATATTTAAAAATAGTTCACAAAATAGTTCACTTATCACTATGTTTATTTTAAAGATTTACAAATCAGGTTTTCTGAAAAAATGAAGTGACATTAGTTTGTCGTCGACGAAAAGAGAAAATGTATTATTTAAGTCTAATAAAGCTTTTAAGCTATTTGGGAATAATAATTTTGATCGACATAATTCTTTAATGTATTTAAATAGGCACTTGTTTCTGAAAATTTTATACCAGCAATAACATTGCTCTCATCTTCGTTATCCTCCTCGCTCAAGTCTTCCTTATTGATATCCTCAAAGATTTCTTCGGCAGTTCTCAGTTCTCACACAATACGAATTCATCACATTCGACATAATTTTCGAAATTAATACCTTCGTCCATAAACATTTCATCCCAGGAATCCCATATACTTACAAAATTGGGTTAATTCGTTGAACTAGCAGTTTGGTCTTGTGAAAACAACATTTTCTAAAACATTTCTAAATTGTCTGCGATGACACATTTTTCCAGGTGGTCATTTGGCTTTTGTTAATGACAGGCACAAGGGAATTTCATACAACCACCCTCCGCCATGGATTTCATTGTTAATAACACACAAAAGTAGATAAGAAATGTTATTCCTTATTAATAAACACTTTAATAATAGTGAAAGGATAAAGCTAAGAAAACGTGAATGATTTGTACTTTAAAGATTATAAATATGAATTCTTGAGTGAGAAATGTAAAATCGCCTGAACCGTTTAAAGTGTCGTATAAGTGAGAGAAGCAGTCGTATAACTGAGAGAAGTTTAGCATTATTTCCTATAAAGCGTAAACGGGACCAAGAGAAATCGGCATATAACCGAGAGAGTCGTATAACTGAGAGTCGTATAAGTGAGAGATCACTGTATATAGTGTTAAGCATATAAGAACAGGAACAATGGTTACAACAATGGAAGAGAATTTAGCCGAAACCATGTTAACTAAAACTCATAAATTAAACTCGTTTATGGATGAATTCTGCTGTCTTGTTTGAAAATGTCAGCTACCCTAAAATTTCCAGAGGAATTAAAAAGAATAACATCAATTAGCAGCAAAACAAAATGGAAACAAAACTAAGTCCTCCACATAGCCGTCCTGTCAGCAACGGCCAGACGCTACGCGGCATCTCTTCAGTGGCGCTACGCGCCCCGGGGCCAGGCAATAAACCCGTTTAAGCTAGGGAAACCTGGCAGGTAGGGGGCCTGGTCGCCGGTCTCAAAAAAAAAAAAGATAGAGGCAAAACAAAAATTGCTCCGGATTCTCCGGATCAAGGCCGAACATTTAACGAAAAACACTTTTAAGATTTCTAATTTTTTTTTACATTTTTTTGAATTTGAAATCTTTAAATGGGTATGACAGCGCCCCGTTCCGGCAGAATATCACAAAATTCAAGTACATTCTGCTGGCCATAGGCAAAAACAGAGAAAATTTTTTTTAATTATCTGCATAATATCATACACTTTTCGATGATACAATAGTGGTAATCGAACAAAAATCGCGATCGCAGCGTACCCTTTCGTCGAAATATCTCCAAATTCAACTTGGACTGGCAGTCTATAGTCAAAAACATATAAAAAAAATTTGGTTCAATTATCTGCATAACTTCATACACTTTTTGATAATACAATAGTGAAAATAGAACAAAAATCGCGATCGCGGTGCCCCCTTTCGTCGAAATATCCCCAAATTCAACTGGGACCTGCAGGCTATAGTCAAAAACATAGAAAAAAATGTGGTTCAATTTGAAGCATAACTTCATACACTTTTCGATGATACAATGAGGACGGACAGATGGACAGACGGACATTTTGTAAAAACACGTTTTTTGGAATCTCTGATCCCTAATACATGTAAATCCGTCGAAAACCGGAAGTCAAAAAAATTTCGATTTCAATACTTACTTCTATTATAGCTAGAAGAAAGTAAAAACTGATTTTAAGGAAAATTCTTTGTATAAGACATCACTGGTTCATCCAGCATAGTTTAGTAAGATGTGAAAAATAACAGTAGTGTGATAAAATCAAAACAAAGTAGTGTCAGTAAACTTGCTCGGGTTCTTTTATAGATATGTCTGGAAACCATATAGAGGATTTTATCGGAATAATGATAATTTTTGAGAACTACACACCATTAAAGACAGCTGTAAACATTATCTCTAAACCAATGATATCTCGAATACTAAAATAATAGTTTGTTTACAAATTTTATACAAATTTCAAACAAGAAAAGCAATAATATATTCTTGACAAGATTAACAACAGATTCCTACTTTAGGTTTTTGCTTTAGTAATCCGTTATAAATAACTTTTGTTAATTATCTGTAATATTTTTTTAATAAGTACATTTTAATCTACCTATATTCCGTTTTGCTTTGATTTATGCACACACAACTACAGTTTCTGACAATTATATCGAATTATTTTCTCTTGCCCTTAAGTTTGTAATTTGTCGAATAGTAAAACCCCACTGTATACAACTAAAAACTAGTCGGATGTGTCAATCCCAAAATTTTCTTCTATCTCATACAGGTTTCGCATGCACTAAAAAGAATCAGCACCAATTTATATCAAGGTCTAACTGAAACTCAATTTTATTAAATTCCGTGCAATATTTCTTGAGATATGACTATTGCTAAAATTGTGTAAATCCTGCAAAATGCTGCATAGCAGCGCCACCTGCCGGGCGATTTTTACCAAAAACTAATCAGCACCAATTTATATCAGGGACTAACTGAATCTAAAGTTTTATTAAATTCCGAGCATTATTTCTTGAGATAGAGCTATTGCAGAAATCGCGATAAATGCTGAATAGCAGCGCCACCTGCCGGCCGATTTTTACCAAAAAACTAATCAGCACGAATTTATATCAGGGACTAACTAGACCTAAAGTTTTATTAAATTCCGAGAATTAGTTCTTGAGATAAAGCTATTGCGGAAATCGCGAAAAATGCTGCATAGCAGCGCCACCTGCCGGGCGATTTTTACCAAAAACTAATCAGCACCAATTTATAACAGGGACTAACTGAATCTAAAGTTTTATTAAATTCCGAGCATCAGTTCTTGAGATAGAGCGCCCACAAAATTTGTGCCACATACAGTCAGACAGACAGACAGACAGACTCACAGACTCACAGCCAGACATTTTCTAAAAACAGCCAAATTGTGTTCAGGACCTTCTAAAACGTATAAATCCGTCGAAAACCGGAAGTCGAAAATTTTCATGAATCCAATGCTTTCTTCTTGTAAAGATCGAAGAAAGTAAAAAGTAGTTATACAGGGTGATTCATAAAAGATGGGCAGAACTTTAAGGGGTTATAGTACACTTAAAGACAAATAATATTAAATAGGAGACTAAGGGTCCCAGACGTATTCCCAAGGAGATAGGGGGCATTAAAGTTTAGGGTCCGAAATTTCAAATGATTATAAAACATGGAAAAATTGGTCGATTCGTTTGCGGTTTTTGCAAAAAATTTTCTTTATGCCAGTATTTTCTTGAAATAAAATTTTAAAGTTTAATTTCAAAAAATGCCGATAGGGGGCGCTTTAGACTTTGGAGTAACAAACAACTATTTTTTAACGTTATTTTTTGTATTTCTTTAAATGATTTCGAAAGCTTAGACTTAAACTTAAATTTTGATCTAAAAATCTGAGTCCTAACGAGTAGTTAAGTAGCGTAAACTGAAATTTGAAATTTGAAACCCTTCTCCCCCCAGAACAAAAATCAGTTATTCCCGATCTTTGTGTCGTAGATTAGGCTCTAACTACTGCCGCGTTTTGCTAAAATTATTCTTTATGTCAGTATTTTCTTGAAAATAAATTTTAAAGAAAATTTTCAAAAAATTCCGATAGAGGGCGCTTTAGACTTTGGAGTAACGAACAACTATTTTATACCGTTATTTTTTGTGTCTCATTAAATGCTTTCTAAAGCTTAGACTTAAATTTTCAGCCCAAAATCTGAATCGTTAGACGTGGTTAAGTTTCTGGGGAGAGGGGTTTGAAATTTCTACTCCTGAGCACAGTTCAGTTTACCATGTCCACACATTGTGTGCTGTGATACGAGGTAAAAAGACACAAATTAGGATTATGTTACCAAAGCATATTTATTAACATGTAATCACAATAAATGTTCAAAATTGTGACCACCAGAGGTTATGCACGCAGAACAACGGCGACGAATGGAACGGCGAACATTCGCGAAAACATCAGGCTTTTCGAGCACTTCCCCTACAGCGGCGGAAAGTCTGGCGACCAGTTCCTCGGTGGATTCAATGGGTGTCTCATACATAAGAGCCTTCAATCGTCCCCAAAAAAAGAAATCGAGGGGTGAAAGATCTGGCGAGCGAGCAGGCCAAGCAACAGGACCACCTCGACCAATCCATCTGTTCGGAAATGTGATGTCCAGATAGTTGCGGACGTCTCGTACGTAATGGGCTGGCGCTCCATCGTGCTGGAACCACATGACCCGCCGGATGCGTGGAGGAACAACGTTTAACAGGTCTGGCAGCACATGTTGCAGAAATGTGAGGTATGTTTTACCGTTGAGGCGTTCAGGAAGAAGGTACGGTCCGATTAGGTGGTCTCCGAGGATTCCTGCCCAAACATTGATGGAAAAGCGTCTCTGATGAGCATGTGGATACGTAGCATGTGGATTGACATCCGCCCATACATGTGCATTGTGTGTGTTAAATCACGTGTGAAGGTACATTCATCGGTGAAAAGCACAGTTCGTCCAAAATGTGGATTTAGCGCGTTCTGCTGCAGAAACCAGCGGGCGAATTCAATACGATTTGGATAATCCCCTGGAGACAGTTTCTGGACTCGTTGCACATGAAACGGGAGCAAATGTTCATCCTTCAGTACCCTCCAAGTCGTGGACTGTGAGGTATCCACCTGGCTAGCCACTGTTCGTGTACTTGTACTTGGCTGCGCCGCTACTACATCCAGAATGGCTTCTGCAACAACTACTGATTCGTCCTTTTTTGCACGACCTGCATTCGACCGGGAAGCGAGAAATGATCCCGTCTCACACAACTGTCTGTGCAAGCGCTCGAAAGTTTTGCGGTTAGGCAACCGCCTGTTAGGAAATCGCTCTCCGTACATTCGTTGTGCCTCTGCACCATTTCCATCTGCCGCTCCGTAAATTAAATGCATCTCAGCCTTTTCCTTATTCGTGAAGGGCACCATCTTCCGATTCATTACTACAGCGACTTACACTTGACTCACCGTTCAGTGGTTTTTATGCCTGAATCGTGTCGAAATTTTGCATACGTGTTCTTCTTCTTCCCCATTTGACATTTGCATACTTTCTGTTTCCTTCTTCACCCGGTGACTAGCGTCAGGAATGGAGCTTTAACGTTTGCATGAGCGACGTTTCCAACTGTGCCAGTGCCTTTATGAGTGAATTCCGACTATGCAGTCCTTGACGAAAGTTGTATTTTTGCCTCGTATCACAGCACAGAATTGTTGGGCATGGTTAAGTAGTGCAAACTGAACTATGTTCAGAAGTTGAAATTTGAACCCCCTCCCCTCGCTACTGAACCACGCTCAGCGATTCAGATTTTGAGCTGAAAATTTAAGTTTAAGTCTAAGCTTTAGAAAGCATTTAATGAGACACAAAAAATAACGGTATAAAATAGTTGTTCGTTACTCCAAAGTCTAAAGCGCCCTCTATCGGAATTTTTTGAAAATTTTCTTTAAAATTTATTTTCAAGAAAATACTGACATAAAGAATAATTTTAGCAAAACGCGGCAGTAGTTAGAGCCTAATCTACGACACAAAGATCGGGAATAACTGATTTTTGTTCTGGGGGGAGAAGGGTTTCAAATTTCAAATTTCAGTTTACGCTACTTAACTACTCGTTAGGACTCAGATTTTTAGATCAAAATTTAAGTTTAAGTCTAAGCTTTCGAAATCATTTAAAGAAATACAAAAAATAACGTTAAAAAATAGTTGTTTGTTACTCCAAAGTCTAAAGCGCCCCCTATCGGCATTTTTTGAAATTGAACTTTAAAATTTTATTTCAAGAAAATACTGGCATAAAGAAAATTTTTTGCAAAAACCGCAAACGAATCGACCAATTTTTCCATGTTTTATAATCATTTGAAATTTCGGACCCTAAACTTTAATGCCCCCTATCTCCTTGGGAATACGTCTGGGACCCTTAGTCTCCTATTTAATATTATTTGTCTTTAAGTGTACTATAACCCCTTAAAGTTCTGCCCATCTTTTATGAATCACCCTGTATATCTTGGAAAAAAACATGGGACATTTTATTCCATATAACTCCGAGTTAGAGTTGTATTTTATGGAATCATGTAAAAGACAATAAAATAGCTCCCTTTAAAACAGAAACTTTTGTCGAATATATTTTATATTTCGAGTTAGCTCGTGGTAATTATTTTTGACTAGTTATGAAGGTCCTTATTAACTCGGGATAATTGAACAAGCGCATAAACGTAATGGCATTTCTCTTTAATTAAAACACACATTACTTCGAAACCAAGTTATAGAAATATTAAAATCACTATATTCGGTAATTCATGAGCTTTTAGTAAATTTTATCTAATTATTAAAAAGAGTTTGCGTTTTAATAATTGCCTTAATACATTTTACTTTTACTCTTAAAATTTTCAAAAGCATTTCCTGATATTAGGCATTTGGAGTCAAAGTGGAATTAAAATCCATAAAACTTTATTCAGAAGTATTTGGAGTAAAAATTAATGGGCTCTCATGCATTTCATACGGAATCATAGGTGACTGGCGTTGCTCACATTTTCAACGCAGCACTTAGTATGGTACGACATCGAACAAGGTATTGTCTATAAAGCAATAATTCATCTCATAATCAGTTAAATGAAAAATGAACTTGATCGAAATTCATTCTGAACACTTCATGTATAGGAGCATTGAAATTTCCAATTTAAACTTGTGGTTATCTTATATTCTGGAAAGGTTTCGTTATTATCAGGTACTCCAGAAGTACCAGGTACCACAGAAACCAATATTGCCGAAATTTACAACAATGGTGTTTCTGAAATTTCAAGACAACAAGTGAAGCTATTTCATTTCAGAAATGCTTCCGTAAAATATTGATTTTTTTTTCTTTTAAAGTTTTCTGGTTTGTACTTCAGATAACGTTCGAAAAATGGTAAGAAGATCCGAGAAAGTTTCAGAATAGTGGATATTTATGAAGTTATATTTGATTTTTTATAAATGTTCAATTGCACTAGGAACATTTTCTGAAACTTTTTGCAGTGTTTGACAATTCCCCTAATTTCACAACTTCATAAGTAGCTTTTGATACATATTTGAAGACATTTTTAAAAAGATAAAAAATAATATAAATAACTTCCATTTTCTCCTGATCAATACATTTCATTGCTGCATATATTCAGTATTTCGTTCATTTATACAAATTTATACAAACTATGGTTTCTTATAATCGTATAAAATATCTTTTTGTTTGATCTTAAATTTCCAGCATTTGCCGTGCAAACCATCCCGATAGAACTACAAAAAGTAGATGAGTGTATTGGAAAAGAAACATAACATTTTATTTCACACACCTGTGGGTTAGTATTATATTTTATGGAATCCCATAAAATAGAAACAATAACTAGAATAAGCTCGATAAATTTCGAGTGGGTAGAAATGCTCATACAATATTTGTTTTTAAGTCTCAGGTTCCTTTGATTTATTCTCTGCGTTTATTCTTAAATGTTGCGTGTTTGATATCGATTCTCTTTTACACTGCCTTGTTTTGTCTATTGTCAAATAAAAAACATTTCGTAAAGAACAAAATTTTTCATTGTTCACACGATTCTTTTCCTTTCTAATACCTTAATATTACATCTTCAGCTACTATAGAGTATATGGGCTCTATAGGCTCTATATATATAGAGCCTATATCTCTATATATCTATATATATATAGAGAGAGTATATGAGCTCTATGGGCTTCACGTTCGAAGGCGTTGTAAAGCAAGATCGTGCATTAATTCTCTAGTTTAAGGCCTAGAGCCCGGCGCCCTCTTAGGTTTCCGGCCCCGAAGCTTACGGGGGAATTCTTGCACGGTCCCGAAGCGTCATGCGTCAGCTTCCTCTCTACATAGGAAATGCCACTGCAACGATCTTCATCAACAGCTTGGGTGCAGGGGAGTGATGCGCCGGTGGCGGTGCTCCCCTTGGCCAAAGAACCCACCTGTGGGGGTGTCCCGGGTAAACTAGGCCCTCCCTGGTGTATCACTTGCTTGGGTTCACGAGAACCTGGAATCGGCGGTGAAGTACATCTGCTTTGGCATCGTAGCTTGTTTTACCAATTAGCTAATTTAATCTAAAAATTATCTGATAGTATTTTCGAATATAAAAACCCCTTGTATTCATTTAGCGGTGTATAAGTTGTAAGTTAAGATGGATTTTTCAGAAAGGAAAATCATGGAAAAAACTAATTACTAGAAAACTTTACTTACACACCAGATTGGCTAAGACTGTTACCTTTTCATATTTATCTTAAAATTGTGACATTGTGACATTGTGACATTTGAATTTCAATTTAAAAACAATGTTTGTGTCATGAAGGAGATCGACGGTATTCACTTTATGTGTTGACATAACACAAGGGAGAAGGCCATCTTGTGCTTTTTTTTTTTTTTTTTCAACACACATCTACAATCACAATTACAAACACAAACGAATAAAACAAAATCGTAATAACATTTGACTCTTTAAGTTACATCACTTCACCTTCACGCTTCAAAATCCGAGCGCTAACTTCTGTGAGATTCTTAGCTTTCCAAAAGACAGTTAAATTTTCATCAATCATCAGATGAGTACTGCCATCTATCGGTGGCCTGAAAAGTAAGTTCTTTACAGTTTGTTATAAATTTTACATTTTACAGCACATTGATGAAATAGTGATTCTATCAATTTTAATTGCTTTTTAAACTTTGTTATTCTCAATATAAATTTAATCGATAGAGATTTTCTATATTAATCTGCAATAACAATGTGAAACACGTTTTTTTTATACTCTGTCAAAATTACTTTCTTAAACCATACTTTCTTTCATTCTTTTTAAAAGTTACTTTTCCTTCAATGTCATTATGGCATATAAAACTCTTCATATTAAACTTAATATCCCAGTGTTCTTTAGCAATAACTGGACGATGAAATAGTCATCAACATTTAGAAAATCGATTGTACTCAATAAAAGTGGTAGATTGGCCATTTATTTTTCTGTTTTTCGCGATTTCAAATTATTTTGCTGATTCATCTAATATACTATTATTATACCACAGAAAACCCATAATATAAGACGTAAATTGCATCTAGGTGAAATCTTGCGCATTATGTTTTCCAATTTTTATAGTTGCTTCTTTTAAAAGATTTTAATAACACTTCGGTTTATTCTAACCTTTCATTCTTAAGTGAAAGTTTTCATCAAAGAAAGATAAATTTATTCCTAACAATGGTAAGATTTTTTTTCTCTGCTATTTTTTATCTATTTTTGTAAATATTTTTTCCGCATTTTCAACAAAAGATTTATTTAAGAAGTTTTAAATCCTCAGCTTTCTTAAATAGTTCCAAACATTAAAAAGATACGCTTTTATGCAAGAAATATATATATATACATATATATATATATATAAACACATATATACAGTATACCCACTAAACTCCCTTGCCACGCTCTTAACTTCGGAGGCTGCTGCTATATTCATAAAAGTAGTTTGGTATAGTAAAGTAGCCATGCGCTACTCAATGAAACCACCTACGGCGACACCTGGTAGAATACTGCGTATATTAGCGTCCCTATCTCGAAAACGGTAAGATATAGAGAAAAAAAGTGATTTACAAAGTTGTAGAGCATCATCGATTTAGTACGAAAAGACACCTTTCCTGCATTAATGCGAATAATTGAACGGTTAAAACGAGCATCTGTTTTTTCGTGATTTCCTACACTGTGACGTGACAAAATTATCTTAGAAACAAAAAAAAACTAGTTACAGTAATATACCTTTATTTTAAATGTTAAAACTTCTCACCGTCAACTGCGATACACATTCGGATCCTTGTTTGAATTTCAAGTTGCACACGTTGGAGCATAGATGGTGACACGTTGGCACAAGCGTCCGTAATGCGTCGTTAAAGGTCCTGGAATGTTTGTGGAGGGGTCGCATACACCTGCTGTTTCATAACTGGTTGTTTATTTTTTTCTAAGATCGTTTTTCACGTCACAGTGTAGGAAATCAGGAAAAAAACAAATGTGCGTTTTAACCGTTCTATTCTTTGCATTAATGTCCATAAGGTGTTTCTTGTACTAAATCGATGTTACTCTAAAACTTTGTAAATCACTTGTTATCCCTATCTCTTTCGGTTTTCGAGATAGGAATGCTAACTCCACAGTTTTCCACCAGATGGCGGCGTAGGTTATTTCATTCGGTAGAGCCATAGGGTAGAGCATGGCTATTTTACTATACATAGACACCACTTTTATGAATATAGCAGAGGCCCTTCAGAAGTTAAGAGGGTGGCAAGGGACTTTAGTGGGCATACTGTATATATTTATAAATATAAACTGTTTTTCTAATCCAATCATGCAAAATTTACTTTAGTTATAAAAGAAATAGAAATGAAAAAACGTGTTTTGCAGACTCACAAAAGAAAATTTTAAAAGTTTAAAGTATGTAATATAGATATATATCTATTGTTTTCAAAGAAAAGTAAATTTATTACCAACAATGGTTACGACATTTTACTCTGTTTAAAGTATTTATAAATATATAACTATTGTTTGTCATTTACAAAATTACTAATGCAGATTTTTTCCATGTACAAAGTATTTTAAAAAATATATCTATTGTTTGTCATTTGGAAAATATAGTAATTATTTAAAATTAAGAGGAATTATTTCCATAATTTTTGAATTTTTAAATTTAACAATCAGCCAACCAATGCGATATTTTTTTGTATTACCTACGCCAGTCCTAATGCTGGCGTTTACATTCCTTCGGTATTGATGATGCCGATTGATCTGAATACATAGATGCGTCCAGCAGATTCGTAGAATTTGCACCGTAATTCCTGATCGCTGGAATTGGTATACATGAACACAGCAAACATTGAAGGTAGGGCAGAAATAGCAAACAGGCCACATAGTTCTTTTTAAGATATAAAATTGTTACAATTTATTGCAATGTACAGTTTAAAAAAAAAAGTAGAAAAAATTCAGAAAATAAATAAAATTTAAGAGAAGGTGAACTGTACCCGAGTGCTAGACGCCTGGGCACGAAGACATCAAGTCTAAATTTCTGTTTAAAATGTAGAGATAAAGAAAACAAATGCAAAATTAAGCAATTTTGAATTTAGAAAATCCACAACGATGCGTTTAGGTTGGTTCTCTGCTCCCTCTTTTGGAGGGAGGGGTAAAATCGTCATCTCTACTAAGGACGACAAGCGGTCTTTTTTTGCCATAAGTACTGTTTATGTTGTATTGCCTGATTGACCGCAATGCTTCGTTGGGCATAAGAATGCGGTCTATGAGAAATTTTTGTGCAAGTTTTTTAATTACTGGCGAAATAAGCCTAATGTTGAGATCGAGATGAATGATGTCGTTCCGGACAAACATGGTTGCATTAACAATCTGACGTAAGATTTTATTTTGGGCAATTTGAAGTTTCTGCATTTTAGTTTCACAGACAGATCCCCATACAACTGACGCGTAGGTCATGGTAGATCTGATGAAGGATTTGTAGAGAAGTAGCTGGTTAGAAAGAGACAGAAAGCTATGTCTAGCTATTAAAGATTTGAGGGATGCACGGGCACCAGCAGTCTTGGCGATGACGTTAGTACTCTGCCGGCCCCAGCTTAATTTAGATTCTGAGTAAACTCCTAGATATTTGTAGTTTGTGACCTAGGGTATGTTATCATCATTTAGAGAGAGATTAATGTTGGGGGAGGTAGAATTTTTAGAGAAAATAATGGCGGCACTTTTTGCTGCGTTGACTTTGATGCGCCATTTTCTAAGCCAGGTGTATAGACGGTCAGAAAATAGGATTGGAGTTGTTCTATCACTTGTTGTAGTGATCTGTTACTGTACATGATGGCCGTGTCGTCGGCATACAGTACTAACAGGATGCGAGGAACCTGAGGGATGTCGTTGATGTATAAATTGAAGAGCCATATGTTTAGTAATCCCCCCCGTGGGATGCCGGCTTCAATATTGCGGGAGGAGGAGATAGAGGTGTGTACTCTGACACAGAAGGTTCTACCTTGAAGGTAGTTCCAAAGGATAAGAATTAACTGAGGTGAAGCATTGTGCATTTTAAGTTTATAGATAAGGGCATTATGCCAGACTCTGCCAAATACTTTCGCAATGTCTATGAATATTACTCCAGTCTTTTCTTGTTTAAGGAATCCCTCGTGAATGAGTTCAGTCACATGCCAAAACTGGTGCTGTGTCGAGAGTTTGGGCCTAAACCTAAATTTTTCTGGAATAATTATCGAATTGACAGTAATGAACTCCTTTAGACGGCTTGCTTAGTAAGCAGCTTGAATTTTCTTGTAACTATCTTCATAAAGTGATAAAATTTTACATGTTTTTATTTAACTCGAGTTGGTTCATGTATGTAAGGACGGAATTTTGTAAATCACTTGTTTAACCAATTGCTGATATGATAGAGTTCTAGAAATTGTGTAGAGTTTAGTGTTCCCGATGACATATTTTCATATGATAATTATCAATCAATAAATGCAAATTAAATGATGATTATGCATTGAGAAACAACTTAGAATTCTTGAATATAAAGTCAAAATATTGTTTTTCTTCTTTCCCGTTCAAATCTGAAACTGAAAAAAAAACTTTTTAATCTATTGCTAGTGACTCAACAATAAATATTTGTTTTTCACAATAATGTAACATTTGGAGTAATATAAAAAAGTCTTATTTTCTATCGTGTTGCCATATACTAAAAATAAACTGTTTTTTTTTTTTTTTTTTTTTTTTTTTTTTAATGAGTTTACTAGTTTGCACTTTCTACCGAGCATAAATAAACGCTTTGAATTTTCCATAATCTGACCCAGTATAAATTCACTCATTATAACCATAGATATAGGAACAACTATGCGATTATAAACGTACATATTTTGTAACACGAATTGCAGTTATGAAATTACAGTCTATTAAAAATTAAGAGATACGGGAAATAAATAAAACCACGTGATTATTGGCAGAGCTTTTGTAATGCGATCTCTCTTGTCCACAATCAATGTTAGCTAAGAGTCGATCGTAGCAGAATTACGATCATTAGCAGAAGGCCGGGTAGTATAGGACGCTTAAGCTATTTCGAATTTTCAAAAAACAAATTACGGTTAAATTTGAATATTTTCTAATTTTGGATATATTAGATAATAATTTTATTAATAATCTATAATCTTTATTCGGTTTTCTTTGACTTTTTTATAAACCTTACATTTTGACCTTTCTGATCTCTAGAGAGTTGTATCGACATGGTGTTGTTCTTGAAAAAACGTCATTTTTCTATTTAGAAACAAATTATTATTACTATATGTATGTATTCTTGTACAAGAAAGGGAAATGCATAGCCATTACTTATCAGATGAAGAAAGAAGAAAAGGCACTTTAGTAATCGAATTCTGACACTTATGTTTTTTTTTTTTTTTAATAAAAGCAAATATCACACTCGTATAAAAAGCCTGTTAAACTCAAGATCCGCACAATTTTCATGAGCCCAACCTTTAGAAATATTGCACTGGATCCCGTCTTCTTCAAAAGTTCCGTTGCAAATAGGCCCCACAAGTGGCTGAGAGGTTCTGCTCTCGAAGCTGGTAGACGGAAGGTGCTGGGTTCAAACCCCTGTCGTGCTCGTCGACCTAACCGTTCGAAGTTTTCCGTGGTTTTCTTCGAACCTTGCGTTAATACGGGTTAGGATCCCTTTAAAAGACCCCCACGGAGGCCACTCCCCCCAGGGCCTATAGCACTCGTGTTGATAATTATCCGTCATAAATCAACCCAACCCAACCCGTTGCAAATAATACAATGAGTCAATTCATCTTCCTCTCGCAGTTCTTCTTCAAAGTTCAAAGACTTTCTAGCTTTTGCTTCGAGAGGTTTTTCTTCGATTTAAAATTAAGTCTAAGACGCTTCTTCTGTTATTTATTTGCTTTGCACTTTACTTTGTTCTTTTCCCTCTTTGAGTCTATCATCTAAGGTGCCTTTAGGTATACATTATCTTTCACTAGCTTCCCTGATTGTCATTTCATGAAGTTGGATTTTGATATAGCTTGACTTCATGCGATTTTCATCCCACTTATGACGTATTTTTTCCACCCCACAATAAAACAAAGAAAACTGTAAGAATTTAACTTTTTAATTCTGTAAACTTTTTGTCCGATATAACCCGAACACTACACTCCTACGCTTTGACTTCCAATCATGCGCACTGGCAGGTCTAGATATATTTAGAGCTGCAGTATAAATCACAGTAACCCATACATCTAATAAAACACTAAATACATTGTTATGCTTACTTTGACATAAGCCAAGTAGCTCCAAAAATATCTTCGTGCACTAGAAAATTCGCAAAAAACTAATACTTTGCGATCACTTGCAAACGCATAGTCCATTTGCTCTAAAATGACGATAGTTCCTTCCTTCTGACATAATAAACACGACAGTAGCATGACAGGAGCTGTTACCATTGGCAAAAGCTTGAAATACTACTTGTCCGACACGACCGGCTGTCCGGTACTACCCGACATTCCCCTACTTTGCTATATAAGAAAATACAGTTTGTTATATTTTATAGTTTTTGTTTATATTGCTTTAAATAGATAAATAAAACAACAAAATCTTTAAGTCATCTCCAAAACAAGAAGAAATATCATGCATCACTGCATATATTATGAAACAGGTTCAACACTAGAAGCAGAGTTGCCAAGTCTCCGGATTTTTCTATACCAGTATTATTTTAGAGAAAATGTTGTTCTTTTAAATCGCAGAATGCTCCAATTAAATAAAACAACATTTTCTGTAATAATATACTGGTATCCAAAAAGCCGGACACTTGTCAGCTCTGCTAGAGGAATATTTTTAAAAAATTTCATGTCTGTTGATAAAATGAAATAAGATAGCTTAATAAATATTTAAAACAAAACGCAGCTCAGTAAAAATTCATTTTGAGCAATTGCTGTTCATTGTTACTTAATGTGTACGAATTCTTTTACGCGGCCCTTTATATGATTTGTACATATGATTTGATGACCCTTTATATGATTTGATGCTGCATCTCGCAATAGACTAAACATTAGTTAACTTTTAAAACGTATATCACATCTGAAAACAAACTTATAGCATCTATGGTTTAGTCAATCCTGTAACAGGATTTTTTGAGTACCTCTGTAAATAAACGAAAAATTCTAAATAATCAATCATCTATAGAAAACTTCTTGTAGTGCATCTCAGTAATGTATATCAAATTCATTGAACAATCATGCAACATTATTAAAATCCACCACAAACGATTTTCCCCTATAGATCATAATATAATGGTAATCATTTGTGCGTACCTGCAAACAAACTATAATTATTACTTACTATGTTATAGAAAGCACTGTGCCGTCCCCTCAGTGATGTATATCAATTTCATTATGTTTAAAACAGTATTATTAAAATGTACTGAAAAAGTTTTTTCCCCTTTGGCCATAATGTAACAGGATACTTTTGAGTGTCCCCATCAGTGGTTGCTCGTCAGGAGATTCACAATGACTTTGCAACCGGAAATTTCGTAGATTGAATTTCACCATATCTAATCGTGGGTTTTTCTATGATTAAACATGGAGAAATTTGATTTATTTAAATACTGGTACTAAAGTGATTGTGAACACCCTGACGATCAAGTTTCAGTGGCCAGCGTTATACCTTCTACTTATAAAATTATCAGTAAAGTGGAAGAAAAACGAAGTATCCCTTAAACCTGCTTCAAAATATATAATATAACACAGTGATTAATAAATTTTCATGAAATAATATTAAATTAACCATTAAAAATTATATTAATATTAAATTAATATATAAATTACAAATTATAATAATATTATCAAATTAACTTTTAGTAACCTTTAGTAAGATGTGGAGAACACTTTTTATTGCAATGAAAAAAATAATGGCAAAACATTGCTGTATTACCTTAAAAATAGTGCAGATGCAATTTCCTGTGATGCTTCATTGCGCATTTATTTAATACTTATTCAGGGTGAATTTCCAAAATTGCGATGAATGCATTGCTAAACCGTTTAGCTTTTATTATTTCATATTTGACCTCAAATAAGGATGTCCATTCTTTTTAAGAGTGAATTCATTTATAATCTTTTTTTTTTTTTCAGTTTGCTATAATTCCGAAATCGTTGGTCTTAGAACTATAATTCCAATTGCAAAAATATTTCAAATGCTGTTTTTTATCACATGATAATCAATTTAAACATGATGTTGACAACTGACGTCAAATAAAAATTCAATATACTTCAAAACAGTTACTTTTTTTAATTTACGAATTTTAAATTTTCATATGGATCCTGGGTTTTATAAATTATATTTCGAAAAACGTTCTCCTTGCTTTAAGAAGGAAAACAGTTTCTTTTTGTACGTCCAAAATTTAGGCATTTTCGTATTCTAAAAACGCATTAATTGTGTTACTATTTGTTCATAGTATGTTGTAAATTGAATATAACCTGGTATATGGATATGTCGGTACACGCAAGACAAACTTATTTACTTCGAGCCAATTGATCAGAATCGTCTCGTATTGTATTTCTGCATCTACAAAAGTATCAGTGAACAGAAGTGCTTTGGAGTGAATAGAAGTGATCAGTGAACAAAAATGACTAGGTAATGAAACGATTTTTTTTGGGTGGGGGGTGGGGTAAATAGTAATTTAGATTTTTATTACTTTAATATAACCAAACAGATTGATAGGAAAAATGTAGGAGTATTACCTTTTCCAATTGAGTGAAAATCTACCCAGGCAGGGATACGAACACTGGATATAACCTATAACAATTGAATATAACCTGGGCTTTGGGTATGTCGATACATGCGAGACAATTTTAGTTGTTTTGAGCCAATTGGTCAGAATCGCCTCCTATTGTATTTCTACATCTACGAAAGTATCAGTGAACAGAAGTGCTTGTGAGTGAATAGAAGTGCTTAGTGAACAAAACTAACTAGGTAATGAAATGATTATTTTTTGTGGTACATAGGACTTTAGATTTTTTATTACTTTAATATAATCACACAGATTGATAGAAAAATATAAGAGTATTATTTTTTTCCAAATGAGGATTGCCTTTACTGCGGTATATTCTGTCGAGCTGTTTCAAATACTAAACCAGATGTCATTACCAAATGGTTGTTTGAGTGAATTGTGTTGGCTAGAATGTTGTCTAGATAGCTCAATTGGAAGAGCAGTGGCTATTAATGCCGAAGGTTCTGTGTTCTAGTTCCGGCATGGACACATTTTCACTCAATTTAAAAATTTACTACTCGTATGCTATATGAATTTAATCCAAACCATTTCAATGAAAAAATCAATCAATAAATAAATGTATAGTGGCCTCTCGTTATACTATACTTGCCCGAAGACAATAAAATAGTGCGAAATTTTGGATAATGCGATATAACCGAAAATGTTAAGAAAGGTAATCACTTATAAATAAATGTTTAATATTTGTCTCCAAGCAATAACTTGTAAGCATAATATACAATTGTTTGAATAAACTTAATAATACAGAGTAACACTTATTCACTAATATATACACGAATACAGTTAAAAAGTAAAGAATTATTAATAGACGTAATTTCTTATTATTTTAGGAAAACGTGATTTAGAAAGGCGATTTATCTGAATTAAGGGTGTAACAAGTCGCGATATAACGAGAAGAGATTGGTAATGAACAATTTGTGCACACGTATTCATAGGAAGGAAATATTAAGTTTTAAAATGTTGAGCAATAAAAAAAAATATGTAGAACATATTTGTTTAATTTATCAATTAAATTCATATTTCAAAATATTAAATCCCTTAATAATTGAATACTTCGTTTACAAAAGTTACACCATACAGTACTTTAATAACATAAAGTAACACTATTTGTGCGTTCTAATTAAAACCATTTTTATTACTCTGTAGTTGATAGAAATTTAAGTGTATTGCTAAATATGTACCAAAATATAACGTCCTTAAAATGCCTATCAAAAAGTATAAAAATTTACCTGCGACAGCAAATGTTTTTACTGAAATCCTTTTGAAGGAATTAAAAAAAATAATAAAGCCTAACTTATTATATTATTCTTAAGTTTCCCGCTAGTATGAAAACTTGTGTAATGGAGTTAAGCTGAATTAAATTTTAGTATTTCTAAAACAATTGACGAAAGAAAAAACTTTATATTATAATTGAAAGTTTGTACCAAGGTACGAAGATTAATCTTGGGACTAAAAAAATACATCGAAAACTTACATAAATTTTTAACCCGGTCAATGATATAGTAGTTCTCGAATTTTAACTATATTTAACATTCCCCGTAGAGGATTGTTCTTATTCAGTTATTTTTGCTATCATATTAAGTAAAGGGATTTATCAGCATTACCCTGCGGTAATACTGTTGAAAGGTATTTTTGATTATGTTGAAAGGTATTTTTGATTATGTTGAAAGGTATTTTTGATATATAAAGTTCGTTTATAGTGAATATGTTGTGGAAAAATATTATACATAAAAATCGATGTTTAAAATGTTGGTTTTAGGTATTTTCTCTGGACTGAGGTACATGGCGCGTTAATGACTGTGGACCGTCAAATAGTAAAGCGGCATAATGATTTTTTTGAGAAAATGATATATTTGAGAAATGCTTCGTGTATAGACTAGATTTTCGATCTATGAAGTATATTGTTAATTTAAAGTATCTTATAAGTTAAGGTATTTTATATAGACAATCAATATTTAACAATACTGTTTCTAGTGTTTTGGGGGAGGAGACACGTCAAAATAGCACACTGCTTGTGAACGACTGTGGCACGTTATATCTCAACACGCACAGCAACGGAATTTTGAAAGTATTTTTTTCCTCCTTATCTATACCAATATAATAAAGGGAGAACTCCTGAACACTTGCTGACTCATCAACGCAGAGTTGAAACGACTAAAGTTAGGATCTCAAAATTTGGACAGTATATTGCTGTTATGACATAGGCAACCAATAAGAAATCAAATTTTAAAATTCACCCCTTGAGGGGGTTAAATGGAGAGTCTAATGTTTTAGGACATTTCGCGACATCTCAGAAACAGTTTTAAGTAGGACTATAAAATTCAGCATAATACATCTACTAAAAAAATAGTTAAACACATATTTCTGCGATTTTAGAAATTCAACCACCAAAGGAAGTTAAATGGGGGGGGGGGGTCGAAAGTTTTAAAACATTTCCCCATATCTCAGCAGTAGTTTATGGTAGGAACGTGAAATTCAGCATTACAAATCTACAAAAAAATAGTTAAACACGTATTTCTGCGATTGTAGAAATTCAGCCACTAAAGGAAGTCTAATGGGGGGTCGAAAGTTTTAACTCATTTCGCCTTATCTCAGCTGCAGTTTTAGATAGGAGCATAAAATACTGCGACACCAATCTACTAAAAAAATAGTTAAACACGTATTTCAGCGATTTTAGAGCTACGTTAGTGGTTTCTGCACCAACATCGGGTATTTACGGATTATTCTAATCTTTCGATTATTGAAGATTAGAAGAATAAGAAAACTATTACTATTTTTTATTCTACTTTGCGTAAGACCATTTTTCCGAGGAAAAGTTTCTCTCTTTTTTAAAATTTCATAATATATATAGATGAAACACGAAATAGAGGCCGAGATTTTCTTTTTTATGCTTGTGTCAAAGTAACTTCATTTTTTCGTAATTATCTTTTAACGATTTATATGAGGGAATTTACAAAGCCCCGTTAATTCAATCGTCATTTTATTGGTTTTTTTACTTGTTTAACATGGGCAAAGCCGGTTCTGCTAGTATTAAATAAACAGATTTATATAGATTGCCTCGAGTGTAAATGGCAAAAATATAGTGAATTAATTAAAATATATTTTAAGTAAAAGGCATTTTGCAACGGGAATATGCGCTTAAAAATGTTATTTCAAAAATTTTAAATGGTATTCAGCCAATGCCAATTTCGCATTCGACTTATTAACAGCTGTGTCATGTAAAACAGCAATATTGATTATCGACTGTTCTCGTAAAAGTACTTTTCGTTATGATATTAAGTAAAGCGACTTCTTTAAAGTTTGGAAATAATAATGGCAAAGTTTATTGTTGTTTCATAAAACTAAACTATAGTAGAAAAGTCTGTTTGAGAGTAAGGTATTTTATAACGGGAATCTATATATTTAAAGCGAAAAGGGCATTCTGTCGAATTTCACATTCTCTTTTCCACACGAAAATCGTCTCATTGTGCATGTTTCAACGTTTTTTTGAAGGCTTCTCTCCTCAGAAACGGGAAACATATTTATCCTAGGGGATTGAAAACAATTGATTGAAAATGGATTGCGTAATATGGCGTTGACAGCTTTTTTTTTTTTTTTTTTTTTTTTTTTTTTTTAAGAACTCATGAATTCACTACTAATTATGCATATTTGTTCGAAAAATTTTAAAGAGAGATTGGATACAGTTGTATTTATAACCGATTGAAATTTAAGAGCGTTCGGAAGATGAGAACTATATTTTATTGCTATGTTAAAGGAGCAGACGCAAAAACAAACAAACAAACAAAAAAGCGAAAAGAAAACATTTCTTTACAACTAGATAACAATATATTTTCACGAAATTTTTACACTAGATAGTAAAACTGTTTTCTTTATAACCAGTAAATATTTCAAAGATTTCGACCGGAAAAAAACTTTTTATTTTAAAACTATGAATCGACACTACGGGAAATGAGAAAATGAGAGCTTTTATCACTAAATATCAATATTTTTTTTTCGCGAATTTCTCACTTTAAAATATAATTTCATACAAAATCGTGTTAAATATATAAAATAATAAAAACTTGATGCTTTTTGAAATTATTATCACGGGCCCGGACAACGCCGGGTGGGCCAGCTAGTAAACATTTAAAAAAGCTGTTTCTTATGTTCGTTACTAAACTGTGGCCACACCTTATTTGAATTTGAATGCGTAACCAAATACATAACAATACATAATTCATTTATAATGTTAATTTTAAAATGAAGTGCTCGGGTTTAAAACTTGGTAATTGTCTTTTTTTCTGTATTTCATGTAAAATTATTTAACTGCATCCTGAGATCTTTTTCTAAATACAAGTTTTTCTTGTTATTAATTGTATGTCATTATGATTTTATCAAAGAAGAATTTTAGAAAATGCAAGGATTTTTTGCATTACAATTTAATTAATTCAATAAAATCAAATCTAATAGACAAAACATTTTGCACATATGTTATCTGTAGGTTCAGTTATAACAGATCGTATGTTTTAGCGGAAGCAATCACAAGAATATCAGTTAAAATTTTCTTTATAAATCTTGGATATTGAATATCTCGGACTTTCATTTTGTTAGTTACTTTGTTTTGCATCCCAGTTTGTCATATAAAAAATCTATCTGGTGAAGCGATTTTTATTTTTAGTTTCTTTAGAAGCAATTTTCAGTAATTTAAAAAAAATGTAAATGTAACTTAAACGTTCAATTCTTAAGTTTCCTGCAATTATGTGAGATTTTATAATGGTTAAGCTACATCAATTTTTATTAGTCAAATTTATAACCAATCGATAATTCGGTAAAAAGGTTATAAAGGATAAAATAACAAACTATCATTTATATTGTTTTTGAAATTTCATACCAGTTTAGGAACATTAATGTTTTGAATAAAAGAATGTAAAGAACTTAAATTTTAAGTGCATCATTTTTTTTTAATTTTATAAGGATTACATAGTGTATTTACTTTAACTATAATTATTATTTTCCTGAAACTTTTGTTTTTAATATTTTCCTGAAACTTAAATTGTCTAGAGTATAACAATAGAAAAGAGTAGTGTTGTTTACTATAAATTAATAAACATGAACAAATCTATTGTAATTTAATATATTTTAAAAAGATAATAATTGTATAAGTGTTCTGTTTCTGGTGCTTTTCAGCAGACTAGGACAGGGCAAACTAACACGCGCCGCTCGTAAACGGCTGCGGCACGCCATACAGTAATATGGCGCAACAACTTTTCTTTTAAAGTTTTCTTTGACCATGGTATTGCGTACAGAGATTTCTTTAACGTGTTCTGAATGTATTAATGTGAACCGTTACTGTTGATCTATAAAGGGTATTTATAGCATAGAGTCTATTACAAGTTAAGATTTTTTTTAATCTAAGGCTTAAAATTGGTGTTTCAATTCTTTTTAGTGAATTGTGCCCACACTTATACTACAATTGTAATTTGCCAAATCTATAGTATATATAATTTGAATTTAAATTTGCATTTTAGTCTATAGGAATAAATAACTTTTTATAAAATGCTAATTTTTACTTTGTCAAAAATATAACTACGGCTTCTTGAACTTTTGAAATTATTTTTATGACATCGATAAAAAAATAATTATTTTATTTTAAAATCAATTGCAACTATAAAAGTTTATGAAGAGAATTAGTCTACAACAAATTAGAACACTTTGTAATAATATATTTCTTTCAAATGCTAAAAGGTGTAAATTAACAACATAATAATTAATAACAATAATAATAATAATAATAATAATAATAATAATAATAATAAAACCATCCAAATAAATTTCAAAAGTAGTAAAATAATTTTTCCCTCCAGTCTATACTAACCATCCAAAATAAGAGAAACCATAGAGATACTAACACGCAAAAATACAATATGTAACGATGCGGCATCTTTTAACTTACCGAAATTGTGTCTCGATATACTACATGGTTACATATATGAAAATAAACAACCAAGTAAAAATAAAAAATAACGTACGTAATTTTAAAAAAAGTACATGAAAATTAAATGATAGCATTTTACGTAATAACTTCAAAGACAGTGCAATTATGGAATATTCTCATTTGTTTTTGAAAATGGCTCAGAGTGAGCCGAAACTTGTCAAACAACCTCATAAAAGTTATTTTACCGTGTATATTTATTATGTTGTTAATTTACACCTTTTATCATTTAAAAGGAATAGAGAATTGGGCTATATACTTTTTCAACATTTTTACGCCAATTGGTAATTTTAAAGAAGAAATAAAAATGAAAAACTGTAAACTATCATTTATATTACCTGAGAAACTTTGTAACAATTTATGAAGATTAATTTTTCCACAGAAAAAAGAAAGATGGCGAAAACTTCTTTGCAAGATTCATTATTTTATTTTTCACTGAAAAGTTTGTACCCTTTCTTTTAATTTATCTGCTGTTAACATTTCCATTAAAATACTCTCTTTTTAAATTTTTTCCCTCACGATATTAATTAAAGAAGTTTATTTAAAGTTGCAGAGTGTAATGATGTTTAATGTTTTTTTGGTCTTTAAAGTATATTTAACACGTTATGCCCCAAATTTGAAACCAAGAAAATGATCTACAACAATACATTCTTTAGTATCTGAAGATGTATTAGAAAATTTATATAATAATAATTTCAAATTTAGTAAAGTTTTTTAATTAAAATCGATTTGATTAGTCAGCAATTATAGCTCTTTTTGTGAATTCGATTAATGTACAAAGAATAGTTTTCTGTAAATATCGCTTTATAAAAACAATGTAAATAAATGTATTGTGATTTTACCTGTAAGTGCAAAGGTACTTAGAATTCTTTCATGTAACATTTTTAATAAGAAAACTATGTAGGCAAATCGCTTAGAAAATAACCATTTTAAAAATTATTTAGCTTCGACTGAATCGCCCTATTTTGTAAATGTGATCGAGCAAAGTATATTGTATGAAAGTAAAATTTACATTCATTAACAGGCTTATTAAATAAATTTATATTACTATATTACTACAATACTGTTTCAGATTTCTTGACAGATACTGAAAAGTACAGTCATGGGCATAAAGGATGAAAAAATATTTATTGTAAATTTAGTGCATTTCATAAATGAAATTAAAATTTAAAGATATTTTTTCTAGAGCTAGTATCTGTCTTCTATTGATTTCATATTATTACTATAGATTCCGAGGTGTCAAATTCTCACTAATCGTCCTCACTAATATGTGGTTTAATCTGACCCAGTTTAACAACGCTTTAAACCAGAAAAATTGTTGGATGGGTCTTTATTTATTTAATTTCAGGTTTCTACATGGAATTTATTTAAATTCATTTTATAAAAAAAATTCTGGTGCAAAAGGTGTTAAACCTGGGTCAAATTAACCCACATATTACGGAATATTAATGAGAGCTTGGCACCTCTGTAGATTTTATATACAGTGTGTCCGAAAAGTTTTGCCCTTATTCAATTTATTCATATATATCCGCTATTATATAAGACAGACAAGTGAAAGAGGTATCTGAATTTTGGAAAACTGCAACAAGTTTTTGTGTTGTAGGGTTCCTTAACGTGGCTGTAGTGTGTCAGTGCCCATTAAACTGGACCGCGTACCGAGAACTGGCCAACCATCAATCTCAGCTGAAAGCCTGGTCTTCTGTGCGAAGTCACTAGCAGTAAGTGCGTATGGCTTCACATAAATTATAGATGCCAAAACGGTATCGTGATGACAGAGGACACACTCAGCTTTTATCTGATTTGTGGATATGCCCGGTTTTTTGGATACTGACGTTGCTACAGTACAGCCACGTTACGGATACCTGCAGCAAAAAAAAACCTGGTTAGTTTTCTAACATTTTGCCACCAGTTTTACATCTCTATCATATATATAGCAAGTGTTGCAAAAATCAATTTCACATTTCTGCCATTAATAAAAACGAAGATTACTTTTCGGAAAGAGTAGTATTGATAACTAAGCACTGTAGGAACCCTGTAAGGTATTGTATAAAGGAAGACAGCGTTTAAAAATGTTGTTTCGTATATCTTAACCCTTTCAGGGACAGTGGTATGTTTATGAAACCACTTAATTTTAATTCACAAACGCCAGAATGACACCAGAAATTTTCTAAAATCTTTCCCATTTAATATGAATGTGGTTTTTTCTTTTTGCCCTTTCTCTTATTTTGAAATAAATTACTACCTTAATTCCGGTGCCAGTCATTTATTTCAACATTTTAGTACTGAAAGTACTAAAAGGGTTAAGCTGAACTGTGACTATACTTAATTTGTACTTATATATATTTGCAGTCCAGTATATACCAATACATATTTTCTTTAAAATGCCAATGAGTACTTTATTTAAAATATTTTTTTTAAATGTATTTTAGTTATAATATAGCTGTTTTCAATATTAGCTATAATAAACATTTTCCTAAATGTACCGTTATTTTAGAGTTCTTTTTCATTATGATATTACGTAAAATGATTTATGTAAAGTGTCTTGAGTGTAGTTATTTGTGAAATACGTAAAATGATTTATATAAAGTGTACTGAGTGTAGTAATTTGGAAGGGCTTTGTTTTTACTATGGCAAATAGTCTGTTGTAGTTTAATATGTTTTATAAAGAGAATAATTGTATAAACATGCTATTTATGTTACTTTGTAATTGCTTTGATATAAAGTAGGGAAATACATTTAAACTGTCCAGAGCGTAGTAATATGAAAACGTTTTGTTGATCTTTAATTCATATTTAAAGTAAAAAGTTTATCGTAAGTTAATGTATTGTACAATCAGAATGAAATTTTATTATTATTATTTTTTTTTTAGATTTCTTCAAAAGCAGGCACATGAATTCGCTATAAAGCGCACAAACTTTTCTTTAAAAGTTATGTTTATCATGGTAAGGTGATTTCATTTAAAGTGTTCGAAATATAATACTATAATTTGCATCGTGATATTGAGAAAATATGCTTCTTTCAATTTTTGAAATAATATCGGAAATAATGCGCTGAAATGTGTATTGTTGATCAATAAATTTTATCTTTAGCAACAAAAATTAGAAATTAAAGTATTTTATAAAGGAAATCAAATTTTAAAAACATTTGTTTCTCATGTTTTTTACTGATATGTGGCCACATCTATAATACAATTAAATTGACTTTGAACTGCATAACATAATTTATTATAACACAATTATGTTAAAAATATCTAAGACAATATTTTTTTATCATGCATTTTTAGGGTGTCGTTCATCTCACGAAATCCTATTACTCCCGCTACGCTGTCTGTCTGTCACAGAGCTATTCTCAGAAAATATGTAACTTACAGAGTTGAAACTTTGTGTATATATCTGAATACCAGCTATGAAGAGCTCAAAATATTAAAATTTGAAAATTTCGTATTATTTTAATAAATAGAGATAAAACATCAAAAGCCTTTTCCTATTAAATTTAAACATTTTTCGTTATAGCCGATGCCAAAAATTAAAAATCCACGATAAAATTCTTTCTACAATAATTAATTTTCTATCAGACGATATCCACGTGAAAAATGAAAATGAAGTAAAAAGTTTCACCCATTGAAAAAAATATTAATATGAAATAAAAATGATTGACGTCATTAGTGGTAATAAAACGCAATTTTCAAAAATTTCTCAATAATACAAGGAGTATGAGTATGTGTATGTACACAAAACAGATTAATATCACGTCATTCGAGAATTAAAAAGAAAGTCTGACGTCATATTGGAAATTTAACGAATTTTTCAGATGTTTGTGAATAATACAAAGCGAGTATGAATAGGAGTAATAGAGAATAGTAAATATATGAGTTTGAGAAACATATTGAATCATGATAAAAATCCGATTATGGAAATATTCGCATTTTTTAACATATTGGTGTACAACATGTTTAATTTTGAAATTATTTTTTTATATCGCATTTAGTCTGCGTGACAGATATTATTATGACAGAATATAATAGCCGGCTTCGCCCGCTATCGGGCTGGTTTGGATACTCGAAAAAACGAAAAAATAGACCGGTAAATTTTTACTTTATAAAAAACATGACTTTTTTTTGTTGTATTTGCTAAATGAAATTTGTTTGAATTTATTAAAGAAAGGAGAAAGTGTTTTGAAAGGAATATTAAACGAAACCCTTTGAGCGATCTTCGATCACACTTACCCACTTATTTTAATAATAATTTTCATGACAAAAAAAATATAACGAGTATTCTATTATTATGTTTCCTACTAGTATAAAAATTTGTATAATGGAGTTTAGAAAGTAATATTTTATCTTTTTTAGACTAATCCATAATTCGAAGAAAGAAAGAAAAATGAGAAAATTACAAACTATCATTTATATTGCACGCGAAACTTTATAACAATTTATGAGCATTAATCTTTCGAAAGTTAAAAAAAAAGATGTCTAAAACTTTTATGTAAAGTGCATTAATTTTTTACAAAAAGGATCATCTAGTATCTGTTCTATTTTAAACATAATTAACATTTCTCTCACAGCACTATTCTTGAATGTTATTTTTCATACTAATATTAAGTAAAGAAATATTTCAAAAGTTTTCTGCAGTATAAAATAGAAGTGTGTTATTTATAAAGTTTATTTATAGCAAAAAAGTTATCGCAAATTACGGCATTTCATAAAGGGAATCAATCTTTAAAAAATGTTATTTCTACTGCTTCTTAATTGGTTATGTGTTTTTTATTCTAATTTTGCATGATCGAGGATAATCTATTGATGTAGACTCAAATTGACTAAATGTATACAGCTACATGATATTTCGAGTGGTACGCGATATAATTTATTTAAATAGTGTAGAACATTGCTTCTTTGTGAAACACAATAACTTAATAAACAAATTGCTATATTTTCCCTATTTAAATGAACAAAATGTTACATCCTCAGCTACAATCTCTGAAATTTAACGTATAACAATTATAATTCACTCTTGTATTTCCCTTTTCAAATGTCATTTAAAAACTATATTTGCAAATTGTATCACCTGTCATTTAAAGTATTTATCCAGTAACAAATACATATTTTTTGCTGTCAAAATAACCAGTTTCTGAGATTTCTTCTTTTGCTAAATTCAATGTACGATTTTGTTTGTTTGTTTGGTATTGGATCGTACATATAAATATTCAAATGTGATGTTTTTTCTTTTAAAAATTATTTTTTATGTTTCTTACTTTTGTTTATGTGAATCATGCTTTATTTAAAAAAAAATATTCCTTTTTATGCCATCCCATTTATGCGACCACATAGACTCATTAAAAACTGGTAATAAAAGAAATATTGTATGAAAAGTTGTTTTTGTGAAATAATAACTGTAACTTTCTCCATGTACTGTTCTCCCCCAAATCAGGTATGTGACGAAAATAAAAACAGCAAACAGTTCAACTATATATTTAGGATTTAGTAAATTTGTTATTAGTACCTTTATTAATTTAAATAAACATTTTAAAAAATATTATTTTAATGTTTTAATAATGCTTATTCTGCCTGTAACAAGCACATACAAGCACGCACAAATAATTATATACTGATGACTACGAACATATGTGGACTGTATTTAAATAACTATTTATAAAATTTCAACGAATTCACTTTAACGAAACATTTTTTTTTATTAACAAACTATTGTTTTTCGGAGCTCCCAACTGGAGACAACTGAACGAAACGAAGAGCAAGCGACTTCTGATTTACATTTATCGCCAAGCGATATTAGAAGCCAAGAGTGGCGCCAACAATATACTACACACTACAAGTTAAAAGTTATGGTCTTTCCCCGAATTCTTTGTGAAATCAAGATGTGTAACTATTTCAAAAGTGTTGAGAAATACTAGCTTTTAATATAATCGTTTATTTAAAAATTCTAACCGATTTTTCATGCAATATATAGAGGAAAGTAGAGTAAAACGATACAGTCGGGTTAAAACCAGATATCTCAATTTGAGCAGCCCTCTAGCAAGTAATGGTTCAAATACTTAATTTTAGTCAAGAGTAAGAAGCAGCCATTATGGTATCCGCATACAGGTACTTGTGTAGTTTCTGTGTTGGAAAATTTACTTATCATTTATTTATCTTTTTTTTTATTAATGTTTGCTAGTTTGCAAAACTCTTAAATTTAAACGCAGTTAAAGTTATTCAAACATTCATATTATCCTCTGTAACATATTTAATAAGAATTTATTTCCTACAATGAAAGTATTAATAGCAACACACCTGAGATTTTACGACTTGCTTTGCCCCTTGGGTTAAAAACGGATATACTAGAAGGAATAAAAAATTATATTTGAAATCCATAATGGAAAACCAAGAAACAATGTTTGAAAAATATCAATCAAACTGCATGAGCAGGAGTGATTATGCTTTTTATAAAACTTAAAAAAGGGAACCTTTTTTTCTGAAATTGCTCAAATGATGATGAATATATTTATCATTTAGTTTTTAAATAACAAATCATTACAATTATACAGGAAATATTATTAGTTTAGTACCTTAATTATAGTTTTAAAATAAAAGACATTGTTCCGTTTTAAAAGAAAGTCTAAACATTTTCATTCCCTACAAGGTTAGCTTATCCATACGCTTTTACCCCACTAGTGTGGTAAAACCGGATGATTTCACTCTTTAATAATAATAACGTATTAATGAAAATTTGATGAATTAATCACACATTTAAAATTATGTTATGCTACAATATTAAGTGCAGAATATTTACTCAAAGTTATATCAAACTTTGTTTGAAATTCCATCTAAAGTAATGAACTATTAATAAGCTATGTAGTTGTAACACACTTTCTCGTACGCTGTTTATTGTTGAAATATATTGAAATATACTATAAGTACGCCTTTAAAACAAGTTTTTATTTCAGAATTATTAATACCGGAAAAAGTAATAAAATTAATCTAAAATAATTTATTTTACACAATCATTATTACAGTAGAACTCCAAGTATCCGAATCGCTGATTATCCGAATCGCTTTCAGAATTTTAGAAAAAAACAAATGAAGACGGAAACGTACTGCGATTCCCAAAATAATGATTCTGTCTACGCGCGCTACTGTCTTTCCCGCCGCGAAGACCCTGGGATTCAAATTCTAAATGATGATGAACTCATTGAAAGTGTGAAAGAAGAAGGTGTCGAAGAAGAAGGTGATCTTAATGTCGAAGTTGAAGCATACACGGGACCATCAGCTAGTGAAGAATTTGCCGGCCTTGAAACTGTGTTGAAGTGGATGGAGCGTCAGCCCAATGGTGACCACATGCAACTTCTGACTGTCAACCGGATGCGCGACTTGGCTCCCCGAAACCGAATGAAGACTGTCAAACAGCTTACTTTGACCGAAATGTTCAGCAAGCAATGACTTTCATTTACAGTACGGTACGTAAATACTGTGCTAATGTACAGTACTTATAAATACGCTTAACATGTAACAGTGTTGCCTTTTCATTTAATTAATTAAAAGCTCTTTTTCTTTTAAAATATTTTTTTCTCCCATTTTCAACATACATACAGTAATTAATTAAAACATATCCCTTTTTTTGAAAAAAATCCAATTATCCGAATTTTTGATTATCCGAATAGGGTCCGGTTCCAATTGATTCGGATAATTGGAGTTCTACTGTACTTCTTTGTTTATAATTTCGGCTATAACTGTCATGTATTTAAGCTGTCTTCAATGACAGCTTGAAAAATAATGAATTGAAAAAAAGAAATCTTTGGGAAAATATATGTTTATCTTAGTAAATTTTTTTACTTGCTCGAAATAAATTTCAACTTGCGCTAAGATTAATGCTATGTATCTGATCTATTTAACTCAAGTTAGATATGCTTCTTCTACTTTTATTTAAGTCGAAATTTTTAAACGTTTCCATTTCGGCATTGGTTAATTTCGCTATATAGTTTAAACTTCGCTATCTGGCAAGATAGATATTTTTTAAGAAAACTGTAAAATTGTCTTCCCAAGTATAATCAAATGATATGAAACAATTACATTCATAAAGTATTTTTGGTTTATGATATTATTTCTGATGAAATTATCATTTTTTATTTGTATTTTAAATTAAATGAATGAAAGTAATTTATTTCAAATGTAACCCATCGGCTGATAAGTTCCCGTAAGCTGATCGTAAGTAAAAGTTAAACAATCGGTAGGCTCTTAAGAGTCTACGCTAGTCACGCGAAGAAACGCTCACGCTAATGTTAAGTCTATAGGAAGGTTATCCCGCGATTTCTCGCTCGCATTTTAATATATTTAAATGATTTTTTTGCGTAGGATAGCTGAGGTCGATCTTCAACGTTGTTAGTTTTTACTTTTTTTATTTTGGTTAAACTTTTTTTATAAGCGGACATTTTAAATTTTGGAACCGGTTGGAACCGGTTCTGAAAATGAAAGTACCCTTATATTAAAAAACTGGAGCCAAAATCAAAAAAGTAAAAACTAACAACGATAGATATCGACGTCAGCTATCCTATGCAAAAAAAAAAATCATTTAAAAATATTAAAATGCGAACGAGAAATCGCGGGATAACTTTCCCATAGACTTAACATTAGCGTGAGCGTTTCTTCACGTGACTAGTGTAGGCTCTTAATCGCTTGTATTACAATACATCCAGTTACATTTTTTTAAATAACACATGATAAAATGTTATATCTGACAGTCACTACTGTATTTTAAATAAGAAAATATATTTTAACCATATACAAATGCAATTACGTAGTATTTATAGAATTTTGTTAAACTTTATTACTTACCTGCCAACATCGGACTAAACTTCTGTACAATGTAAGTTAATTTAACCGAAGTTAAACAGATTTCAAACCAGATTTTTAAAAAAATGTATTGAAATAAGTTCCACGTAGAGTTTCCAAACAGTTGATGTCGGTTAAGGGGCTTCCGAGTTGCAGACAACGCACAGGCTAGATGTGAGTTGAGTGTCTTGTATTAAACTGAGCCGTTCGGAAAAGTTAAGATGTCGTATTATCTACAAAATAAAAGAACAATTGCAATGAAAAGGATAGATGGAAGAAGGTTCCACGTAAGAACATGAAACTAAATATATATTTTTTTTTTCAGATATGTTTTATCTGGTTTGAAATATCTTTAACTTGGATCAAATTAATTCACATTGTACGGAAGTTTAGTTGAAAGTTGTAGGTTTGTTATTATATCACTCTTCCCATCAGTTCAGCTGTACCCCACTAATAAAAATTATTTATCTACTCAAATTCGAAAAATCGCAAATACAGTTGTTTTTACGTTTTACTTACAGTATATAGTTTTTCACGATTTTCTTGATTTTTCACTCTCTAGTAATAGGGATATTTTATCATTAACCTTCTGAATTTGCATTATTTTCAGTATGTTCTCCAGTTTCCAGTTTTTGTATTGTCTCAGGTAGTCATGGATAAAAATGTATTTTAAAAATAATATATTACAATCTTTTTTTTATATTTTATAATTTATTTTTCTTTTTTTAGTGTTCAAAATATTTCATTGTTGCAGTTTTACAGGCAGATGGCATATTTTAGAGAGCGTGGTTTAGCGCATAATTAGCTCTCTTGTTGTCTCTCGTATAGAGATGAAATCATAATGAATATTTGGCGAATTTATCATCAACTCCCAATTAGCGCAAGATTTCACAAAATTAAGTTATTAATTTATAATTAAGTTTTAAAAATATTAATATATTTTACTGTGTACATATTTTTTTTATAATTCTAGCACATGAGACAATAAGTGAAAAATCTATTGCAAAATTACATCTTTACATACATTAACTAAGTTAAGATAATTAAAAAAAGGGTAAAATTAATTTTTAATCATCGATCACATTTTTTAACTCTATTGCTGAAAGTCGAATGCTGATAGTCCTTAAGAAAGTTTGGAAAAAAGCATAATTTACAGATTTAATTAAATTTCTCAGCATTCATCCCTCCCACCCCACCCTCCCGCAGCATAACCCTGCATATATCCTAGCACTTTACTTCCTTAATATTATTTTCGATAACAGTTTAGATTAAATTGCGCAGTAAATTTTAAATCCCATTTAACGATATGTAAGATGAAAAAATGCAAAATTAAATTTCCTTAAACAGTTACCAATTTGATGAAATTTGTTTTAATGTGCATTAAGAAATATGAATCAATCATGTTCGTGAATTAAATTGATCTATAATGCACTGACCTCCCAAAGTTAAGGTACAACATGTTTTTCGAAGCTCACCAGACAAAAAATGGAAGTCAGATTAAACTTCATAGCTTATATGAATGATAATAATAAGCTTTAAAAAAACTTACGCAAAAATTACAGCTACCACTTTTATTTTATGGAAAAGAATAGATATTTTTGAATGAGAGAAAAATATGTATTTACGAAGCTTTCGGAATTTCGCGTGTAAGTTTTGTTGTATTCGAACTATTGTTGTCAGTTTTGTTCACAACAGCCAGTAGAGTCTAGAAATGTCTAGAAGAAGTCGTTTGCCCGATTCATTAAGGTGGCGGACGGCAGGATGGATGGAAATGGGGTTGTCACAGGCCGATACTGCTAGACGGCTCAATGTGTCTCGCAGTGTAGTCCAACGACTCTGGGATCAGTATGAATCCGAAGATTCTGTGTCCAGAAGACATGTTCCAGGCCATCCACGTGTTACAACACCTGCAGAAGACCGGGTTCTAGCTCTTTCGGCCCAAAGGGGAAGACGCACTACTGTGCCGCAACTCATTGCAGACCACTTTGCAGCATCAGAGAGAGGAATCTCCGCTACTACGGTGCGAAGACGTCTTCACAATGCAGATTTCTATGCAAGGCAACCAGTTGTGTGTGTTCCCTTCAACAGACGACAGAGAAGGGCCTGCTTATGTTGGGCAAGAGAACATGTTTTCTGGACCAGACAACAGTGGGCTTCTGTACTCTTCACAGACAAGTCCAGATTCACACTGGAGAGCTATTCGGGACGTCTTCTGATCTGGAGAGAACAATGCACTTTATACCATCAATCAAACACTGTCGAAACACACAGGTACAGAAACGGCGGAATCGTGTATTGGGCAGGGATCTCACTCGGAGGCCACACTGACCTGCATGTGTTCCATGGAGGAACTGTGACTGGTGCGAGATATCGGGATGAGATCCTTGATTCATATGTGTGCTCATATTCCGGTGCTATTGGCAATGGTTTCATTCTAATGGATGATAATGCGAGACCACACCGAGCTGTGGTTGTTGAGGATTATCTTGAGGATCACGGTTTGGAGAGAATGGAATGGCCAGCTCACTCTCCAGACTTGAATCCGATAGAAAATCTTTGGGACTATCTTGGAAGACAAGTTGCGGCTTTAAGTCTTCCTCCAAGGTCATTAAATGAGCTGGAACAAGGTTTACTCCAAGTCTGGTCAGCGTTACCTATTTCGGTGTCCGACAATTTAATTGAGAGCATGGAAAGTCAATGTCGCCAATGCATTCAAGTCCGGGGTGGACATATTCCGTATTAGAACCAGTTTTTTAATGATCCTGTCACATTTTACTGTATAATACTGCGATGTACTGATTTCTCCAAGAATGGAATTTTCCACCAAGAGTGCTTTTTTGTTGTAATTTCATTTATACATTTAACTTAAGTAAATTTCAATGTCGCATTTAATAAATAACAGTTTAGCGCACATTTCCTCTAAATTTGTTGTTTCTATATTCATTCATTTGCAAATTAGACGCAAAAAACCGGTTGTACCTTAACTTTTGAAGGCCAGTGTAATTTTTAAAATAGTGGAGTTTAACACATATTTAGATCAACATGCTTTATAAACAATAATACAATTTATCAAAATATATCATTGTTAAACTACAAATTAATCAAAAAATTATTAAAAATTTTTGCAATTATTTAAAAATTTTATTTTTATTTTTGTCTATTTACATAAGAAAAAATTATTGAAATGGTGAAAATTTTCGATTTTCGTTTTTTGATGGATTAACACGTTTTGGATGTCCTGAACACATTTTATTTTATTTTATTTTATTTTTTGGGGAAACACCTGTCTGTCTGTTTGTGTGTTAGTCTGTGCATGACATAAATTTTGTAGGCGCTCTATCTCAAGAACTAATGGACAAAATTTAATCTAACTTCAAATTCAGTTAGACCTTCACATAAATTGATGCTAGTTAGGTTTGTTGTATACCACCTAACAGGTAGCGCTGCTATTCTGCATTTTTTTTAATAATTTCTATTATAGCTATATCTCAAAAATAAATGCACGGAATTTCATCAAATTTCATATTCTGTTAGACATTGACATAAATAGATGCTGATGAGGTTTAGTTGTGTACTACAGATGGGTTCATGCTCTTCTTTCAGATCCCGAACGCATGTGTAGTATGTACTCATACCTCCATTATTGTAACTCTGATACACTTTTAACCATTGTTGCCAGAATCGCTCTTTTTTGTCTGCTTACTTTTGTCGTTTAGGAAATATTAGCCCTATGCATTTTGCGATGTACATTATAACTGCATCGTATTTTGTTTTATATGAAATACACCAAATTTTATATTTGAATTTAATGATTAAAAATGTATTTGTTGATCTAATTTTAAATTTTAGTAACTAACAGGAGCCGCTGTTGCTCTGCTCTTCTGATCACAGTGAAAAATTCCAAAACATGTATTATGTTTTGTATTCATAATCGTTGATGTCATTATAAATTTATATATGATAATGTTACATAAGAAAGTTTTGTGATGGCCACAGCATACTAGTTTCAGCGTTTTTTAATCTGTGACATGCGGATGAGAAGATATGATTCCCGTTTTATGATGTGCTAGAGTGCGCTAGTTAAAAACCGCATTTCCTAGCTATTTTACTTGTCTCCAATGTGTTTCCAAATGGAAAACTATATTTAACACCCTTTCAGAACTCATTAGTGGCTTTGTTAAAAAGTGTAACAACGTATTTCGATAAACAATGCTTTTAAGTAGAATATGGCTAACATCATTTTCTAAAAAACGGAATTATTTGGTTGGTTTAAAAATATTGCCCCTTACTATTACAAATTCAATGTTACGTCCAGAGATTGCCCAAGATCTCTTTATACATGGGCGAGCGAACATTAGAAAGTTCTATCTATAGAATAAACATGTTCCAGGTCATGTATACTAATTTCTGAAATTCTGAACATAGCTTAATATCATGAAATTTTATTATACTGTTAATATATTGCCCTCTCTAACCAATTCAAAGGTATAGTTAGGCAGCTCGAATGAGTTTTAAAAATATACTGTTACAACATTTGTTTTTGTTTTATTTAAATTAAATATTTTCTCCTATATATTTTCCGGTATGTAATTTGTATACATTTCCCAATACAAAAACAAGAAAGTATGTGCTTTTGACTCAGATTACATTTATCATTTTCTTATGTAAGAAGTCGACTCAAGGTTTAGCCTACAATCTTTTATTCGTTTATCCTAAGCGGTCGTGTTTCTTCTAAAGGGTCCTATGGTACGATTTAAATACATTTTTTCTCTCGAGAAATTCATTTATTTTTCAAAAGAATTCTTTTATTTAGCTGTCAGTCTTTGGCAATTTTAAACCTATTTGAAATAAAACTATACATATTTGGTAATATTGGAACTGTTTAAAAAAGGATATTTTTTTCACATGTGAAATAATTTCATAATGCATTTTAGACCACTAGTTACTACAGTGTTCAATATTTCACATTTTATCTAAATATTCCAAATGGATTGTTCCTTAGGCATTTTGAAAATAATATATAAAATTATACTAAACAGACATTGGGTTTTCTTCTTTATTTTTCCCTAGATATTTTATATCAATACCAAAGCGTAAATATATGTGCATATATATTAAGAAACATAATAGTAACTGTCACTTTAAAAGAATTGTTTAAATCTTTATACATTTATACGCATTTATAGAAGATATAGCAAAAATATTCAACAGCATATGCAATTGCATATCATCAGGACGTCATTAAAACATTAGGTTTAGTGAAATCAAGACTGGAGTTCTTATGTGTGTCTAAAAGTAGTTTCTCCCGTACTTTGAAGTATACTATATTAAGATTTCCAAATTACTTCATTTTTTTACGTAATTTCTGAAGAAATATCGTTAATAAAATATTAGTAACTAAAATGTTAGGCCCAAATCTGATCAAAAATTTATCTTTATGATATTTTTTACCCAGAGTCCTTACAATTCAGATATTAAGAATGGTGTTGAAATAGTCAATTTCAAAAATCAAACAAATTAAACGGTTAGGACTAATAGAAATTATTAATAGCAATGAGTAATCTTTTGAAATTATTATTAATATCATTACTATAAAAACAATATTTTAATCAATTTAAAAACAATAAATTTATAATCTAGTTAGTAACAAAAAGAATGTTACTCATCGAAATAGCTTATTTGAATTTTTGGTTTAAAAAAATATTTTCATTTAGAATGGGAGTTGGGTGGGGTGATTGAATCCCGTGAGTCCTTAGCTTTCCAATGCCCCTGTATGTTAGTACCTTGATTATAATAGTTAGTACCTTATAACAGTTACCTTGAGTTTCATGCTAATTAAAAAAAGAAAATTTTAATCATCCATGAATGGAAAAAATATTTTCCAGCTAATTATCTTTTCAACAAAAAACAAATAGAAAAATTTACCCTTAGGGGCATTTTAATGTAAAATAACCGTTATTTTGCTTCACATGACATCCTCACTTATATTGGTATAATAATTTTTCAAAAGAACCATAATGAGAAACTTAAATAGAAACTTTCTAAGTGATATTATATAGTTAATTTTTTTAATTCATTTTCAGCAGTGAATTACGCCTGTAATCCTTAAATAATAACCAGTAAATTTTTATCCTGCTTTTTCCCAAGCGTAAACCGAAATTGCATTATTCGAGGATTACAGGCGTAATTCACTGCTGAAAATGAAAAAACTATGTATTGTCGTATGCTGGGCTTTGTCTTGTCGTCTCATGTTTGTCGCAGAGTGCTCATGATGACATTTCAATCTCGTCTTGCAGTTGCAGCCTGTCCGACATATATAAGAATGAGAAATGCCGAGTTGGCATATCATTTCTTGTCAGTGGTAGAGCCTTAGAGAGCTATTCTGGGAACCGAGGTTCGATTCCCGTCTTGGGACATTTTTCACTCGGTCGGCTTACGTTTGGAAAAAGCAGGATAAAAAGTCACTGGTATTATAAATTTTAGTAACGTATACTTATAAAGGAAAACATATCCATGAGTAAAGTTGATGTCATATCGACGGTGTTTCTGAGTAAGGTAATCAATTTTTGTTCTCTATCGCAAAATTATTAATTTTTAAACATCACAAAATTTAAATTTTTACGCCATAGAACAGAAAAAAATGTACTTTCAGATACAATTTCTTTGAAAACTGAATCTCAATTTACTGAGATACAGTCATTATCACTTCATAAATAATTTTCAAGTATTTTTTCAATCCACCCGTTTGCAGATTATTAACACGTTTGAACTTGAAACAATGTAAATAGTTCAGAGTTTGTTTTATGCTAGTATTCCATAAAATAATAAAAACTTCACTAAAAATGAAATAAATATATAAACAAAACACAAGTTTAACAGTTGTGTAATCGAACTACGCGCTCACACACTGAATTATCCAGAATAAAAAAGTTACGCTAACTAGTGAAGTCTTTGACTATTACTTTAACTACTAGCGTAGATAAATACGAAATAAAATGGGCTATTACTAAAGCAATACCGTTTTACAAAAATAATAATAAAACTCTATTATTTGCGTGCATAATTGAAAAATTTCATATACAATTTTTTTCTAATTTTATTGCTGGGTAATCTAAATTATTCACTCTAAAATCGACATTTTCAAAGCAGCTCAAAAAATACTCAAATCTGAGTATGTCGCATAGTCAAAATGTCTCCCAATCAAAATTACTCAAGTTTGAAACATGTATTTTATGCTCATTTTTTAAAACATGCGCACACTCAAGAATAAAACATCATCGCTCCTTTTTAAGTATTTCCATGCTTCAAAAATGAGTTTGAACAGATTCTAATAATTTTTGAGTATGTTCATGTTTCGAAAATGAGTATAAAGTTACCTCTATGTGCTCAGTTTTCAGTATGTCCATGTTGCAATATTCTGAGTATTTCTGGTATTTCAGAATTGAAAGCATTGTGTCGTCATATTTGAAACAAAAAGTTTCATAGCAAAATGAAGACATCGATTTACTCAGATTTAAAAGTGTCATTTTTCTCAGTGTATATATTAAATAAAAAATAATTTTGGCTCTTTAATTAAAAGTTATTTTCACCTATGCATCCAGTAGTATGTTTTGCAACCCAAAAGCCAGACTTTGAATATCTGGTTTTAGTAATGAACAAAAAGCGATTATATTTTAAGTTATTAGCATTTGAAAAAAAAAATAAAAAAACAATTTTTAATGTGCATACAATTCTTCGCGCGAAACTTCGTTCTCTTATCTGAAAGAGAACTTTTTCTTTCATATCGAACGACATCTATGTTGTAAATTTTTAATAAAAAGGTTCGCGAATAGCGACATGTCTCTCTTTTATTACATTTTTTTTTTACTTTTTTGTTTGAAAACATGCAAACTAAATCCAAAGTTAATATTTCCTTCGTTTAAAAATATATATTATACAGAAGCAATAGCAATAACTGAGCCGTATTTTTATGTTATGTTGTCATAAAACCGTTTTTTAACATATTGTTGCGGAGTATATTTTCACGAATAAGATATTTATCTTGAGAAAAGAGTTATTGTTAATGGTTTGAAACATAGTTATTCTGGCCACAGATGGTTGCAGCGCAAGGAAAAAATAATGATAGTAATCTAGATTTTGAAACTTTGCCCAACATTTATTTTGTTAAAAAATAACTTAATGATGAAATACATTATATTTAGTAGAGGCAAAGTTTATTTTTTAGAAATGTTGCTTAATGCTGTGAGCAGCTTTATGCCACGTCTGACAGCTGTGCTTCTGAAAGACGGACAACAATATTGAACAGATGTAAGCTTAATTGTAACTTCAAAGCGATCTGTCACTTGCAAGCCATCAGTCAAAAAGGAACTATTCAAGCATTCGTTTTTGCTTTCATCATAAAATATCCGGCTTCTTTTCCATCCATTCGGTGCAAATCGCAACTTTTTATCTTTATGCATTTGCGAATTATTTTCGAAGTTGTTTCTGACTTTTGGATTAACCGTATTTCATCTATCAAATGTTCATTTGAGTTCGTTTGCTGCAGTTTATTCTTTGAGCTGTCTTAGAGGAAATACTACATATTACTTAACAAAAGGTTTTATAAATGCATTGGTTCCACCAGACTTATGCAGGTAGCTCAGTTAGCAGAGCATTCAAACTGTACAATAAAAGTATTAGGTTCGGCTCCTGTTCTGGACACATTTAAATAAGTTTGGAAATTTTCAACTCGCAGATTTAATATTTTGTTCATGTAGTTTTAAATGTCTGGGGATAAACAAATAAACAAAAAGCACTTTTGTTATAATGTTGCATTTCAAATGATTTACGACAAAGTCAGGATCCTACTATAATGTTCAAAAGGTAATTTTATTATATATTAAAGCATGTAAACGCTACATCTGATTCTTTTATTTACAATATAAGAACACACATAATTTCAGACAATTAAAATATACTAAACCAACATGAGTGAAACATGTTGGTTATGAGTGAAACACGTGAGAAGAACACGGGCTAGGATATCAACGTTGTGGCTCAGTGGCAAAGCAGGAACACGTTTACGCTGAAGGTCCCGTGTTCGAGTAAATTTTTCACTCATGTTGGTTTAGTGTATTTTAATTGTCTGAAATTATGTGTGTTCTTATATTGTAGATAATTTTTTATATTTAGAATCCGTGGTATAAAACAAATGTAATAAATGTTTCCTCATAATAAATATTTTATTTACATAAAACAAAAAAATATATTTAATTTGCTAAAGAAGATTTATATAGATATAATTTCTGTAGCTATGGCTATCAAAATTTTGGATTAATAAACGTTTAACAATACTTATACATTTCACAATGAAATGAAAAGAAAATCGTACAAAATCCAAATTTTATTTTCTGTACAATATTCAAACGAATCGATTTGTAAAATTGATTCAATCTGCAAAATCTACATTCACAAAACAACTGACAAAATTATTTAATTTTCGGACAAAATGATCTAATTTGCGGGGGAAAATTATTTCATTTTTGCATGAAACATCTTGTGTACGTTTCCATTATTATTTCTAAAGGGAAATAACAAAGGAATTGAATTGACTGTTTAGATTAAAAAAATTTAACTATTGCATGTAAAGATTAAGAGACATTGTTATTGAGTTTACTCTGAAATGCTTTCAAAAAATGCGTTCAAAATATGTATCGACTTTTTTTTAAAAATACATAAAATTAGCATTGACCACACGTAATCAGATATTTTATAAACAGCAGTCATAAATAATCATTTTAAAGTAATGTATAAAACAAGAACGTTATTTTGTAAATAAAAATATTGCTACGCCGAAGTAATGCTGTAATATATTTTAATCTTTCTTTCCAACAACCTAATAGTTTTCCATCCCTATCATAAAGGTTTTTGACTTGCTGGAAGCTATGAAGCCATAACATAGCCATAAACATACAAAGAAAATCTTAAAAATACAATAAAGAAAACATATCACTTATTTTTCTTTACTTCCGAAGATATAAGTTTATTATTTACTGAATTTCACACGAACGATGAATTCTTTTTCGTTACAAAACATAAAATGGGCAATAAATTTAAATGTGCAACTATTTCATAGTTCTATGGAAGTATGTCTAAATAAGGAGATTTCTTTTATTTTGAGCAAACATCTTTTTATATCAAGATTTTTGCGTTATACTTTGGTGATATTAATACTTAGTTTGATACTTTGTTCCCAAAGTATATGGGTCGCCAAATGAAAGTGCACTACAGTCGGCTTAAGAAATGGTTTAATTGTATTAATATAAATTAGTATACAAAAGAAAGAAGTAACATAGACGTAACAGATAGGCTAGACAAAGTCACCTTGTAGGTTGTCACCTTGTAGGCCCTTGTTGCTAACCACACGCACTTGACCAGGTCGTGACTTGTCGTCAGCACTGCTTCTTCCACTACGAAAATCCCTACACCACCGAAATACCGATCTGTGTAACATACACTCCGTGCCATACACATTTTGCATTCGATGATAGATTTCACTAACACTCACATTTTCAGCTGCTAAAAATTACACGACCGCGCGTTGATACCGTTTGGAGGCATCCATGATGTGAACGATGCCTTTTAACGTATTCCCACGCTATCACACACGCATCTGGCGGGATCTGACGATAGCGTATACATTCCCAGCACTCTGCACCCTCTATAGGAGCATGCGCAGTCATCGTTCTCTTCAAATGACGGAGTTATTACAGCAATGCCACTTTCATTTGGGCGACCCTTATATCTTTATAAAGTATTCAACTATGTTTTTAGAGTTACAGATTTATTTTACATTTCTTACTAAAAGACAAATTAGGTATTTGAAAGAATTATTTGAAGGTCCTAAGAAAAAAGAAGAAATTTTTTAATTATTTTTTTTCGTTTGTTTTATCAATCAAAAATTATATGATGACCCTATTTTGCAAAGGTTGAAGACTGTTTACCTACGATGTAATCAAGTATTAAGCAGACTAGCCTACTTTTAAAAACAAAAAAGGTAAAAAAGGTAAATATATATATATATATATATATATATATATATATATATATATATATATATATATATATATATATATATATATATATATATATATATATATATATATATATATAACCATAAATGAAACATTATCATAACACCAACTTAAACATTTATTTAATTAAGTATGAAATAAATAATTAGTTGACAATAAAAGATTCCCCAACACACTGAATATGGAATCAAAGACATTGAAAGAATAAGAAATTAAATAAAAATTTGAATATATGGAATTAAATGAATTAAATGAAATGAAATTTGTGGAATTTAGACAGAATTATCAAGTCCCAATTGCCTAAATACCACAAATAAAATGAAATGAGATGTTTCATCATCATATTAGCCATATATTGCTAAAAAATATGATATTGGGACTACATCTCAAATACAATGATTCAAATCAGTGATAAAATAAAAAATAAAATACAATATAAAAAAGGAAAGAATGTATCCAATTACAGTAAAACCTTCTTAACGCGGCGACTAATTGGGACCAGATAATCGAAAATTTGGGTTAACCGGAGATCGTGTAAAAACGAAATTAAAATAAAACATACTTACAAAAAATCAACTATTTATTGCGCAAATCATTGCATATTGTCAAATCCAAACATGTTGTTTTACAGAATTGAAAAAATCTAGTCTGAATTAAAAATGGTCGGGATTTTCTGCTGTTGTAGTTTTGAATATCGCTTGTGAGCGGAACGATCACGCAGCCATTTGAGTACAAGAAGATCATTTGGTGTTATATCTGTTTATTGCTCAAAATAGGTCATCAATTGATCTAGCTCTGTTGCTGCCTCAGCATGGATCTGAGGGTCAGTAGAAGAATTATCATCATCAGTCCCGATTTTATCTCTAAAATCAGTTTCAGTTTATTTAGATGAGCAGGAGGCGATTATCTCTTCATCAGTCATGCGGCGTAACCTCTGTCATTGTCTACTTTCAACCAATTGCTAACGTCACTGACATCAACGTCGGTGCAGCCATCAATATTTTGAAACATGTCCACAAAATCTTTAAAAAATATCTTTTCAAAATAGAATGGGAATGAGCGAATAAATGCGGTTTTGGAAATTCGAAACTCAAGTAGACTTAGTCCGGGTAATCCAGAGATCCAAGTTAAAGGGGTCCGAGTTAATGAAGTTCCACTGTAATTCAGATTACGAAATTTTGAAAATCTTTCTCAGAATCGAATGGGTGTTTTGATTTTCTATTTTGAACCTAATATCTTTGAGTATTTATAAAATCTCAATAGTAAAAACGTACTTATTATCAAATGTTTGAAATAAATTTATTAATATTATAAATTCAAGAAAAATGTAGATAAATAAAATTATGTAACGGAAAAGATTTTTTTCAGAAAAATAGAAACATTAAAATTTTAAAGCTAGTCAAAATATTAAAACATTAAAGAGCAGGCATTCAAAAATATTTTATTAACATGTTTGTGGGTTTTGTCAAAGTATTTCTAAAAGATTCTAGACACAAAAATGACATAAAACAGCTTAAATTTTAAAGGGAAAATTCGCACCACGTATATATATATATATATATATTACAAAGAAAGAAATTTTATTAATTTAAAATATTAAGCAAAAAGTATTATTTTTTTTCAAGAAAGAACAGAAATAGTTCACCAAAGTCAGATATTTTATTACAGAAATAAAATACTTCTTTAAAATTATATACACGGTTGTAAGTTAGTAGACGATTATCAAATTATAATGATGAATCTTGTAAAAAAAATAAAAAAGCATAGATGTTTCATAAAATAATACAATTAATAACACAAACACATATACAGTTAATCAGAACAGTGTTACATGATTGCAAGAAATTTCAGTTCAACACTGAATAATCAGTTCTGTTTTATCATTGATATCTTTGAAAACAAGAACATAAATAAATACACTAAAAAAATTGCTGATTTGTAAAATTAACAGTAATAATCAGTAAAATAAGCAGTAATACGCTACCGCACATGCGCGGCAGTGTAATACTGCTTATATTACTGGGAAGTTTACTGTACAATACTGGCAGCTGGGGTGCCAGTATTATACCGTAAAATCAACAATTTATTTTCCTTGCAGCGTATGGATATCGTTGTATTCTATATATGAGTAGTACAGCTGTAAAATTTTATTTTCGTAATAAAACAAAATCTTCTAATATATTATAATTATAAATGTTTCACGCAAACCATACCTATAAAGAATATTTTATTCACATTTTCTTACAAGAAATATTAAAAACAATCATTTATAACAAATCAATAAATCAGAACAAATACATAAAATCTAAATTTTAATTTGTTTTATTAAAATTCTGAAAATGACTGAAAAAGACTTGCCTGAAAAAGATTTTTCATATACTCTGCTAAAAGAAACTTTATTAAACTACAATAAGATTATTGCTATTTTCTCTTTCATAAAGTTGATTTCCTTTCAACATCCAAAAAGTGTCTAAAAGTTTCTCATCCTTGACTTAAAGTTTCTGACTTCCTGGAAATTGTTTGAGCCGTAAAGAAATCATGAACATAACGTAGGTTTTCGAGTGACATAATTAAAAAATGAACGTTCCGAAAAAGAACTTTGAAACATTTTTTTTTTTTTTAAATTTCAAAATGATGACACATTATTTTTTTTATTTAGGAACAATTTATTTTTCTTCTTTGAGTGTTAATTTAATATTTTTAAATACATACCTTTTAGGGAAATAGTACTTAGTTTATATAATTAAGGGTAAAAACAATTGCTTTTCTGAAATTTGTTAAGGAATATTAAAATATTGTATTAATTCGTGAATCTTACTAGTAGACCCAGATACAACTGAAAAATTACGCTATAGATAACAGAAAATCAAATGTAACAATACAGCGTATTTTACTAAATAATAGTTACGCGTGTTGAAAAAAATAAAAATATTTCATTTAAAAATGTGAACAAAAAAAAAAGTTCTGAAAAATGTAAACTCTACCTCTATTCATTGGTATTATAGATTAATTAAAAACAACAAACCCCCAAATTAGTATAACTTTAATTTGAAAGGTACTATTACGGATATCGCAAAAATAATTATTTTTTACTTCTGACACTCTTTTCGAAAAGCAACGATATAGAAAATAAAAAAGAAACCTGTAGGTTATCCGTTTTATTAACACTTTCCAACATAATTGAAAAGTGTTTCTGAATTCGGTTTGTCTGTCTGCCGTCTGTCTGTCTGTCAGTGCTCAAACTCGCGTAAATATGCTCGATCGTCATGCAATTGATATATGTTATTGAGGCTAACTGTGGCATGTTTGGTATTCAAAATGAAGTGTGTAGCACTTACAGTTTTTTTTACAGGGACACTGCGGTCTATGGGAAAAAAACATTTTCGGTTTATTTGAATAACGTTTCACTATTTCAAACATATTGAAATTGATATAGATCACTTAAGTGCACTACAAGAAGCTAATTATAGAATGTGGTGGGTTGAATTCCGTTACATTACAGTCTATGAAGAAAAATCATTTGCGGTTTATTTTAACAATGTTTCACTATTTCAAACATATTGAAATTGATATATGTCACTAACGTGGATTACAAGAGGCTTACTGTAGAATATTGTGTGTATAGCTGTCGTCGTTGATTTACAGGGACACACAAAACAATTAGGTTAAAATACTGCTTATTAATAATAATTGCTGGGAATGCTTTTTTAGTTGCTGAACGCATTTTTAAATTTCTCCTTTTTTTGTCTATTACTTGGTGGGTATAAATTGTATAGATTGTATACAAAAGCAGCACAAAAGTTCTCGAGTACATTTCCATTTATTGTCGGAAATTGCAGAAGAGAAATTTTAAACTGTGCTGCGCGTTTCTTAACTGAAAATTTCGCATTCTATTTAGTATATATACAAATCTATAGATCATATACAGGACTACACAAAAGAGCTCGAATATTTTTTTCGAATATTGTTGGTAATTCCTGAAATTGGATTTTTAAATATGTTATGCGTTTTAAAAATTGTTTAGTATAAATAATATAATCTATAAGATATCATCAAGATATCATCTTACACCTTACGGTAAAGATTTGCAAAATTATTTTGGAATTGTTGGAAAGTGTTACATAATCTATGCTTGACGCATGACTTTTCGTTCTTGCTTTCTTTGAGAAGAATATATCCTGTTGTACACCTTGTGACAACTCCTTCGAGGTTATCAGCATGGATGTATGTATAGCCATTGCGCAAATTTTAACAATGAAAACAAATGTATTTTCTTGAATAAGCAGCAAATGTGAGCAGTGACGTGGAGTAAATCAGATGGTTTAAAACTAAACTCAATTATGAAAACGAACAAGGGGAAAACCTTACCGAAAATTGTTAATTTATAAAACCTCTCACAATATCATCACCGTTCCTTTTACTAGAAACCCAAAATACACTTTGAAAATAACTTTTAATCTAAATGGAATATCGTGGATTCCGGTATTCTTTAGTCGATGTTTTCAAAAGTGTTTTCACCTTACTAAATAGGTAAAACTCACAGCCATTGGCTATATCGGTTACTGCGTTGGAATCTTCACTTGGACAAAATAGCACGAGTAAATTTGAGTATCATTAGGCCAGATCCGTTCCAAGTCCGCTATTCCCAGCTAACACCTCACTATATTTAGAGACTACACAACCACAATTGCTTTATTAACATATCAATGCAAAATAACCGTAACAATCAGATTTTGGAGATACATGCGCACTTTTCGAAACTTAAAGAGAGACAGAATGGATTTCTCATTCACTCATGGATGCTAATGCTTCAGGACAACAGGATCGCACGAAAAATCGCAAATCGCAAAAACTCACTCGTGTCATATAAAAGAGTATCTAGGTATTCTGATACAACCTAACTTCATACAATCAATTATTTTTAGTTTTAAAAAGGGAAATATTGAGTTCAATGAGTAATATATTTAATGATTTTTTTTTTCAACGTGTAATATTACTTTTTCTTCTACAATTTATTTTGAGGCTACCCTAAGTCGATTAAAAATTACACTCATCCGATAAAAGGACTTTCATTTGAAAGTTCATATTACGGATATCTCAAAAAATATTGACTTTTATCACTCTTTTCGAAAACCAAGGATATATATATTAAAAAAATAAAAATAGAAAAGTGTTAGGTTATCTATTTTATTTATTTATTTATTTATTTATTTATTAAAAAATCTATCATGTTGTCTAGAAGGAAGTATTGTTACCGCAGTTATTTTGTTTTAATAAGCAGTTATTTTGTTTTAAAAATTGAAAAAGAATGAGCTAAATGATTATATAAGGGTACTTTTTAAAACTGTAATCTAACTTTATTTAATTACAAAAAAATTATCTAGCGACAACCATAGGTATATTAAAAAAAAATTATTTCCGATAAAGGGATTTTTTTAAAGCTAATATTACGGATATCTCAAAAATGATGATGACTTATGTCACTCTTCTCGAAAACTTATGTACTAAAAAAAAAGTATGTTATGTACTTTCTTTTCTACGAGAAGAATGTATCGTGTTGTCCACCATAATCTCATATACCACCGAAGGTCATTTTTTTTAATTAAAAAAAAAGAGCTCAATGAGTACGGCAATTAATGATACTTTTTGTCAAATGTCCTTTGATTAGTTTATTTTCTTTACTGCGCTAATAATCTAATCGTATATATTAAACACTAATATTATGTTTCCATATAATATAAATATAATCATTAAGTTATACATACGACAAATAAATTTAAAAGTACTGCGCTATAAGAAGGTTTTCTTTATTCACCAGATAAATGAAATATGTAGAAGAGGAAGTCTTTTTATATTTCAATGCATTTGCACTTCTTTCATCCCTATTTCCATACTCAGGAGTCTGTTTCTTTTTGAATGATCGGCATTATTTTCCGCATGCATTTTCATGCAAAATATATCTGTCTAAATATTATTTTAAAAATTATCATGTAGTCACAAGAAAAGTATAATATTATGTCGCACTTAATAACTTGTTTTATTCGAAATTCTAATTCTTTGATCACGTATTTATTAAAAAGAAATGGTTAATGTTCAATATATAATTCAATTTTGTGATTTTTTTCATATCGATTGTTTTATCAACAAATGACTTTTTTTAACGTTTTCTCCTTTTTAAAATATCAGCATGCGATGTTTTAATTTACTTACAGAACATTTATCCCTCGGAATTACTGTTATGAATGTCATATGAACAAAATAACGGGTAAAAAAGCTACTTTTGAAATGAATATAAAAAAAATGCTTACCGAATCATCCATGAAACATCGTTGGAAGCTAAATGCCTTTTTAAAATAACATTAACCATCTGAATATAGAAGTTGACGGTGTCATTAAACTTTTGTATAATTATCTTGGTATGGTAGTAGACATATCAATGTCTCGATTTGAGATTGTCTGAATGATATAGTCTGATTTCACCAAAAAAAAAATGGATGTTGTACTATTTATGTATAGACAAATTTGTAATAAAATCGAAATTAAAAATGAGTTATTATTGTAATAATACCTATTTTAATTTTAATTTCATTAGAATTATACATAAATGCAACAAAAAAAATGATAAAAGGAAATTTAAATCTTAATTCAAAATACAAACTTTGCAACAAGAAGGTAGTGGTTTCTAATTTAAGAGACATTTTTATTCGAAGTATCTACCAGAATTTTAAAATAAGAAATTTTTTTTATTAAATTATCAAATGTTTGCCCTTGAATAAAACAAAAGACACTATTCAAAATTTCTAGTGGATATTTTGAAAAAAAAAATCAGCTAAATTAACAACACTTCTAGAAAATTATTCCCGAGGTAGTGACAAACATACTTATTTTAATGTCTTTGCATAATTTTTCCGAATAGAAATCATTTTGTATATTATTTAATTTATTCTAATTATTAAACTCTTAGTTTAAATAAGGTAAAATTTTCAGTTCGAAATTATTGCTATCCAAATTTAGTGATTTTTCGCACCATTAACGGCACATATACGTGTCATTTAACGTACTAATTAGGTTTAAAGTACTAATAAGTTAATTACAAAAATGAACAATTCTGTTCAACGATGCAGTCTGCATGAAAGCAGATTTAAAATTTCGGCAATGTAGAAAATACTTTTGAAGGTAACTGGAATTGATGGTACTTAAGTTCGAGAAGTCTTCTGAAAAAGTTGAAGTCAAATCCAATCTTATTATTCAATTTATTGCAATCAGTATAGCAGACAGTTGGAAAATCCTTCGCAATTTTCCTGTTGATTATTCCTGTGTATGTATTAACTTGTATATGTTATGTACATTTTTCCTGTGACATTAATACATAGTTAAATATAAGCACTTAACAATATGCAAAGTATATTTAATTTTGAGTATTTATTTAGCTTACAATAATTCCGAATACTTAAATCTCAATTTTAAAACACACTTGCGTTTATTCCTTAATGATCTTTTCGAAATTTCACTCATAAAATTTTGCTTTTACGAATGCACCTATAATAAATCTGCGCAGATGGACATGTGAATAATACGAAATATATATGATCTTCGCATATTTTATTCATAAGTTAGAAGTTTTTTTATACATACGCCATGAGTTTGAAGTGCACAGCATTTCTACGTCAAAGTATGTTCAGAGTATGCATGCATATTTTTTAAGACATCTACATTACGAAAGATAGGTAAATACTATATTATATAATAATTTTCGACTAGGGGTAAGTTTTTAACTACTTGTGTTATGTATATTTGAGCGTGTCATATAAATCGATTGTGATATAATAATACTTAAAAAAAAAAACGAGTAAATTGTAAATGTCATATTTGATCAGAGTTCGAACAGTGCAGAGCTGAAGTTCTGTGGATGAGAATAAGTAGGAAGAAGTAACCAAAAAAAAAAAAGATTTTTTTTGACAGAGCATATTGCGAGATTCTTTTGTTTTATATGTATGATTTAAATCTACAAGTAATGCACTACGAAAAATGTTAAAATAAATAATCGCTGTAATAAAGACAAATACGATTGTTTACTTTAAGTTTCTAAAATTTTTTAGTGTTATATGAAAGTACAGAAAGAACAACTTGTAGTAAATCTACTAAACTACCGTAAGAAACACATTATTGTATCTCATATAAATGTCACCATATTGTGTAACTACTAACATGTATTATACATGTGGTAAGATTATGTGATGGAGAAGTCATAAACGTATTAATATTTATATTTTTAAAATAACATACACATTAGACATAAAATATATTATTTGACAAATACTAAGTGGTATATAAGCATAATATATAGCAAATGGTTTCAAATCAAATATCATTTGGCATTCCACATGTTTACTAAACCCAAAGAAATAGTTTAAAAATATTGATCTATATAATTTTATTCTCTTCTCTGTTTATTTTTACAACGTTTGAAATACACGGATTCTATACTTGCATATTCCCCAAAAAATCATTACATAATGGATTATATTACCATTGTTAATTACATTATAATTACATATTCCCCTTATAAACAATTATGTTTACATTATCCCCCATTTTTTTCTCTTTGAGCTCTGATAAATACACTTATTATATATTTTTCCAAAATTCTACATCTAATTTTATTTTTCTACATCTTCTATCATAGATTATAATTTTTATTTCAAAGACAAATAATTAAATAGAATACATGTATGAGTTTTGTCATGTGAAGTTGGATTTTATATGCATCATAAAAGCAATCATCTCTGTTTTTCGCAAGTAATTACAGAATAGCATACAATATATTTTTTAATTTAGGTAAATTTTTTACAAACGTAATAAAATGGTATGGTAAAATATCACCATAGAATATATGCTATTATTATATTACTAAGTATTGTCATAAAATATATGGTAATTACATACATAATCACTAATATGTAATGATAAGGTTTATCCCACGTAATTGTTTAATGTATATTAAACAATTCAATATTTTCACGATTTATGTGAAAAGGATTTTTAAATACAGGATTGGTGAAAAAAGAATTACCTATTTTCTATAGGGTTCTGGAGTAAGTTTTACTGCGCTGAATTACACTAAATTTATATTAAATTTGCTACTCATCTATCTATATATACTATATACAGGGTGATTATAATTAAAGTTGCACTTTCAAAAGGCTGTAAAAAAAGAACCACTGGTCAGAATGACTTAATATTTCATCTGACTATATGGGAAGCATTGGGAAATTGTTTTGGGAAAGAAACAAAAATTAAAAGTTCACCTATAGATGGCGCTGTACTCGTCCTAAGATGCTAATTAAAAGACGTGATATGCTGTTGTGGCACTCTTTGTTCAAAGCCTATCCACCACAACAAGGTGATGCCACAGCGGATAGGAAAACATCAGTTTTTAATTGTCCCTACGCCAAAAACCATAGAAAAAAAATCGGTTTTTAATTGTCCCTAAGACAGATTCATTTATGCCCAATTGACTGTACAGGTAACATGATCCGAAGAACAAGTCTCCTCGAAAAAACAAAGGGCTAACGCTAAATGCTGCCGTAAACCCGCACCACACAGTGACCCTTGCAGAATGAAGAGGCAATGGCCGCATTTGGATCAGATTCTCACTTGCCCATATTCGGCAATTTTGAGTTTTGACAGAACCTTGGAGATGGAAACGGGCTTCGTCTGTCCACAAAATTTTCCATGGACATGCATTGTCCACTTCCATTCGAGCAAGAAATTGCAGGGCAAAAGCTTCTCGTTTTGGTAGATCAACAGGAAGTAACTACTGAACATGCATATTTTTGCATGAATAGCATTACAGGATGTTTCGTAAAATTTTACGAACCGTGCTGATAGGCATGTCTAAAGTTCGGGAAATCCCCCGTGCACTGCATGTTCCCAAAGCATTGCTTGACGCTTCCTGCAATGCTGAAGCCACATCCTCCACTGATGTGGAAACAATTGCTTTCCTCCCTCTGCCACATTTCACGTCAAATGAACCCGTCTCTTCGAATTTATCAATAACCTTCTTCAGACCTAGTGGAGTCATCGATCCAGACCCGCTTCATAAACTCTTTAATGTCCAGAATTTCCTCAATGCAATTGCCGCACAGTCGGCGTTCTTGTAAAAAAGCTTCACAAGCAGAGTCCGATCCTTCAGTGATGGAGTCAAGATTATCTTCTCAGACGCAGAATAACAGGAACTGCATGTTCCCCGCCTTTTTATCACAATTGTAATGTGCATTTCACATGTGACGTCTTTTAATTAGCATCTTATGAAGCGTACAGTGCCATCTATCGGTCAACATTTGAACTTTTTTCTTTCGCAAAACAAATCCCCGTTGCTTCACGTAAGCTCAGTTGAAATATCAGGTCATTCTGATCAGTGATTCTTTTTTACAGACTTTTGAAAGTGCAGCTTTAATTATAATCGTCCTGTATATGAAATGCAAATTCTTATTTCATTCCGACCGTTTTTAGCTCAATTTCTATTTAATGGATTTTGATGAGATCATTTACACTGTTAGATAGGTAATTTTAGGGGAAAGATTTTAGTGTATAACACATATCGTTCTACGTTTCTTAGTTGCCATGGGGAAAAGTTCTATAATTAGGTTAATACGATTATATGACAAATTAGTTTTTTGAAAAGGTTCTATCAAAAGTATTTTAATGGCAGTTGCACTTTTTAATAGATATTTTTTTCAGAGGTGGTTTTAGTATGTTACATATCTTTATACGTTGCTTAGTTATAACGCTATGAGTGAAAGTTATATAATCTGGTGAACACGATGAGGAAAGATATATCTACTATACATATAAAAAGCAGATACATACTTCATTTCGTTTATAACTTGAAGTCTACTGAACAGATTTTGATGAAATTTGCACTGTTTGTTAGACAATATTTTGGGGGTGGTTGTTTTTTCCTTCTGTTAGCTGGGGAAAAAAGTTAAATCGCCTAATTACAATCAACGATATTCGCATTCCTTACACTTCATTTGAATTATAAACCGTTCACTCATTTCATTTAAAATACACACAAACACACACACACACACACACACACACACATATATATATCCGTGGAGAAGAGTTAAATATAATTCAGTATTTTGCCTCTGACCTCTTGAATGCTTTGTGGGGTTAATTTAAACCCAATAACTCACTCACGCATGAATCCAACAACCTATATGATAAATGTTTTTTCTGTTATTTAGTGTTTCCTCTTCCAAAAAACCAGAAGCTGCAGGCATAAGTAAAAGGATGGTAGTTTTCCATTGTGAGAAGCCATCTGTGAAATAGATACTGAAATAGTCTACTGCTTTTGAAGCAGGGAAAACAATGTTGAAACTGTTAACTGTTTTTCTATAACCACTCATTTAATAGGTTTGCTGTTTTGAAAATATCTGCTACATGAAAACTATCTAGCTCAAATGTATACTAAATACACTTTCTAATGGTACAAAAAACGCTTGCAGGATACTGTATTGGCTTCGAGCTGCGCCTTTCCGTTGTAATGCATTACAATAGGAAACTTACTTTTTGACTTACCCAATAACACAGATATTGTTAAATTAAGATTTAAGATGGTTAATTATTCAGAATTCTTTTACACAGGGCTCTTAATTAGTTTAACATAAATCCCATCTTAACACAACAAAAGATTTTTTGAAAAAACTGCAACTTTTTAAAAATATTTTCATTAGTGAAATATCAACTTCCATTTTCGTTAAGTCGGAGATTGTAACGCAGCAAAAGCTCCATTTTAAGAAGAGATTAAAAAAAAAACTTTTCTTCAAGTATGTAATTAAGCTTTTTTTTAAAAAATTACTATTTTAACTAACATTTTAATATTTTTGAAAGAAGGAAATATGATGCCTCGGCTAAATATTTTTTTTGTACGTGGACAAAGAAAAAAAAATGAACTACCATTGTTGTATTATTATTAATTTTTTTAATGAGATACATTTTTGTATAAGTAAACTTGAACAGAAAACGTTACTTGTTTATTATTTAGTCTTATATTTAATGATAATACATATTTATAACAATTTTGTCAATAATTTTAGTTTTTAAACTAATTAATAAAACAATCTTTTATTACCCTTATTATAAAACATCTGCAGTATACGTCTATAAATTATATTGTGAAAACAAATAATTCATATACAACTTATTTTAAAATGTACTAAACTATCTCCAATTTGTATGGAATGTTTATGTTGGAAATAGTGTTTCTTAATAATAAAAAATATAAATAATAATAATAATACGTTACTAGTATATTTTTGACAAAATATGTAACACGTTCACGGGTTAAAATGAACGGAATTTTATTTTATTCAGAAATTCCAATTTCATACCAATAAATACTACTAGCAATATTTGATTTACTTATTGACAGCCACTTCATGATTATATAAAATAAAAATTCTTCTTTCAAATTTCTGGTAAGAATTCGTAATATTGGATTAGAAATGGAATGTCAAAAGAGTGACCAAGTGGAACCACATATGGGTCCACGGTAGCGAATGTGTTAACTTTACAATAGTAACACAAATTTCAAAATAATTCATGAAGTATTATTCTTTAAGAACAAATTATACTTTGGGTACGCATCTTATATTCGATTTCCATTTGACAAGTTTTGGCAAAGGCATAAAAGTAGAAAGAGATTTGACGGTGAAAATATAAATATTATTCTCAAACATGATTAATATATTTTATTGCATTGATTGAGAAACCTTTTTTATATTTAAGAAAGTGGAAGTTTCTTTATAAATTTTAATAGTTTTTATGCATTAAAGATTTTATTTTAAAAAAGGATATAAAAATTGGCAAAATTCTAAGATTCTCAGAATGACTCCTCCGCAATGTGGATATTTCAGATATTTTTGTCTTCCTTTTCACTCATTATTAAAATTTAAAAATGCTGTATAATTATGAGACGAAGGAGATAAAGGGTTAAAGATTTATAGTAAGTTACGGTTATTTCATAATTTTAAGGAGTTTTCATAAATATTTTGTTGTTATTACGATTATTAAAGAACTTTTGAAGTATTTTATGCCGTTTTTATAACTCATATAAGTAATTCATTTAAACAAATGCAATAAAATTTCTTATAATTATACGTTCTATATATTTTTTTAATTTTGAGTATTTTAGAAAATCCATTTGTAGCATGTAAATTGATCATTTTAAATTTGAAGTCAGTTGATAATTTTCTTGGAGTAACAGTTTGTTCTAATTACCCATGTAAATTCTCCTCCTTATATCGAATCTGAGTTGTTAAGCCAATTAGACGAAATGCGAAGTTTGCCGAAGTTTCCATTCCTAGCGAATTATGGTTGATTGTGATAACACGTTTATCAAGCTGTTATCAATGGATCTGTACCCAGAAGTTCTCTTAATTTAATGACTTTATAATTTCAGACGGCAACAAATAATGATTTAATTTTATGAAGACGGTTTCATTAAATAAATTCAAGCTTTATTATTATTTCAAGACAAATATATTTCGTCCAACAGTGATATCGTCTTGTTGAACAGTAATTGCTTTGTTAAAAGCAATATACTTCTACAAAAATTATTGTGATTAAATTTCAGTGGCTGTCAAAAATTTGAAAGAATAATTAAATACACTTTTACAATATCTACAAAATTTGACTTTGAAAATTTGCTGTGCGTGGCCGATGCAATATTTTGTCACAGAAGTGTGTTATTTTTTTTTCCTCAAAAATAAGTTATCATCAGCAGGTACCTTAACCATAATATGATATGAGAATTTTTTTATTTTAATTCTACGTATGTTTAAAATTAAATTAAATACTTAAAAACATTATTAACAATAAATAAAATATAAATAATGTATTAAAGTTTGCGACATTTATAGGGATAAAAAAAGTTTGAAAATTTAAAAAAAAATGTATTTTTTAATTAATATTTTTATAATTTTTTTATCTTTCAGAATGCCATATAGTTAATCCGATAAGATGTTTTTTTTTAATTACGCCCGTATTAAAGATAATGAACCTTTTTAGTACCATTAAGGTCTTATTTGACACCATTATTTTTTGTTTTGAATTTCTTTATGTTTTAAACTAGAAAAAAAAACAATAAATAAAACCATACAGACAATTCGTACACCATCTATGTTTCACCCTAACAATTATTTCACCATTTGCTATGTGCTGGGGATGTGTGGTGACCACAGGCTCCTCCGGAAAAGTCGTTCGAAACCATTTCGTAGAGAGAGGCTACGCTCAGTAGAATTAAATTTATAATTCAAATCACGCTAAACTAAGGACGCTAACGAAAATTTAAAATCTTGTACTAAGAGGGAAAAGGGTAAATAACATTTAACCATGTGTAATGACTTTAATGACTAATAGTGTTTCTGTGTAATACTTTTAAATCGGTTATCTAGATAAATTGTTTTTCAGTAGTTTTGCCATAACTTTAAAAAAAAAATTAATGGTTATCTCGATAAATTGTTTTTCAGTAGTTTTGCCATAACTTTTAAAAAAAAATTAATGGTTATCTCGATAAATTGTTTTTCAGTAGTTTTGTCATAACTTTTAAAAAAATTAATGGTTTTACATGTTTCTCTTTTTAAATAAAGTAAATTAAACACTCTATAAACCATAAAACAAACAAACAAACAAAAATGTCCAAGTTATAACAAAAATTCCTGACGGCTCGGCCTACAGGCACAGGTAGATTTCGAAGACGCAGACCATGGGGCGCCTGTTTATTGGGAATTGAAGAAGAAATTACCTTTTTGCCATCATGCAGCAGTTAGGACCGCCCACTCCGAAATCTACCTGTGTCTGTAGACGGAACTGGCAAGAATTTTTTTTTTTTTTTTTTTTGTAAAGGTTGGTCTTGTCAAAAACTTGTCCGTATAAAAGTTGTAGATAATATTAAGAGGTTTTATAATAAATTTAAACGGATTTGATCTTGAGAAGTGACGAAGTTATGAATTTTTTTTTCTTCTTAAACCCCTATTTTTCCCCTCTTGAGGCGATTTTTAATGATATCAAAAATCTGTCATACATAAATTTTCGGCCCTTTTCCTAGAAGTAATAATAACTTTAAACGAATTCGTATCATAATTAAGAAGTTATGGGTTTTATTCTGTTTTCACAAAAAGCCGCTCATTCCCCCCTTCACCCCTTGATTCGATTTTGCCCATTAACGAACTTGACCTGGATTTTATGCCCCTAGATTTTATGTATCAGTTTGGAAGAGATTTGTGCAGAATTATTGAAATTATTGTGTCCATAAAAAAGTGATATACATAGATAGATAGATAGATAAACTTTTGAATTGGGGCTGGTTTTGGGTTCTGGGAATCATGATCGGCGTAGATCTGCAAAAAATTTTCAGAAATTCCAACATAGGAGAGAATGTAATAGGTAGTTTTTCTTATGAAATCTACCTAAAAATATGATAAATTACTAAGGACTTTTTATTGCATTTTTTTTTCACAAATTTATTTTTGTTTCAAGTATAATCGAGAGAGAGTGAAATCAGCATAAATAAGAAAAGCCGACTCAAAAATAGGGAACATGGACTTCAAAATGGTAAAACGAGCTTTGCAAGATTAATTTTCTCTTAAAATATTAAAACTTTTTTTTTTTTTTTTTTTTTTAAATTTAAGAAATATATTTTCTACAAAGCATAAATAAACTCGTGGGAAAACTAGTTTAACAAGATTTATTTTCTCGCAGAAAATATTAAAACTTCTGTTTTCGTTTTTTTACAATTTAAGAAATATATATATATATTTTATAAAACATAAATGAAAAAAAAAACACGTAATGATCTAAATTAATAAAATTTTTCTTAATGTAAGATTAAACTTCAGTCAATTTTCGATTATTCAAATTAAAACCCTTTTTCGTCATTTATAATTTTTCTGGTCCCCATAATTAGTAGTCAATTACGAATAATTTAAAATGTGTATTAAATATTTCCCGTTATTATAAATAAACACCTTATTCAGCAATAATTTAAATCGAGTGCTATCATGAAAGAATGGTTTAATTTATTAAATTAAACGAATAATAAATCTTAATAATATTTTACTCATAAATTGTAATTTTAATTGTTTAAAATTCATCTAGTAAGCAAAATGCATTAATATGCATTTTAAATACTATGATGACTGTTAAAAACCAGTAGAGGTTTAAAATACCAATTTTCCGCTGTTTTTAAGAAAGACGAAAGTTTAAAGATGCCATATTTAACCAGAAATTCCAAACTGAAGAATGAAATTATTCACTGAATGAACGTTAAATGTTATTTCAAACCGTATTAATAGATGCTTATTTTGAAAATAAGTAATTTGTATTGCAACTCATTAAATGTTAGCGTGAGCACATGAAAACATGAAACTGCCTATGATTAATTTTAGTAGTAAATTTCGATATTACATTTGGAAATTTTTTTTACTATATCTAAACATTTACTTTTTAACAAATTGTTTTTGTTTCAGGTACAATCGAGAGGATCAGATATAATCATAAGCAGCATAATGAAGGAATGACGACTCAGAAATAAGGAACCTGTACTTCAACACTGTGGCAAAACTAGTTTTGAGAGATTAATTTTGTTGTACAATACTAAAAAAACCGTATTATTAGATGCTTGTTTTGAAAATAAGTAATTTTTATTGCAATTCATTTAAACTTTGCGTAAGTACATGAAAACATGAAATTGCCTATGATTAATTTTAATAATAAATTTCGATATTACATTTGGAAATTATTTTTACGATATATATTTATTTATTTTTTAACAAATTGTTTCTGTTTCAGGTACAGTCGAGAGGATATAGTATCGAGAGAATCAGATATAATCATAAGCAAAATAATGAAGGAATGACGACTCAAAAATAAGGAACCTGCACTTCAACACTGTGGCAAAACTAGTTTTGAGAGATTAATTTTGTTGTACAATATTAAAAAAAAAGTATTATTAGATGCTTGTTTTGAAAATCAGTAATTTTTTTTGCTATTCATTAAAAGTTTGCGTAAGTACATGAAAACATGAAATTGCCTGTGATTAATTTTAGTAATAAATTTCGATATTACATTTGGAAATTATTTTTACTATATCTAAATATTTACTTTTTAACAAAATGTTTTTGTTTCAGGTACAATCGAGAGGATATAGTATCGAGAGGATCAGATATAATCATAAGCAGCATAATGAAGGAATGACGATTCAAAAATAAGCAACCTGTACTTCAACACTGTGGCAAAACTAGTTTTGAGAGATTAATTTTGTTGTACAATATTAAACAAACCGTATTATTAGATGCTTATTTTGAAAATAAGTAATTTTTATTGCAATTCATTAAAAGTTTGTGTGAAATTTCCGATGATTATTTTTAGTAATAAATTTCGATATTACATTTTGAAATTTTTTTTACTATATATATTTTGATTTTTAACAAATTGTTTTTGTTTCAGGTATAATCGAGAGGATATAGTATCGAGAGAATCAGATATAATCATAAGCAGTATAATGAAGGAATGACGACTCAGAAATAAGGAACCTGTACTTCAACACTGTGGCAAAACTAGTTTTGAGAGATTAATTTTGTTGTACGATACTAAAAAAACCGTATTATTAGATGCTTGTTTTGAAAATAAGTAATTTTTTTTGCAATTCATTAAAAGTTTGTGTGAAATTTCCGATGATTATTTTTAGTAATAAATTTCGATATTACATTTTGAAATTATTTTTACGATATATATATATATTTATTTATTTTTTAACAAATTGTTTCTGTTTCAGGTACAATCGAGAGGATATAGTATCGAGAGAATCAGATATAATCATAAGCAGCATAATGAAGGAATGACGACTCAAAAATAAGGAATCTGCACTTCAACACTGTGGCAAAACTAGTTTTGAGAGATTAATTTTGTTGTACAATATTAAATAAACCGTATTATTAGATGCTTGTTTTGAAAATAAGTAATTTTTTTTGCTATTCATTAAAAGTTTGCGTAAGTACATGAAAACATGAAATTGCCTATGATTGATTTCAGTAATAAATTTCGATATTACATTTGTAAATTATTTTTACTATATCTAAATATTTCAAATTGTTTTTGTTTCAGGTACAATCGAGAGGATATAGTATCGAGAGGATCAGATATAATCATAAGCAGCATAATGAAGGAATGCCGACACAAAAATAAGGAACCTGTACTTCAACACTGTGGCAAAACTAGTTTTGAGAGATTAATTTTGTTGTACAATACTACAAAAACCGTATTATTAGATGCTTGTTTTGAAAATAAGTAATTTGTATTGCAATTCATTAAAAGTTTGTGTGAAATTTCCGATGATAATTTATAGTAATAAATTTCGATATTACCGTATTATTAGATGCTTTTTTGAAAATAAGTAATTTTTTTTGCTATTCATTAAAAGTTTGCGTAAGTACATGAAAACATGAAATTGCCTATGATTAATTTCAGTAATAAATTTCGATATTACATTTTGAATTTTTTTTTACTATATATATTTTGATTTTTAACAAATTGTTTTTGTTTCAGGTATAATCGAGAGGATATAGTATCGAGAGAATCAGGTATAATCATAAGCAGTATAATGAAGGAATGACGACTCAAAAATAAGGAATCTGTACTTCAACACTGTGGCAAAACTAGTTTTGAGAAATTAATTTTGTTGTACAATATTAAACAAACCGTATTATTAGATGATTATTTTGAAAATAAGTAATTAGTAGTATATGGCACCTACTCTGGAACACTTTTCATACTCCACTAAACGCAAATATTGAACGATTTTTGTAAGATTTTTCATCAAAAATTTGTCTGTTTAAAATATCGAGGATGTAACGATTTTAGTACGATTTATCGAGTAAATGATGATAAAAAATGCATGATTTGCATTGGTTGGATATTTTTTATTTTTCTACTAAATTATGTAAAGACGAAGAAAGGGTTAGAGAATAAAGAGTCATGATTATAAATAATAACGTAATCAATGGAGATTAAATATTTATCAATTTGAAATGCTAATATTTAATTATTGTGCTGAGAAATTTTGACTGCCGCATTTTCTTAATAGTCTACGAAATGCTAATAAACAATCTTCCTCTGGGATAGTCTTGATATGAATAAGAAAAGCAAAGAGCAGCGTTATATAGTAAGTTATCGGCATTATATTGAAGTCTGAAATAAAAGTTAAATGATTTTTATCAAATGTTTTTAATAGCTAACCGATTCTTTCTTTTTACTTACAATTATCAATACTATTCTGGTAGTTCGATAAAATTAAAAAAATAGTTTGGTGTGTCGAAATGAACACGTCATTGACAGAAAAGAAATTTGTACTTAAAACCGATATATTCAGTAAATATTATTTAGGGAATTCGATAAATGTCCATCCGATTATTGTAAGATTGTCCAAATGATGATTATAAAATAACCCTTGAAAATCCAATGGAATGCTAATATTTTTCATCAAACTTTCTTAATCGTCTATCAAATGCTAATAAACAACCTTCCTCTAGGATGATATTGATAGGAATAATGAAAGCAAAGACCAGCGTTATATAATAAGTTATCAGCATTATAACCAATCCTAAAATCTTTAGTTGCATTAAAAGCTATAGAATAATATAAGTCATTAGCTCCAGGAATATAAATATCAAACCATTCTTTTGTTTCTGGTATTATATTCCAATTGTCATCACATTTACTTTCTATCCAAAAATAAATTCCAGGTTGAGAAAATTTAGAGGCTTGATCCATTTTGTATATTTTTGCGGTCAAAGTTAATTTTATTGTATCATTGAAACTATTAAATATAGTATAATTATTAGAGTTATCGATGCTATAATTTGTAATAACGGGGTCAAATTTGAAATAATGAAAGGTAGGCGAAAGACAATTAAACAGTAAAGTACTTATCACAAAATATTGTAGCATTTATTTAGAAAAAAATTTGACGTCAAATAAAGGATATAATCCTTCGGTTTAAAATTGAAATGTTAATTAAAAACCGTAGATATATGATATCCATTCCCAGTCAACTTTATCTTCAAATTCTTTTAAAAAATCTTTGGATAATACCTGATGATAGGAGATCCCTTCCCAGTTGACTTTATTTTGAAATTCTCTAATAAAATCTTCTGATAGTGCCTGATGAAATGATATATAAAACCAGTTGACTTTATTTTGAAATTCTCTAATAAAATCTTCTGATAATGTCTGATGAAATGATATATAAAACCAGTCAACTTTATTTTGAAATTCTCTAATAAAATCTTCTGATAATTTTTCATTCTGTGATATACAATTCCAATCAAGTTTATCTTTAAATTTTCTTATAAATTCCAGGGGTAATTTCATAATATTTTTACTTAATTGAAGATAAATTTTATTCATATATAATGAAATAAATGTATAAAATGTTTTATTATGGGCTAAATTGATAAATAAATGATTGTGTTTATGAATTATAATATCGTCTAATCTTTGAGCTGACACCATTTATATAGAAGTATTTTTATAAATATTTTTATTTTTCATCTTTATTCAAAAGTAGTCTCAATTCATTAATAAATCGTATTAAAATATTTTTTAATTCGAAAATTTCATCCATTAATCTTTCTCTATGAGGTTCTTCTTCTTCATAATAATGACCAAATTTTCTATTTAATTCACCCAGTTGAACGGAAAGTATTTTTTTCCAGTTATCGTTATAAAAATTATCTGGTAATTGATCAAACTTATATTCGATCAGATTGCAAAAATCTAGTCTATGCATATATTTTTCTAAAAACCTTTCACCAAATGTTTGAAAACGGGCTATTTGCAACCAATTTAGTCCTTCTTCCAGTTTGCACATAGTGTTTTCTGAAAGTTTTTGAAACATGGATACTTTATGTAAATCTAATCTTTCATGATATTTTTGAATAAATTCGTCACTTAAGGTTTGATATTGAGATATAATAATCCAATTTATATAATTCGAATGTTTTAGTATAAATCCTTCAGACAGCTTTTGATTTCTAGAAACTAGATCCCAATCGAATTCTTCTTTATATTTTTCTAGAAATTCTTCTGAAAGTTTTTGGTGTATACATATAACATTCCATTCAATATAATCTATGAGTTCTTCCATAAAAGATTCGGATAATACTGAATATCTGCAAACTAACTTCCAATTGAGTTGATCTTTCAAATTTCGTAGGACATCTTCGGATAAATTTTTAGTTTTAGAAAATTCGTCCCAGTTGATATCCATTTAATAATGGACCTATTTTAAAAAGCGATTTTTTCAATATGTATATAAGGTTTTAAAGTGACTGGAAAGTGTTCCCTTCTGGGTTTTATCCACAATGTAACGATGTCACCGCGTTTTCCATTGGCAAAACAAGTTTTATAATTATCACTTATTTCTATTTGTAAAATACTTTTATCTTCGATTTTAAGTTCTATTTCTGTATCAAAATATCTACTATTATCTATTAAATATATAGTAATTTTGATATACATATTTGTAGATAATCTCATATCCTTATTCAATAAGTTAGAACTCATCAAGTCGAAATTTACTTTGGTAAATTCTTTTTCTAGAAAAGTCTGAAAATCATCTTTTATAGTAACCCAGATATCTTTACTGTCTACATATATTTTATTGACTACGTCTTTATCGTTTTCGGGTTCTGAAACATTTGTAATTATTTTGTTTTTTGCATCAAATTTATCATTCTTTAATATTAACGCGTTTTTCTCAAAATATCGCTTATTCACAACATTTTTTGCATCTAATGGGTCTGCAACATTGTCTATTCTTTTTCCTTTAGCGTCGTAAGCTTTTCCTTCGATTAGATGTAAAGTATTTTCATCGAGTTCTTGTATTCTCTCAGCCGTTTCTTTTGTGAAAGTTACAAAATTACTGTCATAATTAGTATTATTTTTGTCTATAAAATCTCTTAATTCAAAATGATTATTCTCTATTTTATTCAAAACGAAACGTTTAGTGGATAAATCTAAATCATCGATTGGATCTGAAGAATTTTTTAATATTTTATTTTCCATATCGTAATGACCCTCGTCCGTTAATTTAAAACCTATACCGGGTGGTCCGATAGGGCCTTTTCGCACAGGATTATCATACGGCGGATAATAAACAGCCATTTATAAAGACTAAAAAATGTTATTCTCCTAAGGTTTTAATCATAGTAATTTCTTTTTTATTCATATTTAATATACATTTCTTTCTTACTTCTAAAATATAGTAAAATACATATTCTTTGGTTGTTTCTTTTTCTAATTTCCAATTGAATTCTATTCTCAAATTTTCCAGAGTAGTATAGTTTACATGATTTGACAAATCAAAATGAATTATAGGATATAATTTACCGAAATCTGAGTAATTTACCATACAACCGGTTTCTGTGTTTAGATTATTGAGACCTGATTCCAGAAAAGATTCATATAATCTATTATATTCCTTTTTACCAAAATCCATAGTATATCTCTCTGCTGGTAACGGCGATCTGTTAATCATCAACCAACATTCGATCATATCCAAGTTATCAAATATCATATTATTTTTTTTAGGATTTTCATTTCTTTCGAAATATTGCGGTATTACGAATAATCTTAAAACTTCATCGGATGTAGCAGATATAGAATCAGAACCGCTTTTATATTTATTAATAGGACTAGATCTGTTAATTTCATACTGATTCCAGTTTATTTCTATATCCGTGTTAGATAATTTTAACTCATTATAGAGAATCTCCGCTCCATTTTTAAAGTCGACGTATCTCACCCACAGTGCTATGTCTTCAATTTCTACTTTATAATCTGGATTTGCAGCGTCTGTATAGATCATATTTCTGCTATCGTCTCTTTGGAATTCCAGTCTTATTATGAATCCAGAAATGGCTTTTTTATATTCTGCGACGAAATCAAAATTTTCCTTTAAAGGCGTCCGTGTTGTAACTGTATTGCTGTTTTTCGACAATTCCCATCTTTTTTTAAATCCTTTATTGTAGTTTTCATTTTTTACAATTTTTAATTTATTGACGACATCTGTTATAGGGGTTGTAGCAATTATCGTACCATCGTCTTGAAGTAAACTTTTATTTCTATCAACACTATCACTGGTATCTGGATAAAAACCTATATTGGTGGCTTCAGATGTTGAATAATCTCTGGTATAATCCTTCAGTCTCTTAACCTGTAGAATGTAGGAGTGATAGTCTCCAACTGATTCGATTATTTGTTTACCTATCTGAAGTTTTACACCTTTCATAGAACATACAGCTGCGACATTTTCATCATTTATAGATGCGCCACTGGATTTTACAATTTTCCACTTTGTCTCCAGATAACTCTCCGATAATGAAACAGGATCATTGGTATCAGTAATTTCGAAATGAAACGTCGTATTTTCTTTTTTGTCATTATGGCTTGTACTAGGTAATCTTATTTTTTTTAATTCGCTACTTTTTATATCGTTATTATAATAATAATGAGTATCTCTCAGATCATAAATTTTTTCCATTTATTTAGGAAGAATTTTCAGACCTGTTCCTTTCATCTTTTTTGAAAATATTTCTTTCAATATGTCAGCATCCGTCAATTTGTCATTCAAATCTACGTTTTCATTCAATTCTACTTTTTTAGCCTTAAAAAATCATTTTCCTTGAATTCTTTTACTTTTCCTATATAATCTGTGTTGATTCATTTATTTATTGAGAAAATTTTAGTTAACATCAATTGATATATTTTTTCAACATAATCTTCTTTTTCACCTACGACTCTAAAATTATACTCAATTAAACCTTTATTTAAATCAATTAATTCACCATTTTGATTCGTAACTCTCATCCTTATTCTGCGAATAGAATCCCTATTCACAGGATAATAGATTAAATTATTGAATTCTTTCGAAATGATAACACCCGGTACATCCCTCGGTGTAAAAGAATAAATAACTTCTGAATTATTCTGGTTGATTAAAGATCCATTAACTACATCACAATGAATATATATAATGTCATTTCCGTTGGTTATATCTGCTATATTTTCACCTTCTATTACAGTCTCTTCATCATGACTTTCGTAGACCTTTTTTTCAAAGCCTATTAACTTATGAAAATCGCTTTTTGTTAAGTCGATATTCCAACCTTTAGTTAATTTAATAAGCATTCTTAGTCTAGATTGTATTCTACCAAATTTTACCGGAGGATCGTCTGAACCAAACGCTTTCATCACATCTATATTTAAATCTTCAACATTTTTATTACCGTAAGGAATAGTGATAGATTTAACATTATTCTCATCTGTGTATACGTCAAACATATTAGTTTTATCTGTTATGTTAAACCATGAAACTGTCATAGTAAAAGATTGCAATGCTAATTTTTTTAATTTTAGAGGTTGAGGAAATTCAACAGTGAAGTCCTCTGATTTTTCATGACTTTTTGGTTTCAATTTGATCATTTATTAGACAGTAAAAAATCTTTAAAGATGAAAAACAAACTCTTCGTTATAATCGCTAGGCTGTTGAGTAAATGAATTAAGTACACATTCTGGACATTTACCTTTATTTCTTTCCTTTATATATTTCATACAAAATAATCCACAATTTACAGAAGTAGGTTTTTGTAAAAAACTATCATTGTGAGCTATATTGACTTTTTTATTGGACAGTTTAAGAAATTTCATAATATTTTCGGGAATATATTTTTCTTTGAGTTTAATATTTTTATATATATATTCCCCAAAAGGATCGAAATATTCTACATAGTTATATTTTGGATCATTATAGTAACAAACCCAATGTGTTCCAGGACCCGTCGAAATATCTAAATTAATAATCCCGCTTTCAAAATTTCCAATCTTTTTAGGAAGTAAATCGGAAGTGAAAACACCCCTGAATCCTCTTTCATCTTTCATATTTTCTTTAATCGTTTCATCGGATATACCCAATTCTGTTACCGGGATTTTTTTTTTTAGACACTGACGCTTTTAGACCCGATCCTTTGTTTTCCCAAGGCTGAAAAACTCCAGATCCCGATATTTTATCTAGGATTTTTTTAGTTCCCCAACCCGCCGCACCGCTCGCAGCACCGAGTCCTAGTGATGTTAAAATAGGAATTAAAAAGGGTAAAAATCCACCGTTTTTATCTAATTGAGTTTTGCTTATATTTATTCTTTTACCTTTGCTAATCTGATTTATCTGTGTTTTGGTCAAATACATCTCATAATTGGGAGTTTTAGAATTGTCTATCTGCAGTGTCAGTTCTTCTTTTTTTCTGAGCGCTGATTTCAGTTTACTAATCTGCCCGTCACTCAAATGAATCTTCTTTTTTACATAACTCATTTATTAGACAGTAAAATCTTTAAAGAAGAAATTTATTGTATAATCGTTCTTTATCTCCGTTAGTTATTTTTTTAGCTTTAATGAGTTTGTCTATTAGCAGTTTGACTTGATTTTTTAATTTTTTTGACTTGCTACCTTGACATATTTTATCCAATAATTCAGATAATAAATCTAATCCTTTTCCCACTTTCATTACTTCACTACCTTGAATTGTAGTTAATCTACCCAGATATCTTTGTAGTTCCTCTTCGTTATTTTTAACAGCGTCTAATTCAACCTTTTTCTGACTTAATTCCTCCTCTGAAAGATTTCTAGCCCTATTAATTGTACTTTGTAAGTTGCTTTTTTTCCTCGATAATTCTTCTTTTAACTGCTTTGCCTTTGCATACATTTCATTTAATTTTTCTTTATTGTCTAGGAGTTTCGAAGGTTTGTATAATTGTACAGATTTTAAATAATTAATATCTAAATTTTGATCAACATTGTAAGTAAGTGGTGGTTCTTTATATAATTCTTTGACATCTTCGATCGCATCAGGAATAATTCTAGATGATTCTGCAATAGGCTGTAAAGATATATTTAATTCGTCCAATTTATCATTGATAGCTTTAATATTTTCTTTTCTACTTTTATCCTGTTCTTCTAATTTTTTAGTGACAGGTTTATGAAATTCAGTTAAACTTTTGTCTATACCTAGCTTTCTATCACGCTGTTCTTCATTATTTTTTCTAATATCTGCTTGTAATTTGACAAGTTTTATTGCATTTTTTAATTCTTCTTTTTGTTTCTTATTTCGATCTTTTTCTAAATCGTTTATTTTATCCATTTATATGATTTGAAAATAGAAGCGACAGCTTCGCCGTCTATTTTTTACTGACAGCTAATATGCTTTTACTGGCAGTAATTTTATTTTTACTAGCTGTAAATTTTCTCAGTAAATAAATGATTAAAATTAAAGATTACACAGAACCGGAAGAATTGCCTGACCCTAAACAACATCGTTTTTTACCCAGACATCCTTTCAGATTATTAATAATCGGGGCATCAGGTTGCGGAAAGACAAATTTACTAATAAATTTATTAAACGGTTTTGAGAATCCTAGTAATTTAAGATTAGATTTCGACGCTTTATATTTATGCGCAAAAGACATTTCTGAGCCAAAGTATTCTAAATTGCAAGAAGATTATACACTGTTTGAAGGTGTTGAAAGAGACGATATTTTAAAATGTAAAAAAATAAGTAAAAATAAAATAAAGGAATTATTAAAACAGTATGATAAATATAAAAAGAAAGTACTATTTTCCTCAGATTTGAGTGAATTTATTACTGTTGATGATCTAGATTCCTCAGAAAAAAATCTTGTTGTGTTTGACGATTGTGTTACAGAAAAAGATCAGAAAGTTATAGAGGATTTGTTTATAAGAGGCAGAAAGAAAAATGCATCCATTATTTATTTAACGCAATCTTATTACTCAACTCCTATAAATATTAGAAAAAATTGTAATTACTTCATATTTTTTAAGCTACAGCCTAGGGAAATTAATCAGATAATCAGAGAAATAGACGGAAATCTTACAAAAGAAAAATTTCTAGAAAAATATAATTCTTGTAAGGGTAATTTCTTTATGCTAGATTTAGTAAATTCTGAAATGAGATACAGAAAAAATTTTGAACCTATATAAATGGAAGAATATTTAGAAAAGAGATTATATATTTATCGGAAAAGTTACAATTTGTATCAAAAGATAAGTATTTCCTTATCAGTTAGCAAATTTATGTTAAGTGCTTCGGGATTATCAGCTTTTGCGTTCATACCCCTCGCTGCTTTGAGTTTAAGTTCTGGAATTGTAGAAGTCATTGAGAAATCTTTAAATATTTTGAAACGAAAAGAAGAATACAAGCAATGTTATAATTTTTATAAACAGCAGTTAAATTTATTGAAAGCTAAAAAAATTTCAGAAGAAGAAGTGTATGTCAGAGAACAAGATTTTATAAATAATTTAGTATACTTCCCAATCGAAAAGTATGTGAAAAAAGTACAGTTGAATGGATATAAATATTCTTCTTAGAAAGCGTCACCTTTTTGCTGCCTAATAAATGAGTTGTAAAAGTAAAAAATTTGGTGTTACATCTTTAACTAAAAAAGGTAAATTTAAAGGCGGATGTTTAAAATGCGGACAAACTGGATCGGGTCTTCTGAATAAAGTCATTAGTAATTTACCTTTCGAAATGCATTTACCTGGCCATAATTTCACAGGCCCGGGGACACAATTATTATGGGGGAAAACACGATTAAATCCAGATTTAACGTATAAAAATTCGTCTAAACCTGTTAACAGAGTGGATGAAATTGCATATAAGCATGATAAATGTTATTTAGAAAATAAAGATACAAAAAGTAGAAATGAAGTATGCGATAAGAATATGATTGATGGACTAGATAATATTCAAAATCCTACGATTAGAGAAAAATTTGAAAGAGCATTTGTAAAACCGATTATTCAAGCTAAAAAAACTTTCGGTATGGGAAATACAAAGATCTATTGTTTAAAATGTAAAAACCACACAGAAACTAAAGATATTAAAAATGCAATCTCTAAAATTAACAGGCCAATGATGAAAGGTATTTGTCTAGATTGTGGCTCTAAAAAGAGTGTTTTTTTAGGAAGACCTTAGGTCCTAAAAATATCTTAGAAGAATTATATTATCATCCTGAAAGTGGTTATTGTGGGATCAATGAATTAAAACGGAAAACAGGTTTCAGTCAAAAGCAAATTACCGATTTTTTACACAGCCAAGATGTTTATACCAGACATAAGCCTTTAATTCGTAAATTTAAACGAAGACGCATTTATGTAAGTCATATCGATGATCAATGGCAAGCAGATTTATTGTTTATCAAACCTTTTAGTAAATATAATAACGGAACTAATTACTTATTGACAGTGATAGATATATTTAGTAAATATGGGTGGGCCATACCGATAAAAAGAAAAACAGGACAAGAAGTAACTGAAGCATTTAAAAAGATATTTAAAGAAAGAATTCCTGAAAAACTGCAGACAGACAAAGGATTAGAATTCGTAAATAAATGGACTTTAAAATTATTTAAAGATAATAATATTCAGTGGTTTACAACAGAAAATGTTGAAATAAAATGTTCTGTAGTCGAACGATTTAACAGGACAATTAATAAAAAAATTAGAACCTATCTAGCGGCCAACAATACTAAAAGATATATAGATGTATTGGACCAATTAGTTAAAAATTATAATAATACCAGACATAGGTCTATTAAAATGACGCCTAGCGAAGCGAGTAGAGCGGAAAACGAATCTGAAGTTTATAAAAATTTATACGAAGAAAAAATAATAAGAAAACCGAAATTCAAGGTTGGCGATAGAATAAGAATTTCGAAATACCAGACTGCTTTTACCCGCGGTTATCAGCCTACTTTTACGGAGGAAATTTTCATCGTTTCAGAAATATTAAACACTGATCCGATTACTTATAGAATAAAGGATTTGAACGGCAACGAAATAAAAGGAACTTACTATGAACCGGAATTAGTTAAATATAATAAAAAAGACAATGTGTATAAAATTGAAAAAATAATAAAAAAGAAAGGCAATAAATGTCTTGTAAAGTGGTTAAATTATTCCGACGAATTTAACTCTTGGGTTGACGAAAAAGATATCAAGTCAATTTAGTTTTTTTCCATTTTTAAATGATCGATTCTGTTAAATAAATTAACTGAGTTTTTTATTTAAATAATAATAATCTTCCATACTTTTTATGATGAATTAAATAAGCATGATATTATATAAAATTGCTTTTACATAACTTTATCGATATTAAAAAGTCCCCTGCTTTAAGTGATTTTATAAATAATCTAATTTTAATAATCTGCTTTTTATTATCGAACGGAATTTGTTACTCCGTAAGTACAGCGTAACTTTATCAGGAAGGTCAGCTGAATGAAAGCGGTGACCTCTAAATGAAGATTAAATTGGAGCGCGCGTCAAAAAGTGAACTTGCTCGTCAAATTTTGTACTTAGAAGGAAATGACGTCTTTGGTAGAAAAAAGGTCTGCTTTAATCGACGTATTGCTAGAATATAAGATTAGAAAGCGTCAGCTTTTCGCTGTCTAATAAATGAATTACGACTTTTTTAAAGACATTCTAATAGATGATACCGAATCAAGCTTAACACAAACTTTTGACAAAGTAAAAAAATCTGAAATGCCTGAAAACTATCTAAAGATTTATGACCAGATGAAAAAAAGTGAAATAATGTACGATTCGGACGGTGAATATTTTACATATAAAAATATAGATGTTTTTTTAAGCGAAAGACGCAAATCCCGAATAAGTCGTTTTAAAGCATTGAAATGGAAATTGAAGTTAAATATTCCATATAAAGCTGAAGAAATGTTTATTCAGCTTTTAGATTTAGTGTACTATAAAAAGTCGATAAATTACCTATATTTCATAAAGAAAATATTAGATTATTATAATATTGATAATAATTTGAAAGTAAAATTTAATAAGAAAAACGAAGACATTTGGAATAGCTTTCTAAAAAATATTTCTTAATAAATGGAGTAGTCTTGCAAGCATTGTCAGATGACAAAAAATTTAGACCAATTTTATACTAGATTTCGTTACGGTAAAACAGAACATTACGCTAATTGCAAAAGTTGTCATTTAGCTATGAAAAATCAAAAATTAGATTGCGAATGCGGTAAAAAATACACTTTAGCTCATAAAAAGAGACATTTAAAAAGCAATTATCATATCAAACGAACGTCGAAATAAGTTTATGATATTGAATGTCGTGTTTTTATTCAAACATATTTTATTTATTATTTTAAACAGATTATAAGATATTGAATGCTGTATTTTAAATTGAACATATTTTTTAGATGAAAATATTATATTAAATGTTGAGTATTTATTTGAACGTATTATACAGAATGTTGTGTTTTAAATTGAACGTATTTTGAATGAAAGTATTATACAGAATGTTGTGTTTTAAATTGAACATATTTTGAATGAAAGTATTATACAGAATGTTGTGTTTTAAATTGAACATATTTTTTAGATGAAAATATTATATTACATGTTGAGTATTTATTTGAACGTATTTTGAATGAAAGTATTATACAGAATGTTGTGTTTTAAATTGAACATATTTTGAATGAAAGTATTATACAGAATGTTGTGTTTTAAATTGAACATATTTTGAATGAAAGTATTATACAGAATGTTGTGTTTTAAATTGAACATATTTTGAATGAAAGTATTATACAGAATGTTGTGTTTTAAATTGAACGTAAAATAGAAGTGCCTGATTATGACAGTGATTTTTCGGCTAAATAAATGGGTAATTCAAAAAGTACAAAGATTTTGACAGGTAATTGTACAACTGAAAGAATAAATGTAGATTGGAATCATACCTTTAATGTTCATCCTAATGTTCATATAACGCCTGTATGTAAATACAGCGAACCATTTTTTGTTAGAATAACAGAAATAGATAAAAACGGATTTCGATTTGAATGTTTAAAATTGAATGGCGAACCTGTAGAAAAAAATTCAGATTTCTTTCAATGGACAGCAATTAGTCCTTTTGAGTAAACGATCTTATTTTTGCATTTTCAGAAATTATTCAATTTTATATCATCATTAAAATTTTCATTTAAAAGATCTGACATAGTCTGTTTGTTCCAGCTTTTTAATATTATAATTTTTAGACCTTTTTTTTAATTTTCTACATCTTTTTGCCGATTTTAAAATTTAAATCCGAAATGGACCTTTAGTTTCTTTTAACATTTAATTTTTTAACAGACTTTCCTTTATAGATCTGCTAATTAGAAATGTGTAGCAAAAAGTATTGATAAAATTCCTTCTATATAAATGGAGGAATCTCTAAGATCAATACCTATATCTAAATTGAGACACGCTGTAAAACTTTTAAATATAAAACAGCCTAAGGGGTGTAAAAAAGAGGAATTAATTAGATTGATAATAAGATATGTAAAAAGTACAGGGGAATATAAATACGTTTTAGTAGATTTATTAAATCTAGATGTAACAGATTATTTAAATGAAATGAAGAAAAAGTTTATCGAAAATCCTAAAAAAAGAAATAAATTGAAAAAAATATTCGATTCTTTTGATTTAAAATTTAACAATAACACAGTAGAATTTAATCCAAAAAATAATGAAGAAAAAAAGATAAAAACAGAAGTAAACCTTAAAAAATTATTTCCCGATTTAAATGAAAAATTGAAACAATTTATAAATGAACCAAAAAACAGGTCAAAACTTAAGAAACTCTTTGATTATTATGGATTGAAATATAAAGATGAAAAATTGATTAAAAAGACAGAAAAGAAAGTAAAATTACAAGCAAATTTGGAAAATCTGTTTAGACCCGATTACGAAATTGTTGAGAAAGAAAAAAAATTTGTAAAAAAATTTAATACCTATAGACATGTTTATAAAATAAGACAAATAAACAAACTCACACCGGGCCAGTATTATAGTATCTTAAAAGATTTATTCAGGAGAGCAATTGGAAAAATTGAAGGAAAGGTAGATATAATTGTATTCAATCCCTATTTGACACAGCCTTTTCATCCTAAAATGATGTCAACGAAAGAAGCCTATGAGACCTATTTAGATGTTTTAACGCATAAAATTGAATACAAAGAGTTGGATATTAAAGATTGTGAATTTATTTTTACGGTTGTTGATTTACCCAAAGGCGGTAAACGATTGAAATTACTGAACGATAATGATGTTGTTGATAAAAAAAGTATAATTCAAATTAAAAATGACGATAATATCTGTTTGGCTAGATCCATCGTTACAGCCTTAGCTATTCTAAATCGTAAAATTTTATGCGAAAAATTGAATCTAGAAAAACTTACAGATTTAGATGTTAAATACATAAAAATGGGTAGAAAATTACAAAAAGATATAGCTGTAAAATTGCATAAAATGTGTGATATTCCGTTAGAAATATGTAATTTAGAGCATGTTAAACAATTCGAAATTTTTTTAGATATTCAAATAACTATATTTTGCAGAGAAAATTTTAACGAAAGAATATACAGTGGTACCCATAAATCTAATTGTGTTTACATTTTAAAAAATAGAAATCATTTTGATGTCATTACAACGGTTACAGGATTTTTAGGAAAAAAGAATTATTGTGATTATTGTAAAGTCAGTTATTATAGAAGTGATCAACATAAATGTCCTTTAAAATGCAATAGATGTTTTAAGAAAGAGAGTAATTGCGAGGGAGATGATATTCAGTGTAATGATTGTTTTAGATCTTTTAAAGGAAAAAACTGCTTCGAAAATCATAAAAATCACTCAGTCTGTAAAACACTGTGGAAATGTTTAAAATGTAAGAGAATTATCAACAGAAGTGAAAGAGAACCGAAAGATCATAAATGAGGAGAAAGACAATGTAAAAACTGCAGAGAGTGGGATATGGAAGATCATAAATGTTATATACGTAGGAAAGAATCTAAGGGAGGAGCTTGTAAAAACATTTGTCCCAAAAATATAGAAAAGAGAGAGAAATGGTGTGAGAAATGTAAAAGGTCAGGATTTACAGAAAAATATATGTTTTTCGATGTTGAAACGAACCAAGAGACAGGAAATCACCAAGTCAATCTAGTCATAAATCATGATTTTAACGGAAATGAAAAAATATTTCAGAATGAAAATGAATATTGTAAATGGCTATTTCAAAAGAAACATAGCGGTTATAGTATTAGCGCATTATGGAAAAGGATTCGATTTTCAATTTCTAGCTAAATACTGCTTTAAAAATAAAATTAAAGTGTTTACAATATATCAAGGAAATAAACTCATATATATGCAAGCAACCGCTTATAATATAAGGTTTATCGATTCTATTAATTTTACACTGATTCCGTTAAGAGAATTTCCTAAAACATTTGGACTAACGGAATTGGCTAAAGGTTATTTTCCTCATTTGTTTAACACTATGGAAAATCAAAATTATGTAGGAAAATATCCTGAAAAATACTATTATGGTTATGATACTCTGACTTTAGATCAAAGAAAAACTTTTGATAAATGGTATAAATCGGTAAAAAATGAAACATTTGATTTCCAAAAAGAAATTATAAAATATTGTAGGTCTGATGTTGATATTTTAAGAAAAGGATGTTTAGAATTGCGGAGATTATTTCTAAACATTGCTGATATTGATCCTTTTAAATATGTCACTTTAGCTGGCGTTTGTATGGCTATATACAGAGATAAATTCATACCAAAGGATACAATAGCGATAGATGAGGAGTTTATTCCAAAGGATCAATACAGTAAGAAATCGATCATTTGGCTAGACTATCTGTCTAAAAAACACACTATCAAAATACAGCATGCTTTAAACGGCGGTGAGAAAAAACTGAAATTAGGTGATAAAACTTATAAAGTAGATGGTTTTTATAATAAAACCGTTTATCAGTTTCAAGGATGTCATTGGCACGGTTGTCCTCGCTGTTTTACAGAATCCACTGTCAATCTTCAAAATCAGATATGTATGAAAGATTTGTATGAAAGAACTCAAAAAATAAATAAAAAAATAAAAGATAAAGGATTTGAATTGATTGAAATATGGGAATGCGATTTTGATAGTGACAAAGAAATTAAAAAATATATGAAAAATGAATGGAAAAGAGATTTTGTAGAACCTTTAAATCCTGGAAACGCATTCACCGGAGGTCGGTGTGAACCTACCAAATTAATATACGAAATGAAAGAAAACGAAAAGGGTAGATATATCGATGTTTGTTCACTGTATCCAACAGTGAATTACTTTGATTACTATCCTGTTGGTCATCCGGTAAAAATTTATAATCCGGAAAAATATGATAAGAATTGGTATGGTTTGATACAATGCAAAATACTTCCACCTAGAAAGCTCTACCATCCTGTTTTACCTTATAAAGGAGAAAAATTAATATTCAGTTTGTGTAAATTATGTTCAAAACCTATAAAATGCGAAAAGAAACAATGTAAAAAATGTTATGAAATGCGGAATAAAGAATGTAATCATACGGATGAGGAGAGAAGTTTTACTGGTACGTGGACATCTACCGAAGTTGAACTGGCTATTGAAAAAGGTTATAAGATTTTAAATATCTATGAAGTTTGGCATTTTGAAAAAAAATCTAATACATTATTTAAGGATTATGTTAAAATGTTTTTAAAAATCAAATTAGAAACAGATGATAAATGGTCTGAAAATTTCAAAACTGAAAAAGAATATAAAAGGTGCGTAGAAAAGAAATTGGGTATAAGGTTAGGAGAAATCAAAGAAAACCCAGGAATGAGATTTATATCCAAAATTTGTTTAAACTCTTTATGGGGAAAGTTCGGACAGAGAAAAAATATGAAACATACAGAGAATGTTACAGAATTGGCAGACTTTTATAGAATTATACTGAACGACCGCATTAAAGATTTGAATATGATATTTTTAAATGATGATTGTGTGCAAATGGATTATAAGATGAAAGATGAATATGTCCAGAATAACTTTAATACGAATAATTATATAGCTGCTTTTACTACCAGTTCGGCTAGAATAAGATTATATGAAATGCTTGATAAATTAGGAGATAAAGTAATGTATTACGATACAGATAGTATTGTTTATATCGATGATGGCTCCAATAAAGTAAAAACGGGCTGTATGCTAGGCGAATGGACCGATGAATTAGGAGAAGATAAATATATGAAATCGTGGATATCCGGAGCTAGTAAAGATTATGGTTATATTCTGAACGATGGTTCTGTAAAAGGAAAAGTAAAAGGATTTAAAATGAGTTATGAGAGCGAAACTAAGCTCAATTTTGACGAGAGAATGAAAACAATAACGGGGGAAATTGACCATATAGATGTAGAAATAAACCAATTTCAGATACAAAAAGATAGAAATATTAAAGTGAATAAAATGAATAAAAGATATATGTTTGGATATGATAAAAGAAGAATTTTAGATAACTTTGATACTGTACCCTTTGGATTTTAAACCGAATTTTTAATTTATAAAAATTGTTTTCTAATAAATGGACGATGTCACCCTTATCATAAATGTTCAAGGTTTTATATTTCCTTTTAAATCTATAGCGAGAGAAATAAGCTGGGTTCATTTAAAACAAGAAATAGGTGAAACGATTTCTGTGTTTACACCTAACTATGAATTAGCTGATCAAGACCATGGAATAGTTCGTCGATGTACTAACGATGTCCATGGTTTAAGATTTAAAAGATATTCAGATAATACAGGCTTATGGATTAGTAGTGACAATGTAAAAGATTATTTCATACAATTGCATCAGATATACGGAGGGACATTTGCTTTTAAGGGAGGAGTTTTTCTGAAAAGTACCTTTGAAGAATGGGGAATTCCTATAAAAATATTAGATGTACCGAGATGCGTTAGAATATTAGGACCTGGATGTTCTATGTACAGATGTCTATACTATAAAAATTGTCTTTCAAAAAATGTTTCTGAATAAATGGAAGAATTCAACAGCCTCAGATCGTTCCCTGTAACTCATAAGTTAAAAGATTTAGAGACAGGGAAATACAAACTGATTTCGTTGAAGAAAATTCAAACAAAATTTGGTAATATGACTATTGCGAGATTGGAAGTTAATGATGTAGAAAAAGATTATTTTCTTAAAAAGAGTCATGGAAAAATTTCTGAAAATGCAATAACAAAACTGAATAAAGGTGGTTATATTTTTCATTTTAAAGGAAAAAATAATGACGGCTATTATGATTATGAAGTAGAAAAAGCTTAATCCTACAATTTGTTTTAAATCTGACAATAATAATATTCAACATTTATCGAACTATGAAAATTTCAAACTCCCTAAATAATATTTACGAAAATACAAAATATTTCTGTTTTAACTACAAATTTCTTTACTGACATACATGGGTTCAGTTCGACACAAACTATTTTTTTATTTTATCGAACTAACAGAATAAATAGAATTGTAAGTAAAAAGAAAGATCATTTAAAACATATTATAAAAATTATTTAACTTTTATTTCAGACTTCATTGTAATGCAATTGATAATAATATACGCAGCTCTTTGCTTTTCTTATTCCTATCAATATTATCCTAGAGGAAGGTTGTTTATTTCTTAATTGCCTGCTATTTTTTAATACTTACGCCTCTCAAGAAGACTTTAATTAATTTCCGTAAGAGGAGATGCGATAAAACCGATATATTCAAGGCCTTAACTGAATTTCGCTTCGAACTCTGATAAGAGATTCAAAGATTGATTGGAGATATAACAGCAGCGCGATTTACAGGAAACAGAGCGGAAATGCGTTCCAAAAAAACTTTGATTTCATACCGTGCGTCCATCCCCGGCGTTCGTTCTAATCGAAAATTCTGGAAGCTCTGACGTTGCCTTGATGACGTTGCGCTAGACATAAATAGAAAATGAATATTGATAAAGGTGTTATTTATCATGACGGAGCAACAGCAGCAACAACAACCAACAAGTCCAGTTCACCAAAGAGTTCAACATTTTTTAGAGACTATTTATAATGAAACAGCCTCAGCAAATGCGTTAGAAAGAGAGCTAGCAGCTGAAAAATGTAAAAAGAGAAGGGCAGAAGAAAGAAGACGCAAACTAAAATTCAGAATTAAAACTTTACTAGAAGATTTAAAAGCTGTTGAATTATCTATATTTCAATCTGAAGTAAAAATTTCAAACTTCGAAAATAATCTTTCTATAGCTGTTGGCAGCCTCAGATAAATAGCCCGGTTTAGCCTACGTCAAGGTTCTCCAGAAAGACAAAAAAAATATATAAAACTTTTGAAAAATGACAAAAAAAAATATAAAAAACTTTTGAAAAATGTCAAAAAAAAATTGAAAACTTTTGAAAAATGTCAAAAAAATTGAAAAAAGGGTGGAAACGCCCGCTAAAGCAGCCGTAGCTAGGTCTCAAGCCCTGGTTGTGAAATGCTGAGAGGCGGGATTCAGGTATGTTTTTTTAATTGTAATTCTTATTATTGTTTTTAATTTAGGATCCATTAATTTATGATTCCATACGATATAAAGATTTTCAAAGGTATTTTATTAATGATTTTATCATAGTATTATTTTATAATCATCATTTGCTTGATCTTACAATAGATATTAGCATTTGGCAAATTATGATTATTTAATCTTACAATTATCGTTACAACGCTCAAACTTTTTGATCTCATTAAATATTACCATCGGATGTCTAAAAATTGTTCAACAATTAAACCTTTGGATCGTTAAATATTAGCATTGGATCTCTCTAAAAATTGTTCCACACTGATAAAAAAATCTTTATAGAGTAATATTCTAAAATTTGTTCAAAAATGCACACATTTTGAAGAACTTTTAGATGAAAATCTTACAATAGTCGATATTTTAAACAGACAAATGTTTGATGAAAAATCTTACAAAAATCGTTAAATATTTGCGTTTAGTGGAGTATGAAAAGTGTTCCAGAGTAGGTGCCATATACTACTGTAATTTTTATTGCAATTCAATAAAAGTTTTCGTAAGTACATGAAAACATGAAATTGCCTATGATAAATTTTAGTAGTAAATTTCGATATTACATTTGGAAAAAAATTTTACGATATATATATATTTATTTTTTAACAAATTGTTTTTGTTTCAGGTACAATCGAGAGGATGTAGTATCGAGAGCATCAGATATAATCATAAGCAGCATAATGAAGGAATGATGACTCAAAAATAAGGAACCTGTACTTCAACACTGTAGCAAAACTTGTTTTGGGAGATTAATTTTGTTTTACAATATTAAACAAACCGTATTATTAGATGCTTGTTTTTAAAATAAGTAATTTTTATTGCAATTCATTTAAAGTTTGCGTAAGTACATGAAAACATGAAATTGCCTATGATTAATTTTAGTAATAAATTTCGATATTACATTTGGAAATTATTTTTACGATCTATATATATTTATTTTTTAACAAATTGTTTTTGTTTCAGGTACAATCGAGAGGATATAGTACCAAGAAAATCAGATATAATCATAAGCAGCATAATGAAGGAATGACGATTCAAAAATAAGGAACCTGTACTTCAACACTGTGGCAAAACTAGTTTTGAGAGATTAATTTTGTTGTACAATACTAAAAAAAACCGTATTATTAGATGCTTGTTTTGAAAATAAGTAATTTTTATTGCAATTCATTTAAACTTTGCGTAAGTACATGAAAACATGAAATTGCCTATGATTAATTTTAGTAATAAATTTCGATATTACATTTGGAAATTATTTTACTGTATCTAAATATTTCAAATTGTTTTTGTTTCAGGTACAATCGAGAGGATATAGTATCGAGAGGATCAGATATAATCATAAGCAGCATAATGAAGGATTGCCGACCCAAAAGTAAGGAATCGGTACTTCAACACTGCGGCAAAACTAGTTTTGAGAAATTAATTTTGTTGTACAATATTAAACAAAACGTATTATTAGATGCTTATTTTGAAAATAAGTAATTTTTATTGCAATTCATTAAAAGTTTGTGTGAAATTTCCGATGATTATTTTTAGTAATAAATTTCGATATTACATTTTGATTTTTTTTTTACTATATATATTTTGATTTTTAACAAATTGTTTTTGTTTCAGATATAATCGAGAGGATATAGTATCGAGAGAATCAGATATAATCATAAGCAGTATAATGAAGGAATGACGATTCAAAAATAAGGAATCGGTACTTCAACACTGCGGCAAAACTAGTTTTGAGAGATTAATTTTGTTGTACAATATTAAACAAACCGTATTATTAGATGCTTATTTTGAAAATAAGTAATTTTTATTGCAATTCAATTAAAAGTTTGCGTAAGTACATGAAAACATGAAATTGCCTATGATTAATTTTAGTAATAAATTTCGATATTACATTTGGAAATTTTTTTTACGATATATATGTAAATATGAAGAGTTATTGAATAAAGGTGATTACTTTCAATAAAAGAAGACACTTTAAATTAATTAAGATGTTATATTAAACTATTTACACTACTATGTACAAAAAATATAATAATAAGCTCTAATAGTCGTTCCAATACATCTTCTCTATTACACTTCTGTTATACTTCGTTTAGCTACAGTCACTACGTATTGTTCCTTCCGAATCCACTCGTCTTCTGATTCTGGCGGGAAGTTTTTCCGCTGAAGCCTTGGTGGCGCTGTCGTCTGTTCTTATCAAAAGAAAGCGGCGCTGTTGTCCACCGCGCTAGAACTCTGCTTGGATGTACTGTTGCCATTCTGATACTCGGCCATTCTGATACTCGGCCATTCTGCATGCCATGACCTCATGGCGACGTTGCCAGGAACTGAAAATTGAAAAGGAAAAAAAGCAACAGCAAGGGAAAACAAACAGTTTTTTTTTCAAACAAATATATATAGCAACTGATGAATATTGGTGATGATTTTTCTTTGTTCGTCTTCATCGTCATCAGACCGTCTTAGATCGTCTTAAAAATTCGTCGTCATCTTATAGTCGTAACATTCATCTTAAAATCACCAGATCATCTTAATATTACCACATATTCGTCATATGAATTTAACTGAATGCATCATTTCGTCTTACTGTATACATGTTAAATTTTTTCATAAACTGATCTTCGTAAACCAAATTGAAATGAAATAAATATTAATACATATACACTTGAAAATAAAATAATAATAGAATCTTTCTTGACAAAAATGGAAAACACAAAAATATACTTGAATAATAAAATGATAGACGTCGTGTAATAATATCAGTACAAAAACCCTTAACGGGTTAAAAGTTGTGACGCAGCACTTTCTTTTGGCTTTATGAATTTTAAATATGGGTCTTAAAAGCAATGATATCAAATTTAAGTGACGCTATGTTAATAATTATTTTTTTAAATCATAATTTTCTTTTTAGTTTTATTTATATTCACAGGTGCAATTATTATCTTAATATGAAAAAATATATAAAATTTATTCGCTGATGCTTTTTCATTCACATCTCTCATGAATTCAAGATATGGGTTTTAAAAGAAATGATATCAAAATTTGAGTGACACCTTGGCGTTAATTTAATAGGACTCTTTTAAAATTCAATTTAAATTATTTTTGGTTTGTCTTCTAAAGTATATTTACACATACAAACAATACTTTTAATTTTTCAATACACTTTTAAATATATTACTTTCACTGAGCCTATATTATGTATTGAAATGTATTTATTTCAATAAATTGATTTATCTTCTGTGCCACGCTATCCAAAATCATAAGTAAAATTTATGTAAATGATTATTTTGCGTCATATTATCCACTTGAATACATTTCCCTTTGTTTGGATACTATGACGCAAAATAATCATTTACATAAATTTTACTTATGATTTTGGATAGCGTGGCACAGAAGATAAATCAATTTATTGAAATAAATACATTTCAATATATAATATAGGCTCAGTGAAAGTAATATATTTAAAAGTGTATTGAAAAATTAAAAGTATTGTTTGTATGTGTAAATATACGTTAGAAGACAAACCAAAAATAATTTAAATTGAATTTTAAAAGAGTCCTATTAAATTAACGCCAAGGTGTCACTGAAATTTTGATATCATTTCTTTTAAAACCCATATTTTGAATTCATGAGAGATGTGAATGAAAAAGCATCAGCGAATAAATTTTATATATTTTTTCATATTAAGATAATAATTGCACCTGTGAATATAAATAAAACTAAAAAGAAAATTATGATTTAAAAAAATAATTATTAACATAGCGTCACTTAAATTTGATATCATTGCTTTTAAGACCCATATTTAAAATTCATAAAGCCAAAAGAAAGTGCTGCGTCACAACTTTTAACCCGTTAAGGGTTTTTGTACTGATATCATTACTTTTTTAAGGTTATTGATGAGAATGTCAATTAGTCGAAATTAAGCATAGGGTATAAATTAATCATTAAAATAAAATTTTAAAGAAATGCTAAAAAAGACCCCTTGGACCACAATAAAATATGAGGGTGGTGGCCCAGGGAGAGGAATCCAAGACTCAACTTTTAAATTATACAGCGAGAGAGTAACACAATTAGAAGGATGAAAATGCATGGCAAAACCCGTTTGTTCCACCTTCCTCCGCCAAAGGACGCAACCTTTTCTATACAAACATAGCTGAAAATTTTCGGGCCGTCGATTCCGAGTCAAATGAGCCATACGTCGTCGTGATCGGTCCCATAGAACCCGATAGGAAAGTGCCCCCTGGTGGTGAAACTTGGAACTAAAATCGATATATCCTGTCGATGTCGAGTCGAATGAATCACACTGCATTGTGATGGGACCCATAGAACTCGAGATAGCTGCAAAATCCGTTAGTTCCATCTTCCACCACCAGGGGGCGGACTCTGTTCCATACAAACATAGCTGAAATCTTTGAGGCTGTCGATTTCGAGTCGAATGAGCCATACCTCGTCGTGATGGGGCACATAGAACACAAGATAGGAAAGCACACTCTGGTGGTGAAACTTGTAACTAAAATCGATATATCCTGCCGATGTCGAGTCGAACGAATCAAACTGCATTGTGATGGGACCCATAGAACTCGAGTTAGATGCAAAATCCGTTAGTTCCATATTCCACCACCAGGGAGCGCACTCTGTTCCATACAAACATGGCTGAAATCTTTGAGGCTGTCGATTTCGAGTCGAATGAGCCATACCGCGTCGTGATGGGGCGCATATGACCCGAGATAGGAAAGCGCCCCCTGGTGGTGAAACTTGTAACTAAAATCTATATATCCTGTCGATGTCCAGTTTAATAAATCAAACTGCATTGTGATGGGACCCATAGAACTCGAGTTAGCTGCAAAATCCATTAGTTCCATCTTCCACCACCAGGGGACGCACTCTGTTCTATACAAACATAGCTGAAATCCTTCAGGCTGTCGATTTCGAATCGACTGAGCCATACCTCACCGTAATCGGGCCCATAGAACACGAGATAGGATAGCGCCCCTGGTGGTGAAACTTGGAACTAAAATCGATGTATCCTATCGATGTCGAGCCAAATAAATCAAACTGCATTGTGATGGGACCCATAGAACTCAAGTTAGCTGCAAAATCTGTTAGTTCCATGTTCCACCACCAGGGGGCGCACTCTGTTCTATACAAACAGCTGAAATTTTTGAGGCTGTCGATTTCGAGTTGAGTGAGCCATACCTTGTCATGATCGGGGCCATAGAACCTAAGATGGGAATGCGCCCCCTGGTGGTCAAACTTGAAACAAGTTGAATGAATCAAACCATGTTGTGATGGGACCCATAGAACTTGAGTTAGCTCCAAAATCCATTAATTTCCCCTTCCACTGCCAGGGGCGCTCTCTGTTCTATATGAACATAACTGCCCCTGGTGGTGAAACTAAAATCAGTAAGTTCTATCGATGTCGAGTCGAATGAGCCAAACTGCATCATGATTAGGAATGCACAACCTGTGGCCCGTGATGGATAACTGGTGGCCCGCAGAGACCATACATGCCAACCTATCCAAAAATTTCGAATTTCCTTAATAATTCGTGAGAGAAATTTGCAAATTTTGTCCATAAATCGTAGGAAAATATGAATTTCATCGATCAGGCGCATAAAATCATGAATTGCATCGACTGGATGCGAATTTTGTCAAATGGGCATGGAAAAATCACAAATTTCGCCATTTTGTCGCTAGAAAAAAAAACGCAAATTTCAATAATCGGTCAACAGAAACCAGAGATGCCAAAATCAGTAATTCCGGAGTTGCAAATTTCGTCAATCACTCAAAAAAAAAAAAAAATCTTGAATTTTGTAAATCAATTGAAAAAACCTGCGAATTTTGTCGATAAGGCACTTAAAATCGTGAATTTCATGGATCGAGCAGCGAATTTCCTCGAATGGCGTGGAAAGATCGAGAATTTCAACGAACAGTTGCAGGAAAAATTTGCAAATTGTCCATAGATCATAGGAAAACATTATGAATTTTGTCTATCGGTTCTGCAAAATTATGAATTTTGTCGATAGGCATGGAAAATCGCAAATTTCGACAACTGGGCTTGGAAAAATCAAGAATTCCATCGAATGTTTGTGAAAAAATTGTAAATTTCAACGAACGGTAAAAAAAAAAAAATAATTTGCGAATTTCGCCATTGTCTAGAGAAGAAAAATTGTGAATTTCATTAATTGGCCGATGGAAAGCATATCAGTTGAAAATCATGAATTTTGTCAATCAGGCACAGTAAAAACATGAATTTTGTGGATCGGGAGAAGGGAAATCATAAATTTTGTTGAACACATGCATAAAAATCATGAATTTTGTTTATCAGGCATGTAAAAATCATTAATTTCGTCAAACGGATGCATAAAAATCAAGAAAGTCATCAATTGGGTGCGTAAAAATCTTGAATTTCATCGATCAGGCGTGTAAAAAATCATGAATTTCATCGATAAAGTGCATAAAAATATAGGACAAAATTGCCATTCGCCAATCGGCGAGTAATACTGAAAATTTGCCGACTGACTTTACTGCCACCACTGGTCAAACTTAATAGTTCCAATTGCGATGATTCAATGGAAAAAGATTTTTTCCCCACTGTCGCTCGACAAATTTCAAAACCATTTGGCGAATTTCACGATTTTTTCAAAGAAATTATTTGACGGATTGTGATTTTTTTTCTTCTCGAAGCCATTCGACGATATTCGAAATTTTTTTCCCCTGAAACCAGTTGATAAATTTTGTGATTTTTCCACTATCAATGAATTTTGTGATTTTTCTGCTATCGATTGATGAATTTCGTGATTTATCGACTATCGATTAATGAATTTCACGACTTTTTCCATAAACGAACAAATTGTGCACTTTTTTCCCACTGCCATTCGACGAATTTTGCAATTCTGTTCCGCGATTGTTAGACAAATTTCACTATTTTTCTCCCGAGATCATTTGACGAATTTTGTGATTTTTAATTTTACTGACTGATTGATTTATATTTAATAATAAAAGTTAAAATGTTTTGATTTAAAAACAAGATGGCTAACTGAGGGTGAATCCCAAAACTTAGCCGCATCATCAATGAGTTAGCTAATCAAGCATTTAGCTCTTACAGTTTGTTTAAAAGGTGCACACAAAAGCAAAAAATATGATTTTTTTTAATCCTTACCATCACTGTTGAAATCCTGAACCAATTAGAATCTAATTGTGACAGTGTATTTATCTTGCAAATATCATTGAGGAGTTTTTTATACAGGGACACGCAAAATCAAAACATCATCATGATAACATTCAAATTACTAAGCCAATTCAAACCTAATTATGCCAAAGTATCAATCGATGAATTCATTAATCAAATATGTTGGGCAAAATCCTAGAACAAGCAAAACATCCGATTTGGCTATTTTTTTTACGCACGTCAACCAAAAAAACGGCAACTTCCAAATTCTACCCAATCAGAACGCATGCTTTTTAAGCTTAAGCAAGCAGATACTTACACACTGCTTACGGCAAGCTTTTTCACAAAATAAACAAATTTTATTTCGTTTTACAATTATTTACAAAGTTTCAGCAAGTTTTTCTTCACGATTTTTCTATTTTTACAAACTTTTAGCAATATTTCGTCTGGATATTTCAATTTTTACATACAAGCATTTAGCAATTTTTTCCTCCAGATTTTTCTATTTTTAATAATTTTTAGCTATTTTTTCCTCCTTGCTAAAACTTTGTAAATTGTCATAAAACGGAATAAAATCAATGTTTACTTCGTGAAAAAATTTTCATAGAAACTGTGTAAGTAGTGAATTCTCTGCTACAAAGAACACAGGTTATGATTGGGGAGAATCTAGAGAATTCTGATTTTTCAAATGCACGAAACTCATTCAAGCACCAGTTAGTAACATGTATATGTACTCTTTGCGTACATTAACAGAAAAAAAAATCCTGGATGCATGAAACTCCCTGTGCAGCAATCTCTAGAATGCATGAAATTCATCCAAACAGCGGTTAATAATTGATATATATATATATATATATATATATGTGTGAGTACGCTTCGCGTACATTAACTGAAAAAAAAAATCCTGGATGCACAAAACTTGCATTTCTCTGACTTCGGTTTTTCGAAATAGATAAAATGCTTCAGGGATTCAATCCAGCATCGCTGAAATGTTACATAATCACAGAAGATCACTAATTATAATTAAAATATAGATAAAATGCTGAAGTGATTACAAATTAATCACTGAAGCATTTTATCTATACTTCAAAACATATTTGTTTTGTTTCTCATTTCCAAAATAATTTTCATTCATATGTACTTATTATAAGCATGTTATTTAATTTTACTGACTGATTGATTTATATTTAATAATAAAAGTTAAAATGTTTTGATTTAAAAACAAGATGGCTAACTGAGGGTGAATCCCTAAACTTAGCCGCATCATCAATGAGTTAGCTAATCAAGCATTTAGCTCTTACAGTTTGTTTAAAAGGTACACACAAAAGCAAAAAATATGAATTTTTTTTTAATCCTTACCATCACTGTTGAAATGCTGAACCAATTTGAATCTAATTGTGACAGTGTATTTATCTTGCAAATATCATTGAGGAGTTTTTTATACAGGGACATGCAAAATCAAAACGTCATCATGATAAGATTCAAATTACTAAGCCAATTAAAACCTAATTAAGCCAAAGTATCAATCGATGAATTCATTAATCAAATATATTGGGCAAAATCCTAGAACAAGCAAAACATCCGATTTGGCTATTTTTTTTACGCACGTCAACCAAAAAATCGGCAACCTCCAAATTCTACCCAATCAGAACGAATGCTTTTTAAGCTTAAGCAAGCAGATACTTACACACTGCTTACGGCAAGCTTTATTATACAATTTTAACATAAATTTTATTTCGTTTTACAATTATTTACAAAGTTTCAGCAAGTTTTTCTTCACGATTTTCTATTTTTACAAACTTTTAGCAATATTTCGTCTGGATATTTCAATTTTTACATACAAACATTTAGCAATTTTTTCCTCCAGATTTTTCTATTTTTAATAATTTTTAGCTATTTTTTCCTCCTTGCTAAAACTTTGTAAATTGTCACAAAACGGAATAAAATCAATGTTTACTTCGTGAAAAAATTTTCATAGAAACTGTGTAAGTAGTGAATTCTCTGCTACAAAGAACACAGGTTACGATTGGGGAGAATCTAGAGATTTCTGATTTTTCAAAAGCACGAAACTCATTCAAGCACCAGTTAGTAACATATATATGTACACTTTGTGTACATAACAGAAAAAAAAATCCTGGATGCATGAAACTCCCTGTGCAGCAATCTGTAGAATGCATGAAATTCATTCAAACAGCAGTTAATAATTTATATATATATATGTATATATGTGTATGCTTCGCGTACATTAACTGAAAAAAAAAAATCCTGGATGCACAAAAATTGCTATATTCCGCACTCCCTAGAATGCATGAAATCCATTCAAGCTTCGGTCAGTAATGTTCGCACAAAAATCGGTTTACAGCAATCTCTAAAGTGCTTAAAATACATCTTATCATATAAAATCAACAAAAATGCACTTACCGTTATTTCTCATCCTTCGTTTTTTTTTAATATTTCACAGGATTTATCCTTTATGACATAAAACACATTTCATAAACATAATTCAACAAATCTGACACACAACAAACCAACCCACAGACAATAGAACTCTATTATAGAATATTCTAATCTGTCAACCAACCAATCAAATCTAATTCCCTCAAAAACCAGCTCAATTTTCAGAACCATGCATTCTGCTCATGCTAGAACCAAGCACAGAAGGCGTGGAAAAAACGTAAGAAATAAACCGGTAACAAGAAAACTCATTTATCGCTTCGCTAAATTCGATGACGCCAAGCGTCTCGCTTGTTCTAGGATTTAACCTATTTTTCTTAATTATCTGTCTTAGTTTGTGAATAAATTTTTGTAATGTCAGTTGAAACTGATCTCTCGTACATAACGATGCATCACATTTTTTTAATGTTTTTTTTTTCTACACCATGATGTTGCTATTTAACAACATTATTTTAATTTTAAAAAGAAAACAAACAACTAATAAATCAGTAAATATGAACGTTTTGCACTCCTGAACCCCCCCCCCCCCCCACCCAAAAAAAAAAAAAAAAAAAAAAAAAAAAAAAATATATATATATATATATATATATATATATATATATATATATATATATTGTTTTAATTTCAGGGTAACTGAAGAAAAAAAAAATCCTTCTATAGCGTTTCTATTTTTCCATGCGCTGTGAAGATTTTTTAACGGGTTCAAAAACAAATTTCACAAATACTTCTAACTTAATTAACAAGTATTTCAAAAATATATTTTTAATTCCATGTTGTTTATGTATGAAGAAAGAAACAAAAGTTTGGTAAACTTCTATCTCTGTTTAAATAGTCTATTTCAAGAATAAAAACATTCGGTAGAATGCATAGCTTTGACAATACATAAACAAAAATGAAGAATACAGTACCCTTTTTTTTTTTTTTTTTCAATTTCTTATATTTGGTGCAAGATACTACTGAATACTTTGCTACAAGATTTGTTTAAAGATATTACCCTCTCTCATGATTTTTAGGTTTCCAATGCCACGTCTACCATTGCCCCGAGATCTGACGACTGATTTCGTGATTTATTAAGTAAAATCTATATTTAACATTTGAAAATAAACTTTCACTAGAAAAAAAAAAACAAAAAAAACAATGGTAGAACTTTGCATTTCTCTGACTTAGGAAAATAAATATTAGAAGATAAATACATATTTCTTTATTATCTGTTTTTAAAATGCAAATTTAAGAAATGAAATTGAAAAAAAAAAGGTACTGTATTCTTCATTTGTTTATATAGCTGATCAAATATACGCATTTCACGGAATGTTTGGATTCTTATACTATGAAACAGAAGCTTACAAACGTGTTTTTTATCGTACATAAACAACATGGAATTAAAAATATATTCATGAAGTATTTGTTAATAGAAGTTAGAAGTATTTGTGAAATTTGATTTTCAACACTTCAAAAAATGTTCATAGCAGCGAATCGCATCGCACACGAAGAAAACAAACTGATGATTGATTCATTTTGAATGATTCCTTGTTACGCAAATTAATTGATAAAAAAAAAATCTTAATCTTTTTTTTCCTTTAAAAAATCACAAATTAAATATAAATAACAATTAAATTGTATATGTATAATTATAAAATATTTCAATATTTTAATCAAGGAATCTAAATATTTTTCGACTTAATGAAGATTTTGATATAAGAAATTCTTTATTATAACAAAAAAGAAAAATATACAAACAATAATTTAATTTAATACATATATATTACATATTAAAAATTGCATTAAAAACTGTTTTCGTATAAAAAAAAAAAAAAAATCTAAATAGTTCTTCAGCCAGATATGATTGCGAAATCGCCTTTAACTATAACCGTGATACCCATGAATATCCTGACCGCGCAGGAATAAAAAAGGGTGAAAAGGCCGAAAATCTTTAATGTTAGTCTACCAGAAAAAGCATAAGAAAAGAGTCCGATTTTGAAGCTGGATTATATAAAAAACAAGAGTTTTCCTACGTTAGCTCAAAATCTTACTCTCTTCATCTAAAAGCGATTAATATAATATATTAATTTTAAAAAAATCGTTCGATCCATTTTCGAGATAACACCTCTGTGCCCATTACACCATTACATTTTCCATTTTCGCTTAAAAATTGGTTTCCAGATCTCAAAATCTACTGCATGTAGAAATCTATAAATTTCAGGATAGAGTTAGGCCATAGATATAAGACTAATGTGAAAAAATCGAAACGGTATGCCTCATATTTACCGAGATATTAAATGTCGGCGTTTCGATTTTCCTTTGATGTCCTGCTAGCTGTATATATGAGAGTGACGGAATCTTCGGTTTTGGGCTTACGGTTTTCGGTTTTTCGCTGCGTCACTCAAGAGACTACCGTCTCTTATGATAAGACAAAAATATAGAAAATATGTACAGTATAAGAATAAAAAAAAAGCGTTGAATTTCATTTTTTACGTGGTTGACCACGGTTTCATCATATCAACTGCAGTGGATGTTGTGTTTGGACCCTCATGGTGTCCAACCTTTTCTACCTCATATCTGTCATTACTGTTAACAGCTTTGACTTTATAGGGACCAAAATATTTGATTCGAAGTTTCAGGCCTGGTCCGAATTGAGTACGCTTAATTGCGACTAAGTCACCAACCTGATATACTTTGGGCGGTTTTCTGCGTTTGTCGTAAAATCGATTGACAGCACTAAACACCACATTAACATCGTTACAAGATGTTTCTTCTGCATCATCTTTTTTTTTCTTTTTTTTTTTGTATTCGTCTTTTCTTTTCTTTTTTTTTCTTTTACGTCTTATCTACTTATTCGTCTTACATCTCTCTTTTTTGTTCTTAGGCTTCTTTCTTCTTTCATCACAATTCATATTCACAACTAGATAAAGTTTCGTCATTTCTTCGGAATGAAACATCATCTTCAGAATCAAGGGGTTTGTCTGGATCGATACCATACTTGTCAAAATCGGTAAAATTGTCATCTACGGAAATTTCGGTGTCATCTTCAGAATTTACATCAAATTTACTTCTACTTTTTTTCAGGAGAGAGTTTCTATCACCAGGCTTCTCTTTATAAAATTTTAGTTTCCATTTGTTAACTACAAAATCTTCAAAAGAATTTTTGTCTGATTCATCTTCAAAGTCATCTGATGGTTTATAGACAGCTTTAATTTTAGAAATATTAGTAATCAATTTCTTATTACTTGACATTTTCTTAATTTTTCTCAAATGCTCTTCATTTTTTACTTCTAAATTTGTTTTGTTTTCATTTTTGGAGAAACATGCCATTTTTTCTTTATTTTCGAAATCTGCGTAATCTGAATCATTCTTGAGGTTTTTAGAATTGTTACTTCGCTTAATTTGTTTCTTAAGTGTAATAAATTCTTGCATCAAATTTTCGAATTCTTCATGGGAATTATCTAACTCTCTTTGAATTCTTCTTTTGGAATCTTTTATTTTGGAACAGTCGTCTTCAGATTCTTCCAACTGCTTTTCTAATTGTTTAGAACGATGTTTGGCTTTCTCTAAACGTACTTTATATCCTTCAGAACATTTTCTTTCTTCATCTAATTGGGATTTTATATCGTGAAGGCGCCTCTCTAATTTTCTGTGTGATCTGGCGATCTCTTGCCTTTCTGCTACTTCTTGTTCTAATTTAATTTCCATCTCACACAATTGAGATTCTAAGGATGTTATCGTAATTCTTGTTTTTGCTTTTTCCGACAAAAATGCTTCTTTTAATTCAAGTACTTCTGTTTCTAACATTTTATAGTTTATTTCGGCTTCTTTAACCTGGGCAATCAAATTTTGATTTTCTGAGCGTAATTCTTGAATTTCTGTGATAGGATAGTTAAATGGCAAATTTTTGTTCTTGTTTTGAATTCGCGAGGAACTATTTTGGAGTGTGGCAGAATAAGGGTTAAATTTAGAAGTTACCATTACATCACTTGAATTAATAACATGAACCAAAGAATTGTTAGAATCATTTTCATATTTATTTATTTTTACAACATTGCCAGAAATAATTAGAATACCTTGATTAATTACGTCAGTACCAATAATCATATCAAAATCAATGGAATTATCTTCAATCACAAAAACAGAGGTTTGAAATTTAGAATAATCGATTTCGATTTCTGCTTGAAAAGAACCAAATGGGATGTATGAATTTTTACCAAATCCAGTTAAACGCATATCTGTTGCTTCTAATTTTACAAAATCTTTAATTTTATTATAATTATTTCTTTTCAAAATTGTGCGTTGGCTACCAGTATCAATTAACGAAAGTAAATTTAATGAATATTGCTTAACATCTTTAAGAATTAAATTTTGAGAACTCGTTACAACATTCACTTGAGAACAATCATTCGAATTTTTTACATCTTTTGTTTTATCACACTGAAATGATTTGTGACCATACACATTGCAAGAAAAACAGAGGGGACCTTTATCTTTATTTCTACAGTCTATACTCACGTGATTTTTTTTGCCACAATTGTAACAGAACTTAACAGTACGATTTTTGGAATTCTGGGAATTAAATGATGACTCAGCATTATCAGGTTTAACTTTAAATTTAGGAACAAATTGTTCATTGTGTTTCGGTTTTTCATCTTGAAAATGGCGCTTATTCTTGAGAAAATCATTTCGGATTTTATCGTAAATTTTTAACTTTTGTTTAAATTCTATGATAGTTTTACATTCATAAAGGATAGATTTCTGAAAAACAGAACCAGGGATACCTTTAATTATGTATTGCATAAGAGCAGAATCTTCTATATTACCGCGTGAACCCAATTACTTCATGATTAGAAAATATTCATCCAATGACTCATTTTCATTTAATTTTCGCGCATTTAAAATTTCATGTAACTCAGCAGAATTATATAATTCCCCAAATTCGGCAAGAAGCAACTCTTTCAACTTATTCCATGAATTTATGTGACTCTCTGTTTGAACTAATAATAGCGCTTTACCTCTTAAAGATCTTTTGGCGAATAAAAATTTATGCAGTTCAGACAAATTAAAAATATTAGCTACATCTTCAAAATCGGTTAACCATTTATGAATACTTTGAAAAGAACTGCCGTCGAACGGCGCAAGAACAGTTTCGATATCATGAAAATTTACAGTAGTACTTGGTAACACATTTTGAACTGGAAAATGCTTGTTAGTAGAATGAGAAAATTCTTCGTGAGTGCTTAAAACACTCGAAACCGGTACATTACTTTGATTATTTTCAACATTATCAGGATTTAACTCAAAGTCAGATTCTACGTCACTTTCATTTTGTAAGATATTAGCTTGTAGTAATGTTAAGTCTGAAAGATACGTAATTAAACGTGTAGCAATCTCAACTAAATTTCCCTCGCTATCAACACAGAGTAGATTGCATAAAGTAATTAAATCATTCAAAGAAAATTCGGCTTTAATTTTATCGACTTTCTTTTTAAACTCATCCGAATCTGTGACAAGATCAAAACCGGTAAATTCCCGTATTCTTTTCCTATTCGAACGATTTCCGTCATTATCATATAAAATTCGATGGAAAAGTTTAATCTTATTTGTTTTTTCATTCTTTAAAACAGTTTCCAGTTCAGCTATCTCCACTAGTTTCATGATTAATTTTGAAATATACAAAAGAAAGAGAAGAAAAAAAAATGATCTCACCGCAAAATATATCCGTTAGATAGAATGAAGAAAAATAATTCTCCGTCGTCACGTCATATAAGAACAAAGGCTGCTTCAGTCTCTCTTTATTTTTTCTTTTCCTTTATCGTAGAACTTCTGCGTCGTCATTTTAGCACTGTAAATTATCTGGCTTTCGTCATCTTGAATGCTGGTTTAGGAAAACATTCTTCTAGAATTCCAAGTGGCGTCGCATTTGTCTAGGGGTTTTTATTCCGTTTACTCAGAATTCAACCGGCGAGCTCCCCATGTAAATATGAAGAGTTATTGAATAAAGGTGATTACTTTCAATAAAAGAAGACACTTTAAATTAATTAAGATGTTATATTAAACTATTTACACTACTATGTACAAAAAATATAATAATAAGCTCTAATAGTCGTTCCAATACATCTTCTCTATTACACTTCTGTTATACTTCGTTTAGCTACAGTCACTACGTATTGTTCCTTCCGAATCCACTCGTCTTCTGATTCTGGCGGGAAGTTTTTCCGCTGAAGCCTTGGTGGCGCTGTCGTCTGTTCTTATCAAAAGAAGGCGGCGCTCTTGTCCACCGCGCTAGAACTCTGCTTGGATGTACTGTTGCCATTCTGACATATATATATATTTATTTTTTAACAAATTGTTTCTGTTTCAGGTACAATCGAGAAGATGTAGTATCGAGAGGATCAGATATAATCATAAGCAGCATAATGAAGGAATGACGACTCAAAAATAAGGAACATGTACTTCAACACTGTAGCATAACTAGTTTTGAGAGATTAATTTTGTTTTAAAATATTAAGCAAACCGTATTATTATATGCTTGTTTTGAAAATAAGTAATTTGTTTTTTGCTATTCATTAAAAGTTTGCGTAAGTACATGAAAACATGAAATTGCCTATGATTAATTTCAGTAATAAATTTCGATATTACATTTGGAAATTATTTTTACTATATCTAAATATTTCAAATTGTTTTTGTTTCAGGTACAATCGAGAGGATATAGTACAGAGAGGATCAGATATAATCATAAGCAGCATAATGAAGGAATGACGACTCAAAAATAAGGAACATGTACTTCAACACTGTAGCAAAACTAGTTTTCAGAGATTAATTTTGTTTTACAATATTAAACAAACCGTATTATTAGATGCTTGTTTTGAAAATAAGTAATTTTTTTTGCAATTCATTAAAACTTTGCGTAAGTACATGAAAACATGAAATTGCCGATGATTATTTTTAGTAATAAATTTCGATACTACATTTGGAAAATTTTTTCACTACATATATTTTTATTTTTAACAAATTGTTTTTGTTTCTGGTATAATCGAGAGGATATACCGTAATTTCCGGCGTATAATCCGCAGCTCAAAGAGTCGTTTTTCGACCCAGAAATTTTATTCAATAATTGTAGTTAAATATTTACAGCGATCTTTTAAGTTACATTTTATAAAATAATATTTCTGGGTCAAAAAACGACTCTTTGAGCTGCGGATTATACGCCGGAAATTACGGTAGTATCGAGAGGATCAGATATAATCATAAGCAGCATAATGAATGATTGGCGACTCAAAAATAAGGAATCTGTACTGCGACACTGTGGTTAATTTTGTTGTACAATATTAAAACTTTTGTTGTTTTTTTTAGAATCTAAGAGATATTTTTTTATTTCTATAAAAGATAAATAAATAAATGCAAAAAGAAAAAGATAATTTTAATTAATTGCAAGTTTCCTAATGCATCACCAAACTTCAGTCAATTTTCGTCGTGTTGTATATTTGTGGCTCCTTTAAGTAATAGTCAGTAGCGAAATGTTTTAAATATGCATTAGATATTTTTCATTATTATAAATAAACGCTTTATACAACCAAATATACCAAAAGTTAGTGCTACAATGAAAGAATGGTTCAAATGTATTAAATCAAATGATAAATAATACCGTAATTTCCGGCGTATAATCCGCAGCTCAAAGAGTCGTTTTTCGACCCAGAAATTTTATTCAATAATTGTAGTTAAATATTTACAGCGATCTTTTAAGTTACATTTTATAAAATAATATTTCTGGGTCGAAAAACGACTCTTTGAGCTGCGGATTATACGCCGGAAATTACGGTACTGTTTTTTTTTTCTTCAGAAAATGGAACTTCTATTGTTTAAAATTTATCTAGTAAGCATTTTGCATATATAAGAGTGCATTAACAAGCATTTTGAAGACTGTAATGACCGATAAAAACCTGCCGAAGTTTAAAATATTAACTTTTTGTTGGCTTTAAGAAAGATGAAATTTTTAAAATGTTCTATTTAAAAATGCTGTACATTATTTCCAAACTTAAGGTTGAATTCATTCACTCAACTTAAGAATCATGTTTGTTTTTGATACCTTAACGATTACTTCTAACTGTATTATCGGTTGCTTATTTTGAAATTATATACCTTATATAGTTATGTATTCTGAAATGTATATTACATTTTCTTCTAATGTAAACATTTAACTCAGTGTCTGGAGTGCGCTTTTTCCATACACATGAGCAATTTTTACAGGCAACGCCAATAACGGAATGCACAATTTGCATGCCAGACACAAAATATGAGTAGAAAAGTTTTCACTGTTGTCATGACGCAAAATACGTGTCTATATATTTTACATTCCGAATACCTTGTACCCGGTAAAAAATTTGCAGCACACTGCCTAGTCCTTTGACCAATTTCATAGATAACTGTTACTTAACCATGATTTTAATCAATCCTGACCAATCATAACGCTTCATAACATGGTCAAGTAACCGTTATTTAAAAAAAGAAAAAAGAGGAATGATTGGACAGTTTGTTGCAGATATTTAATAATGTAAGTGAAGTATTGATATTATGATTTTTATGTATGTGTGTGTGTGTTTAAACCATTTTCAAACCATTTTGAGACCAATTCTCTAGGGAGAGTAACCAAGGAAATGTCATAGAATATACGTGATATACTCAGTTTCAAAATGGGAGACCCGTGTTCGAATCCAAACGATTTTATTGCGTCAAAAATTTATAAAAAAATAATTTTTCTACATTTTTTTTCTGAACAAACACTTGTATTTGAAAAATCAAGCAGAGTCACTCCATATTTAGTCTTTAGAAAACAATTGCATTATTATGTTGTCTCTAATGCAATAGAGCCGAGCCCCACCAGTGGCTGAGAGGTTCTGCTCTCGAAGCTGGTAGACGGGAGGTGCTGGGTTCGATCCCAATCGCGCCCGTCGGCCTAATCGTTCGGAGTTTTCGTGGTTTTCTTCGAGCCGTGGATTTATCCATGCGTAAATACGGGTTAGGTTCCCTTAGAAAGACCCCCACGAAGGGCACTCCTCCCGGGCCTATATCCCAAGTGTAGATAATTGGCCGTCAATACTCAACCAGCAATAGAGCCGATTTTTATAATTGCTTATTTATATGAATAAAGTGTTTAAAATTTTATTTTACATAGCTTATTCTGCAATTTTGGAATTTTAATAACAAATTAATTTGAAGAAAAAAATCATAAAAAGTTGAAACGATAAAAAAATATATTCAAAATCGAATCTACGTTTCCATGATTGTATGCCTCGTACCGGAAAAATATGTGGTGGTAAAAATGTTTTTGTTAAATAGGAAGCATATCTTCAATTTTCTAAAATAATCATAAATGAGTGAAATTAGATAGAAATATCTCATTAATATTTATTCGCAATCATCTTATCTTTCTTTAGAGTGATTTGCCAAATTAAATATATATATATATACACTACCGGTCCTATAATGTAAACTTGAGCGATGGTTAGTTATTTGACAAAATTTATACTCTGATGGCATCAGAAAAGTGATTATTTGACTTTATCTAGCTAGTCTCTCTTGCATATTATATCATTTAATATTGAACAATTCAAATGATTATATTAATGTAATATTTATTAAACTAATAATTTGTAATTATTGGTCCATTACAATGTTATATATAATTATCGAGGATAACATTCAAATATATCTGAAGAACTACATGGTCGTTAAAAAATACATGTTGAGTTACATACCAAAATTCCGCAACGACTAAGCAAATAAACGGTAGTGAAAAATGAAAAAAGGATTTTTTTTTCAAATATACATATATATGTATATTAAGGGGTCATACTACCCATAAATCACCAAACATTTGGATTTTTCAGGAAAAAAATACATATGAAAATGTAGTTATTTGAGTATAATTTAAAACAAACCACATTCTATAATTTATGAGTTATAATTTTTTTCTTATATATATTCCATAGATATATATATTTAAAAAAAGATTTTTAGACAGTAAAATAGTGGTGTAATTAAGAATTAGTTCAGGTGTCATAATTGTGAATCATTATCGTTGATTGTCAGCCAGTCTTACACAATTACATAATTTGTTCATCACAGAAAGATATGCTTATATGCATTTCACAAGTCTTAAATAATAAATCTATAGAGGACGAATAAAATATTTCAAATATTTATCAAATTTAGGTATATAAACAAACAGGGTGTCCCAAAAGTCCTTGACACATTTAAAAATTCAATACAAATTTACGCATATGGCGTACGAGATTGAGGTTTGGACGAAAATGCTTCTTATAATCGAAAATTTTATTTAAAAAAATGAAAAAAAAATAGTTTCAAAAACTTCTCATAGATGGCGGTACTTCTGCAAAGCTACCGAAAATGTAGAATGCCGTTATACAAAACAGTGGCGAAAGACGTACAGAGTCGTATGCACAGTTTTTGTCGAAACGATGGCAACCCACTTTCCAGAACTTAACAATACTCACCTTCAAGAGGTCGATTAGACGAGTGAGATGTCAACAAGCATTAGTTTGATGATAATAGAATTCTCGGCAAGTTGCTTGGCGATTCGTTCTTTTTCCATAATCGTATCGATCAATTGTTTTTTGTCAGTATGTCTCTATTATCGTTTAGAGGTATCCTATATATCTTGTGGAGTTTCCTATTATCGCCAAACTAATGTTGGTTCGCTTGTCTCACTTGTCTAACAGAATTCATGAAGACGAATATTTTGAAGTTCTGGAATGTGGGTCGCCATAGTTTCGAGAAAAACTGTGCATACGCTCTGTACATCTTTAGCCACTGTTATCTATAAAGGTATTAATTATCTATAAAGGTATCTAAAAGGTTAAATCTTGGCGAATTTGGTATTATCGCCAAACTAATGTTTGTTCACTTGTCTCACTTGTCAAACAGAATTCATGAAGACGAATACTTTGAAGTTCTGGAATGTGGCTTGCCATAGTTTCGAGAAAAACTGTGCATACGCCCTGTACATCTTTAGCCACTGTTATCTATAAAGGTATTAATTATCTATAAAGGTATCTAAAAGGTTAAATCTTGTCAAGTTTGGTATTATCGCCAAACTAATGTTTGTTCACTTGTCTCACTTGTCTAACAGAATTCATGAAGACGAATACTTTGAAGTTCTGGAATGTGGCTTGCCATAGTTTCGAGAAAAACTCTGCATACGCTCTGTACATCTTTAGCCACTGTTATCTATAAAGGTATTAACTATCTATAAAGGTATCTAAAAGGTATAAATCTTGTCAAATCAACTCTTTTGTAGGTTTTCTGATATAACTCCATCTATGAGAAAATTTTGGAATTTTCTTTATTTTTTAAAGAAAATTTTCGATCATAAGAAACATTTTCGTCCAAACCGTACTCTCGTACGCCAAATGCTTAAACTGTTATTGAATTTTAAAATGTGTCAGGTACTTTTGAGATATCCTGTAAAATAAATGCAGAAAATAGAAACTAACGTTAAACCAATATAAATTTATTATGATCCCTTTTATATATAATATTTTATAAAGAGATTTTGTTATCGATGATAACATGCAAATATCTGAAGAGCTGTATGATCATAAAAAAAAAAAAATACATGTTCAGTTACATACCAAGTACTGCAACGAATAAATCAAATAAACAGTAGTTAAACATGAAAAAATACTTGTTACAAATATCTATATATATAATACATATGTATTTAACCCAAATTATATTTATAGCCCCAAAAAATAGCGTAATTAAAAATTAGTTCGGGTGTAATTATTGTATATCATTATCGTTGATTACCAGTCAGTGTTACACAGCTGCATACTTTATTCATTATAGAAAGATATGCTAATTTGTATTTCACATGACTTAAATAGTAAATATATCGAGGAGTAATAAAACATTTTAAATTCTTTTGCTAATTTAGATATTTAAATATAAAATAAATACAGTAAATAACGTTAAAGCAATATAAATGTATTACAATCTCTTTATGCATAATATTTTATATAGAGATTTTGTTGTCGATGAGCTCATAAACAATAATGAGAAACACATTAACTCTTTATTACGTGATTATGTCTTTTATATTAGCGGTATTTCAAGATCATAAAAATATTTACTGCCACTATGATTTGCAGTTATTGTCTGTAGTAAGTTTTTCTTTGGTTGTTCTCATTTGATATTTTTTTGTTGCATTTTAACTGTCTTGTAAAATAAGAAAGAGTTATAGTTTATATCGTTTTTGAATTACTACAATAAAATCATACTATTTTACGAATTGTCTTAGAATTTAAGTATTTAAAATATTACTTGCATAAATACCAGAAACATACAGGGTGTTTCATGAAGGGCCCCTAACTTTGAAAATAAATAACTGGGAAACGGTGATAGATAGAAGCATGAAACCATTTGTATGTTTATAAAAAAAAACCTGTAAGAATATGATACAGTCGTGGAAAAAAAAACTGAACACCCCCCACTAACTCTGCAACAAATTATAGTAGAAGGAAATGACTGGTACCAAACGATTGGAAATAAAGTCTACTTTTAAATGATGTATATAAAATTTGCTTAGGGGGCCATCTACATATAAAAACGCACCCAAACTTTGTTTTTTTCAATAGCAAGACTCAAATTTGACAACATATTTGAAATCTGCAGTTCAAACTATGCCTAGATACCAAATTTCATTAAATTCCTACGATTAGTTTCTGAGAAATTAATTACTTTATAATGAGCATATTTAAGGGGCTGTATCCAAATTGAAGTTCGGTTCTCGATTGTTGAAATGCTGCAGAATGTCACTTCTTTTAATGTATTATGTTTTACCGATATGACCCTTTTACTCACTTAATAAGTTTCGGTTATTGTTATATGCGGTAAAATAATGTTTACAACTGTTGAATTATCCGATTTTAACCACTTGGGGACAAGTGACACGTATACGTGACGCATAAGAGGCTCAGAATCCTCGATTTTTCCCACCAGTTATTTTTTATTGTAAGCTTTGCCTTACTATATCTTAGCATTTCCACGATTCAATCAGACGAAAATTTCTGTTTTAAAAAACCGGTGGTAAATTATTAAAAATTCTGTAATAGACGCACTTCACGAAGGGGTTAAAAAACCATAAGATTATTTGTAATTAAAATAGTTTTAGAATATGTAAATGTTATTGGAATTTTACAGGTGCTTTTATAATGCTGTTTCTCAGATTTTGCATCTATTTAACTCGCCTTTTTTTTAGTTTATTGTCAGAAACGTGAATAATAGTGACAAATACAAAATGTAGAATTTAAAAAAATAGTATAAAGCAGCGTAAGGAATCAAAGTAAAAAAAAAAAAAAAAAAAAAAAAAAAACGCAGATAAATTGTTTTTTAGTCTGAAAATAAATCCAGACATTGCTTTTTTTTTAGTAGCGAGGAGGGGGGGGCGGGGGTGTCGCAGGATTTATATTCCGATTTATTTGAAGACATAAAACTAAATCTATGTTATAAAGACATCTGAATAACTTTACATTCGTTATTCTCCTTCGGAATAGGGTTAATAATTCTATGATTAAACCTATTCTGGTAGTTCATTTGAAATTTTACAATTAACTCATTAATGCCTCTTGGCAAGAAAACTTACCGTTTGCCATTTATTATTATTATTATTATTATTATTAGATTTTTTTGCACACTGCTAGCGATTGGGAAATAATCTTGCCTATCAGAAAACCATAAAAATAACTTGTATTTTTTTTCAATTAGCCTGTTTAATCGAATAGATCTAAATACGAAAGTTATAGAAGAAAAAGTTTAATTATTTTAAGTTGGTTATTAAGGGAATAAAAACTGAACATCCATACATATTTGTAAAGATTACAATTTTTGATTGATATACAAAAGTTAATAAAAGTTTAAATTAGCATTTTTAAGTAACAAATACTTTCGCGTTAATACTTTATCTAACAACCATTTAGTGTAATATTGCAAACAATTTAACAAGATTTGAGAAAATCTTGTTTTAATCCCAGCCTATGAGTATAATATTTTCTCAAACAGGGATGAGCGCGCTCCGACCCGAATATCGATTCTTACCACTAAATTTTAATAGTATTCTCCAACGTAAAGAATTTCAGAAATTTTGTTCTTGAATAAGGTAACAAATACTATTAAAATTTAGTGGTGTCAATTGGGATTTCGAGTCGGAGCGCTCCCATCCCTGTTCAAACTATGCTTTAATGCACATCATAGACGGCCCCTTAAAGCAGCATCTTGCCGTTTTTTAAGCGTAATTTGAAAACTACTTGGTAGAAAAATTTAAAATTTTGAATACACATAAAGCAGGACATAATAAATATAAATCCATCAAAAAAATTGTAGGTTGCAATTCATAATTTTTTCGGATATTAATTTCATAATTCATAATTCATATTATAAAATTATAAAAATTACAAATTTGACATATTTATGTTTGGGCTTTTTAGTATTATAACCAAAAAAAAATTAACACATTAGAATTATAATCTCAGGGGATATTAATAAAAATATGAAAATGTAATTTAACATTAGAGGCTCTAAAATTTGAATGTTTATAACTCGAAAACTTATCATCCAAATGACTTAAAATTTTGTATCTAGGCATAGTTTGAACCGAAGATTTAAAATATCATGTCAAAAGTGGGTGTTGCCATTGAAAAAAATAAATTTTAGGCTTGTTTTAATATGTAGATGGCCCCTTAGGCAAATTTTAGATATATAATTTAAAAGTAGACTTTATTTCCAATCGTTTGGTACCAGTCACTTCCTTCTACTACAATTTGTTGCAGAGTTAGTGGGGGGGGGTGCAGTTTTTTTTTTCCACGACTGTACATATACCTTCAAAATTTCAGTTTAAAATAGCGCCATTAGATGGCGCTACAGGCAGCATTACAAACCCCTGTAAAGAGAGCTCAGACGCCAAGAACGATCAGCCGTCGAAAATTTCTCCGCTGAAACTTAATCTCTATTAGCGTATAGTGAAAGAAGTTCCGGAAGTGACACTGAAGCACATTGTATTCTGCAACAATCCTTTAACACTCGACGAGCAGAGGAGGCTGTTTGTCAAGTTTGCGTGTTGATATCCGGTGACATACTACAGAGAGTCTCTGACGAATTCATTCTTCGTTTAAGACATATGTGCTGTGTGAAAAGTGCACAATTTAAATCACTTTTGATGTGATATATCCTACGTATGGTTACGCCACCTGCAGCATCATTTATAGATGCAATTTGTTTCTAAAAATTTGAGGTTTCTGTACCAGATTTTTACGGATTTTTTAATAAACATACCACTAGTTTCATGCTTCTATCTATTGTATCTACCGTTTCCAAGTTATTTATTTTCAAAGTTAGGGGTCTTTCGTGAAACACACTGTATGTCGAATTCGTGAAAATAATGATAATGTAATAGTCTTCCATTATAAGACATATGATATGTTATATGTCTATAATATTTATATCTCTATATATGTCTATATGTTATAGTCTGTATATAAATCTGTTTCCTCAGATTTTTGTATAAGGGATTCAAGAAACTAGTTTTAATTATATAAAAACATAACATAGCATAAATAAAACGTTATAATACTTACCTATTTCGTAAAACATTAGTAAGTTCCCATATTTTCTTATATTGCTATTGCCTACATGTGCAGGAGAAAATTATATTTCTCCCCCTTCTTTCTTTTTTAAATTAAGAAACATTTCTTCTATTGTAAATGTTATGAAATAACGTTGTCTGTTCCTAATTATTTTGCTGGCAAAAGCATTAACTTTAAATTTCTATACTCGTTTTTAGCTGCGTTCGTAATTATATAAATACTTAACACCTATAATCGTCATTTGGTCAGTCCGTCTGTCCACATATAACAACGCAAAAACTACCCAACCGAATGGTTTGAAATTTAATACCTATAGTCGTTGTAGAATTTTGTCGAGTTATTTCAAACTTTATGAAAATCGAATCAAAACTTAAAAATATATTAATAAAAGTTTTCTTCATTCCATGTTTGTCTTTTCATGTTATAACTCGCGTAAATATAACTGGATTGTAATTTAATTGATACATGTTATTGAAGTTTACTATATCATGTTCGGAATTTAAAATGAAGTGAGTAGCATTTATAAGAGTTGTAATTTTTCAACTGGACGAAAAATGTCCGGGCCAGGATTCGAACCTCGGATCTCTTGGCCAGTTGCAAAATTACAACTCTTATGATTTCTTTACCAATTTGAAATAATTGTGTTAAAATTAATCTAGTGTAATCACGTATCCAGCGTTTACTGGAGTTCCATTACCTTCGATCTATTCTGTTGGGTTGATTAAAATATCAGACCAGATGTTATGATCAATACGGTTAACTGGATGAATTATGCCCTCCAGATTCGACCGGGATAGTTCAGTAGGTAGAGCGTGGCGGCTTCAGCCAAGAGATCCCAGGTTCGAATCCTGGCCCGGACATTTTTCGTCCAGTTGGAAAATTACAACTCTTATGATTTCTTTACCAATTTGAAATAATTGTGTTAAAATTAATCTAGAGTAGCATTTATAGTTAGATTACAGAGACACTCAAACGAATTCTGTAGCGTTAAGGTCTACGTTGAAAATTGCTTGAAATGTCTTTTGATGATGTTTCACAATTATAGGGCTATTGAAATTGATATTTATCGCTCAGATGCACTACAAGATGCTTACTATAGAATATGATGTGCATAGCGTTTATCATTTATTTACAGGGAGACACAAAACAGTTCGGTAACATTATCCAATAAGATCAATAATTTCTGGAACTTCGTTTTTCAATCATGGTATTCGTTTTTAAATGTAACTAATTATTTGGACATTACTTGTTGAATTTATATTTCTTGTATAAATTATATAGGTCATATACTGGATTCTAAAAAAATCGAGTACATTTCGACTTATTGGCGGAAAGTGGTAGAAGAAAATGTTCAACTGTGCTATGTGTTTTCAAATTTACACTAAATTTAAACTAAGTTTAGCATACTATGTAATATACAGGGTGACTTTTAATTAACCTACAACTTTTAACTGAAATAACTCTTGAGTCATTGCATATAGCACTACAAAAAATTTTTTTTTATTGAAAAGAACGTGAAAAAGGAATTTAATAGATAAGGTTTTCAAAGTGAGAATCTTCAGAGGTGATACAATAGCGCAATTTAGTCAAAAAGTTGTCAGTAACAAAATCGAGCATTTCTGTTTTGATGCTTGAAAATGAGTCAGTTATGGAACTTTTGAGGTTAATAAGGTCTGTCGGCTTCTTTTTGTAAACCAAATCTTTCATATGACCCCAAAGATAGAAATCGTATGGATTCATATCTAGTGAATAAGGAAGCCAATTTTATTATCAGATCTCTTACCAATTCTCTAGAAGGTTTAGGTCGGTTTCTGAAGGTTGAAGACCACTTCCGTACAAATAGTGTTGCATTTTCACCATGTAAATACCAATTTTTAACAATAAAAGTACGATCTTCAGTTGAATATGACGCTTTGGGAGACATTTTCAAAATTACTTTAAACTGACACTAAAGAAAGTCCTTTTAGGCCCTCTCTCACTGCACGCATTCGTGCCGCTATCTAGCGAGGCTCTGAGAAGTTATTTCAGTTTAAAGTTCTAGGTTAATTAAAAGTCCCCCTGTATATGCAAATCTACAGATCATATACATTATACAAGGATTTACTAAAGAGTTTAAATACTTTTATGTGTATGCGTTTTACAAATTGTTTATTTAGATAACTTTTCACATGTTTTTAAACGGAGAAGATTTGTAACAGTAGTTTAAATGTAAGTGTTTCATAATCTATGTTTTATGCATGATTTTTCCGTCTTGTTTACAATTGTTGAGGAAAAATGTTTATACAAAAAAAAATAATATTTCATCTGTTTAATTCTTAAATTTATGCAAGATATATTTTTAAAGTTACAATTATTTACTTTCTTGATTAATGTTTTTATATTTTTTTCACTTTTATTATTAATATATTATAATAAATTATTATTAATTTATTATTAGTAAATTATTATTAAATATATTTTTAATTTATTATAATAAAGAACCAGTAACTTAAGTATAGTTCAATAATTTGATACTTCATATAGATAATATTCGTCTTTGTGTAATTTCAAAAATGCAATATTCAAATTAACTCTCTTTTCCCATAACTAACTCCCCATGCATTAATTTAATGTGCAACATATTAAAGTGCACTTAAATAATTGAGACGTGATCAAAACTATTTAGATTAAATTAAGTAACAGATAATACTATTTTGATATTAACTAGAATTTTAGCATGACTGGATATAATGCATAACGATAATTGCAGGTATGGTATATTCTTAAAAGTTTAATACTTCCAAAATTGGCAAAAGTTTAGTATTAATTAGTTTTAGTTATCCAGCTCATAGAGGAAAAGCATTAATTACTTAATAATATTTTTAATTATAATGGATTAAGCCTTTCACAATTTAATAAATTTTCATGCTTGATATAACATTTATTGAAAAAGTTATCTATCATAATTAACTTTCGTCAAATAATATGATACGTATTAAGCTGTATTTAAATAAATGGACTGTGAGTGAAACTTGTAGACTGAATGAAAGACGAGGTAAAATTAACAAAGTGCTAATAAACTTTTAGACTTAACGAGAACAGTCGATTTAATGATTAATAAGTGTAAAAATGCATTTCATATAAGTTATTAGTTCTAAATAAGTCATAAAAGAGCGAGGTTATTTCGCAGAAAAACCGCTTTTTTATACAATTTTTATGAATTTCTTTATGAAAAAAATATCTGTATTATTATTAACATTTTGATGTTTGCCACAAATACGGCCATTTTAAATTCCACCTGTTAGACCGAGTGGTGGCAGCACAGGCAATCACCTCGTCGAGTTCACTGCTGAAACTCCAGTTTTATTAAAACTCGATTCGTAATATTAAAACGCAATCGGTCTGCCAAGTCATATCTTGGTGAAAACACCTTAAAACCCGATTTTAGCGGTTGACTCGTAGGTTTACCATTGTGTTTTCCTGCACCCAAAGGTATGAAAACATGGGTGACTGGGAGCAGGAACACACAATGGTAAACCTACGAGCCAACCGGTAAAATCGGGTTTTCGGGTGTTTTCCACCACGATATGACTTGGCAGACCGATTGCGTTTTAATATGCGAATCAAGTTTTAACTAATTCTGGAATTTCAGCCGTGAACTGGATGAGGTGATTGTCTGTGCTGCCGCCTCCCGGTCTATGTGTAAAATGAATGAATGAACGTCTTTTTTATGTATCCATGTAAGATTACAACTTCATTACATTTTATGTTAACCCTATAATGCTCCTGGTAGCGTATATGGCACCATCATTGTTTCAAGTTGGGTGGGGTTTTATTTATTCAAATTGCTTGATTGCTACACTTTTTTCTAATATTCGCCTTATTTAATGGCAGAAAAAAAGAAGGTGACCATTACTTTTTTGATAACACTATGTAGCAATCAAGGAATCTGAATTAAAAAAAAAAACCCTCACCGCTAGCAAATTTTATGGTAACATAAGGATAATAGATGGTTGCTGATTTTTGATTTAGTAAACAGTTTTCAATAAGAACAGTTTATAATATCATTATCGCAACAACTTGCTCAAAGTTTATATGGAGCTTATCTATAATTAATGATATTTCGATAGATAACAGAGAAGATTAATTTCATTACATTTAGTACACTTTTAATTAGCAATCAAAACTTTGTCTTCTGGGGACGTACTGCACAATCTACACATTTCTTACCTGCACAAAAAAAGCCGTTTAGGATTAAGAAAAAAATCATTTACGCATTTGTTTGTTTTGTTTACGTCTAAAATAAATCTTAACATAGTATAAAACAAAGTCGCTTTTTCTGTCCCTATATCCCTATGTACGCTTAAATCTTTAAAACTACGCAACGGATTTTGATGCGGTTTTTTTAATAGATAGAGTGATTCAAGAGGAAGGTTTATATGTATAATAACATCCATTAAATAGTGGAGAAATACTGTTATTTTTGAGGTTTTTAATGTGATGTCGTAAATAATTTCATTTTTTCCGCTTATACATTGCAAACGCAGGCTGAACCTTACAAGATTTATCAAAATAATGTACTAATTATTGTACACATTAAAAAGGTCTACAGAAAACACAAAGAGATGAAGGTTTTCAAGGTTAACCCGAAGCAAAGCGAGGGAGGGCCGCTAGTAAAGTTATAATTCGCTGAGCAATATATTTCACCCGTTAGAGTAATTAGATAAATTAAAAATAATTTGTAACTGAATTACCAGAAAATTCCTTACAGTGTTAAACAAGTAAAACATTTTTCTGGCACACGGTGTAAAATATCTGATTCTAATAGCATTATGTATACTGAATTCTAATATGTAAGTAGTTTTTCTCCAGCACCCTCTTCTTATTCTGTCACCTAGGTTAACAGTGGAACAAATCAGTAAAAATTCACGCATACGTGATATTATTCACCTTACCTAAAATGTTAGAGTTGTTTATTTTCTATGATGTTTTGCATCTCGTATATGTGTCATTCTGAAAAGCAGTTACAATTCAGAAATTGATTATGTCTTGAAATTTTTTAAATTATTTACACGGCTTACATACATACATACATACATACATGGTTATTTATTGAACTGATGTCTCGCACCATGTCGCAATACAATTGTACACGAATCATTCTGTTCATTCTCTGTATTTTATTAGAAATACATCGTCAATACCTACATAATAGTGAAATGTTTGAATCCAATTTAAAAGATTGTTTTACATACAAAAACTGTCTTTTAAAAATAACTAAAATTCTGAAAAAACAATAGTAAATGTCTCATGTGCCAAAGAATGCATTTATCAGGGTTATTATTATTTCATTAAAAAACAAATAATAATGTACACACATAGGATCAGGGTGTTTCTTTATAATCATTTGAAGATGAATGATTTTAGATATGTATTCGATAATAAACATATATTTTGTTTAGAAGCAAACATCGGTACTAAATCTTGTCAGTTGCACTGATTTATTCAATTATCTTGGGGGGAAAATATCTCTTTTCTCGTTTACTTCATCTGGCGCAAGTAATGCTATCATTGAATAATATCTTGTCAGAATCTGAAAAAAAAAATAACGGTTATACCTTGCTCCACACTTAATGGTTTCCTGCGATGATTGGAGGAGAGTTGAACGAGATTTATTCATCAAGAAATATATTCTTATTTATAGAAAAGCAATGCAGGCAATTGGTTTTTTGATGCAATCGTTTTATGTCTAGATACCCTTATAGTTATATGTTTAGATATAGTTAATAGTTTTATGTTTAGATATGTTTAGATACGCTTTTTATGCAGTATTGCAGAAAAGTCTAATGTATGATTATAATTTGCGTTTGTCTTTCGTAATGGAATAATTTTATGAATTTTAGAGTTTTTCAAGAAAAGGAAAATGCTTTTTGAATAAGAGTTTAATCTGAATGCATTGAAAACAAAAATCGAAACAACCAAAGAAAGAGAAATATATATTATTGGTAGATTTTTATTTACACAAGAGAGCCAAAAATATATCTGACTATAAAAATTAAAAATTATTTATTGTGGCTAAATAAATACTTTTATATACAGGATTATTCTAAATGAAGGACCCATTTTCAAAAAATTGTGTTTATTAAAGTACAAATCAAAAATTAACAATCTTTATACCAATGAAAAGAGGAAGTTTCAAAGTTTTTTTTAAGACATTACAAATGTTCAATGTGTCCACCGTTTGCTGCACGGCAAACATCTACGCGATAGCCAAACTCGTCCCACACACGAGAAAGCGTATCTGCTGTTACTGAGTGCACAGCTTTCAAAGCGGTGATGGTTCCAGAGGCGGCCGGTAGAGGTCGAGCGGCAATAGGCCACTGCGAGCCGAGTTGCTGTTACTGCTGCCGTGCACTCAGTAACAGCAGATACGCTTTCTCGTGTGTGGGACGAGTTTGGCTATCGCGTAGATGTTTGCCGTGCAGCAAACGATAGACACATTGAACATTTGTAATGTCTTAAACAAAAACTTTGAAACTTCCTCTTTTCATTGGTATAAACATTGTTTATTTTGAATGTGTACTTTAATAAATACAATTTTTTTGAAAATGGGTCCATCATTTAGAATAACACTGTATTTTTTGAAGACATATTTTGCATTCGAATCATAAATAAAATCTGATGACGTGACATACTTTTAACGGTTTCGGTTATTAAGAATATCCCAAAGCTCTCAGCTGCAATCAACACTTTAAAATAATGGCTTAACAATGAAAGATTTTTAATTTAATAACAATACTTTACCTGTATTTGAAAAAAAGTATCAACATTATATCTATTTTTAAACTGTATCATGTTCTTAAAATATGTTTATTGAATCGTTAAAAGCATATTAAGAAATTTACGTACCTATTTTAAGAAATATTTCACAGATTACGATGGTTTTTCAAAAGAAAAATATTTAAATTGTATACTCTAAAGGTATTTTTATATACATGTGTCATTTTTCTATAATGTTACTTTTTGCTTTAAAAAATTAATTTTATTGTTTTATTTCTTGATTTTAAGCGCAACTTACTGCATATAAAATTACGTTTAATTTCCTTTATAGAATATTAATATAATATTTAGTCTAAAATTGCCAATTCAATGACCTTATCATAAACGTCATTATGATACATATAAAGTGCCTTGACAATGATATTTTTTAACGGTAGCTTGCTTTGGGATTAAAATATAAAAATTGAAAACTTCTAGAATATTATTCTGATATTAATTCCAAACATTTCTTTAAAATTTATATTCAGAAAAGTTAATTTATTAAAAACATATTTTAACAATAATAAACTTGGTAAGGAAACATCATAAATACACTGGCTAAAAGTTTTAAACAACAGGAACAAAATGAAGCAATACCTACTAAAAAATATAGTTACAGAAAAAAACCGCTGCTTATATGTGATTAGTTTTATACATACAGAAATGTATAACCTATACGTCATCAATATTAAAACGCCATCTAGTTGAGAATTGAATTAAACAATACTCTGCATGTACCTTGTCATGCCAATTTCTTTAAGGGACAGACTTTATATAAGTATAATGAGTAGAAATATTTTCTGTTATGCCTGAAGTGCCAAATACAGTACTGATTCTAAGAAAAATTTACCATCATCATAGAAGGATCCACATATTCTTTAAAAAGAAAAGGTGTCATAACTATACACTCTAGTAGAAATTAATAATTAAAAAATTAGTTTCATAAAAATAAAATTTATCCTCCTCATTATATTAGAAATTATATGTTTCAAATGAAATTGGATTGAAAAAGTTATTAAACTAAAATTACAGTGGGATTGATTTACGGAAATTGTAACTTTAATTGATTCAAGGAAAGTAAGTTAGTTATTTTGCATAATCTTTTAATTTACATATAATAGTTAGTAGGATTCCAGTAATAGCTTAAACTTTACCATTCAAAATACCCATAGCATTAGCTTTGGAGAATTTTAATTAAATTTCTATTAAATCATTGATCCATTGTCTTTTGTTTACATCTTACTTTACCAATAACTAAATATATGATGTTACGAAATAACTTAATGTGTGACTAACAATTAGATACGTTATTAAATTATTTTCACTGTCATTTTGATATTGTTTTTAATCATCAATAAAGTTTTTATATAAGCAAATAACAAACAATTATAATTGATAAAATTGTTTCTGTGAGTACTCATGGTTTGTTAATTATAAGACAGTAGCTAGTACACGGTGTTTCTAAGGTAAGGGATAGAATTTTAAGAGCGGATACTATAATACGTGTCAAGACAAACAAGTTTTGTTTGAAAGATAAATATCACAATCTCTTTATTCAATTACAAATACAAGGTGTACCTTCATATGCTGAACCCGAATTTTGGTTTTCAACTTTAACAATATTGAAGATATTATAGCCAGAGTTTGATCAGAATAACTTTGCTTTGTGAGAAATGTGATGACAAATAGACAATACAGAAAGTGTTCTGTCGTGTGGCCAGATATTCTAGCTATATTTCGAAATACAAAGTGTCTACCTTTGTACTTTTTGGATGCTAATGATGGCAGTTTTCTGCTTTTCACTTTATGTCATCATATTTCACAGATAGCAAAGGGAGTTTGTTGAAATTATATTTACAATATCTTAATCATTTTTAACATTATGAACAAAAATACAAATCCCGCATCATAAAAAATTCTTTTAAATGACTATCACCCCAAAAAGTATTTTTAATAAGCCACAAATTAACAGTTTCTTATTTTGGTAATCTGTTTTAGTAATATGGGATTTCAGTTCTGAATGCCTTTGATTGTCGTCGTGTCTTCTTCTACCATGGACAATTAAACTAATTACGTATAAACCTATTTTCTTTAGACATTCAACTTAACCTTAAAACATACTTACATTTCTAGAACGTGATATTTTCTCTTATTAATTAATCTTAACTTAAATACTTTTCTGAGCATTAAACAAGAGACATAATTAGGAATGTCGCAATTGTATTTTCTTGCACTTTCAGCGAGATATTCCCATTTGACACCAATACTAAATTAGACAGTCGTGCAAAATAAATCTTCTGCGAAACAATAAATCTGCATAATGGTGGCAGATTTAGAATTGATGTTTTAAGCGCGAACACAATATTTAGATTAATGCCTCAATACAGCTGTAAAGCTCGTTAATATAAAGTTATTATTAGTTGCTTAACCAAATCATAAAATATGTTTTTCTCATACTTCTTTATATAAATAAAAAATACCGCACATTTCATATTTGTTGAAAAAAAAAACCATGAAGGAAAATATTTATTAATAGCTTTAGATTTCAGTCGCCATACATATGCTATTATAATAAATTTTGACAATGAGCTGAAGTTACAAAGTACTTTATATAATTGAATTGCTTTTAAATATTACATTGTATCTATTAAAGAAAGAAAAATCTAAAATTTACATTTCATAAAGCGCATTTAATTGAAATAATTCTGTTTTATTCGTTTTATAAAGTAGGGTTATTAAAGTAAAATTATACAGTAATCTAAAAATTTCGGAAAGCAATAGGTAATAAATAAAAAATGGCCTATGGATGTATGATTTTATGTAATATGTTTTAAACTATATCCGGATATTAGCGTCTAATAATTATTGCAGTTAGTTAACCAAATTTCTTTCAAGGTATTGAATTTGAATAAATTAAACACAATCTAAATCTATGAAAGGCAATACTTTTAAAGCATTATAGATAGGCCAAAATAAATGTGTACATCGATGTTAGAAGATACATGCAATACCATCAGAGCTAATAATGAATACTGCTGCGCAAAATTTATGATGAAAATTTGTCTTTCGAAAAATTCATAAGATCAAAGTTTCTGAAGTTAACTTTTAACAAGATGTTACACCATCGCACACACTAATGCAATACTATTTTGGCTGTTGTTATACTCTGTTGTTATCGACTTCGTTATACACTGATGTTACCGACTTCGAGAATAAGTTATGTTAATTGGCCACCAAAATCACAGGTATGCTATCATATAGCTATAGGTCTATAACAAAACTAATTTTTTTTAAATTTATGGCTATTACTGGAATTATCACAAATTGCATTAAATATACTAATAATCTTTATTAAAAACATTAAGAAATCTAAATATTTTCATTTTATTCAAATTAAACATTCTACAGATACTCTTAGATAATCATATATATGAGAAGCATTACTGAGGAAACCAAGAGATCAATTGGAGAGACAGAAGAAATGAGAGAATTTACATTTATGCGAGATTGGTTAAGATTACTGAGTACTTTTGCATTTTCAAATATACCTTTATTCTGAATACGTTAAACAATACATTATTTTTTACACGCATGCATTCTTTCTTTAATTATCCGTTTAAATATGTAACTCTCACCTATTTATATCAACCTTAAATACTCGTGTCTGGTTTATATATTTAAATAACATTTATTGCATATTTTGGAATGGAAAAACTCTCAGTACATAAAATAGATATAAATCCCCTTTTTCTACAAATGGAAGTAATAGTGATTAATGAGTATTTTTCAAAAATCCTTATAAACAATACAACAATTTATACTAAGGTATATAATTACTACAAATGTATTTCGTATGATTCAGGCACATTTATAAAAATGACTCAGCTTTTTCTGGCAATTAAACACAATAAGTAACTCTAACTATTAAAAAGTAAATATTTAAAATTTGTTGGTTGAACTAAAAATTTACAACCATCACAAACTGTGGTATAATATATATCAGTACGTTTAGCTTTTCAAGTGCATATGATTGAAATTCAAGGCTACACTTTTAAATTTCCTAAATCTCTCTTCATACACACTCAAATTAAAGGACTATTTTAAAATAAACTTGAGTAAGCGAACAAGTCTGTTGTGCATAATTAATCATATCTGACTCACCTCAGCAATGAACGTGGGAGATCATTACGAATGTTGGAAATCGGTTTTCGTTGAAGGAATTCCCATTCGGTACTCATGCCAAATAAAGTGATCGCTGTAAAACAGTTCTTCTCAGAAGCAATAAATCTGTATTATGATTGCAGATGTATGATTAATATTCTCAATATACACGGATAATTTTGATTAAGATTCTAAGAGATCTGCAAAACCTGCCAAACTCAAAATATTAGCTTTAGATGATTGCCTGTTGAATCGAACAAATGGGCGACAATAGATCTTTTATTTAACCATTTGGAAAATGGTTGTTGTTTTCGGTCGAGAATGGACCGCTTGGCTTCGTAACTTTCTTTTTTTTAAGCATTTTTAACGAAATTCTGCAACTTTAGAAGTTTTTATTTTTATTTTTTAAGCGTTTTTAATGAAATTTTGTAATTTTAGAATAATTTTTCTTTGAATAGGCAAAAGAAATGCATAAAACCGTTACAAAAACAAGTTACAAAAAGGATAGATGCAAACTATCAGATATGAAAAAAAGCCGAATTAAAAAATTGACGTTGGATGAGAAATAGTCTTATAAAGCAAAAAACGTGGTCTTTAACTTTAATTTCTTCAAAATACATTTAGCTCAGACATCAATCTAAACAAGAGTTAAAGTTATTGTAGGAAGGACTCGACAAAATATTAAGTTATATATTAAGGATAAGGTATAGTAATGGAAAATAAGTTTCAATAACTGCGGAGATTGTTCTGACGAATATTTTTTTGCGAGGACAGAATGCCAGGATCTCTTTAATATGGAAAATTCCGAAGAATATTTTTGAATAATTAATATTTTTAATTAATTTAAACTTTAAAAAAAAGTTAACTGAATAATAAAAACAATGAGATGATATACAGTAAAACCACTAAATAACTGCACCCATAAAAAGGAATTGATTAAAACTACAAAACATGTTTTGTTGAGTACATTTTGGTTGTTTTAGCAAAATTCAAGTAAAATTGAACCATTTTACTTGAATTAACAAAACATTTTTTGCTGACGATACAAAATTTTTTTTTGGAATTGCAAAAAAAAAAAAAATTGTTGATTCAAACAAAATTTCCATTGACCTATATTTAAACAAAAAGTCTTGTTTGGTCAACCAAATTTTTGTTGATTCAACAAAACTTTTTCCTGGGTGTGATGCATCGGAACTGCTACGCTATTCGGGGGTGTCTGCCATTCGGAGGTAAAAACATACAACTACGATGTGTATTGGAGATTGAAAAAGTGTTTTCTAAATAGAAGTGTCCGCTATGGAGGTTTCATTGTATTGTAATATTTTTTTTTCTGTTGCTATATTTGAAATAAAATTTTATTCAAGTTGATTATTTAAAGGAGTGTGAATATGTAACTTTCTAAATAAGAGAAATTGTTTCAATAATTTTACCTAAGTTATGACAAATTAAAAGGTAAAATTAATAGTTGTAGCTTGGAATGTCTGTCTAATGTTTTTAAATAGATTACTCAATCTACATACAGATTAATTCATGTGATATTTAACTGACTTTCTGAATGAAAGGTAATGGGGATAAAATATTAATTTTCTTATTTCTTCTGCAATTACTATTTCTTACATCTACATGGCACTTGCAGTCAATTTACATTCAAAATTATTAATAAATAAACTAAATTTTCTGAGGCTTATTAAAAGGTTTGCTGTTCATAATTAATTTTATGTTAAGCACCCTCCTCAGAAATGAATCTGAGAGATCATTAAGAAAGTTGCAAACGTGTTTCCTTTCGAAGAATTCCCATTTGGTACTAATGACAAATAAAACAGTACAGTAAAATAGTTCTTAGACGAAATAAGAATGTAGAAAGATTGCGGATGTAGGAGTAATGTTTATACCGTAAAGAGAGATTTTATATTAATATCAAATGAACAATAAACATGGTAAGCAAATAAATAACAAAATATGATATGATCAAACTATTTTTCGTATTTTTCTAAAATACACTTTACATACATTTCTTTAAAATAATTATGTTTTATTCATTTTATAAAGTAAGTTTATTAAAGTAAAATTGTACACTAATCTAAAAATTTCGGAATGCAGTAGGTAATGAATAAAAAATGGCCTATGGATGTATGAGTTTAAACAATACGTTTAAAACGGTGATATCCGAATTTCAGAGTCTAATAATGCTGCAGTGACTTAACCAAATTTCTTTCAAGGTATTATATTTAAATAAAGTAAACGCAGTCTAAATGTATGAAAGAGAAAGGACTTCTAAAGCATTATAGATAGGCGAAAATAAATGTGTCCAATGATTTTAGATGATGCATACAGTACCATTAGAGCTAAGGATGAATACTGCTGCGCACAGATTATGTATGAAAATTTCGTTTTCGAGAAATTCATGTGATCAAAGTTTTTTAAGTTAACATTTAACAAAATGTTGCACCAGCACACAGTAATGCAATAATATTTTGTCTGTTGTTATATAGTGTTGTTATCCGACTTTGAGAATCAGTTATGTTAGTTAGCCACCAAAATCATAGGTATGCTACCATATGTCTATAGGTCTATAAAAACACTACTGATTTTTTTTAATTTATGGCTATTACTGGAACTATCACAAACTGCATTACACATACAAATAATCTTCATTAAAAAACACTAAGAAATCTAAATACTTTCATTTTACTCAAATTAAACATTCTACAGATACTCTTAGATAATCCTATATATGAGAAGCATTACTGAGGAAACCAAGAGATCAGCTGGAGAAACAGAAGAAATGACAGATTTTACATTTATGCGAGATTGGTTAATATTACTGAGTACTTTTGGATTTTCAAATATACCTTTATTCTGAATACGTCAAACGATACGTTATTTCCATACACGCAAGCATTCTTTGTTTAATTATACGTTTAAATATGTAACTCTCACATACTTATATCAACGTTAAATACTTGTGTCTGGTTTATATATTTACATAAAATTTATTGCATATTTTAAATAGGAAAATGGAAAAACGTTCAGTACATAAAATAGATATAAATCGCCTTTTCTGCAAATGGAAGTAATAGTGATTAATTAGTATTTTCCAATAATCCTGATAAACAACACAACAGTTTCTACAAATGTGTTTTGTATGATTCAGATACGCTTATAAAAATGACTCCAATTTTTTCTGGCAATCAAAAACAATAAGTAACTGTGACGATTATAAAGTAAATGTTTAAAATTTGTTGGCTGAATTAAAAATTTACGACCATCACAAACTGTGGTATAATATGTATATCTATATGCAAAGACATTCAAATTATTTAAAAGAACTATTTTAAAATAAACGTAAGTTTGCGAACAATTTTGTTGTGCATAATTAATCTTATCTTAGATACTCACATCAGTGGTGAACGTGGGAGATCATTAAAAATGTTGGAAATTGGTTTTCGTTGAAGGAATTTCCATTTGATGATCATTTGAAATAAAGACATCGTTTTAAAACAGTTCTTATCAGATGCAATACATCTGTATTTTGATTGCAGATGTATGAGTAATGTTTTTAATAGAAACAGATAATTTAGATTATGATACTAAGAGATCTGCAAAACAAGCCAAAATCAAACTATTATCACTAGCTTTAGAAGATTGCCTGTTGTACGAGCATATGTATTGACAATAGATTTTTTATTTAAATATAAATTATTGCATGCCGCAGTTAACTGACTGAAAAAGTTGAATGAAATTATATACAATAAAACCTCTAAATAACTGACCCTGTCACTCTCGTCGATCTAATCTTATGGATTTTCCGTGGTTTTCTTCGAAATTTACCGTAAACACGGGTTAGGATCACTTAGAAAAACCCCACGGAGGACACTCCCCTCCTACGGCCTATATTCCAAGAGTAGACAATAGGCCGCCATAAATCAACCAACCATCTAAATAACTGACACATCGGGACCGCCGCACTATTCGAGGGTATCTGCCATTCAGAGGTAAAAGTATTTGCTAAATAGAAGTGTCCGCTAAGGAGGTTTCATTTTATTGTACTTTTTTCTCTGCTACTATATTTGAGATAAAATTTTATAAGGAATGTGAAAATGTAACTTTTTAAATAAGAGAAAATGTTTCAATAACTTTACCGAAGTTATGACAAATTCAAAGATAAAATTAATAGTTGTAGCTTAGAATGTCTGTCTAATGTGTTTTGAATAGATTACTTTGTCTAAATACAGATTAATTCATGACACATTTAACTGACTTTCTTAATGAAAGATAATGAGGATAAAATGTAAATTTCCCTATTTCTTCTGCGATTAATAGTTTTTAAATCTACGTGGTTCGCACATCAATTTAAAGTCAGAATTATTAATAAATAAACTAAATTTTTCTGAGGCTTATTAAAAGGTTTGTAGTTTATAATTAATTTTATGTTAAGCACTCTTCTCAGGAATGAATTTGCGAGATCATTAAGAAAGTTGCAAACGTGTTTTCTTTAGAAGAATTCTCATTTGGTACTAATGACAAATAAAGCAGTACAGTAAACTAATTCTTAGACGAAATAAGAATGTACGAAGACTGAGGATGTAGGAGTAACGTTTATAGCGTAAAGAGAGATTTTGTATTTATATCAAATAAGCAACAAAACGCTGGATACGTATCCAGCGTTTACCAGTTCCATTACCTGCGATCTATTCTGTTGAGCTGATTCAAATATCAGACCAGATGCTATGATCAATGAGGTTAACTGGATGAATTATGCCCTACACATTCGACCGTGGTAGCTCAGTTGGTAGAGCATGGCAGCTTCAACCAAGAGATCCCAGGTTCGAATCCTGGCCCGGACATTTTTCGTCCAGTTGGAAAAGTACAACTCGTATGATTTCTATCAAAAAACTTTTTTTCGCATTTGAAACTTTAAAAGCAATATAAAAAATTTCCTGAAGATGACCATAGAAGGTGGTCGAAGCGTAGATATTTTTAATATTAATGTATGTATAAAATTTTAAATTTGGGTACACCATTCAGTAAAAAGTGTGTGATGTTTTATAATCATTTCTTTAATGTTGGAAAATTATAAAAATGTCGAATGGGTAAATTAAGAACAAGTCTCAGTAGAGGAATTTACATTTGTATATCTAGACACGAAATTTTATTCAATTTCAGCAACACATGATGATGTTTAGTGATTGAAAACAGTTATTCTTTTAAGGATAAGATAAAATCTCCTGTATAAAAGGATGATTAATCTAATGATATTACAATAGTAAATGCACTCAGAATTATACTCGAATAATGAAATAGCACAATTACTGGAAATTGAGGAAATACAGTTAAAGAGACAACGGGGATTTCAGGAGAGCGGATCCCCCCCTGAAGGAATGTATTCTTATTATGAAAAAGTACAATAAGTAGTTTATCACTTCATTGCATAAAATTGTGTTTACTGTGATACTTCTAACATTTCTGGAAGTTTCCATAAATCTTATATTCTTATAAATGTATAAATAAATTTAAAAAATTTAATTTCAGGATATAAAATATTATGCATTAAAAATTAATGAGATTAATGAACAATGATTTGACGTTGAGGCCTCTGATCTGCAGATTTACCACTTATATTTAAGTTTATGAAGGAGTCCTTAAAACTCGAAAATTCTCTAAAATAGTAAAATGTTTAAACAGTATAATTATTTTTAAATGTCCATTGCAATATTTAATGTGTAAATTAAGTATTTTATGCTAAATTTAAATCAAAATTGAGGTCTAATAGAAATGTACCAGTAAAACATTCAATGTCAGCAGTCAAATTTGAATTCGTGCTGAATTTTTGTGTTAATTTTTCAACATTTGAATACAAAACGAATAAATGAATAAATAAAAGTAAATAATAATGCAAAAATTCAGAATAGGATTTATCGATCAATAGGATTTATCGATGTTAATATCTTAAAAGAATTTCGAATCATGTTAAAAACAAATTGTTACCGGTAGCTTTGGAAGACTAAGTATTTTATTTTGATCTCAAATCATTTATCTCAATATTAATAATGCTTGTCAGACATAACCGACCGGAAGAAGTTAATGAAACAGAATGATAAATTGAGTGTTTTTAAGTTTCTGTTGTTGCATTTTAAATTTTATTTTACTTGATATTTTGGTAGTTGCGTGAATCTGTCTAAATCATAATACTTTAACTATTTATGCTTTAAAAAATGTGAATTCAAAGATTAGTTTATTATAGGCAGTTTTGGAAGACGGTGTAATGTGTTTTGAGGAAGCATTAATCAAAATACAAATTAATGCATGTCATATTTAACGGACTGGAATAAGTTACCGAAAGGTAATTGGGGGAAAAGAGTAAGTATTTTCATTTGTACGGTCATTAAAAATCTTTAAATATATATGTTACATGCATATGGAATTTACTTCAAAAAATCATTTTTTAAACAAACTTAACTTTCTAAAAGTTTAATTGCAACTTCGTTCTGCGTAATTAATTTTATCTTAAACATTCTCCACAGTAAAGAAATGGAGAAAGATCACTAAGAATGTTACAAACTGTTTCTCTTTCAAGGTATTCATTCTTATGTCAAATAAAGATGTATTGAAAATACATATTTTTTCTGAGAAACAATAAATCTGTGTAATGATCGCAGATTTATAAGTTTAATATTTTCAACTTAAAAGAACTGACCGCTTAATTCGTCAAAAAAATAAAAGAAAAAGAAAAGAAAAAGAAAAAAAAGAAAAAGAAAAAGAAACAAAAAAAGCTGAAAAACATATTAAGGGGACTCGGCACACTGACAATATTGAAATTTCGTAAAAATTTCGATTTTTAGATTTTTAACTTGTTACATACTTTTGACTACATCCTGACAAAAATTCAGTCTAATACTGCCTACATCTATTGTCATTTTGTCTCTTTAAATGCCACGCCCACCTCTTTATTTACGCAAGATTCTGAGTCAATTTATTTGTGCATTTTTCCCTTGTCTGACACAATGGTTTTTAAATTACACAAAGAAAAAAAGGAATGATGACTTCAGTTTGCGTTCAGTTTGCCTGTAACTGAAAACGTTGTTTATTTGCATTTGAAAGTAACGTTTTATTTGTCGCTTTTTTGTATCAAATTTTTACTTCTTGTGATAAAAACTGTCTTTTTCAAGACAAAATTACATTTAATTTTGTAGCTAAATGTGATAGTTATTGTTTTTATTTTTATTATACTTGATAAATATGCCTCGGAATTCTTAAAATTCTGCTAAACCGTTACATATGAACAAAACTCGTTGGTGTGATAAGAAACATTTTAAAAGAAATACTTCTGAGATTGTTCCAAGTAATACTGATATTAGAAAAAAATTCTTTTTCAAATAAATATCAAGCAGATTCCAGTGATGAATCTATTATTGTTCTGGCTGATTCTAAGATTTCTATGCAAAGGAAAATAATTTGATAGTTTGACAATCTGCATTTATATATACAATGTTATTTTTATTGTTTTAGTAGTTGACCCGCCCGGCGTTGCCCGGGCATGTGATAATAAAATTAAACAAACATAAAGTTCGTGTGATTTTATATATTTGCCCTGATTTTGTAATTAAAAAGTACTGCGCATGAGACGAAAAATCCTTTCTTTTCACTTTCCGCTGATAGGTGGCGAATTCTGATATAAACGAACCTTTGACACGTGTTCCAGCTTCCTGCGGCACCGTAAGAAAACGGTAGTCGACGTCACTGTTTGTTAGCAGAAAACCCTGTTTGTACTTTATGGCTCCTACTGTACAAATGAGATAGGTAAATTTAATTTGCCTATGTTAAACTGGGCTATGGTATGATTGGCCAACGTCGCCATGATGATTCCTGCAATGACAAAAATGTAGTAGTAGATTGGTTGATGAAACTGTTTGTTTGTAAACATGCCCTTTCCTTATAGTAGGTGTTTTTTAGTTTTTTAGTATAAATTATTTTAGTTTCACCTTCTGCCGCCAGGAGCGCACCCTATTCCAAACAAACCACATTCCGTACGAAACTCCGACACGTGTCCCTGCGACCTACGGCACCATGTAGCAGGCGTCCTGCGCACGTGCTGCAAAATTCTTTAGTTCCACTTTCTATCATCAGGGGTCTCAATTTGTTCTACACGAACATCCGACACGAGTAACCGTTGTATAAAAGGAGTTGAATGAACCAATTCCCGTCGAAATCGAAATTGGGCCCATAAAACTCGAGAAAATAATGCGGCCCTTGGCAGTGGAAAGTGGAACTAAAATTTGTAACGCGATCAAAATCCAAGTTGAATCATCCAAACCCCGTTGTGATCGAGCCCATAGATCCCGAGATCAGAATGTCCAATTACCGAGAAAAAAAACTTGTAGGATTGCTCGAAAGAGGCCCTTGATCAAGTGACCAACAACTACTTTGATTGTTGGCATGCATCAAGTAAATACGGGCTGTGTTCGATTAGGAACATAAATTTAATTTTTAGGAAAATCGTTATTTGAATTTTCCGGTATTCTCTATATATAACATTTATAAAACACTACGGGAGAAGATAAAAATGTTAAATTTCTTAAATGGAATTTGTTTTGTCTAAATCAGAGCGGGGAGTTAACCCTCTCCCTCCCCATACCCGCAAAGAGAACGAATAATTTGTTCAAGAAAACCACCTTCCTACATTAACGCATCATTTAAAAAAATATATAGTTTTTTGTTAATTAGAACGTAACGCAGATGCTACGTTAAATAGCCGCTAGATGGCTGCCCTTCCCATCCTCAAATTCAGATTTCTATCTTAATTAGTTATCTTAATTTTTAGTTCATTAGTAAAAATTGATAATTATTTCCTTTCATTTGTAGTTCAGTTTTTAATGAAAACCGATCCCTGTTTGAAGCTTTCTCTGATTTTTTTGACTGGCTCTGTCAGATTTTTGAAAAAATTAAGAAAAATCACAGGCCAAAATTTTCAAATATTGCATTGTCGGATGCAGAAAAAATATCTACATATGCTCAGAAAGTTTCAAATCAATATCGTAATTAGTTTTTTTTAAATTAGCTAATTAGTAAATAAATTTCAAATTCGTTTATTTCTCCTTGCATATCAAGAACAGGAGGTTTTTTTTTCTTTAGCCATTTTGATAAAAAATATGGCATTTTCGATGCGATTTTTAATGATATTTTAATTGATATCTTGAGTAATTATCGAAATATTACAATTCTGAGTCCCAGGTGCATCAGATTAGTCCTTGGACAACCTAAATATAAATTTTCAGGCTTCTAGGTACGCTAGATTTTGCTTACCATCGCCAGCACACACACATAAACAAATACACCGAAGCTTTCTTTTTTTAGTATAGATTTTCAATCAAAAGAAAGTAATTCTATTGACAAATTAATTATTCAATAACAATAAGGGTAATAAATGTCAGTTAGCGTAATACTAACTCATAATAATATTATTTAGCTTTTTAAAGCCAATATGTTAAAAGAATTGTACAAATTTCTCGAATTACCATTTTTGGTTTCTTCTCAGTTAAAGACTATAAATAATAGTGAAATAAGAATAGCTATCTTTCTTAACAATTTTTTGCAGTTTTTAATGAGTAATGAAGTCTGCATAAAACAGAAAATTGATAATTTAATAAAATTATGGGCAAAATGAAAACTTTAAACCCATTTATCTCAGTACGTATTTTTCAAATTTTTCATGTTTTCAAAATCAGGGTTCGTACGCTTGCAGAAAAGTATTACAAATTCTTCAGTTAAACAATCATGTCTACAATTTCTTCTATATAAATATGAAAAAGAAAAATTGTATTAATAATTTTTGGTAAAAGCGTATAACCCTAAAACTGCGAAGGTTTTTCCAGTTATGAATGTAAAAGCTTACATTTTTTTCTAGTTGGACATCATACTATATGTAAAATGTTTAAGAACCCGATTTTTAATATTTTTATAACTTATTTTTAAAAAAACTTTCAAAAGTACAAATACTAGTAACTTTTTCTGTTTTTTTCCATTTGTATTTAGTTTTTTTTTTTTTTTTACTCTAAACTAATGCTATTTTTAAAAAAATCCAATCCATAAATCTATTCAAAATGTCATTAATGATCTAAAAAAAAAAATTCAATTTACTCGAAAAAATAACTTTAATTTTTTTTAGATTAAATTATTTTTATTTATCATTTACATAATAATATAAAAAATATATCGTTTAAAAGTTAATAATACATTTTTTGTTGTTGTTGTTTTGGAACAGAGTCCCCTTTAGATGACTTAAGTTTTAACAATGATAAATAGTTTTAACAATGAGCTGAGAAAGTTGTGTAATGTATCTGTGTAATAAATATTAATAAAAATTTACGCATGCGTTATATTATATATTAAACATTTTATGGTTTAAAATTTTCATGTAACGCATTTTATCTAAATAAGATGTATTGACTGTTTAATATACGTTTCAAACATACATCAGTTTTATTATTATAAAGTAACGCATTTAATATTTTATTGGCTGAAATTACTTTAACATATCATGGAAAACTGAAAGTTTTCTATTTCAGTCGTAACTCTTGTTATATTCAAATTTTTGGAAGTAAGCTCAAACACTGAAAATTCTCACAAAAAAACAACATTTTCAAAAATAACATTATCGTTGATATTACAAGATTCTCTACATAAAAAAAAAATAATAAATAAAAATATGTTCATTTTAATTCAGATCCTTACTATTATCTAATTTCAATGACACATGAAACATGCAGGTTCATGCCGGGCAGGGTGGCCTACCATTTGGCTTAAGCTCCACTAGCCCCGCTCGACATGAAACATACAGTATAAATGCTTCTTGAAATCTCGAAAATAATTTCGTAGATTAAGAAATATTGTTTTTTCTTACCTGAAACATACAGTGTAAAAAAATACCAATATTTCTTAATCTACGAAATTATTTTCGAGATTTCAAGAAGGATTTATAAAATCAATGTTCCTTTTGCTGCCACCGATTTTCGGGTGTTTCAGATTAATTTTTATAGTGTACTAGCTAGCTACGCTCGCTATGCTGGTCAATTTCTCTTAACGAACCTTTAATAAAACGAAATATTGACCTTTCATAATTAACTTTTTTTTAATTTTTTACAGAATAATAAGACTACTATAATTTGTGACTCGTGCTATACACGTCAGGACACATTGCCGTTATCATTTTCTTTTTATGCGTGAAGGTTTCGCTATGGTACTGTATTAAGAAATTTGGTAATTTTTGAAATTCAATATTTGAAAAACGGCATAATCATTAGATTTGAAATTTATATCAAGAAAAATTCAATTTTTTACCTATCTAACGCAGTTTCTCTAACAATTTCCTGACAAATACTTTTCGAGCTATTAATTGCTTACAGTAACTCCAAATGTTTCATTTTCCGAGATTAATCTGTGGCAACGATTAGCGATAAAGCAGAAACGCGTAGCTTTTTATTAAAGAGGGTTAATCAGTTTTCTTAAACAACAAGATCGGTTTTTATACTGCTATCTATTCTGATTTAAAGATTTTCAGCCGGGTAATTGGATTTATACATGCAATAACAGCATAATAATATTAATGTTAATGTTAATGTTAATGCTGTCACGTTATCGTGCTTGTGTGTAACACATGCTTGTTCAACATGATATTATTTACTTGAGAATTGATAGCATCCAAAAAATCTATATTCAGGGTTGAGAAAAGTGATTAATGCACAATAAAAACTATACGGACACGTTCCCGAAAACCAGTAGCAGCAAAAGACAGTTCGTTTTTATAAATGCGGGTTAAAATCTCAAAATATATTTTTTTCTTGAGGTTTCGAAAGCTAAAGTACGCTGTTCTTAATCATAGGTACCTCGGAAGAGATTATTGTGTATTTTTGTTCTTTGTTATAATATATTTTCCTGGATTAAAAAATATTTGTCGGTTGTTACAGTATAAATCAGCGACCAATTTTGAAGTTGTGATGAATTGTTATGTTAATTTTTATACCTTACTAAATTTTGACTGTAAAACAAATTTAAAATAGAAACATAATAACATTTATCCAATTCAATTTTTGTTTTAATATCTCAAAAAAAAAAACTGCGAGACATGCTAAAATCAAATTATTATTAATAACTTTAGAAGACTGCTTTTTATGTTTCGATCCTGGATCATTTATTTAAATAGAAGTCATGAATGTCATATTCAATTGGTTGAAATAAGTTAATGAAATATATTGATACATTGTGAGTCTTCCATTTCTTTTGTTACATTTTAAGGTTTATTTTATTCGATTTTTTGAAAGATAGCGTGAAAAATGAAACTATATCTAAATAATAAAAATGTTTACGTACTTGTACTTTAAAAAAGGCATATTCAAAAATAAAATCACTACCGGTAGCTTTCAAAGACTATACAGTATGCATTGACAATAGTTTATTAGTCGAGATACAAATGAATATATGCGAAAGTGGAGAATTTCGTAAATCTACTCGCAACAGGTGAGTTGATTTTCTGTCTTGGCGAGGGAATTTTTAGGCACACTTTTAAATCCTGCAGTCTATAAAAATATACCGAAAACTTCCATATTTTTATTACTTTTGGATAATTCCATGCGTGAATGTAGTGTCAGTAACATAGATGTAAATGGCTGCGGTGTTTGACTACCAGTATTATACCAGTAAAGGAACATTTTACTTATTCAATACCATATATCTACAATTAAATACAGTGAAGAATTTTTTTTGAAATACCAGTGGTCCAGAAAAAAAAAAACTTTTGCGGCTATGTGACTTACATTACATTCATGCATGGAATTAGCCTTTTATATATTTTTATTCCTTTTTATATATTCAAGTTTATCTTTTTATTACTTTTTTATTTTTTATTCCTTTTTATATATTCAATTTTATCTTATATTACTTTTATATCGTTATGTCTCATGTTTTTTTTTCGAATTTTGCAATGTAAACACGGCACTAAACTCTAACCTACGCTAATATTTCGTATGTTCCAGATCTTTCTTAATTTTATACAAATGTTAAGATCGAAATTCATTGTAGTAATGAATTACTTTTGTAGTCATGTAAATTTTACCGTAACTATTTTTGATTGTAAGGTGGATGCCTAGGATATGGCCATGCTAAAGTGTAAGAATTTTCTCTGTCGTCATTTTGAAAAAAATCAAAATCGTTTTATTTATTTTTTAACGTTCTTCGGTTAATGGACTTTCATAAAAGAATATTGCATTTCGCATGAAAATTATTTTTACTAGTCCAAAAAAAACGGGATTTCAAAAGTCTTCCAAGTATCCATATCAGGAACATGTTCACATGATATGGCCACCATGGTTCCATGTTTCACAAATCGTGATTTTCTTTAAGTTAAAAACTCTGTTCTTCTGAATTAAATAATTTTAGCGTAAAATAAATGAACATGATACTCAATAATTATTTTTCTTATTCAAAAGTGGATTTGAAATAGGATTTTTCATCAAAAATGAAGTTGTTTACAAAATTAACATTACAATTTAAGATTTTATTTAGAAAAAATAATGTGAGATTCTTTTAGAGCTTAAAAAATTTGTTAAAACAAATTACTTATCGTAATTGGAACAAATAAAAATGTATTTTTGCATGGTGCACTGGATATGGCCACCTGGATGGCCATATTTGGAGCAAGTCGACTTTCACAAAAATCGTTTGATTTTGAACAACTTCTAAAATATACACCATGAACGATAGCACCAATAGATAGAGCATTTAAAACTGAACAGAGTACGATGATTAAAAAAAAAATTCTTTTAAAAATGTGCATTAAAAAAAGGAGACTTACTAGATAAAAACATGAAGCTATCACGCCAAAAACATAAAATAGAAAATTGACGTCAAATTCCACAACCTAGCTGAATTTCCAGTGATCACATTATACACTAGGCGGCTCCTTCACGGTATGCTCATGCTATTTAGCGAATTTTTTGGTTAGCTAACGGATAAGAGGGGAATGGCCATATCAGGAACATAGCCATAACAGGGGCATCTACCTTATATTGTTGCATTTTGCTCGCTGGAAAAGGCAAACACTTGACTGGTAAGATTTTACGAAAGTTCCTCACCCTTGCAAATTTAACTAGCTGAAATTAGCCCATGAAAGAAAATGGGGGAAAACATAAATTTTCCCATTTCTTCTGCTGTTTAAATCTCAGAAATACATCAATAATGAACATTTAATTTAATTCGAAAAATGACTTTAAAAAAAAAGCTTACATTGACAGAAGTTCACAAAACATGTTTGATCAGCAAATTAATATTATCTTAAACATTCTCCTCAGCAATGAAGGAATGATATCATTAAAGATGTTGGAAACGTGTTTTCATTCAAGACATTATTTATTAGACGGTACAGATATCAAATAAAGCAGTGTTGCAAAATAGTTCGGCCAGACTGCAATTAATCTGTGTAATGATTCCAGATACATATACGAATACCATTTTAAATCTAAGCAGAGCTTTTAAATTAATACCCCAAAATAATTACAAAACAAATTATGATCAAATTATTATCAGTATACTGGATTAATTTTAACACAATTATTCAAATTGGTAAAGAAATCATACGAGTTGTAATTTTCCAACTGGACGAAAAATGTCCGGGCCAGGATTCGAACCTGGGATCTCTTGGCTGAAGCTGCCACGCTCTACCTACTGAGCTATCCCGGTCGAATCTGGAGGGCATAATTCATCCAGTTAACCTTATTGATCATAGCATCTGGTCTGATATTTTAATCAGCTCAACAGAATAGATCGCAGGTAAAGGAACTCCAGTAAACGCTGGATACGCCAAGAGATCCCAGCCAAGAGATCCCAGGTTCGAATCCTGGCCCGGACATTTTTCGTCCAGTTGGAAAATTACAACTCGTATGATTTCTTTACCAATTTGAATAATTGTGTTAAAATTAATCCAGTGTAATCACGTATCCAGCGTTTACTGGAGTTCCTTTACCTGCGATCTATTCTGTTGAGCTGATTAAAATATCAGACCAGATGCTATGATCAATAAGGTTAACTGGATGAATTATGCCCTCCAGATTCGACCGGGATAGCTCAGTAGGTAGAGCGTGGCAGCTTCAGCCAAGAGATCCCAGGTTCGAATCCTGGCCCGGACATTTTTCGTCCAGTTGGAAAATTACAACTCGTATTATCAGTATATTTAAAAGACTGTCTGGTATACTTAGTATATGGTTTAACCATATATCATTATTCTTAATATAAATTAACGCATTTCATATTGAAATGTCTGAAGTTAAATACATACAAAGAAAAAGTGTAAGTTTTTCATTTCAATTATAACGCTTAATATCCTCAAATTTCTGAAAGAGAGCATATAAACTGGAAATTATCAAAGTTAATAAATTTTTACATAGTTCTCATTTTACAAAAAGAAGTCTTATTTTTTATTAATATTGAAATACTTCCTTTGTAGAAAAAATAAATGTTTATACTTTTAATTAACGACTCATGAACATCTATTAGAAATGTACACATAAAATGTATGTCAGCAATTAATTTGGAATTCATGCTAATTTTTTGTCGAACTTTTGTAATTTAAAATAATTTGTATACTAAAAATAACAAACAGACAAAATAATATTTATCCTCGACCAATTCCTTTATGTTTATACCGAAAGAGTTACGAAATCTATTAAATTATTATCAGTGGCTTCAGAAGATTGGTTATTATGTTTTGACACTGGATCATTTATCTAAATAAAAATCATGAATGCCAGACGTAACGGACTTTAAGAAGTTAATGATATATAACGATAAATTTTACACCTCCCATTTCTCTTGTTATATTTAAAGTATTATTTGATTCGTTTTTCTGGACGATAGTACAAAAATTGAACATTCTATAAATTTTAAGGAAGTATATTTAAGTAAAGGGAAAGTAGGGTGAAATTGTACAGTCGGATGAATGGGAATAGTACCATTTTGACTCGATTTGAGTCGACTTCTAGCGTGTAATGTTTGAAATCTTAGCTCAAGAAAAGAAGGGGTGACTATTACAATATCTCAGTAAAACTGGTATTTGTGTAGTTTATGTGTTGGAAAGTTTACTTTATCATTTGTTTCTGATTTAATGATTGCCAGTGCTTACAATTCTTAAATACTAAGAGATGTAAAGTTACTGAAACTTTTTTACATTAGTATGCGTTGCATATTTAATACACCACTGGAAAACATTGTAAGGATACTATATGTAAAGTATCATACATTTTATACAAATCTAAGAATTAATAAATATTATATAATATGTTTTCAGAATCAAAATAGCAACTTTTGTTTTAATTATTAATATTTTTTTAAATATGAAATCTTATAACTTTATAATGGTCATAATTTTAAGGACATCGCTTAGAAGACCAAATAGATACGATTTTAATAAGAAATTTAACCATCTTTATTTTGGAAACACTCAGTCATACTATTAGACATGTCTACAAATTTTAGATAATTATGATGTAGTTATCACGGTTTGTAATTAGCTTCCTCAAGATCTGTAATGGATTACCATTTCTTACTATTTACATAAAAAAGTTCATCATTGCACTCAAGTCATACTGTATAATGTTCGTATCTTGCGATCGAAGTGACCATTCAATTATCATTGAAGCACTTTTTGGTAACTTTTGAGGTATTGACACAATGCGTTATCTTTTTCTGAGGTAATAAAAGTTTCACCTTCTAAAAGCCACCTTTAACCAAAATTTGTATTCGTAAAACACGGGTGTACAGTTTTTATTCCATCTTTATATAATTAATAAAGAAATAAGTTCTACCTTGAGTTGACAGAGCACCGAAAAAATGAGTAACCTCCCTTATTTTGACACTTTCATAAAACGTTTCTATTTCTCCACAAATCGTGCAAGTATTGAATTATAATTTTAGACCATCAAGATTGAACCATCTTTCATTGGTCTGAAGTTATACGTTAATACTGACACGGTGTACGGTGGAATAAAAACGCCGGCGCCGCATGGAGTTCCAAAATAAAGTACGATCAGTCGTTGTTTAAGATGTTGTGCCAGTTCAAGATGAGACTAATCAGGTTATCTGAGAATAAGGTTCCCTTCTGAACGAGAATTTTGCAGCTCCAGTCTGTCAGCTGGAGCTTCGCAGTTAGCAGATATGAACGTCGGGAGGGGTTTGTTGAGCTAAAGCCTTTTAGGTAGGCCTCTCCTCCTGTCTGACTCAGACTTTCTGCTGCTCCTATAATGTCTTCGTGACTTTGGTGACTCTCTGTACTATAATTTATACCTATATTGTAACTAATTTGATATTTTCATTTTGTTTCTGTTTTGTATTTGTTTATATTTGTAGAAATATTTTAGAGATGGACCGGCTTTCTTCGGGGGTTCAGCCGGTCTCTGCCTCTTGGTTAGGGTCCTTGTATAGTGGGTATCCCCGCTGAGCGGGGCTTGTAGATCTTTAGCCAATAGGTAGGCCACACCGCTCACCTGAACCTGAACCTGATATAAAAGTGAACTTTAAAGTGTACCCGTATTATATAAACACAAATTTTGGCATACGGTTGCGTTTAGGAGGAGAAACATTTATTTACCAACATCGAACCATACTTCCAAAGCTACAAAAAAAGTGGTTCACTGATATTAACTCATTAATGCCGGTTGGTACGAAAACTTGCCATTTAAGTGATACGAAAGTTTTAAATATAAACACCAGTATCTTAGTAAAAAAAATCATATTATTTAATTATGAAACTATCAGAGATTCAGTAAGTTAAAATAACAGTATGGGAAAACTGGTGTCAGCTGGTATCGAAGTATTAAAAGAGGTGTAAAATAATTCTTCGTTAATGGGTTAAAATTCCATTATTTCACTGACCAACTTCATTGCACAATATAAATATTATAAAAATAAATTGTGTGCAATGATGAACTTTTTAACAATTTCAAACATATTTGCAAAGAAAACATAAATAAAATTTAATTTACAAAAGTTTAAGAACAAGTTTGTTCTGCATAATTAATCTTATCTTAAACACTAGTCTCAGCAATGAACGGCAGCGATCATTAAGAATGTTGCATACGTGTTATCTTTCAAATAATTTCCTTTTGTTACCAATGTCAAATAAAAGTTTAAATCTGTGTAATCATTGTAAATTAATTATTTCAAATTAATCAGTTCCTTTATATTAATATTTCTAAAGAACGAACTGAAAATCATGTTATAATCAATTTATTATCAATGTATTAAAAAGTTGTCTTTTATGTTTAGACCATCCACCATTTATCTTAATTTAATTAATGCATGTCAAAACTAACTATATTTTAAAAACGTTAACGAAATATAATGATAAATTGTGAATTTCTATTTTTGCCGGTATATTTGAAATAATATTTTAGTCATGTTTTGACAATACGCATCATTTATCTACATATAAATTAATGGATGTCATATTTCATTGAGTTAAAGATCGTTATGAAAGACAATAATAGTACAAAAACTTTTCTTTTCAGTGAATATATTTTAAATATGTTTTTGTCCAGGTTTCATTGAACTAGATTGAAACATCAAAGTCTCAAGCTTATTAAAATGTTTAAATAGTTTTAGTTTAAAAAGAGGCAATTCAAAATATCAAATCATTATCAGTAGTTTTGTAACAAAGTCTAAAATATTCTGACAGTAGTTCATTTAAATAGCAAGTAAAACCTTTGTGCAAGATTATTAAAAGGAATAATACTAACGTTAAAATGCACAAAATACACAAATAAGCAGCAAACAGCTGTTTAGAATCGATAAGCAAGATTCTTCTTCAGTGCCACAAAGAGCAAAACACAGTGTGCTAGAAAAAGCTAGACTGGGAAAAACGACAGAGGAGCGTTGGCTTGTATACCCGATGAGGAAGAAAATTGGCCAAAAGCAAACAATGAGAAGTAAGCAGCAGGAAACAACTGAGTGGATAAGCAGAGACATACACCGGGAAACAAAAGAAATAAAAGAACCCCCCCCCCCAAAAAAAAAAAAAAGAAATTAAATTAATACTTTCCAAATACATGGAAAATCAGGAATACTAGATAAATCATTGTCTAATGAGTGAGAATTTTTAATGATGTTGTGTGATCTTTGCCGCACTGAAGAAGAATCTCGCTTCTTGATTCAAAACAGCTGTTTGCTGCTTTTTTGTACATTATTTGTGCGTTTTTAACTTTGGTATTCTTCTTCTTAATAGTCCATTTGTCTAAATATTCATGTAAACGTTTCACTAATTTCATTTAAAATACAGAACTTTAATTTTAAACACATACATTTAAAATACACTCATTTCATGTGAAATACAAAAGACAAAAAAAACAAAGAAAGAAAAAAAACCAAGTTAATTTAACATCAAAGCATATTCTCATTTTCTATATATGACGTACTTTTGTTTACAGAAAAATGTTTCTATTGGGGGTTTATGTTGAATTGAGAATCTTTTGGATAGGATTTAGGGTTTTTTTTTTAATTAAATGATTTAGGAATAAGAAATAAGACATATAGTCAAAAATATATTACATTAAAAATCATTTAGTCGTGATTTTCACGCCTCCCCCCCATTATCTTTCAACCTGAATTACTGGAATTTTTTTTAGACAAAAGCCAAAGTTGAACATATTTTTCCTAACAGACTGAAAATATCTCAGTTAGGACTCGAACATGGGATCTTCGCTATACGCGCCAATTGCTCAGGTGGCAGAGCATTCGTGTATATACGCAAAGTCCTAGACTTGAGTCTTGACCTAGATCCTTTTCACTCTGTTGGGATTTTTTTACTTGGACTTCCACCGAAAAAGAATCTCTATATTACAATTTCTAATAGGCAAAGTTAAAACTTTCAATTTAATTTTAATTCCTATTCCAAATTATATGCATTTTATTAAAGCTTTACACGAAAAATATAGAAATGACTAGCTGTTACTCGTGACTTCGTTCACGTATCATTAAAAGAAGAATAAATACATTAATTAAGCAAAATATTTCATTCCCGATAATTAGAAACGTAAATAATTAACTAACTCTTTATCACATTCCATAGGAGACAATACAGTATTTCTATGTTATAGAGGCCTTGACATAACTAAGTTTTAAAAAAGTGAAATTTTGTGACAAATAATCACGAAAAGGAAACTGCAACCAATGAAAAAAGGCAGGCCAAATAAAATCGTGGAAATCGGCGAATTGTGTAAAAACATATGTCAAGTTTACCTGGTCAACCATTTTACTTTTAACGCCTTTGTGAATCGTTTTAATAGCCATCCTTCAAAGATGATGGGAATAGTTTATTATTTTCATTAAATTCAATCCTTGTGAATAGGGAACAATAATTGTAGACCTAAATGCAAGGAGCTTAAATTTGCCTCCTTGATTTAATCTATAAGTGAAAAAAAAATCTTTATTTCTAAAGGAAAATATGTTCGCAGACGAGTTTTGTTCTCCAGAATAAATTGATTCCTGAAGTTTGAATATGTGAAAATACGTTTTTATTTTTCAAAAATTTTACTGTAATCAAGATTTTTTTTCTTTCACCATCTGTTCAAATTGAAAATAAATTCTTTTTTTCAGTTTTAATGAGAAAAAATATATTAATCCGTTTTATTTCTTCTTTTTTATCCACAAAATTGGAATAATTTAGTTGCCATTTTTAGAGAAACTTCGTTAAAATTTACAAAAAAAAAACTCTGAATTTAAATCATTTTTTTTTTAATTCTGAGAATTTATGACATCCTCGGATCAATGATAATTAAATCGCGTAATCAATGTTAAGTAAATCGCTTTGCGTTCGACAATTTGAAAGACGTAATTGCGAAATACAAACAGGCGGTCAGATTTTAATATAATAGTTTCGTATTTATTTTTCTTTTCCTAATAATCATGGTGTGGTTTTGGCAAAAAACTCTCATCTGTATGTAACTGATATTCTTGCTTAATAATCGGTAAAGATTAAAAAAAAAATATATGTTTAAATTTTTCGTTTTAAATATGGCGTGAAACTCATCTACTTTCTAAACTTAGCGATCCGTGTATTATTAATGTAAGGAATTGATTCACGATCCTTGTTAAACACATTTGAAAATTCCCGTTTTATTTCAAGTATGACGTCACTTTTTCCTCAGAGAAATCTCTCAGAGAAATTAATGGCATAATTCTTGTTAATTTTCTTTTTCTGGCAATCAGGACGTAAATTTTAGCGGAAAACTCACATTTGTATGTAACTGGTATTCAAGCTAATTATTAATCAGTATCGATAAAAAATATTTCAGTTTTTTATCTTAAATATTACGTCCATTATCTATCTACTTTCATTATACCTTGATATTCATGCTCCTTGTATTATTACGAATATTTGAAAATACATGTTTTAATGTTTTATTTATGACGTCATATTTGTCCAAGCCGAGAAGAATCATTTTCACAGTTCCATGGTACAAGCGAAATCTATTTTTAATAATACAATTATTGTTCATTTTTCCTTCTAATTATAACGCAGTTTTTAACAGAAAAAGATCTTTTTAATGTAGCCGATATCCATACTTCATGTATAATAACAAATACTCCATATATATTTTTTTTTCAAATATCACGGAAATTCATTTTCTTTTGAATTCTTTTTCTTTTTCAGTTTTCACGTGAAAATCGTTCAATTGAAAATTAATTGCTGAGGAAAAAATATTTTTCCATGTTTTTATTTTTTGGCACCGATCAAAGCCCTAGTAACGATAAAGTAAAATGGTTAAATTGTATGGAAAAATGTCCATTTATTCTCTATGAAAATAACGAAATTTGGAATTATTAAGAAAAATATTTGAATAATAAAAAAAAAAACAGCCTATGTTCATTTGAGGGTTATAATCATCCTATATGCAAAAATACAGGATCATTAAATGCTTCATTTTGACGCTGGCTTCAGCCTAACATTTGCACACAATCAGATCTATAATATTATTAGGATAGGATATATTTCTTTAAAATAGCATGATAACCAAATTTAATTTGTTTAAATGACATTTGTATTTACGCTGGCTTTACAGAGAAAAATTATATAACTTTTTTTCTGCGATATATCAAATGGAATAATTCACTCATAAATGTGAACGGCAATATTAAAATGTTGTATGATATGACAGATATTTTGAGAGTGGCACGGAATTCTTCCAATTCATACAGAAATGTCATACAGAATGCACATTAAATAAAATAATAATAATAAAAAAAAAACAAGATTTCATCAAATTTTATTTATTTTAGTTAAACATGACCATTTGTTTTTAAAAATGAACAAGTAGAATTAACAATCTAGAAATTGACCAAAATATAATTTCTATTTAATTTTTTCATAAGAAGAAACATTTTCCATCTCTGTGTCATAATTTTCTCCACACGAGATTGTATTTCATAACTGGTAAGGACTAGAAGCTTCACTTGCAAAAGCTTTTATGTATTTGCCATCCATTTTTGATTAGTTAGCTTTTATGCAATTTTATGGATTTATGAGCTTCTTATCAAAATCACAAATTAATTAAAGATGTTTTCGGTCCTTATTCTTTCAGTTATTCTACTTTAAATATTTGGTTATGTATGCAATTATTTTTATTAAGTGTTGACGCTAAATATCAGTTTTAAAAAAAATATATTGAAATAACACACATATTTTACTGTTACAGCAATGCATCGATGAATCCATTTCCTTAAGTCAGAAATGACATGCTTCATAATGTGTTTAGACTTTGACATTTTAGAAATTATGTTTGTAAAAAAAAAAAAAAAAAAAAAGTTTGTGATTCTTCCTTTAATTGAGCCCCACCAGTGGCTGAGAGGTTCTGCTCTCAAAGCTGGTAGACAGGAGGTGCTGGTTTCAAACTCCTGTCGTGGTCGTCGACCTAACTATTTGGAGTTTTCCGTGGTTTTCTTCGAACCTTGCCTTAAATACGGGTTAGGATCCCTTAGAAAGACCTCCACAGAGGGCGCTTCCCCCTAGGGCCTATATCCCTCGAGTTGATAATTGGCCGTCACCAACCAACCAACCAACCTTCCTTTAATTGGGGGAGTCGGGGCTTAATATTGTAAATTATAATATCCTACAGATTATTTGTTTCTAATATCACTTGGTGGCAGCATATCTGTCAGGTTTTGTTTTTGCCCCAGACGTTTATGCCCCCAATGAAGATAGCTAATTTACAAAAAAAAACGTGGCATTAAAGTAATGCCATATTGTTACTCAGAATATATCAAATGTTACTAAAACATTGGCGGAAAAACTTTAGATTATATATCTTGATTTCAGTATTTGATCAAATTTTCAAATTCAAATATCTCAGAAGTTTAAAAATGTAGCTGGGCACTCGCTTGCCTCGACTCCCTCAATTACGCTGCTTCAAACAGTTTGTTATGTACTAAAATATTTCACTAAATTTAATGAAAACAAATTGTTACTTTTCTTATTTTCTTGTTAATATGTTGATTTGTTTATTTTAGTACATATTGATCCAGAATATCAGACTAAATCTGAAAATATCTGTAACATATTTTTATTCTCTGTGCAAAGAAGCGTATAAAACAACTTCCTGAAGGAGTACTTTTGTTCAATTCCTTATTCAGATGTATGGCGTGCTATCGTTGAATAATTCCGTGGCATTAAATGAATATAAAAATGTCTGGATACATTTTATGATTCCTGCATTGATACGACAGGATAGGTAAATTAATAATTAACTTATTGTTTTCTGAATAAGATATCATTCAACATGGATTAAGGATCTATTGAAAGAAACAATACGCCTGCAATGTTATTGTAATTATTAAACGGAAGAGTTGTTTAATTCATTCTTGCATGGGAACCTTTCATAAAATTGTAGTGAAATGAAAAACAAATCCATATAGTTATATCCATCCAAAATAGTTATTTTTTAAAAAAGTTACAAGATTTGAATTTTTGCACGGTCCCTGGGTCTATGAATTATATTTGAGAAAACCGTCTGGATTCTCTAGCAAGTAAAAGAGTAGATCTACGACTAAAACTAAACGAGTAATTATAATTTGAGGTTTATCAGTTTTCGGCGATTTCTGGTTCTCATAATTTACTTTTCCATCATTAGTGTTTTCATATGATAACTTTCCAGCTGATCGAGGACATAAATAGAAACATTTTTATAATTGGAACTATACCTTAAAATTAACTATTCAGAAATTAGTTATTTGTCAACGTAAAACGGGGCACTCTGTATATTCTTCCTGAACACCATTTTATTTTTTCAGAAGATTTTTTTACTTCAGAGGAATTTTTTTAAAATTTTGTTGTATTATTAGAAAAATTCTGAAATTTTTAAAATGCCTAATAGACGGAGAATAAAGTGAAAATTGTAAAATACAAATTATGTAATATAGTATAAGTAGTAGAAGATTTTAAGAAATACTTGAGAACTTCGCTAATCCAAATTTATTAGGACCGTTATTTCTACGGTCTAGCAAAATTTTGGATTTTTTGAAATTCCGATACAAAGCGAAGAAAAAAGTAGAAGAAAAACAGAATGTAAATTATGAACAGATACACAGCGATCTATTAGTTCTAATCCAACAGGAAACAGTAACTTCACATTCCAAACTTTAAGAAGACTCTCATCCTAAAGAAGTTGATTTGGCAGATATTGTTCGTGTATCATATTCTTATTATACAAATGCACAATAAATAACATTTAGCTCTGTATATCAGCATTCAGATGCAATGCCCACTGACGGCATATTCATAAAATATTGCCATAATATTGCTTCATTATTCACGCAACGTCATTCAAATCTAACAAATTTCTTCATCCCAGAGAACAATTGATACGACCTATTTTTTATAGGGACCTTAGCAATATAGGGAAGATGACATTGACAAAAAAAAAAAAAATTCACACATATTTTCTGGTAACCTGTTAACAGTTTTATACACACAATCAATTTCTTTCAGTACTTACACACTTTATTTAATACGAGGAGTAGTCGGAAAATAAGTTTCCCCTGTCGGCTGTGGACAGAGGTGTGTATGAAAGACAAAAAATATAATGAGACATTAAAGATAAAAAATAACTTTATTTTTTCACATAAGTACCAAGTACACTGAGACATTTGCCATACCGCTTTAAAAGCTTCAAAAAGCCCTCCAGGAAAAAATCAGGGCTTTGCATACGGACGAAGCGTTGAACGGCTATGGGCGAAAGACGACACAACAGGTGAATGCGAACCTTCAAGACACCGATACCATTGGGTAGAGATCAACCGCGATCAAATAGAAGGCGCTGTTGACTGCAACTGCGCTGTCACTGCAACAGCGAAATCTGCTTGATCGCGGTCGATCTCAACCCAATGGTATCGGTGTCTTGCACGTTCGCTTTCACCTGCTGCGTCGTCTTTCGCCCATAGCCGTTCAACGCTTCGTCCATATGCAAAGCACTGATTTTTTCCTGGAGGGCTTTTTGAAGCTTATAAAGCGGTATGTCAAATGTCTCAGTGTACTTGGTACTTATGTGAAAAAATAAAGTTATGTTTAATCTTTAATTTCTCATTACATTTTTTGTCTTTCATACACACCTCTGTCCACAGTCGCCAAGGGAAACTTATTTTCCGACTGCTCCTCGTATATAGAATGCACTTACATGTTATTGTATACAAATAGTATATATAACTTATCTAATTAGAGTTTTTATATAATACGAGAAACATTTAAAAAAATACTTATATAAACAAGAATAATAGTAACTCAATATTGTTTTCAAAGTTTCTATACCATTTGATATCAAATCTTGTATCAGCTTTCATAAGTCCGAACTGCGCAAAGCTTTTTTTAAAAATGTCAATGTTCATAAGAAGGAAATACCAAATAACTGAATGCACGTATTAATCAGTACATTAGAAAGTATTAACATTTTAACAATGTTTATTTTCTCCAAAGTAAAACTTTATTAAAATGTGTTTAGTTTTTAGTAGCGTTTTTCTTATTTTATTATATAGCCTCATTTCAGTTTACATTAAGATAAAATGCGTTTCGAAATATCCTGCCCTTCGGTCTAACGGTGTTCGAATTAGCAGGATTCTGATATATAACTTTGATTTATCGTTTACATTACATACTTCTAAATTCCATTAAGCTTTAATTCAATTTCATTTTTACATTTTCAGTTACAATGTGGAATAAAGTTGCAATTTGTAACTCTATTCAACAAACAGCCGAGAATTTTATGAATGCGCCACATTCAAAGTTTAATGAGATTCATTGTTCTATGAAGTTTATATTGAACGATTAATGCACAGTGGTCTAATTTATTGTCTGAATAATATATTTCTTCCTTCCCATGAGCGTAAAACAGACTTGAGAGTTTAAACTGAAGTACAATTTAAGTTTGTTTAAAATTTTTCTGTACAAATGGTGACTCAAAGAATTTGTTTCTTCTAATTGATGCGTTTTACTAAAGTAAATAAACATCTTCAATATAATTTAATATAGAAGTTATATTAATAACCATTCAGCTATGTTTTCTATGACATTCTTATTTTGTACATTTGCTTTTATACATTTTAAGTTACAATGCAGAATAAAGTTGCAATTTGTAACTCTATTCAACAAACAGCCGAGAATTTTATGAATGCGCCACATTCAAAGTTTAATGTGATTCGTTGTTCTATGAAGTTTATATTGAACGATTAATGCACAGTGGTCTAATTTATTATCTGAGAAATATATTTCTACCTTCCCATGAGCGTAAAACAGACTTGAGAGTTTAAGTTGAAGTGCAATTTAAGTTTGCTTAAAATTTTGCTGTGCAGGTGGTGACTCAAAAGAATTGTTTCTTCTAATTGATGCGTTTTACTAAAGTAAATAAACATCTTCAATATAATTTAATATAGAAGTTATATTAATCACCATTCAGGTATGTTTTATATGAAATTCTTCTTTTGTACATTTGCTTTTATACATTTTAAGTTACAATGTCGAATAAAGTTGCAATTTGTGACTCTATTCAGCAAACGGCCGAGAATTTTATGAATGCGCCATATTCAAAGTTTAATGTGATTTGTTGTTTATGAAATTTATATTCAACAATTAAAGCACAGTGGTCTAATCTATTGTCTGAATAATATAGTTCTGCATTCTCATGTGCGTAAAACAGACTTGCGAGTTTAAATTGAAGTGCAATGTGTTTAAAATTTTGCAGTACAGGTGGTGGCTCAAAGGAATTGTTTCTTCTAATTGATGCATTTTACAAAAGTAAATAAACATCTTGAATATAATTTAAAAAAGAAGTTATATTAATCACCATACAGGTATGTTTTCTATGACATTCTTCTTCTTTACATTATTAAAAGGTGCATTTACATTTAACAACGAACAAAAAATTTAGTAATAAAGTAAAGATTTTATATAAAGCAAAACAATTTAATTTTGCTTTCTGATTACCTTTTTCTGATAATTACAGAGAATATAATGTAAAATATTAAACACGTCATAAAAAGTTTGTTAATAAAAATATTACAAAACTGTTCTAAGAGTTTATTTCATATTTTTGAAAAAAAAAAGGCTTATTGACATGAAATGTATTTAATATACGTTTCACAATACTTACACTTAATAAATACACTGCTCAAAACAATTAGGAGATCACATGGTTTTAACGACAATAAGGTTTACACAAATACTTACACCAATAGGTAACTTAAATTAAAACATCCATAATTTAAAGAATAGCCGAAAACAGAAAAATAAAACTTCATATTCAAATCAAAGTTAATGACGTCAAAAACAAGAAGAAGTAGATAAGTGCAGAAATCGGTGATTCTCAGAAATGTCTGTTTCACTGTCTCAGTTGCGAAATTCAATTGCTCAGCTTTTGTTTTGAGAAAAAGTGATTTGGAAATGTCACAACAACGTGATTTACCGGAAACGATGGCTTGGTATATTAGAGAGAGACTTGAACCTGGGCAAACACAACGACGTGTAGCGGACGCTGTTGGGGTTGCAAGAAATATCCTTGAAAGGCTGTGTAATTGATTCCAAGAAACAGAAAATGTTAGATGTCGACCAGGGCAAGGTCGAGCACGTGCACCACAGCAACTGATGACCGATATATCCTATTAACAGCTCGTCGAGACAGAAAAGGGGATGCTACTCAGCTGCAAAGACAGTAGCGCTTGGCAACACGATGAAGGGTATCCAGCCAAACATTGCGAAATATGCTTCAACATAGTGGTCTTTATGCACGTAGGCCAATGGTCCTCAAGCCACCGTGAGGCCCGAAGAAGGTGGGCCGCTGAAGATCAAGTTTGAATACATCGGATCGGAGTCAAATGCTGTTTACAGACGAGTTCCTATTCAGTCTAGATTGTGACACTCGGCGTGTTTTGGTATGGAGGGAAAGGGGCACTCGAAATAACCCCACATTCGTTCGTGAAAGATCACATTAAAAACAAGGTGGGTTGATAGTATGGGCTGGAATCAGCATAGGTGGACGTACGGACGCGCATATCATTTGGAATGGCACTTTGACGGCCAAAAGGTATGCAGACGAGATACTGAGACCTCATGTCGTACCTTCCGTTTCACCCATGGTGATATCTTTGTTTTCATGCTTGTTAATGCCAGACCGGATACAACTCGTCTAATGGAGAACATGGTTGAAGCTGAAACAATACAGCGTATGGCATGGCCATCATGCTTTCCTGACCTGAATCCGATCGAGCATGTTTCGGACACACTCGGACGACACATTGCAGCAAGAGGAAGGATTTCTTTTATTGTCTGGGACAAGGATATTGCAATTCTTGAAGAGTGGAACAGTATTCCTCAAAGTTTTATCGATAAACTGATCGCATCCATGGAAAACAGGTGGGCAAAGGTCTTAGCTGCTCGAGGGGACCACACGCCGTATTAAACAACTTGCATCATTACTAAACAATACTTTTTTGTCATTTACATGTAAACAAATTGTTGCTCTAAACCATCTTTTAATGTTCTTTCCATCCTTTCAAAGAATTAAAGCTCCCTTACATTTTTTTGCATTTTTTTTCTGTATTGCTCATTGATACACCTGTACTCTCCATTTTATACCCATGCATGGCTGTCTCGCAAGGTTCTCTTCTCTTCTTTGCTTGCTCCCCTAATTTTTTGAGCAGTGTACTTTTCAATTTGAAACTTACTTTCGTACTTAGAATAACAAACGTAAAACATTATCTCAAGACTTTCCTTACTTACAGACGCGCTACATACTACATACATACATACAAATGTGGTGTTATCCTTAAGTCTCAGAATGTATTTAAAACCATTACGGTTGCAAATACTGATTTCAATCATTTGTCCGACTTGTCCGTTTCAAATATGAGCGGATTTATGTAACTTGCGAGAGCTTTAGCATCATAGGAAATAAAACATTTTAAGACTACTAGATTAAAATTCAGGCTCTTTATAAAATCATTTCCATTGTTTGGAGTCATCTATAGGTAAATGTGATGAACATATTGAGATTCCATTTAATATTTAGACTTTTGAATGCAAAGTGGGATGAATTTCATGAAATAAAAATTAATACCATTCAATACAAAAATTGCCGATTGATGATTGACTGATGACATTTGCATTAATCTTTAATATTAATTCAGCATTTTTTTTTTCTGCGAACGTAGCAGCTAGACCACAAACTTTCCTTGATAAGCGTGGGAAATACAGAGGATAAACTGATTAGAATGACTCACAAAAATACACATAATGAACTGAACGTCCAAAAAATGATCCTATAATTTGAAACGAATTTAAAATCCTATTACACGTTCATAATTTATTGGCAAAAATACTCAACTTCAAATATGTCCAAGATCCAAAAAATATCTTATTATCATAATACTAATATAATATTATTTATTTAGTACTATTATTTACTAATAATAGTAGTTACTGTTAGTATTGGTATTTACTGATACAATATTATTATGTAGTTATAATTATAGTACTAATATTATTATTATTTATAATATGTAATTATATTAAATTAAATACATACAACATTAAATATACAACATTTAAACATTTAAACAAAAATACATTTTAAACAAATATTTGATACATTAACTATCTTATTCGTATAAATACGTACACAATTAAAATATTTCGACAACATACAAAATAGAGAAAATTTTGGCTTTTTCAGATAATTAATTATTTTTTTATTGTATTGAGACTATACAATGGTACAAAATTATATTAAGTTTTGTTATTTCGAATAAGTGTCAAAAAATATTCTATATATAAATATTGTTTCTGCAACAACAGTCTTATTATACGAAAAATAAAATTGTGAACTTTTTGCTTTGGTAATTAATTTTTTTTTAACTCTAACAATGATAATAGATGACATTAATATCAAGTATTGTTATTCAGAAAAGTTCTCAAAAATAATACTTTTAAAATTTGAACGATATATATTTCCATTTATAAAGCTTTGAAAGGAATATTAATTATTTAGCTTTTTTACACTACTTAAGTGCATCTTCTTCTTTTTTTATCGTCTATGTGTGATGGAGTGCATTATTGCTGTTTTCCTTTCATTGTATTTATTGCCTAAGAACTTAAGAATCGTCTATTATACGATACTTTGCTTAAGCTGAAATATTTAAAGAAGAAATTAAAAACATGTATTTTTACTTCAGTTATGTACATAAAGGATAGGATTTTTATGATGACAAAAGTTCTGATTTTAAAAAGTTGGTATTATTTTTTTACGTTTAATCTAATATCTTGAAAATTCATATTTATATCATGTATGCGTCAACGTCAGTTGTTTCATCTCCATCAATTTTTTTAAAAAATCTTAAAGTATGAACTTATTATTGCGGTCCCTTGCTGTTTTTATGAATGGAATATAAAGCCATTTGGATGATAAGTTAACCTTATATATAGGAATAAGTTGATATATAATAATGACGAAAATATTTGTATAAGGTAAAGCTAGGATAGTCTGCGCACAATTCAAAAGAATAGCAATAGAAAATCTAAAAATTAATTTTTTGCTAAACTATTCATGAATAATTTTTACTTCATTTGTTTTTTATGCATTTCTATTGCTACTTTGTTGTTATGTTGCAATTTAATAGAACAGTTGTAATAAAACCAATAAAGTTATTTTGCGGAATCTATCCTTACAAGGTTGGTGTGATTGCGCACATGGGTAGGAGAGATTGTTACTAATAATAACTACAATTAAATTGTTAACAATAATAATTACACTTAAATGACATTGCTGCAAGGTTTTTGTGAAATTTTTTTATTGTTTTGGGAGTGAATATTTCAACATAATGCTTAAAGAATCAGAAAAAAGAAATAATTTTAAAAACGATTAAAAAATTTTAATTAAAGGAAAAAAAATAAAGAATAAAAAAAAGCAAGTCCAGATAAGATTACAAAATAAAATTATGTAACTTAATAACACGTTTAACTTAAAATTAGTCCATTTTCACTTTTCATTTTTTTATGCAAATTTACCAATAAGCTGCGTAATATCTCCTATCATGGAAACTAATGGGAACAATGCGCCATCTATCCTAAGTAGCAGATGCGCAAACTCTCCAATTTTGGTAGGAGAGATTGCGCGGCCTTTTATTTAAACATGACCGCTACTAAAACGAACCGTTGATGTTCACATTGTTAGTCTAGATTAGTAGTTTATGAGAAATCGTTTAAGTTTAAAATATTTTGTACTATTGACATTGTATAGAAATTCTCATGAATAGCTATGAAAATTCAAGCACTTACTTTGTGAAAACAAAACAAAATAGCAGTACTCTATCTTAGACGCTCAAAGCAATTAACGTGCACTGTCAAGTAGACACTCCACTACTGTTGTTGTACAACTACCTGGAGTCGCTGCGCTCTCACTCTACTATGTGTGCAATCTCTCCGACCGCGCCATCTCTCCTGGCTTTACCTTAAGAAAATAATTTTTTGTGTCAATATTTGTTGGTATTTCTTTAAATATGATTATATATTATAAATAATAATAATATTATAATTGTAAATAAATAACTATATTATATTAGTAAATAACACTACGAATAGTAACTCCTGTTTATAGTAAAAAATAGTAGTAAATAAATAATATTATATTATTTTTATGATAATAAGATATTTTACCGTGAGTTTTAGATAAATTAAAATTGTAAAGTTTAATATTATTTTCTAGCTGAAACTAATGAAAGGAAAAATATCGTATTTTAAATGATATTGTATTATCATTCAAAGCCATTTTTATATATCCGCATGTGAAGAATTTGCATGAAGTCGTTTGTAGCAAACTCTTCATATAAAATAAAATGTTGAACAGTTTATAATTCTAAATTTCTATTTTGTTGACCAGGATGTATTTTTGATTATTTATTTATGGAAAAGTACAGAAATATTTATTCTTTGAAAAAGGTTGAAATCCCGTTATTTTGCTAAATGTAATTTTTCAAACGCTCAGTAGTCTGTGAACTATAAAAAAGGGATAATAATAGTACACCACTGTAGAAAATTTATTTCCCATAAAAAACTAATAAAAAAATAGAAATGTGCTTCAGTGCGATTCCAATGTGGATTTTCATATTTTTTTTAAAAATAAAGGAGATATTCTAGTAAAATATTTAAAGGATTTACTCATTTGCGTTCTACAAACAATAGTCACATCATATTCCAGAATGCAACTGGCAGTAAATGCAGTGTAGCAGACCGGGCCACAGTGCAATTTCAGTGATTCTCCAATTAAAATCAGATTCTTCACAACGCAAGGTTAATATGTGCAAAATTTTTATGCAATATCTAAACAATGCTTCAGGCATGACCGGAAATCCAAGTTGGGCTTGGAGCGAGGCTCCGCCGTGTTTCTTATCAAAAATGACGTTATACAATTTTTTTTTATGTTATTGTTTTTTGCGGGGATTTTTTATGTATGTTATACATATTACGTAACTTTTGAAACAATGCTCAAGTTTTATTCATTTTAGTGGAGGCCCCATTATAAATTTTATCAAGATCCAAAAATTACCTCTTTGAAATAATTAAATTAATATTTTTTTTTTTAAATAATGAACCACTTATCTATTAGTGCCGGACCGTTTTCATGTAATTAAGTTTTATTTAATGACTCTTGAAATGTAATAAAAGCTACATGTAGAGAAAAATACTTACACAACCATGTCTTATAAAGGTACAAATTTCAATGAAAAAACTGATACCAGAAAAAATATTACAAAAGTATATTTTAGAAAATCTGAGTTATTTGCTATTTACTCTTTTAGTATGAGAATCTCAGGCATTGTCGTGGAATTAAGCTGTATTTAATAACGGCTTTAAATGTAATAAGAATAATTAAATGTACTTCTGGTTGGATATGGTTATTTACTCGTTGAAAATTAAACATTGAGGATTAAAGTTTTGTTTCACTCATATAACTTACGTTAAATGTGCTTCTACCATTTTTGCTTAAGTTAAAGGTTTTAAACTATAAATATGAATGCAAAGAGGTGAGAAACAACCAATTAAAGCCAGTTTTGAAGCTATACTTAAAAGTTACTTATAATTGAATAAATGAATTGTAACAATCAGTTGCATGATAAATATTTTCATTCTTGTTGTGTACTATCAACCTTCTAAATTGAAGGAATAAACTAATGAACAAGCGGGAAAAATTCTACCTTACGACAGAATATAGATTGCCACCCACGGCTGTTATCGTTGAGATTTCTTCAGCCAAGTCTAACTCGTCAAAAAAAAAAAAAAAAAAAAAAAAAAAAAGTGTTTGTTAGCATAAGCCAGCTTCTCCACTTTAGAATTTAGTTAGCGCTCTAAGATTGTTTGTGAGGCTGGCGGAACATATTAGGCACGAACACACCAAATTTTAAAAAGATTCGGTGACTAGAACTATTTTTAATAAATATAATAGTAAAAAGATGTGGCTCCAATCGGCTGAAACGTGGCGAGGTAGTTGTTGTTTACAAATGTGCTAGCTTAATGACACCCTTTAAACTGTTTTTAATGATTCAAGGCATTTTAGCACTTAATAGATAACCTAAAAAAGGTAATGAAAAGTTCTATGATAGCAGCTTTTATGATGGATACAGCTAAGAAGTTGTTTAACAAATGATGAGTTAGCATTAATTGACGGGATCTTGGAAAGTGGTGGGGGGAAGGGAGGGGGAGCTATACAAAACACAAGTGCTCTACGAGACCCGATTTAAAATAAATCCTCACTTGTAATTGAGACATGGGACTTTAAAAGGGATCCCCCTTTTCGCCCCTCTGACGGTCCCCCCAAGAGAGATACGTAAAAACCGAGAGCGCCAAAAGAAGCGTGGGGGGGGGGGAATACCTTTAGGCGGTTTACAGCTAATTTTGCTGAAATTTTGGAGCTGTCCGGCCCATAGGAACAGCGAAAAATGGGAAAAACTAAAATAAATATGAGAAATTGAAAAAAAATAAATAAGAAAAGGGCTCCTGACAGGAGACGGGAGAGAAGAAGGGGGAGAGTAGAACCAGACAAAAGTGCTTGATGAGATCAAACTTTTGATATGGTACATGACGAGGTTTGAACACCTTGAATGTCTTCCCCGTGGGGGGGGGGGTAACTCCGGTCCTATGGGAGATAGGGCATCGGGACCCTCTTAGAAATGTCGGCCTCGACGATTTTAACTTCCTTGG